>CM060622.1:46933737-47556237 GCA_030578275.1 Meda fulgida
TTCTTCGAGGGGAGGGTCTATGGGCGGGTAAATGTGGGCTTATTCTGATTTCTCGATCTAATGGACAAAATAAGCTCACGCAATTTACATGTGAACGTGTCCAGGAGACGAAGGAAAAACACACGGAGAGCATCAGCTTCAGTTTCTGTTCTGACAGCTGCAAGATCAGCCGAACGCTGTGAGTGTGTGTTAGAAATCAGGAATGGTGAGAGAACATTGTGTTTGGTGCGTTTTTAATCTTCAAGCCAAACTTGGGCCTCCAGCCGACAAAGTTTAAATCCCGTCTGGCCAGCGCTTCCCAAAAAGTTACGCGTCAGCGGAGAGAAGACTGCTGTTTGAACACATTCGATCATTTTACGAAAGCAACTCGGTCGAATGGGTTTTCCACTACCTCTGGAAGTGGTCGAAAGTGGACAAGCTCATAAAGTTAAACGAAAATGAGAAATGTTGCCATGGCAATAAACTCAAACAAGTTTAAGTTGAAGCACTCTATTATTATATGGAAATAAATCAAACTAAAACTGAAATAGAAATAAATTAAACCTAAATAGCAATATAAAAAATATAAAAAGAAGACAAAAGCACATAATAAAATTACTAGAAATTAAACTAAAATTAACATTAAAAAAATAAAGTATAGAAATAAAAGCCAATTCAAAATATTACTAAAACTAAAAAAAATGTTGATACGTTGTTTTAAGGATTCTTTGATGAATAGAGAGTTCCAAAATTCATTTATTTGAGGAGTATTTACTGTTACTTTCGACATGTCTTTGTTGAATAAAATTATTAAAAAGTTATATTTTTCTTTCTTACAGAAAAAAAACTCTTACTGACTCTTGAAACTTTTGAACAGTAGTGTAAAATCCTTTAACAAATTCAAAAAGTGCGAAGTCAGTTATTTATTTATTTTTGTGTGGTAATTATACCACAAATGCTGTCACTCGAGCTGAACTTGTATTGAACCAGCAACATTCCTTAAATATTTCATTCACAACATGAGCTTTTTTTAATATTTCAGTCCATTGTCTCTCTAGAGAAATATTCAGTTTTGTAATACTTTATTATTGATGGGATCATAAAATTACATTAGAGCACATGTATTGTCCTTACATTTTGTTGAAAAAAAAATGGAGGCCCAGCTCAATATACAGTAAGGGGCCCAGAATTCCTTGCTACGGCCCTGCCTGTGTGTGTGTGTGTGTGTGTGTGTGTGTGTGTGTGCGTGTGTGTGTGTGTCTGTCTGTGTCTGTGTGTGTCTGTGTGTGTGTGTGTGTGTCTGTGTCTGTGTCTGTGTGTGTGTGTCTGTGTGTGTCTGTGTGTGTGTGTGTGTGTGTGTGTGTGTGTGTGTGTGTGTGTGTGTGTGTGTGTGTGTCTGTGTCTGTGTGTGTTTGTGTGTGTGTGTGTGTGTTTGTGTGTGTGTGTTTTGGGAGTAGATTATATATACACTCTCAAATGTCATTTATGTTTTAAACATGTTTGCATTTGACGACTGTATTCTAGTGTTACTGTGTGTGTGTGTGTGTGTGTGTGTGTGTGTGTGTGTGTGTGTGTGTGTGTGTGTGTGTGTGTGTGTGTGTGTGTGTGTGTGTGTGTGTGTGTGTGTGTGTGTGTGATCATCTGGGACATTATAAGCTGCAATTATGCACCATTGCCAAGACTGTCAGCGTGATATACTCGTATACGTACCTCAAGAGGCTCCTTAATCTGTCCTGCTCGCACACATACACACACAATCTCATGTTAGCCTGTAGGCTTTCAAACGCAGCTCTTTATCATACACTCACACAGAGCTATTTATAATGACATCGCGGTCTTGTCAGACACGTCAGGGTGAAAGTCGTCTACAGAGAAACGTTGTCTCTTGTGCCTCTTCTGTGAACGTCATAAACTGACCAATCAGAACGCTCAGAAACATTAAGAGAAGTGCCATCATTTCGACATCAGCAGAAATTTTCCCTCTTAAATTGATGTTGTATTGGTGGATAACGGCATAAATTGTGCCTCGCAAGAACATTGTGGCGTTTCTCCTGCTTTTAAAGTTAATGGAAAACATTATGATTTCGTGACGGTGCTGAGTCTAATGTAGCACTTTTTTTAAAAAATATATTATTCTAATTTTTTTATTCTAACCCTCTCTCCTTTAGCTGTCGGCACTCTCCTAATTGCTTATGAGGGCTTCGTTAATGGCTTAAATCAACCATACCAATGTGTTGCTGGTGATTTATTGAATCTTATTTAGTTTCAGGAAATATGAAGTGTGAGCCAAAGGTGGAAATAGTTGGCCGAGGACAGCAGTGCAAATCTCTCTTGGTTCAGTACTGTACTGAGAAAAAACAAACAATTAAATAACTCACATTGTATTTCACACTTACACACTGAGTTCTAACTTCACGTTTTACACCTCAATAATGGAGATTAGTTTTGAGATTTGGGTGTTTTTAATGGAAAATTAGGGGTTATTTACTGCTCATTGTCTATGGACAGCATCTGTGAAATTTTGCTGATTGCCTAGATCATTTATTTTGACCTGTTCCTCGGTCTGCAACAAGGAGGAAACATGCTTTAAGTGTGTTTGTATATTTTATATATATATATATATATATATATATATATATAAATAATCGGTAAAAGATCACTATCTCGATTCAAACACATACATGATCTCATTACTAAATGGCAATGATCCGGCTGTCTAATAAACCTTTGACGTGTATGATCACAGCAAACACTCAAATCTGTGTGGGCGAGAGAAAGCAGTTGTACCGGGTTGCGTAAAGTATGAAACAGCTTCACGATCAGTCTTTTAAAGCAAATAGTATCATTATATAAGTGACTGTAAAAAAATGATTTGTCATCAAATCATTAATTCAAGAGATTCGTCCAAAACGCTGATTCATCCAGTAATGGAACATGTGAAGTCATTGAATCATTCATTCAAACCGACTTTTTAAAAAAAGGAATTCATTCAGATTAATTAAACGTTTTAAATATACTGCAGTATTTAACATTTTGTCAGAACCTCTAGTGAATTATTGAATTAATTAAATTAAATGACTCTTTAGTACACTTTAATTGTCGAAATCTCTATTTTAAACAACAAAACGTGATTCTCTCTCTCTCTCTCTCTCTCTCTCTCTCTCTCTCTCTCTCTATATATATATATATATATATATATATATATATATATATATATATATAGTTTGAATGGAAGTGGGCAAGAAGAAACAGAAACATTCAATAGTTTTGTGTGAAGAAAGATTTAAGTATTGATTGAAAATCTTACCTTCTGCCATAGCTCTTTAATCCCATCAGTGTGATTTAAATATTTGCACATTCAAAACTGTTTCTAGACACATTATAATCAATCCCTGATGGCAAAGCTGTTGTGATACGTCTTGGTGTGTGACTTCAATACACATGAATATTCATGAGATTTCAAGTGTCTTTTTAGAATTATTTTTTGTTATTCATATTTTGAATTAGCTTTAATTTCATATTTTCAGTTTTCATTATTTTTTTTGTCCTTTTGTCATTATAATTTTTTCAATTTATATTTAGCTTTAATGTATATTTATTTCAGTTTTAGTTTTATTCATTTAGCACTTCATCTTTTTTTCATCTAATATTTAAATTTTCTTTTCTTTTAGCTTTATTTCAATTAACAAAAATAATTTTATAATAGTTTTACTATTAGTAATTAGTAATAGTAACACTGGATTTGCTGCAAATATTTAAATTAATATTAAAATGTTGTGTATTTAACACAAAATCTATGGATTCAGAAGACTTAAAAATAGTCATATGAAGTACTTTTATGATGTTGTTGATATTGTTACTTTCACTGTATGAGCAAGAGCAGCGCGAACACTCTTCTTTTATGGTTGCATGGAAAAAAAGAAAATGATGCATATATGTAATGAAATGAGGGTGAGAAAATGAAAACTTAATTTTTACACGCATGTTCATTTATGAGGTTTATATGCTTGTAATCAACTGGTTAGAAATATTCCAAAATATTCCTTTAACTCACTGATTTGAATATTTATGATGATTTGCACTCTGCCGAGAAAAATATATCTAACATGCATGCAACACAAATACACACACACACACACACACACACACACACACACACACACACACACACACACACACACACACACACACACACACACACACACACACACACACACACTCACTAATTCTCATAAACACACTCACACACAAATGTGCTTACACAATAATAGCCGTGGGATAACGCCCACACATAACACACACGTCTGACTGACTTGCGCTTTATCACCATCATTAGTGCGACAAGAGGCATCCCAGAACCCCTTTACATAAACATGCGTGGGAGATACACACACACACACACACACACACACACACACACACACACACACACACACACACATTTGTTCCTTGTTTAGTTCACTAAATCGCTCTTCTGGCCTTTACACGTCATTCTTTTTATCAGTTCCTCTCTCTTGAATCTTTGTGACATGCAGCTGCTACTGTCTTTACACAAATGTTTTACTCTGATCGTGGAGAAAAACACACACTGATGTGAATAAAATACACACAGTCATTAAGAACGAAAGACTGCAATGTTTCTTCATGACTTCTGCCCTTCGTTTCTTTCTATTTGTGTTTTATGAGACTTGGAGAATGGTGTTCCTCTGCCACTCCGTCCTCCATTTCTCCTCATCCTGCCATCACTGCCGATCATAGTCTCAATTACTCATCCTGCCTTTACTTTATTCTGTCTTTCTCCCTCTCTCGTCCTCATGTTTCCATCAGCCTCTCTCAACCCATTTTTACCTCTTTATCTCTCTCTCTCTGTGTGTTCAATTTATCTTTAAAGGAGAGCCAAAGGTTCAGCTTTGCTACTTACAAGTATTGTTCTGGTTTGTCTTTTGTTTCTCCTCTTTTCTTTTTCTCTGCTCCAAGATCTTTCAGTGCTTCACCTTACAGGGAAGAGCCACATTCCCTCTCTCTCTCTCTCTCTCTCTCTCTCTCTCTCTCTCTCTCTCTCTCTCTCTCTCTCTCTCCACTCTTTCTTACACTTTCTTTTCTGTTGTCCCCTCACACATTTGGTCTTTACTTCACCTCCAATCATATCTATTCTCAATCACATCAGCAACAGCTTGTCACAGACCATCAGTGTCTCTCTCTCTCTCTCTCTCTCTCTCTCTCTCTCTCTCCATCTTACAGAAGGACATTTAACCATGACCTTCCTGATGTCTGTCTGTCTGTCTGTCTGTCGGTCTATCTATCTATCTATCTATCTATCTATCTATCTATCTATCTATCTATCTATCTATCTATCTATCTATCTATCTATCTATCTATCTATCTATCTATCTATCTATCGTTCTATCTATCGTTCTATCTATCTATCTATCTATCTATCTATCTATCGTTCTATCTATCGTTCTGTCTATCTATCTATCTATCGTTCTATCTATCGTTCTATCTATCGTTCTATCTATCTATCTATCGTTCTATCTATCGTTCTGTCTATCTATCTATCTATCGTTCTATCTATCGTTCTATCTATCGTTCTATCTATCTATCTATCGTTCTATCTATCGTTCTATTTATTGTTCTGCCATCTGCCTATCATTGTATCTATCGCTGAATCATTCGATGTATCTTTCTATCATTCTATTGTTTTATCTACTCCCCTGTGCAAGTGTGAGATGAAAGTGTGAAGGTATTTTTTTTCACACTCTCCATCCGTCATTGGTAGGAATGTTATTTTTGCTGCCCAGGGGTTATTTTTTTCATAAACAGACAAAATTGTTCAAAAAGTCCACTTGAGACTGACAGAGAGTGATATATGAAATAAATGAATGAATCTGAAGACACTAAAATATTAGTCACATGAAGGACAGAGGTGTGTCTGACCTCCATTTCATTTTTTCTCTCTCTCTCACTCCATCCTTCAGTAAATAAGATCTGGCACTCTCACTTACATCAGGTCATTATTTCTCTCTCTTTCTCTCTCTCTCTCTCTCTCTCTCTCTCTCTCTCTCTCTCTCTCTCTCTCTCTCTCTCATTTAAGATGGCCAGACCTTATTACCAAGGACAAGCTGTCCTGTCTTTGGCCCGTGCGTCTGGCCCACGTGTAACCAGCCATCGTCCTCTCTTAGCTCACTTCAGCCCACATGCATCTCACACAACATCACCTGTAGCCCACTTCCCATCAGGACCAGCCATCACTGGCCCACTTACTGTAGTTCCATAATATCATTCCTCAAAATCCTGTCAGCGTTCTGGAGGAAGCGAAATGAGTCCTGGATTGAGCGAGTTTGTGTGTGTGAGTGATAGATACAGTTTGAGGCGTTTTAGGAAGTTAAATGACCTCCTCTGGGGCCGGAAATTAGGCCTCATTAGAGCAGCACCATGATGCAGAGTGACACTTCTATGTGTTAATCCACATTAGATCAAATGTGTGTCAGTGGGAACTATTACTACAGTATCAGTCTGTGTCTGAGTCTGTTCACGACAGCATATTATACATCACAAACTGTTTTTGTAGCATACAGGTTGTATGCGCAGTGCACATTGGGTACATTTTCTGTATGCATACATTACTCAGATGACAATTTGCCAAAATGTGCTTTATACAACCAGAGCACAACGCCTTAATCTTATAAATAAAGCTTGCCATGCCGACATCACATACAGCAGCTATCTCAGATATCACATTAGATTACCAAATAAAGCTTTGGCGGGACAAAAACTCATTTTGCGGGAAAAACCCTGCTATTGTTAACATCTGTCTTAACGCATCATCTGATAAGACTGCCACATTTGTACTCTAACTTGGATTAAGAATAACATTTTAAATTCAAAATAACTATAGGTTCTGATGCTAACTATTTTATACGTTATATGTACAATATCTCTGGATATATTTGTGGAAGTATCAGTTCAGACTGCAAAAAAATCCCCTTAAAATGAGATGAATGCACTTGAGAAGCAACACTGCATAAGATATTAAGACTTGTGTTTAATCTCTATCTTAAATGTATCTTTAATACAAGTGTATTTTGTCTGCATTGACAGATTTTGTAACTAGTTTGAAGTAAAAAACAGGTTTAAAGCACAGGTAGGACACAAATACACTTGTAAAAATGAGACAAAAATAAACGTATTTTCAAGATACAATCTATGAAAACAATGCTAAATATTTCATGCAGTGTTGCATTATTTATCTCTTTTAAAAAATATATATTTCTGTGTTTATTTTATTTTATTTTTTTACCTGAGAAAATGTCATAAAAGACTAAATAAAAACATTAAGAAGTCATTTTTTGAATGGTTGATTTATTGCTGTGTGTATGATATAAAAATAATAAAACCTCTTCTTTTCTCTCACAGCTACATCAGACGGGACGCGTCAGGGGCTGGAGAGCATGAGAGGAGGAGTTTGTGCTACACAGGGCATGAAGGTGGTGCTGAAAGTGGGACAGAGTGAGTAACACACACACACACACACACACATACACACACACACACACACACTCTTGGGAGCGTATCGGCAGACAAAGCCAGGGGGTTGTTCGCCTGAAACAGTTATGGATGCTGGATTTGCGTTTCTCTCAGTGGCACAGATGACCACGCTCGTGACCAATAGCTGTTGTTTACACACAAACACAAACTCTGTTGTACCCTTGTTAGTTTTTATTATTAAACTCAGGACAACAGCGGTAAGTGAATCCCAACAGACTGTGGACACAACTCCATGAGCCGTAACTGTACACCACACACACACACACACACACACACACACACACACACACACACACACACACACACACACACTCACTCACTCTGTTTAGTTTAGAGTTCTCACTATCACACTACACTGTTGAATGAAAGAGGATTCAACATAGCTATGAAACATTGTTTTACTTTTATATTATTATTTATATTTTCCTGTCTCCATTCTTGGCTATAAATCATATTTTTGCCCCCCAGAAACATTATTGACTTTACTTAAAAATCCCGTTCTGTTTCTCTTTTTCACTCTTGCTCTCTGACTGTAGTTGTTATCTGCTTTGTGGCTGAAAGGTCACGTCTGTTTTGTTTGTCATCTAAATAAATGCCGTTTCGGTTGGAGATATCTGATGAGATGTGCCTGCACACAAACAGACTGTCATGGCATTTTGACAAGTGTGACAGCTCGTCATAAGCTCAGAGATGACTCTGTGTGTGTGTGTGTGTGTGTGGTCTGTCTGCTGTCTAAAGTGTTTGTAACCTCAGTGGTAGCCCCTCAACAGCAACATTATGATGTGATGCGTCTTAAAGGGACCACACTCTGCACTTTTGCTATTTATTATCTTCCCTAAAGTTGTCATTTATATTTTCAGGACCTTCTGGACCCTCTCTGTGACCTTTAGAAATAATCAGGTTGTCTTTGCTACTGTACCTTTAAGATTAAGAAGTATGCAAATAGCCTTCTTGGTGATTGGTAAACATCTTTGCATATGAATTAGTGTCAACTTGCAAGTTCAAAAAGACACCACCGGTCAAAAGTTTGAAAGAATTTAGATTTTTTTTTATGTTTTTGAAATTATGCTCACCAAGGCTGCATTTATTTGATAAAAAATACAGTAAAAACAGTAATACTGTGAAATGTTACTACAATTTCTGAATCATTATTATTACTAACCTCTTTCTCAATGGTTTGTCCACAGGTCAATATGGTCTGCCGGCCAAATCTCCCAAACCTGACCCCGCGGGGCGCATCAACAACCCAAATCCAGGTAAACACAGCTGCCTTCGGTATCATGAGGATACGGCTCATCCCAACCAGACACAACATTAATAAAAGAACAGAACTAACCAAAGGAACAAGGGAAGGAAGCGACAGATGGATAGAGAGAAACAGGCATTTTGGCGCTCGGGTTCTTTTTGATATATTCCACCCTTCTGTTTGCTCTCTCCTCCTCACATTCCCTCATTTTCCTCATGTTTTCCCCAGTTCTGCTCCTCCACGGAGGCCGAGCTGTAAACCGGAGGCAGAGTGCGGTGGAGGTAATGGCCGCTCAGGGGGAAGGATAAAGGATGAGAGGAGGAGAGAGCCATCGTTTCGGAGACGTATTAATGCCATTAGTTTAGTGGCCCGGGTTTAGTTGGTCCTGAGAGGAAGAAAGACACAGAAAAAGGGAGGGAGAGGAGGATGATTAGTGTATGATGATAGAATGAGAAAATTACTCACTCTTTGTTTGCACTTGTATGACATTTGGGAGCACAAGAATGGTGTCTCGTGTCTTATTCTGTTTTTTCGTTTCGATATACAGACACAAAATTAGAGGGAGAGATTGTGTCTATCTATCTATCTATCTATCTATCTATCTATCTATCTATCTTTCTATCTATATTCTGTCTGTCTATCTATCTATCTATCTATATTCTGTCTGTCTATCTATCTTTCTATCTATCTATCTATCTATCTATCTATCTATCTATCTATCTATCTATCTATCTATCTTTCTATCTATATTCTGTCTGTCTATCTATCTATCTATCTATATTCTGTCTGTCTATCTATCTTTCTATCTATCTATCTATCTATCTATCTATCTATCTATATTCTGTCTGTCTATCGATATATCTATCTATATTCTGTCTGTCTATCTATCTATCTATCTATCTATCTGTGGCGAACAGGACGGCCGAGGGACGTGAGAGAACGGCGCGAGGCCGGTGGTGCGATTGCTAATGAGCAACACCTGTGAGGCACACCGGTCTCGCATCTCTCACGGAGGAGCGGAAGCATAAAGGAGGAGTGACGACGTTGATGATCGAGAGAGGAACAGGCCTGTGTTTTAGTTGTGTTTTGTTTTTGTATTTTATTTTAGCCAGCAGTCGTCCGCGAGGGGCTGCTGGCAGTTCCTTATGTTTATTTTCGGTAGCCAGCAGTCTTCCGCGAGGGGCTGCTGGTGGTATTTTGTTTGTTTGTTTTATTTTAAATAAATTATATTTTGATTGTTCGCCGGTTCCCGCCTCCTTCTTCCCTGAACATTGCTACACTATCTATCTATCTATCTATCTATCTATATCTATCTATCTATCTATATTCTGTCTGTCTGTCTATCTATCTATCGATCTATATTCTGTCTGTCTATCTATCTATCTGTCTGTCTGTCTGTCTATCTATCTATCTTCTGTCTGTCTGTCTGTCTGTCTATCTATCTATCTATCTATCTATCTATCTATCTATCTATCTATCTATCTATGTATCTATCTATCTATCTATCTATCTATATTCTGTCTGTCTGTCTGTCTGTCTGTCTGTCTGTCTATCTTCTGTCTGTCTGTCTGTCTGTCTGTATGTCTATCTCTCTGTCCATCTATCTATCTATCTTCTGTCTGTCTGTCTGTCTGTCTGTCTATCTATCTATCTTCTGTCTGTCTGTCTGTCTGTCTATCTATCTATCTATCTATCTATCTATCTATCTATCTATGTATCTATCTATCTATCTATCTATCTATCTATATTCTGTCTGTCTGTCTGTCTGTCTGTCTGTCTGTCTGTCTGTCTGTCTGTATCTCTATCTCTCTGTCCATCTATCTATCTATCTTCTGTCTGTCTGTCTGTCTGTCTGTCTGTCTATCTATCTATCTATATTCTGTCTATCTATCTATCCATCTATCTATCTATCTATCTATCTATCCATCTATCTATCTATCTCTCTGTCTGTCTGTCTATCTATCTTCTGTCTGTCTGTCTATCTATCTATCTATCTATCTATCTATCTATCTATATTCCGTCTATCTATCTATCTATCTGTCTGTCTGTATGTCTGTCTGTATGTCTATCTCTCTGTCTATCTATCATCAGCCGGAGTGGTGGAGTGTATAGGCGGGTTTGGGGGCTGCAGGTCATTACGAGCACAAATAACACGGACAGTCATAAAGACATGGAGCGAAGGTGGAGTTGGAGGAAAGGAGTGAGGGATGGAGAGAGAAAACGAGAGAATTGTGTCAAGAATAATGATGGGCCAATTGAGAGTGCCTGTAGACAGATCCCTGTATTTCCGATCATTCCCTCGCTCGGCAGGGGCTCTCATTGTCTCCCGTAGAGATCACAACTGCACACACACATATAAACGCACTGAAACATCAGCCATATCCAGCTAACTTAGCACAATGGTCATTTGTTCCATGTCTTGTATTTAAAGTGTGTGTGTAATCAAACCGGTTGTACCTTTCCCATCTGTGTTTCCCATTGCCAGTGAGCTATAGTGAGCCTTTATAAAGGAATGGGTCACCCCCAAAATAACTAATCTCTATTCTGTGAAACACAAAATGTATTTTTTTTTTTTGGATGAATCTTCAAACTGTCAATTAGTAAACATACATACACTAAAAGTATACAATGACTACGGGCTGTCAAAAATAACATGTAAATAGTCCAAACAACTCCTATATTTCTTGTCTTTTGAAGCCATACAAATGATTTGTGTGAACACCACAATTTCAATTAATTTCAAAACTTTCCACAATACAGTACATATTGTTTCAAAGAAGCTTTCCCGGAAAATGCATGTTCAAAAAGTATTTATTCTAAGAAAATTTATTTCAGTTGCCATTTCAAGCTAATTTGATATCACCAAACATGGTGTGGCGATGGAGGGCAAGATTTTCATTCCAGAAATCCCATAAATTAAAGCTCAAAGCTATCATGTGTCTTCAGAAGACTTTGAATGTACCTCCCAAGTCACATGTTTACATTCATTTTGCTTTTTTTCCATGTTGAAGCTTGAAAGCCTGTGTGTCAAAACAGCAGCTTGGACATACAAAAGAAAGAAATTCCTACAGGTTTTTCTGTTTTAAAGACCTGTCTGTTTAATATCCTATAGGCCTGGTTTCACAGACAGGGCTTAGACTAAGCCAGGACTAGGCCATTTAGGTAGTTTTTATAAATGTTCCTTAAAAAACATTACTGATGTGCACCTTAAAACAAAACAAAGGCTCTGACATATTTTAAGATATGTCAGTGCAAGTTGCTTTCAGTTAAGACAGCTCAAACATGCATTTTTAGTCTGGGACTAGACTTTAGCCTTGTCTGTGAAACCAGGCAATAAAGTCTTTATATAGTAAGCCAGTTGACCTTTGAGAATGACCATGTGGTGGTTATCTAGCACATCTCTATTGTGAGGTTTTGTACTCGCTTCATCTTAAAGAGCCCAATCAAGCCACAGCGTTTAGATTGGCTTTCATTTCCCCTGCGAAATGCCTCCCACACGCCATAATCCCGTTATGTAAAGATAAATGACTAATATAGCCTCATAGATCCCACATCTATTAAAATGCTCTCTCAGCTGTTGTTCACAGAAGAGGCTAAATACTCGATTCCGGTGTGTAAAGCTGCAGCCCATAAACCACAGCTCATGTTTCCATGTGTAGAAAAAAAAGGTTATTTTTTATGTTTTTTAAGAGAACATTTAGAGCTGCTGCTCCCTGGTGTGTCCTCTGAGTGTTTAACAGCTTTTAGGGCAAAAAAAGAAATGTAACGATAAACAACTTTCAGCTGCAAAAAAACGTTGCTGTATTAAGAATCATTCATGTTGAAGCCTCGTCTGCAAGTACTGTAAAGGCCTATTCACACAGAGGAAATATTCAGCATGGATATTCACTAAAAAAACAACAACTTTGAATTAAAAAACAGAGCACTTCTATGAAACTATTCATACTGGAGACAAAACTTTGCCTGATTATAGGAGATTTTTCCAGTTTACTCTCCATGTGAATAGACCTTTTGTCTGCCATTTTTGTCACTTCTGCATTTCGTACTTGATGTGAACAGGACTTAATGCTGTGTCCAAATACACATTTATTCAACTCAACGGTCTGATGATTGTGGTTCACGTCTCCATTGCCAGACCACAGCGGCTGACCACAGGTTTACACGGGCCAAAACGCGCTTGTTTGCGGAAACCCAATCCACCTTGACTCACTGTGATCTGAGTCACTGGTCAGCGAGTTCAGAGAAAAGTCCAGTACTTTACAACATCCTCCAACTTTATTCAGATTTCTGACAGTTTGAGTGAACACGGAGGGCTCTAATTTCAGTCTGATCTGTTAAGGACATGAACAAGCCAATCAAGGGGTTAGATGACTGGTCCCGTTTAATTTGTTCCATTTGATTGGTTAAAGTCATTAACTAGGGCTAGGCCATCAGATGGCGAGGTAGAGGGAGACAGGCGATGCCAGAGAGCAGGATGTGGCTGTGCTAATGAACCCACTACATCAGACTAATACTCATGTAAGTGTCAGAGGGCACTTCTCTGAGGCCACGCTCCAATACGGGAACAAGTTAAAGGTGGTCTTCTCACTAATGGGTGTCATCACCAAATGCGATCCAGAAAGTTTCCCTGACAAAAGGCACTGGACTTCAGAAAACTATGCTTAGCCAAGGGCCGTCAATTTACGGGACTTATGTGAAGTTTGTTCAAGTAAGCAATATGTGACTTCCATCATTTTGCTAATGAAAATGAAAATAGGTAATTTTTGATCTGTTCTTTTCAAACTGCCCTTTTCAACCATTTCAGACCATGCGCTGGGCGTGCCGACCATTTTTCCCGTCGTTAAACTAGCAAAAGTGTATTTGCACTCGCCCTAAGTGCACTTAGACCATGCGCTTAAATCGTTAAAATAGGGCCCTATATATCTGGAATTGATCACATTCTTCACTTTGTTTTGCAGGTGCTGGAAACAACACACATCCCAGAATTCCTCCCAGAAGTCCCGGTGGAGAAAACGGCCCCCTCCCTCCCTCCAACATCGCTGTTATCGCAGGTGCGGCCGGCGGTTCGGCTTTCCTCCTGCTCGTGACCGCCGTGATCTGCGTGGTGTGCTACCGGCGCCGACATGCCAAGCATTCAGAATCGCACCACCCTCCCCTCTCCCTGTCCTCCCTGACCTCGCCCAAGCGGGGCTGCGGTGGGGGCGTAGGAGGCGGCAACAACAACGGCTCCGAGCCTAGCGACATCATCATCCCGCTGCGGACTTCTGACTCCGCCTACTGCCCGCACTACGAGAAAGTGAGCGGGGACTACGGCCATCCGGTCTACATCGTACAGGAGATGCCTCCTCAGAGTCCTGCCAACATCTACTATAAAGTATGAGAACCGGAGACGACCTTACCGACAACATCCGCCAAGACCACACCCACCTTAAACAACTATATAAGCCACGGCCACAAGCCCCGCCCCCTACAGTCTGCATCCCCGTAGATCCTTTTACCTTCACACGCATTTCTCCGACACACTAACCATTCCTGGTGGAGTGTGTCTGTGTGTGTGTTATCATTCCTCGTCACTCCCCCCAACTTCGGCCTTTTGTTGAGAGAGAGAGGATGTCCTGTTGTGAGGGCCTCCCTCTCTCTAACGTCCCACATGGGGAAAAGTTCTTAAAGCTAGAGAAAACCTCCTGGAGTGATTCAGCCCAACTGAAAAAACATGGGGGGACTCCTTTTATGGGGGGCGTTCTGGAGCACAAGCATCAAAACTTTTTCTGTTGTACTTGCAAAAAACAGACTATAAAAACACAAAAAAGAAAAAAAGAAAAGGAAAACTTGTCCAAACCTACAAAGACAACACGTGAACTCTGACTTCGAATGCTACATCTACTCACAAATAGCAGCCTAGTTTGTATTAAACTCCTTTGTGATGGGGGAGGGGCCATTAATTCAGCCAATCGTCACACAGGGCTGCAGTCACGTGATCTAGGACCCATGTGTTTGATTGGTGGAGTTGTAGTGGCGTGGAGAATCTTGTATATTTTAATAACGTGTGTATTTTGTGAGTGTGTAGGATAAATATTCCAACACTGCAGTCGCACACGTTGCGATCGGCGGGCTTCAATACAACTCGCAAGTGTTTTTGTGCATGGATGAGTGTGTGATTGAGTACAGTGTTAGCGTGAGCAAGGGCGCGTGTGTTTGTTAGACTGTTTCAAAACCAAAACACAAAAATATGAGTGAACATCAAAAACGTTTTTTTATCGCTTTCAACACATAGATTATAATTATATATGAATACTCCGTAAAATAATTTTTAGATTTTTTTTCCATGTAAAGTTACAGTTTGCTAGGCCTAATTTTTGTTTTCCTATTTTTATGACATGCTGACCTTGTTTCTTTCCCTTTTTGAGTTGTAAATTAATTTAATACTTTTCATTTTGTTGCAGAAACCAAGTTTGTTTGGTTCCCCCTCGTTTTCCTCTTTCCCAGGAGTCTCCTCCGTTCTACACATATATTTTTATAGCTCCTTGTACTCTGATGTAGTTTTGAAGCTAGACCTCGTTTGTGAATGTGTTGAGGTAGAACAATCCGAGAACACTTTTTTTATTATTATTTTTAAAGATGCTTGGAAATAAGGGAAAAAACTCAGAGAGGAGGCAAGAATTGGAAGGGGAGTGAAATAAAAAGAAAAGAATGCGAACACCGCCTGTTGGAAAAGCAAACGCACGAGCGAGGAAACTTCTAGAATGACTGTGAAACTATGGAAGAATCACATTAAAAGAAAAAAATAAGGGAGGAGGAGGAAGAGAAGAAACGTTGAAAGATGCTTAAAGGAGGAGAGAGAGAGAGGTTTTTATCAAACTCGTCTGAAACTGTGGAAGAGGCAGATCTGGGCCCAGTGGTCTTCTGAGGTACAAAGAGACAGATGAGGGGAAGAAAGGAACTCATTCTCTCAGATTGACAACAGGATAGATGGACACACAGAATTACTCTTTTACAGACACACAGTGCTCTTTTTTGTTCACATGAAGTGAAGTGGAAATATTTCTAGACTCGTTTCAAATTCTGAGTATCTGCGGGCTCGTCTCAATTTAATGTAGACGTGTTCGCACACACAAGCACGCACGCACGCACACACACACACACACACACACACGGAGATCGACTCAATGGCCATGGCACATAGAAAAGCTCTTGTAAAGAGATTTTCATCACACACACACACATGTAAACCTCCAAATCTTAATCAGAAGCCATTCTGATTGGGCGTATATGCTGGTTACCTCAACAAACGCCGTGATTAGCATTGTTCGCTCGCATTCTCTTTCTCTCCTCTCTTTGGCTTTCTCCCTCTCACACACACACACAATCATTGCAGCTTTGTAACTAGCTGTGTGTTTATCTCAGTTAGTGCCAATGAAAATCTCTCTCTTAGTCCTGTAACATACTCTATGCAAGTATGTGAATGCAAACGCTTCTAGCACGTCGGTGCATCCCGAAATGTGTCAGAACTCAATTATTAAGTGATGTTAAATGTGTCACCATTCAATTGCATTCTCAATGTGGCTAATGTGGGCGCTATAGCAAGTATTAGCATAAACTGTCTTCTTCTACGGTCAGTTTTCTCTGTCACGGCAGATCAATAGTTTGGGAAACAATGTCTGCATCTGAAATTGCATACTTCCCTTCTATATAGTAGATAAAAAACAGTATGTGACCAAAGAAGTATGTCAGAATTCACAGTACTCGTAAAAGTGTAGGCAAAAAGTTCACGGATGACCTACTTCTTCCAACTTCCCTTTACTATCCCATGAGGCCACAGGAGAGGATTTATGAATGGCAGTGAAGCGATGCAACTGACGCTGTAGGTCACATGATAATGACAACATAGTGAATGTAGTACATCCGGATTACATT
This sequence comes from Meda fulgida, assembly GCA_030578275.1. NCBI lineage: Eukaryota > Metazoa > Chordata > Actinopteri > Cypriniformes > Leuciscidae > Meda > Meda fulgida. The sequence goes on from CM060622.1 coordinate 46,950,425, forward strand.
CGTACTACACACACTCGTACTAGAACATACTTTTTTAGCGGGCTGTGAAATAATTACTCAAAATAAGTACCTATTCAAGAGAGTATGCGATTTCAGACGCAGCCAATCTCACTATGCTAGTTATATCATATAGTATGTACTATTTCTTATGAAATTCAAAATGGCATACTAATAAGCTACTATTATGAGTGCAGACTTTTTCTAGCTTTAGCTCATTAGCAGAGAAAAATTAGCTATATGGAACGACATGCAGGGGGAAAAACAAAATATCTTATTAAAATTTTGACCATAATTTAATTAAAAATGATGCAAATTCATAAAACATGGCCTCAAAATGAGTAAGTCATGAGAATAAATTCTAAATTCACTGCCCCTTGGTCTGCATGTGATGAGCAGGGCTCCATAGTAAGAGTAGTAAGCTCGTATGCTAGTCTGAAAACAGCTAAACTTCGTTCACGTTTGTTCAATGTGTTGACCCTGCATTAGCACCCGTGTTTGCATACTTGTGTAGAACATGTTTCTGGCCTTAGGAGTACAAATTGTGTTATTTTTTACTGCCATTGTCACTGTGTGTTTTGTATGCGTGTAAAAGAATGTTATCGCTAAGAAATACACAGCATACACGCACATTATTACAAGCCATTCATACCCATATTCATATTTTGCAGATGTGATTTGTGACGTTGGGACTTGAACAATCTGTTACTGTTTTCAATCTGCCTAGAAAGCTTCAATATTTGTCTCTCAAAGCATTTAGTTTTGTATCACTCTGGTGCATCAAGACTGTGAGAAAAAAAGACAACATTGTTTTCCTGTCACATTGATGTTTTCTTCTTACACGCAAATTTGGATTTTGTTACTTCAATATCAAGTTGCCTAAAATGTGGAGGTGTTTCATTTGTTCGGCGCTGTTGTATTCGTGAGCTGTTTCATACATATTTAAGCGTTCGGTTTCTGTTCGAATTATGTTTTATGCTGTACTTATACAATCAGCGTAAGCCATGTCTCTGCCTCTGTGCACATGGACTTGGATACGTGTGTGTGCGTGCAGGTGTGTGTATATGTCCGAAACACACGTGGACATCGTTCAAAGACGGACCGACATGGAAGGGGAACGTTCGAGGACACATGAGGAGACACGAACTCTCTCTGCTCACCATCCTCCCTTTTTTAGGTCTCGTTTATCGAACATCTGACCCGAGAAAGGTCCATCTTCTGTCTTTCACATCGAGCGGTTCTTTGTGCACTTGCTTTCGCCACGAACGCTGGGACCAGTATTCTGTACGCAGACACAAGCGGGGACGGAACCACAAAGTGTGTATTTTTTTAGAGAACGCTTCAGTTGTGTGTACGTGTTTCTCTGTGCCAATAGCCAGCGGGTGGCGGCCACTTTAAAGACCTCCATTCCTCTCCAGTGATGTGTTCAGACGTTTGTAAAACACCATGTTTGTGTGTGATGTTTTCTTTTCTGTGTCCATGATACCTCCGCCCCCCCCCCCCCCCCCCCCCCTCACGACCCCTCTCTTGTTTTCCCTCCTGCATACATGTCTTTAAAAGGGTTAAACAACTAATACATTCCTTTGAAGAAATGTTGATTAAAAAACACACAAAAAAAACTTTACAACGCATTCTTGGATTTTCTTTACTGTGCTCGTGTTGTATGCATAGAGTTTTGTGGACTTGCAATGAACATGCAACTGAATGAAATGAGAACAATTTAAAGAGATAGTTTACCCACAAATAAAGACAAGTAAGACAAATAAGACTTTCGTTCATCTTCAGGACACAAATGAAGATCTTTTTGATGAAATCAGAGATTTCGGTCCCTTCATTGACAGCTACACAACTACCACTTTGACAAAAAAAAGTTAATAAAACTAATCCATATGAACTGAGAGGTTTAGTCCAAATTTTCTGAAGAGACTCGTTCTCGTTCGCTTTATATGATGAACAGCTTGAATTGAGGTTTTTATTCACATATAAAAATTCATCATCTCACACATCAGTTGTGGTAAATGAAGCTCAAGCATGTTCACTTGACGTGTGAAAACCAATGAGGTTCATTCTCACGTGTTACCCATCACGTTTGAGTTTCACCAAGAACCAATGAGGTTTGGTTTCACACGTCAAGCAGGTTTGGTTAAACGTCTTTTTATGTTCACTGATCAATGATTAGATGTGAATACAAGTCTCTTTATGAACTTTTTGAAGCATCAAAGTGGTAGTTGTGTAGCGGTCAATGAAGGGACAGAAATCTCTCAGATTTAAAAAAAAAAGATCTTCATTTGTGTTTCGAAGATTAACGAAAGTCTTTCAGGTTTTATGGGTTTGGAACGACATGAGGGTGAATAAATAATGACAGAACTGTCATTTTTGGGTGAACTAACCCTTTCATGCCCTTCATTTTTCTTTCCATACATCCATCATCAGTCCTGGTTTTTCATCTTCTATAAAGTAAAACACTGGCTTTTTTACAGTCGCCATCCGTTGCCAGTAGAGCAATGAAAGTGTTCTTTAAGCACACAGAAATATATTTTCTCATATTATTTATTTCAGACTGTATCTCTCTTTCTCTTTTATAGTTATCCTTTAGATCCTTCTGTATGCTTTCCGAAAAACCATTCAGTTGCCAAAGCAACCATTGCCTTCTGGCAACAATTTCATATTTATGAAAACACACGAAATCTGGTAGTGATTGTCCCCGCGAGGTTGGCGCACAGTTACAGGTGATGCTGAGGCGAGGACCGTATTATTGCCCAGGGAATGCTTATGTCGCGCATCAATCCTCTCATTGGTGTAACATGATTTAGGTGCGAAAGGGAAGGTTCTGGATCACAAGGGAGAGAAAGAAAACATTTAAAAATGTCCTTATAGGCTTCTGCGGTCATATTTTATTGTGTAATAATATTTCTAAAATTAACTTGTATGCTATTAATGACCCAGAGGAACGTTTTATTGCCCAGTGTTTGCTCAGGGAATTTCTCAACTTCAATTTTCTCAATATTTTCTTTGGTTATAAAATGGCAATTGCTGACAAACAGTCAGTTGAGTGATACAATTAATGTGGATTGCATTGCTCAGATGAATAGGTTTTAAAGAAGAATGTAATAAGAAAGGTTAGAGTTAATTTTATCTACATTTGATCTCATTGCTGTCTGTGTGGTTACTTTTTTCCAGTTTATATTAATGATATGCTAAACTCTAAAATATGCTCCATATAAATCCACAAAAAGGTAAAACACCATGCTCAATCAACCTTTTTAAAGTAACATTACCTCAAAAATGTAAATAATGCTAAGCTTTCATTGAAAGATAGGCTATTTAATTTCATAACCACATTATTTAGAGAAAATATTTTTACAAAATAAAATTCAACTTTGATTCAGTTTTAATTTGATGTAATTTTTCTCAATTAGACATTTTATTCAGTTTAATAGTTATTTGATGAATGCATCGACATTTATAATGGAAGTGATTCTCAACCTGCGGCCTTATAACCTGCTGCAACAACATAGCATCCACTTTAAAAAAAAAATCAGTTTGAAATCACACTAATAGAATTTGTAGACTACATGATCGTCTGCTCAGGGGCGCTTCAATTCAGACGCACCTGTATTAAAGTTCAATATTTTAATATATACCGGTATGAATCAACAGTTGAATTTCGTTTCAAAGCCTAAGGCTGAACAAAGCTGTAATGTGATTGGGTATCAAGGCACACGTGATCCAAGTTAGCCGTTAAGTTAGGCTTTCTCCCAAATCTGGTGCAAAATCTGATGTTCATTCATTGTGCTGCGCTTCGAGCCAAAGTACTAGGACATCATGATCTCACAAGAACACCAGTGCCCCATTAATGTGAGTAGAGTACTGTGGTGCGTGAGATAAATATTATCTCTTGTGTTTCACAAGGACAATGACAGTTGTATGATAGCTGGTTGTTTTGATGACGTCATTTTATGAGGCGCGCGACACTTGGTTGATTCTTTTTGATACTATACTAAAAATTGTCAAGAAAGGCCAGTGTCTCAGGTAATAATATCAATGCTATAATACCTCTGTGGAATGGATTTTTTTATTAGCAGTTTCTGAGGATCATAGCCATTAAAGCATTAGATTTGAAAGTTATCATCATAGGCCCAGCACGGTGCTAATTCTCAGACTTTTGATCTGCAATTTCGCAACTTCAGTCACTCTTTTAACAGTCAGTATTTTACACAAACCATTGTAATTAAAGAAAATGTTTGCACATAATTTATAAATTCTACTACACGCATATATGCCTTTGCTTTGTATAATTATGTATAGGCTACATATATTTGGGTTGGTCTGTGTCAAATTTACAAACATATGCTTGTAGTCTTTTTAATACACCTAACATGAATTAATACACATAATACTTAATTCCTGCCAACAGCTGTGCTTTTCTGTGAAGTAGAGCACAGTTTCAGTTGTGTTATTAAAGAAAAAAAAAAACTTGGCCTGGAGTGAAATCAATTAGGAGATAATCCTCTATAATCAGATTTGAACAGGTTTTGGCGGCAAGGCTAAAAATCCAGAAGACCGGTGCGCTTGACTTGAATGTCGCCACGGGAGCCTTAAGACGGCGTTGCTATGGGGACCCTCCTGAAGGTCAGAGAGAGCGAGATATGGTTTCCTAGCCGCCTGCAATTTGTCCATTTGAATAGCCGGCCGGTCATCTGCATAGCAAATGCGCAAAATGAGCGATAGAGAGAAACAAGAGGAAAGGGAAGGATGAAGTACAGGCCACCTCCCCGTCGGTTTTCCTTTCTAAAGGCTGAGGTGAGGAAAGGTGAGGGCTGAAAGTCAAGTGTCTCTGATTGCACCTGTAGGCAGCGTGGACTGGAAGCGACTGATGAAAAGACGGGTCTTTAAGTCGTCACCAGGAACCCCTCTGCTTAATCTCTCCTTCAGTCTCAGCCACCACAGCTCTGATCTCTGACAGCGGGATTCTCTCTCTCTCTCACTCCTTTCTTCTCCTTCTTTCGACATGTTCTCCTCCCTCTCTCTTTTTTCTCCTTCTTTCGACATGTTCTCCTCCCACTCTCGATAAAGCCTTGCATTCTTTATGTTGTAGGAGAGAGAAAAACAAACTGGTACAGTTAATAATGGGGCCGATGACAAGTGCAGCTGGGCTTGCAAAAATGAAGCTGATAAAGCAACAGAACTGGAGAGAGAGAGAGGGAGAGAGAGAGAGAGAGAGAGAGAGAGTCATTAGAGGGTGTTCATTTCAGATGATTAATTTATTAACACGACACAAAATGATACCAGCAGAGTATCCGACACAATACAGCGCATACACCCACACAGTCTCATGTTCTCTCTACCACTTTACTTTCGCAAACCCCTCAGATCTATATGATAGCATCCGGAAACATCGCCGTGAGTTATGGGTAATCGTTTGCCCTTGGATATTCACACAGAAAATTGCATGGTGGTCCCATGATCTCATCCATCACTCATTCACATTGTATCTAGAGTGTTTCTTTCATCTTTGATACTTTTGGTTTCTTTTGTTATTTGAGTCAAGGAGAAATCAAAATGGTCTTTTTACCTCAAGTTTCTGGTCTTCTTTGGAACAACATGTACTCAGTGATCAGTGGTTCAAAATAAGTAAAAGTTTGTTTGCTCGTAATCAAACTTGTTCTCTCTCTAAATTACTTTACTTTTTGTCTGATGTCACCAAGGCTGTTGTTTAGGCTAATAGCCACTAATTAGACATGGTTCTAGGCTATTAGTCAGCATTTTTAAAATGTTGCCAAGCAGTAATTTAAAACTGGTTACAGTCTAAAGCGTTCCTGGAGTTTAGGTACACTGTAAAAAAAAAAATGTTGTTGTTTCAACTAGTTTTCGTGCTGCCTTCAAATTTCAAGTTAAGTCAACTTGAAATGTGAAGTTGTACTAAGTACTAAGTGACAACTTATATTTGAGTTGAGTCAAGGCAGCACAAACTCTTACTTTGGTTGCACTTTCTGTGAACCTGTGTGTACTTAACGTGTACTCACCTAAGAAAGTACTGGTAAACTTGTAAAGGTACTACATGGGTTAAGGTTAGGTTTAGGGTTAGATTCAGGTTTAGTTATTATACCAAAGACTAGAATAACACAAGACGTGTCACTCGTATTGTTTTGAATGGGGGAAAAGTATGCTTGCGTATTAGCTTGATCCAGCCTGAAAAATGTCGTTTCTGTCATGATTCAAATGTTTAGAAACAAACTTTATTAGATTTATTGTCTAATAGATTGTTATTGTCAGATTTAATTGGTGATTTCAAATATGAAATTTAATCATATCTAAATTTAATCAAATTTAATCAGAATTTGATGTTTCCCCATTCAAAGAGATGGGAGTACTTGCACTTGCACCCTGAAAGGGTTTTTAAAGATGGCCGCCGAGTGAAATTACTTGTTTTAAAAGGACTTTGGTTACTACCCAGTAATTGAAATTATAAAATCAAGTGTAAAATAAAGTAGTACGCTTACTTTTTTAAGTTAAAACAACATTGTGTAGCAATACCCAAGTTATGGGTTTAAGTCTCAGAGAACTGATAAAATGTGTTTCTTAAATGCACTAGATCAATTTATGTAATTGCATAAATGTAAAGGTTACAGCAGAGACTGAATACATCAATATGCTCTCGAGGGTAAACTTGACCTTCACTCTGCACATCTTGTGTCCCAGTTGGTAGAGGCTCAAATAAATATGGCCTGATTCCTTGGACGAAAACGTAGGGGCTGTTTTCAACTAAAAACTTTTTTATTCGTTTTAGTCATTCATTTACATGACAATTGTTTTTTGGAGGCCTTGGGGTTTCAAAGACGTTTTTTGTCAACATGTAAATAACAAAAAACGTGAATTTGTGAAAACGGTGACATCATGAGCATGTGTCTTACTTGTTCAATCTATAGACGTGTATTGTTTCATTACAAAGTGACATCGCCAACTACTGGCCTGGCATGAATAATACAGCGTTTTAGTCGTTTTCGTGGATCCGTGTGAACGGGGATTGTTTTGGAGTTGTCTTCTGTACGCGAAAAAATATTTTTAGTACATCATTGTCGTGTAAACACACCATTAATCCTTTATGATTAATGTTAGAATTAACATTCTGGTATTAAACACCCACTTTTCAAGGTGCAGTCAATTCTTGATGGATATAATACATTTTTCCTTGTTGCACACTAATGTTTGGGGTCAGTAAGATTGATTTTCTCTAAAATAAATTGATACTTTTATTCAGCAAGGACACATTAAATTCATCAAAAGCAACAGTAAAGACATGTAATGTTACAAAAGATTTCTATTTCAAATAAATACTGTTGAAATTTCTATTCATCAAAGAATGGTTTGTGAAATCCTGACTGGGTTCCACAAAAGTATTAAACAGCACAACTGTTTTCATCATTGATAATAATAAATGTTTCTTGAGCAGCAAATCAGCATATTAGAATGATTTCTGAAGGATCATGTGACTCTGACGACTGGAGTAATGATGCTGAAAATTCAGCTTTGCATCAAAGGAATAAATCACATTTTGAAAATAGGAATTCTTTAAACATTTTACAATATTACTGTTTTTACTGTATTTTGCTATCAAACTTTAGTCACAATGAATGAGTGAAGAGATTGAGAAGCCATCTGTTATTGTTTGTTATCTGTCATTCTGTATATTTACATGAAGTTTGTCTGTTTCTAAACCCTATTATCATTTAGTATTTTTCAGGTTGGACAGGAGGACACTGCCTCTAGAGCGTCCGCTTAGCATGCGGTTTCTTAACCAACCGTCCATCTCACGGCCCAGCAACCTGTTTTGATGCCCAGTGACCTGAGGTCAGTCTCACCCTGCTTTAACACTTCAACACCCTGAGATAGCACAACAACAACAACAAAAATCAATACGGCCTCCGTCTGGAGGGATTTCTTCATTTTTTTCTCAAGTCTCACAGGAAAAGTGTTCAATTCTGTGGGGTTTCGTTAACACTGGAAAAAGATGTCACTGGAAAATGAGACAAAATCGTTAGCCGAGTGGACATGCGCAAACGCGCACAGCCTCGCAAACAATAAGACAATAACGGGCCCCACAAAGCCTCAAAATTCAATTTGAAAAGTTTTCTCAAAAATTCCCCAAATGACAAGGGTCCTTCAGCAGCAGAATAGCTGCCCTGTTTCCCTTCTTCTCCCCGCCCTCACTCGCTCTTTCAGCCCAGAAAAGAGGAAAAAAGTAAAAATGAATCCGCCACCTCCCTCACTCCCCCACTTACTCTCTTTTTAAGACGCGCACACACACATGCACAAACACTCCCGTTGCTTTATTGAGGCAGCTGCACCCTTTGACCTCTGTGCTTGTGGAATGTGTGTGTGTGTGTGTGTGTGAGGCAGAAAGAACGGCGGGGGTCTTTTTTTCTCCATACAACAAAGGCTGTCGGATTGACAATAGAGTAGCAGAATAGAGTGTCCAGAGGGCCAATGAGTCGTGCTAGCTTGCTAAACCGGCGAGGGCGACGGAGAGAGAGTGAGAGAAGGGAGAAATAGAGTTTAAATTAAAATGAGATGAGGGATATTTGTTTTGTCTGGGCACATTCATAAATATCCGACTTCCGATGCTAAGGGAAGCAAATAGATGGGCCCATGTTCGGTTCTGGAAGTGTGTGTGTGTGGGGCCCAGTACACACAGCAGGAGTGTGGGCCCAATGACTCATTGCTGCAAATGACATCAGCAGTGTCAGCTTCAAATACTGCCAAATGCTGCATTCAGAGAAGGAATGTGTATGTGTGTGTGTGTGTGTCCAGGTTGTGCAGCTGGGCCAGAGACAGACAAAGGTGTTCCGTCACGCTTTGCCTCAAAATGTGTGTTTTCAGGAGATGTGGGGGCAGATCGGTGATTTTCTTTTCGATCCTCTCTCACACACACACACACACTTGGCTTTATCGATCTCTGTGGTGGAGGCAGATATATATGTCTACCATCCAGGAGTGTGTGTGATGTGATTTACTTGAAGGTCCCGGTTTGGTCAGTACCTAAATCTCTTCAGCCTAGCTGAACTGAACCTAGCATTTCCTTCATATATTCTGGTGGCAGCCTTAAAGGGATAGTTCACCCACAAATGAAAATTCTATCGTTCTTTACTCATTCAGACAGTTGACGGTAGCCACTGATTTCTGTAGGTTTTTTTTTCCTGGTTACCAACATTCTTTAAAATATCATCTTTTGTGCTCAACAGAAAAAAAGAAACTAATACATGTTTGGAACAACTTGAGGGTGAGTACGTGATGAGAAAATGAACATTTTTGGGTGAACTGTTCCTTTAAGGTCTCCTACCCCTAAAGATTATCTATCAATCCTTGCACTTTTATGAATAAAAACTAACATATAGGGGCCTAGATACATCTATGCTACAGTTCATACAGTTTGAGGTTGGTATACGTGTTTTTTCTTTTCTTTTTTTGAAAGAAAATTATTCAGCAAGGATGCATTGGAATGATCAAACATGACAGTATAACATGTTACATTAACTTTCATTTTTCAAATCTTTTTTTTATTTTGAACTGTCTATTCATCAAAGAATCCTATTCACAAATGCATCATGGTTTCCATAAAATATTAAACAGCACAACTGTTTTCAACATTGATAATAATCAGAAATGTTTCTTGAGCAGCAAATCGGCATATTAGAATAGACTTGTTCGACTTGAACCGGCGCTGCACAGACCGATCGGTTTATGACATCAAAGTACCGCGAGAGCGATTCAAAAGCATAAGGAGCCGTCTGCTCTCTAATCTTTCTCGCGGTACTTTGATGTCATAAACCGATCGTTCTGTGCAGCGCCGGTTCAAGTCGAACAAGCCTAATGATTTCTGAAGGATCATGAGACACTGAAGACTGGAGTTATGATGCTGAAAATGTATTCCATCACAGAATAAATGAAGTTTTAAGTTATATTAAAACAAGCAACAGTTATTTTAATTTATAATAATTCACAATATTAGGCTACTGTTTTTACTCTATTTTTGATCAAATTAATGCAGCCTTACTAACCATAAAAGCCTTCAAAAACATTTAAAAAATCGTACACACTCAATACCTTACCTGCACTTATCATGGTCCAAAAATAATGTTTTTCTTTCTGACTGCATAATAATGAAAACATATCCCCAAGTCCCTATTGCCAAATGCAAAGGTGGCTTAGAGGCCCCCCTGAAGTAGCAATTAGGTATCTTTACCCAGACTGTTTAATTTACAGGCACAATTTAGTCTGGCTTTTACACAGATTTGAGCAGGCACAGCTGGCTAAAGATGCCTTATATTCTTGTCTCTAGAAATGATTAACATCCTGTCTTTAGTGTCTATATGGGATGTTTTTCCTTGTCTTCCAACAGGTGAAAATCATTAATCAGATTTCTTAGAAAAGTAATAGCACACCTCTCGTCAACTTGACACATGTTTTGAGGTATCACTCCTGTCTGTAGCATAAATGCTATTGAATGAGTGTAACGTGCGAAGTTAGAGTCAGGATCTAGATACAGATAAAAATGATGTTTAATGGCTCAAAACAGTAATTCATGGCTTGAGCGTAGAACACATGACGTAGAGCTTCACCATAACAATGAATGCATGAAGGGCACGTTCACACGAACATTAGAACAAACTAACATTCAGAAAATAAGGCAAGAATGAACACCATGGTTACACTAGATAACACGAGACACCTGAGTCTAATTAGCAAGAACAAAAGAACTACAAAGACCATGAACAGAACTACAAAAGGAACATGAACTCAAATGACAGTTTTCACCATAAAAGACATGACAGAGCATTAGGTTCCTTACAACGAGTTACACGCCAGTTTAATGCTTATGGTTATGGATTTGTTCCAATCCCCATGCATCACTAGTAATGATTTTATGGAACAGTTTTGATATCATTTATCAGTTCAAAGCATGTTTTGTTTGTCTCTTTAACAAAACAGCTGGTCTCTGTGTAACACCCCCTCCTTCCCTTTTCATTTTGATTTCAGTCTCTCCATCCCCTCCTCCTCTCTCTCCAAACAATACTTGAAGAACTGCCTCTCTCGTCCACAAGCACAAACTCTTCCAAACTCCACTGTTTTTTCCCCGACTCCCATCTACCCCATCACCCCCCTCCTGCTCACGCAGCAGCTGCCAGGCTTCTTTGCAGGGAAAATGATGCATGTCCAAAAACAACTGATCGCACATTTTTTTTCTTTCTCAATCGTAACTACACCCCCGTACACCTATATCCACTCCTAATTTGTTCATTTTCAGCATTCCAGTCCGCGAGGGTCCGGGGCTGTGCAGGGTCCCTGAACAGTATAATGTGTCTCTGTCTCCTTCCCATACAGCTATAATACTAAACTGGGCTTCAGTCCTGTGTGCTGACAGACACGGATATTTCAGGAGGGAGGCTGAGCATTTAAACATACAATTACTGAATGTCCATTGAATTTAAAAGGGATAATTCATCCAAAAAGTGAAAATTCTGTCATCATTTACGTACCCTCATTTCATTCCAAACCTGTATGAATGTCCTTTTTCTGTGAAACACAAAAGAAGATTTTTCTTCTGTTTATACAATGAAAGTCAATGGGGTCCAATTTTTTTTTTAAAGCTCCAGGTTTTCTTTTTTGTTTGTAGGGCTGCACAATTTTGCCAAACATTTGGTGATATTATATCATTTTGTGTAGAAAAGAATATAATAATAGATGAATAGTTTTTTTATTATTATTATTTATATACACTATAAATAAAATATATACATACTGTGTATACACACACAGACATTTGTATATATTAACAAACTTTTATGTCAGATTTTTTGTAATACACAGCTGTAAAATTGCAATACAAATATTTATGGCTATCTGAAGTCAAATGTTACACCATCAAGCTTGTATTTTGGAGGAAAACCGCAGAGAGCCCTTAAAAGCTTCTCTTTTTTGACAACCAATTTATAAGCGTTTCTCATTAAAATTGTGGGAAGATGGTTGGCGCATGTTGCCTTCCCAAATGTACTTTATAAGCGACCCAAACTCAGAGCAGATGCAGAGATTAGTCTGATACTCTGAAAACACCAGATCACGAGCTGCTTGCGTGTAAAAGAACACAGCGCAGTTATCAAATCGCAAACGATGGCGCTGAGCCACATCGGGATTTGGGTTTTATTAAGATTAATTGTTTAAGCCCTGCCATTGATTTTCATTGCACGGACAAAAACAGTAGAGTAAATGACAGACTTCTCCTTTTTTGGTGACCTACAGTATCACTGGAATGAATTTTCATTCTTGGTTTTGATACTAGTCTAGTTAAGTGTACTAGTATAGCAATGAGTGACTAAAGTAGGCTTACTAGTTGAATAGCCTGATAGGAAAACCTGGTCCTTTCAACAATGAACAGACAGATGGAGATGGAGAGAGAGAGTTTGGATCGCTACTAAACACTCCAAGATGTTTGAACGCACTTCTGGAGACATAATATTCAGGGGTACATACTTTCATAGTGTGTAGCTGCACACACACACCTTCACACACAGACTAAGATTTGCCGCCACACAAGGGAATCCCCTTTGAGACCTCAGCTTCATTATGATCTGGCTTACCTCAGCATAGACTGGAGTGTGAGCTCTTTGTTGGCTCTGTAAGGGAGCAAGAAAAGGAGAGGGAGAGTGATAGAGAAAGCTCACAACCGTGTCAGTATTGAACACTCAGGCCTGTCTGTGAAACCTATCCCTCCCATTTTTCCGTTCGCCCCCTTTTCGAGCCCCTCTTCTGCACTACTGGAGCTAAACTCTTTTTGTTTTTATTAATGAAAGCCGTGCTGTCACCCGTCTGCTGACACATGTAATGCTCACATTCATCCATGTACTGGCAGGGAACACACACACACACACACAGGCGCACACACACATGCCCCCCGTGTGGTTGTGACCTCATAACCTTGTTGTCATGCAGTATCCATCTGCCATCAGGACACAACAGGACGGAGGGAAAGTGTAAGACAGAAAGGAGACTGTCAAATGTCAGGCCCTCCCTCCATTCTTACTTGTGAAAAACACAAATGACTTTTCCTTTCTCTTCCCCAGCCAATACTTTTCATTAGGACGGCCATTACTGACTCATACTCAGTCATTACTTGCTCGCCGCTTTCATTTTATTGGTATATTGATGTTTTACGGGAGTTGTGAGTAATTAGTTGGTTGCTGAAATGTGTTGTGGGATAACTAGACCTGCATGTGTCACGGTCACCGTCTATCTCTGCACTACATTCCCGAGAATCCTCTTTGGCGCACCTGCAATTACTCTCCCCTGAGTATTATCACCTGTACCTGCTCACAATCAGCAGCCTCATTAGCAAGCTCTATAAAATACTCACCACAGCCTCAGTTCATTGTCAAGCCTCCAACAGGAACAGACCATTACCCATTGTCTCCCGAAGTCTCTGATGCATCCAGTGCCCGCTAAGTAACATATACTCACCTGTGAAATACTAACCTCTGTATCCTTGTTCCGCTGTCTCCAGAAATCCTGTCTGAATCCATGTTTCCCGAGACCTGGTATTCACCTGAGCTTCCTGTGTTCATGCTGAGTTTTACTTGCTCATGACTGCATCTGAACGAGAAAAGACAAGTATTAATGAACTGTGACTGCTTGATATCAACTAACCTGAAGAGGACCTGCTCACCTGTAATCTTCCCCGCACGTAGTGATCTTCACCGAATCTGCACCTGAACTTTGAATACTCACCTTTGCACTTGTGTCACTTTAAATAAAACTGTATTTGGATTCACTTACCTCTGTCTCCGTGCCTGTATCCTGACAGCATGATTCTGGACCTTTACCTTTACCAGGATGGGAGCTGGGATGAGGACTTCCTTCAGCAGCAGTTCTGGAGCGGTAGACGATTAGACGGTTAGACGATTCACTCGCCCAGATACTGCTGTTAGATGATATCAACCTACCTCTCATCAAATTCATTGACCGCATGCTGTGGGTGTGTGGTTCCTCATTCACCGTGGGAGACATCCAGGCCGAAATCCACATCAGTCTTCCCAAGCCTGCACGTCACGTCACGGCAACCATCAACCCAGCCACCAGATCAGTATATGGACGTTCTGGACTGATTTCCAGCGTAGCCGATTCCCCGCTGATATCAGCGCGTGCTGCCAGGAAGGCCATAGTCCAGCTAGAGTTTCCTCCTCTGGTCCCGTCCAGCCCAGAGCTTCCTTCGCCGCTGGTCCCGTCCAGCCCAGAGCTTCCTTCGTCCAGCACAGAGCCCACTGATCCTGTGCCAGACCCCACTGATCCTGCGCCAGAGCCCGTCCAGCTGACTATCCATCCAGAGACTGTTCCCGTTCCTGACCCGGTGTTTGTTCCTGAGCACCAAGAACCAATCTTTGTACCTGTAAAATTTCCCATTAAGATTTTTGGGGGGGCACAGTATACCTGCTAGGGGGACCGTGGAGGTCTCTCAGATGAGGTTCCCAGTGTCACCGCCGTGGCCACCCGAAGGGTCCTCACCGCCGTGGCCACCCGAAGGGTCCTCACCGCCGTGGCCACCCGAAGGGTCCGACAGCTCCGCCCTGGACGCCCGAGGGTCCGACAGCTCCACCCTGGACGTCCGAGGGTCCGACAGCTCCGCCCTGGAGGCTTCCCGTCCTGTGCAACCACGCCCTCGTCAGGCTCCAGGGCGCCCACCCTCCCACCCCTTTCGGCGTTATATGGCGCGAGGACGCGCCTTCGGAGAGGGGGGGGTTCTGTCACGGTTCACCGTCTATCTCTGCATTACATTCCCCAGAATCCTCTTTGGTTCACCTGCAATTACTCTCCCCTGCTCGTGACTGCATCTGAAAGAGAAAAGACAAGTATTAATGAACTGTAACTGCTTGATATCAACTAACCTGAAGAGGACCTGCTCACCTGTAATCTTCCCCGCACGTAGTGATCTTCACCGAATCTGCACCTGAACTTTGAATACTCACCTTTGCACTTGTGTCACTTTAAATTAAACTGTATTTGGATTCACTTACCTCTGTCTCCGTGCCTGTATCCTGACAGCATGATTCTGGATAAATTGAGAATCTTTTTTTTTTTTTTTTTTTCAAACAGAGATCACGATTCTCTCAGGATTCTGAACTAAACAAAATGCCGTAATTTAACGTAATTTAACGTAATTAGAGGTTTTGACCAAATGTTTATTGCTGCAGCCTATTGAAAACGTTTAATTAATCTGAATGAATTACTTTTTTTTTTTTTTTTTTTAAGCAATGAATGATTCAATGTTTCACTCATAAATAATTCACTTGTTTCATTACTGGATGAATCAGCGATATGTTGAATGAATAATTCAATGACAAATATTCTTTAAAACATTCTTCTAAACCTCTTTTGTGTTCCAGCAGAAAGTCAGTCATAGGGTTTGGAACATGTGCAAAGCTGGATTATGGATAGAGCCAGTGGGCCCAACGCCCCAGGACCTCGGACTGCCAGGGGCCTCCAAAGCCTCAGGCTGCGCACCCCAATACTGCCAAAGTAAGCTGAACACCAGGGTCCTCACAGCACAAGGCCAGCAGACATTCCCTCATTTTAGTAGAATATAAAACGAGCTGTGAGTATCATGTGCCAAACACGTCTCAGCTCATTGTCACTCGTCTATAGAATATATATTATACATTATTACAGTTTATACAGAATAATATTATAACAGAAATATTATTCAGTGTCACATGAGCATTCAAAAATCATTCTAATTTGCTGCTCACGAAACATTTTTTATTTATTGTTATCAATGTTGAAAACCGTTGTTCTGCTTAATATGTATTTTTATGGAAAGCATGCTACATATTTGAAGGATTCTTTAATGAATATAAAACGTTCAAAAGAAAAGCATTTATTTGTAACATTATACATGTCTTTAACTGTCACTTATGATCAATTTAATGCATCCTTGGTGACTCCAAACCTTTATATGGTATCTAGTGTATAGTCTTATATAACTGAAGCTATAGGTTGTGAAATCAATCGTTTTTTTGTGTTTTTTGCAAGCTGTCCTGTTTTACAAAATGGCCACTCAGCATACTAGCACTTAGCCTTGTAGCTTATCCAATAACCACTGCAAATGATATGTTTTTATACTGGTTGTTTTTTTGTTTGATCAGGGATTACAAATGGCTTGATTGATCATGACACAGGCCCTGAACAACATGTGTAAGTAAACAACAACAGAATTTTGTGGGATCTGTTCCTTTTAAAGCATGTCCTAACCTCTACAAGATTTGGGTTGAGCATCTGAGTTTCAGAGATAGTGAGTGTAAGATCTAATATGTACTCGGCTAACCCATAAGATCATTTAACAGATGTGTCAGTGATAGTTTGACAGTAACAGTCCTAACTCAAAATCTCACACTGGATTTGAAAGATTTCCTCTGCAGTGTGCTGGTATTACACTTCATAAATAACTAGGCGTCCTTCCCTTGACACATTTATTTGTTGAAATTTGTATGATTCATAATGTGGAAACAGTGTTTGTAATGAACTGCCTTTTGATAAATTTTAATTAAATCCCATTAAACCCGGCGCTTTGTCGCATGTGTAAAAGGCGGCTGACAGTAGTTAATTAGCCTGTTTAAGCACAGCTCGCTTTTATAATGCATTTTGCTTTGTCATCATCCAGTTTTTCCCTGTAATTAGGCGTGACAGCGCGAGAGGCGCTACGTGAGGGCCGGGAAGCGTGAGTTCTAGATGGTCAGGTACGTGTGAGGATCGGAGAGTTTTTTTTTTTTTTGTATTATTTTTTTTAATATGGGTGCCAAGAGATTACCTTACTGAGTACATACTAACATACCATGCATTATATATCCTCCTCCAAGCATAACCCCCACCGCCCTCCTAATCCTCCTGCACTCCCTCCCTCCTTTCTCCCATCTTCCCCACGCCTACCAAAAAAACTCATTTCCTCTGGTGCCTCAAGCAATGTGTGCTGCGCTAATTGCGCTAAGGTGGAGCGGCGCTTTGGTTTGTGTCTGTATGCAAAATGTATTATATTCGCTGTGTCGGTAATGTGTGTATTTCCGCGTGTCCGCTCGGCTAGGCATCGTTCCAGGGCTTCCTGTGCCACCTGGGCATCTTAAAGTCTGCCAGTCTGTCGGCACGGGAGACCCAGCTGGACCGAGGGCTGTGAGGGGTTTTTGGTAGAATCAGTAATGAAGATTTAGAGCCAAGAACATTAGCCGTCTTGAGCCTCAGACCCACCCAAGAGCCCCTAGGGTGCTCAACCTTGAGCTTGTTGCCCTCTATGTGTTCGTGTCTCCAATTGTTCATGGCGAGATACATTTGTGTGCATGTGGAAACTTGTTGTGTTATTGCAAATGTTTATGTGGGTCCTTGAGTTTCATGTAAGAGAGATTTGACATGCCACGTCCTTTTCTAGTTTTGGTATGCAGCTGCAATTATCATCTAACACCTTCTCATTCATTAGATACGTGTGTGGGTAATACAGGTATGTGCTGTGGTTACTGTGGAAGGTGTGAAGGTGCTTTTTGAATAAACTAAGCCATTCCAGACTCACCGCCAGTGAAATTCTATTGGACTTGATTCTGGCATGTTTAGACTGGAATACTAGTTTTTGAACCTTATGATCGTTATACAATGTATGAAATTGTAATACATTGTATAAAGTTAGTAGTTCACTGAAAAATTAAAATTCTTTTCATCATTTACTCACAATCATGTTGTTCCAAACCTGTGTAAATTTCTTTCCTGTTGAAAACAAAGATGATATTTTGGAGAATGCTGGTAACCAAACCCTTCATGGACCCCATTGACTTCCATAGCATTTTTCCATGTAAAATTCAATATGGCGTCTGCCCTGACTAGGGTATAAACTACCTACTAAAGGCATGTGAAGCAGTACATATTATATATAACTATAAACATTTAAAAGTAGCATTGTGTTTGTCATTTGGCTTCATCATGTTGCATGCATGTTTCATTTAGCAAGTGGCATCCTTCATCTCTGTAATGTGGTTGTTTTGCATTTTTATTCCAGGTTTGTGTAAATATGTTCACTTTTGGCTGTGCGGTCAAATTATAAGTCAAGAAAAACGTGCTGAAAATCACAGCTGATTACTTTAGGCTACAGTACGTTCACACTGTCACACGTATTTGGCATTGACGACTGCATCAGTAACTGTAATTAGCTGGAAAAGCAAGTTTGAAGATTTTAAGTCCTGATAGATCAGTGTTTCTCAACCTTTTAGACTCCAAGGCTCCCATTGTCCACAAATATATTCAAAGGTCAGACATTCTAGGTTCTGTAAATGAAATGACAGGATTCCAGAAATTTTAAGATCTGATTTTTTTTTTTCTTCAAGACTCAACTTTCAAGAACTGATAAGAATGTAAATGTGTACCTTGAAATGCAATGTAAGTCGCTTTGGATAAAAGCGTCTGCCAAATGCATAAATGTATGTAAATGTTCTTACTTTTTTAACTAATGAATTTACATTTGTTTTCCTGTTGTTGATGATTTACTGGAAAATAACTTTTCATACATAATATAACTACATAAATATACTATCTTCATTATAAAAAATGTCCATGGCGTTTTAAGATTTTCTTAATTTACATGACAGGTCTAGAAATCATACTTTTAAAAGTAGACTTAAACATATACAGAACCAAGTTTTTTTAAAGACCCTGGTTTTCCAAACAACTTCACTTCTAAACTCCTCATCATAAATATTGAGTTTATACAAGTTTTGCTTCAACTAAGTTTAATGGTGCAATGCAAAATATGTAGTTGTGTGTAAGTTGTAACTTTTTTTGTAACAAAACTGGGCTAAGTTGTAACTTACAACTGGTGCAACCGGCCCCTGGAGAATTTGAGTGTTTCGGCTGGTCTGATGCAAGATTCTCCATGTTGTTGATATTGTGTGTGTGTGTGTGTGTGGATACCAGGAGATCAGAAGACACAATCTTCCCTAGAGACTGATTAGTAAACCCACCAAATGCCATTAGGGCAAAATGAATCTGACCACAATCCCTGTAATGTGTAATAAAGTGAATGGAGTGTAATGTTATTACAGTATAGACCAGACCGTGATATTAGTGGTCTTGGACACGCACACATACACACGTCTGAATTTAATAGGCTCTCTATTCACATACTCTTTCTTTTATAGAGGACAATATAAAAGTAGTGACTAACGGTAATATTTCTGAGTTATGGTATTGGACATCGTGAACTGAGCGAGATGACGTTATGTCATATATGTGTGGTGAAGACTAAACCAAAGCATTAAACCACGAAAAGAGGCCCATGTGACCTTTTGTCTGGCTGTAATAGACCACAATTTTTCCATAATATTAGCAATCAAGACCCGAATAGCTTGGCTTATTCTGCAAAGATATGAAACTTGGTAGTCATAAATATTCGGTGCTATTGTATGTGAACACAATTGTGAACAATGACAATAATTCAGATTTTCTTTGCTGCGTGGAGCTGACTGTTGGGTGTGATTGCAGGAAACAAAGATTTATTTCCTTAACGTCACATATCAATGTTACGTCCCTGCGACGTACTGTCACTGCACACCTCACATGCATTTAATTACCTACTAAATGAATAATTCATAGTTGAGCCTCAGGGCAGTAGATAATTATAACGATGATGGTTATTCTGTTTATTTTGCTCTTTTTGTTAAGATGTCAATTCCTCTCAGTGCATTTCGAGCATTTGAGGAGAGAAGTCACGCTCTGTTTTTAAAGCAAGAAGCTAAGGTGCCGGCTAAAAGAAAAGACCATAAGAGGATGATTTGCCTCTCGCACTTTATTTTCCGAATTAAACTGATGTAAATAGACAGGTGTAAATAGACAGATCATGAAAACGAGTAGAGATTCTATGTGCAGGTTCTTAATTAGTTCCAGCGTTCCTTTTAGAGATTAGTCTGGGTATTTTCATGTCTCACTC
This sequence comes from Meda fulgida, assembly GCA_030578275.1. Lineage (NCBI taxonomy): Eukaryota > Metazoa > Chordata > Actinopteri > Cypriniformes > Leuciscidae > Meda > Meda fulgida. Next base: position 46,970,424 of record CM060622.1, read on the forward strand.
AATATTCAATACCATTGATTAACAATGATTAAAAAACATCATATAAAATATTTTTTTAAATATTTTAATATGAAATAAGATGTATAATATATATATATATATATATATATATATATTCATAAAATATATATTATATATAATGTATCTTATTTTATTTTAAAATAATATGACCGTGTATATTTAAACATACACACACAATTTTTCTTTTTTGTAATCATGATATTTTAAATAAAATATACAGATTGTATATACACAGTATATATTAGTGGTCTAACGCTACATGTATTCGTCTTGAGCTGTGACGGTATTGATGTCACGGTTCGTGTGTGTATGTAATATAAAATATAAAAGCATGTATATGACCTCTGTTTTAAGCTGATGCATAACTAAGCAGTAATGACTTGATAAATCATTCTGATTGGTTTACATAAAGCACAGACATGTCACTGATTGGTTGATAAATCTGGCTCTCATATATCATGTGTATATGTCCATTACATCATCCCAGCTGGGATCAGGGCAGAGAAAGACGATGGGTGATGTTGGCTGTGGGCTTTTAACAGCCGTTCAATATGTGATTGATGGCTTAAGTAGTTGTTATGACTTCATGAGTGACCTTAGAGACCTTAGAGGAACTGGTAAAGCTGGGTAAAAAACTCTCTTCACCACAACCAGCTATTGATTAGCGGTTTTTATGTCTACTGATCAATGGAGCAAGACTGCTCTATAACTCATTTAAACAAGATGTCAATCAGACTTGATCTATCAGCTGACAGGGGGCGCAGGAGGGGATTTTTCCTGTGCGTGAGCCCTTGTGGCCGGAGTGGGAGCGGAGAGTGACAGGCATGGATGTTGTGGGTGTTAGGCTTGTCCAATCTAAACAGGAGCAGCATGTCGGACATGGAGCCGTCCACCTACACACACATATACAGCCACTTAACGACAACATCCCACCAATCAACGTGTCAACGAGCTCTATTGCAGCCCAGCGGTCTTTAACATGTCTGGGCCTCACCGCATCCTACGCAGCTGTCCGTCAAAAACCCAGGCCCCGCCTTCGCTCACCCACTGTTTATGGAGCGCGAAACGCAGTCTGGAGTGTGGCGCTATGCGGGGGGTGTATGTTTGCATAGAGTCACCCACTGCAACAGGACCTGATGCATGCTGGGAGAACGTGGGCGTGGGAATAATAGACAGACACGTGTCTGGCAGTATAGACGGTTTGAAGGAAAGACAGGGAAGACGCCGTAGAACAGGAGAGCAAGTTATGGCTTGAAGTGTGGTCCTGAGACACATGTTTATTTAAAGCAAGAATGCAAAAATGAGATGTACAGAAGAGCTCTGTTTAGAACTGGCACTTCATGCTTCTCGCAAAGCCAGGTTTTTAACTGTCAGTGTAAAGTTTGGTCCAATTTTTAGTTTGTTCCGGCCAAGTAGCACCCACAGTGTGTGTTTGTTCCCCCTTATCCAACTTTCTATTTGCAACTTACCCAAGTGCTGGGTTTTTTAAACATTTTGATGATAAGAACTCCAAATTTGATTAACCCTTTGCGAAGAACGCTCTTAAAAATAAAGGTTCTTTACTGACATCAATGGTTCCATAAAGAACCTTTAAAGGGATAGTTCACCCCAAAATGAAAACCTACTTTACTCACCCTCATGTTGTTCCAAACTTGTATGAGAAATATATTTTTAAGAATGTTGTTAACCAGACAGTTGATTGTACCACTGACTTCCATTGTATTTTTTTTTCCTATTATGGAAGTCAACGGCCACCGTCAACTGTTGGATCACATACACTTTAACACCCATGGAACCTTGTCATTGCACAAAAGGTTCTTTGTAGTGGAAAAAGGTTTCTTCAGGTCATTAAAATGTTTCTCACACTAAGAAAAATAAAGTGTTCTTTTAAGAACTGTTCACTGAAAAGTTCTTTGGGGAACCAAAAATGGTTCTTCTATATGGTAACGCCCTTCCTAAAACAAAGACCAAATTATACTGTAAAAATGTGATATTAAGTTTTTTTTTTATATTTTTGAAAGTTAATATGTTTTGTATATGTTTATTGTATTCATTTAAAAGACATTGTTAATATATTATCTGGAATGTATTGTTAAATGTTTAAAATTGAAGACAAACATTTTAATTGAATTCAAATGTATTTGTACCTTGAACAATAATTATTGAACCAAATATTGGCTATATGAATAAGAAATATTTTTCTCAAAGAGTTATATGCTGATTTGTTTTTATTAATAGTTTTAAATTAATCACAATTATTTATTTTTTTAAATATCTGTACACCTTTTTTTCTCTGAAATTTTCAACAAACTATATCCCTTTTTCGGCCCTCTCTGTTGGTCTCAGACCCCAGTAACTGTGTCTTTTTGGCTACTTTGTAGTTTTACCAAGTATCAAAGACATTAACAACTTTTATTCTCTACTGAACTACATTTTTGAATAAGTATGTACTTTTTACTGCACACTGAGTAATGCAATTACTCGTTATATTTTGCATGGCTCTTAACTTTCTAAAGAAGCTATATCTACATCTACAGGGCCTTGAAGGTTCAATATCATATGTTTTGCCTTTACTTACTCAAACTTGTCTTCAAGGCTACTCTTCATGAATGTGAGTGCATTAGCAGGTAATTGTCAATAGCAGGAGTTTCATAGGAAATGACTGCAGCCGGTGATGAGGCCGAAACCAGCACGTCCAGTGCAAGTAGCCTTTGACTATTTCATTTTACTTAACATTATTTTATTTATCTGTTATATTGAGACCTTTATTAATATATTGAGGTTGTCACTTTTATATTGATTTTAGAAAATAAACATGCGATTGCTCTCCTCACAAAAGAACTGTTTCTTGCTTTTAGTTTGGAGCTTGTCCACTTTTGACCAATTCCAGAGGTAGTCAAAAACACATTCGACCAGATTTCTTTCGTAGTGTAAACACTCATGTGATCGAATGCGTACGAACAGCCACAAAAGACCTACACTCATGTGATCTAAATGCGTAACATTATGGGAAGCGCTGGCCAGATGGGATTCAACTTTGTCGGCTGGAGAACCAAGTTTGGTTTGAAGATGAAAAATGTACCAAGCACAACGTTCTCTCACCATTCCTGATTTCTAACACACACTCACAGCGTTCGGCTGATCTTACGGCTGTCAGAGCAGAAACTGAAGCTTCTGCTCTCTGTGTGTGTTCATGTGTAAATTACACAAGCTTATTTTTGCTGAAAAAATCTGAAAAAGCCCAAATATTTCCCCGCCCATGCATTTATTTCTCCCCTTGAAGAAATCAGGACTGAAGTGGTTGAAAGTGGACAAAAGAGACAGATTAAAACACCAGGTGTAAACGGGAATGTGTCTCCCTCGTCTACTTGTGATCCGATCGACCAAAATGCATCTTAACACCAGGTGTAAACAGGGCCAGTTATTCACAATGTATTTTCCTGCTGGACTGTATACCTTGAGACTAGTGCCTGCTCTTCAGATCTCCCTCGTACACTTTGCCTCAGAAGAGTTAATAGAGGACACATCCTGATCCTGGCCCTTTTGGTCTGAGTGTAATGGTGCTGGTAAGATGCTGACAGTGTAGGACAACCAGGAACAAAACTGGCTTCACACACACTTTGTGTTTCTCTCGGATGCGTGAGAGCGACAGGAAAAGGTAGGCTGTGACGTGCATGATCGATATTTAAATGCCTCACAGATAGACAAACACACACTAACATCACATTCAAAGATTTACGTCAATACACCTCAGTTCCCTATACCAAGTGAAGTGCTCTTCATGTTTAAGGACACTGAACTAAAACTGTGTTGGCTGTTACCAGGGTAACAATGCCTTGCGAAATGAAACGAGAGCAGAACGCACTCACAAGTGCACAAGATCCACTGCTGCTTTCCACTGCTGGATCCTTGCATATGTTCACTTCTATGTGTGTGTGTGTGTGTCGGGGCGAGGAAGAAAGATGCGCAGTGAGACGGTTGTAATCTGCAGAGACAACGGGTAACGCTTTGTGCACTGCTGCCAGGCAAGATTGCTGAAACGGGGTAACTGAGCCACTTAATACACACTTAGGCTCTGCTCAAAAAAACCTTTGACATTATAGAACATTCAGTTCAAATACTTTTTTGACATCATGGGTACATTTGAAGGTTCAGCACAAACTGCAGTTTTGGATTTTATTTAAAGTGGCTATATTTAGAAGAAAACGCTTATTATTATTATTATTATTCAGAAACACTTGTTATTAGCGACACCGGTGGCCGTTAAGTGAACTGCAGCTATGCAATTTACTGCTCGTGCGAGCACTCGCGCACGTGTAACATACAAGATACTGAACGTGATTCAAGACCTCGATATGCTCACGGATAAGTTCATTGTCTTTTATCGCTTATAGGGGTAAAAAGAAGTTAGAAATGCCTTTGCTGTGATATTCGATAACAGTATATGTTCATTAACTGTATATGTAAATATGTGCTGCACACATTCCTCTCAATAGCATAATGAACACAAAAAAAATGGCAGTGGCGAGAAAACAGCAGTTAAGAAAGCGTCTGATCATAGTGATGTGGATTTGTTTGTAACGGCTCTACAATTCACCGGCATCATTTCGAAATAAGTGTTATGGTAGTTTGATTTTAAAGTATATTTGAGGCTATAGACCATATATATATATATATATCTATATATATGGCTATGTGAGACTAGCTTGAATTAATCTATTTTCTTTGCATGACACATTGACATTACAGTACAGAAAGGCTCTTTGGCATTATCCTGAACTTTGTATTATCATTCGCTTCATGCGTCATTGAAAGAAGAGAGAGCGTAAACGTCACATCCTTTTGATTTCTGTGTGAGTTTGTTGTGTTCGTTTACAGTCGTTTACTGTATGATACCCAGTTTTTCTCCGTTTGCAAAGTCTGCAAGTGATGCCTAGAGTTTTAAAATCAGATCATAGAGTATTCCAGCTTTAACTTTCACTGCCATTGATAATCGGAGTATCTCCATGACATAGTCCACACGGCTGCGTGGCTTTCATTTTTCTGTGCCAGTGAAACAAACGTTTGATAAACAAGTGAATAAATTAAAAGGGGGGAGTAGGGGAAAGGATGACAAGTTTTTCATCAGAAAAATTTAATTTCCCACTTGATCACACACGACAGAGAGTGAGTGGTGTGTTTGTGAACGTACGTCTTCTCTCATTTTCTCTGTTTGTGTGTGCGAGCACCTGTGAGAGTGTGTGTGTGTGTGTGTGAGGGATTATTATCTGTGTTGTCTTTGAAGCATTCATCCTTGAATATGCGTGCATTCACAAATATTTCTCTCCTCCATTTTCGTCTGCCTTTGTCTCTTCTTTACCATCTCTTTTACTCTCTCTTGCTCGTCTTTACGGCATCTCCTTCAAACTTTCATTTTTTCACAAGCACACACACACACACACACTTTTTTTCTGCAGGTTTGAGCTTCTATACTGTGTGTACAGGCCTTATTGACTAACCATTGGAGGAAAAAAACTATATGAAGAGGAACTAAAGAAAAGATTTTTGCTCAATGTGACAATCTCTCTCTCTCTCTCTCTCTCTCTCTCTCTCTCTCTCTCTCTCTCTCTCTCTCTCTCTCTCTCTCTCGTCCTCTGGGAGCGATGCCTCTGGCAGCAGGGTGGATCTCGTTTTAAAGGGCTTTAATTTTTAATTGAGCTCTATTCTCACCCCCCGTCTTCCCAGACACCCCCCATCATTCCTCTCGTCTTTGCTCCAGGCTGGCTCTGAGGGCTACCAGATTTCACTCAGTCGTAATAAATAATTCTAATATCTACTACACACACAGACACACACGCACACATGGACAGACAAACACACCCAGTTTGGTCTTTTTTCCCCCGGAAAAGCCCAGCTGTCAGTGTGGTGTGACTGCAGTAGTTCAGATGGAGCTGCTCTTTCTCCTCTCAATAATAAAATATGCCAGTAAAATGTCAGTCCCTCCCCTAAGAGCATGGCAGAGGAAACTGATCGATTCACATTAGTTGTTCAATTGACTTTGGCTTTAACCTCCCTGGCCGTTTGCTCTCTTTCTTTCACTCTCATCTAGGTCTCTCTCTTCCTCTCTGTTACTCTCTGTATTTGAAGGAATGGTTCACCCAAAAAGAAATCTTCAGTCTTAATTTACTCGCCCACGTCCTAGACCTGTATGACTTTCTTCACTGGAAATGTTTCCACTCTGACGCACCTGTCAAATCAAATTTGACGTCCCTATACAACGTGAGAACCAAAGGGATTTTGTCATTCTGAGATGACACAGCAGTTATTAATTGTATATATTAATTAATCAGTTTGAGAAGTTTTCCTGAATACTTTAACTGAAATAAAAAACAAAACAGACTTTGAAGGGACAAAATATATATTTATATCTTTAATATTTGTAAAGATGTTTATTTTTTATTTATGTATATTTATTATTTTTATTAATATATTTTATTTATTTATGTATAGGTTGTATAGCTATATTGTCATTTATTTATTTAAAATGTATTCATTTTATAGTGATAATTGATCACTCCTTTTCTGTTCCACACTTATTTTCGTTTTAAAGTGAATAATCTGCATTGATTTAAATAAGACGCATGATTCACTCCCTTCAAACATTGTCCTTCCAAATCTACTCGTATGAAGTAAATCATTAGCTAATTTTCATTTTTGGGTGGACTCTACTTGTAAAGGTCTTACTTTTTCATCTGATTTTCTGTCTGTTTGTTTCTCATGATTCGTTGGTTTCCTGTCCTTTCTTTCCTCTTTGTTCTTTCTGTCCCTTTCTTAAAGACAGTCTCTCTCTCTCTCTCTCTCTCTCTCTCTCTCTCTCTCTCTCTCTCTCTCTCTCTCTCTCTCTCTCTCTCTCGTTCCTTCTCTCCTGTGGCGTTTTGATTTGATCTTGCTGCCAGTTCCAATTCGCACCTTCTTTACAGTGATTGCCGTCATTAAGCCCTTTTTCCTTGCCTTTCTGCGCACGCACACACACCCGCACAAAACCCGCACACACTTCATCATTGTGCCATTCGCCGCTTTTAAAAGCACCCCACTTTTCCATCCTAGCTTTTTTTTATCTGGTTAAAAACGTTTAGGCCAGCAAGATTCCAGCTTGATGCCTTACATTAAGCAAACGTTTGTCCGGTCTGCAATTGTTAGCTTATCTCCGCTAACGCTGCAGGCACCTGGCTATCTTCAACGCTGTATCGACGCTGAATCAACGTAACGGCATCATTCAAAGCCGATGCGCTTATCTGAGCCGCCCTGTTTTTTCAGATGGGATCCCAATTTGGGACTCTTGTAGTGGAGAAGAGTGAAACAGACGGGTGAGGGTGTGTGTGTGTGCACAGGGGGAAGGTCAGAGGTCAGTGTAAGAGAAACTGATGGCATAAGGTCATGGCGGGAGGTTTGTTGAGGTTAAAGGGGGGTTTGGTTAGTTGGGGTTTAGGGGTTAAGCCTCTATAGGATTGAGTCTAAAGTTAATATCCAGCCCTAGTCCAAGCAAAAACCACTCTCGGCCCAACCAACAATCAACAACAGGTCCTTTGACTCCGAAAGCTTATGTGAGTGTGTGTGTCTTCAGAATAAAACCCTATCTGGGAGTTTCCCACTTCGTTTTATATCCCTTTAAAAAAATCTGTTGTTCAATTCCTGTAAGAAGATCCTGTCACCGATGTCAGTGGCGTGTTGCGAGTATTTCTGTCCCGGATGGCGCCGTATACCAGGCTTTGCGGTCGTACCCTTGATGTCACACCTCCTTGTTAGACGCACACACACCCTCATATGCGGCTCTTTTAAAACAGGAAGCCGGAGCACCACATTTCACACACTGTGATGTAGAGCACATGGCAACATTTATCTTAAACCTTCATTTCTGTCTAATTAACAAAAACGAGATTTACAACCGGCTTAATTTAAACCACCGTTACACATGCTGCGCACATGTGCATTTATCTGCCTTCGCATATGTGTTTGTGTGCGCTGCAAAGCGGAAGACGGACATAAATTCTCACCGGTGTCACTGCAGTTGCATTAATTAAAGCTCACCGTTGAGCGGTGACTTAGTACACACTTAGTACACATGTGTGTGTGTGTGTTTATGTGACTGTGAGATCGTCGTTAGCCTTACGTCAGTCTTCGTTTTCTTCTATTGGTGCTCTTGTTATGCTTGGGGCACCATTGGTGGTCCTGGCTCACTTGTTGCAGATCAGACATGACCCCCAACTTTTTAGGGACTTCATAATTAATTTCATAACACCGTGTCCCAGCCAAACGCAACGCCACAAAATTTTAAGCAACAAGAACTTGTCTGTCTACCCCAAACTTGAAAATTCAGTGTGACGAGATGCAATCAGTCAGAAATCAGTCAATCAGAAGAGTCTGTCGATGGGTTTTGTTTTTTTGCACAATTATTGTATTTTCATGGTTTTTTTTCTTGAAAACTGAGTGATTTAATATTTATATTATATATATCCATATACATATATGTTTCTCAACTTCCATGGTCTCTCTCTGTCCGTTTTTGTTGTACTTTGGTCTAGTGAGATTTCATTGAGTGTGGGTTAAATACTTTTTAATTTGTATGTACTGTTTTGGTTTAGTTGGCGTTTACTTGTATTAATTTAGTTATATAGTATAGTATTTATGAATTAGGTTCAGTATATTGAGATAAAGCATATTTCTTTTTGTTTATTTTTTTTTCCATTTGTTAGTTTTTAATATTTATTATTATTTTTTTAAATCACACACACTTGCACAACTATCTTTGTGAGGACCGGTTTGGGTTTTAGATCAACGGAGGACAAAGAGAGTAAAGTGAGGACATTTTGAGCGGTCCTCACTTTCTGAGGGCCCTTTAAAGGCCTGTTTTAGGGATAAGGTTATAATTAGGGTAGTTTTAGGGTAAGGGTTTGGGTTAGGCACTTAGTTGTGATGGGTAGGGTTAGGGTAAGAGATAGAGAGGTTAGAGATTGCAGTGTGTCAATGAATGTCCTCATAAAGACCGATATAGTATAAAAGCATTATGTCTATGGAAAGTCCCCATAAAACATGAAAACCCAATGTGTGTGTATGTGTGAGAGAGTGAGTGTGTGTGTAAATTCTATAGGTAATTCTCTTGAAGCTTGTCGGGCCTCATTATGGCAGGAGGAAAAAGCAATAACTGACATGAGCTCTAATCTCCCATAAGACCTTATCGGCGATATACCAGCACACAATCTGTGGCCTTTAAAAATACTCACCTCTATAAAATGAAGAGACGAGGAGTTTGACTGACTGAGAGAGAGATGGAGAGAGAGATTGTGCATTATGGTTGAAAATCCAGGAAAAGAGGGAAAGAAGGATGGAGTGATAGAGTGAGACAGGAAGAGAGGAGAGGCGTGTGTGTGCTGACAGCTCCCGCAGTCTCTGTGGGGTTGGTGTCTCATCCCTGACATTTGGAACAATATTGCGCTAGTATGAGTCTACAACACACACACCTCTCTGTCCTGCGGGTGTGTGTACAGGGAGGTTGATGTGGTTTGTTCTATCATGGAGCAAGAATGATATAATGCTATTTTTGTGCATTTGAGCTGGTATAATGTTTTTCTCTCTAGGTAAACTGTTCGGCTGTGCGGTTTTATTGAGTGTTATGTCCATATGGATACAATATGTGATGTGAAAATCACATGGGCAGGAAAAAGCATTAACATGCACACTTACAGTGTGTGTGTTTTACTCATACAGTATTATAAGGGACATTTGATTTCTATTGCAGCTAAACGCATTACTGTAAAAATGGCTGTTAGCAATACAATAATTATCTAAGCAATTATTTTCTGGGGTTTATGCTTAAAGGAGATGTTAAAATACATTCTCCTAGCTCAGCTTAATATGCAAAGACAACTATATGTAAACATTCCTTAGTTTGAATCTGTTTAAATAATGATTTGGGAGTGTTCGGGAAACTTTTGGGCAAAAAAGTGAATATTTTGCAACTCCGTTTGGGCCCTGTCCCAAATCACACACTAGATGTGGACGCAAGTACACTTCACTGATAAAGAAAAGGCCAGAGGTTGAAGGCAAAATACAAAATCATAGTTCACCCCAAAATAAAATTGTCATAATTTACAATACATATTGTTATGTCATTCCAAACCTGTATGATTTTGTTCCTTTTGTGGAACATAAAGGAAGATATTTTGAAGTATGTCTTCTTGTTCCCTTTGTCTATAAAATAAAAGTCAATGGGGTCCAATGTTGTTTGTACCCGTTGTACACATATCTTATGTGTTCTGCCGTAGAAGAAAGTCCAAACGGTTTGGAACGACATGATGGTAAGTAGATGACAGATTTTTCATTTTTGCATGAAATACTCTTATATCATAATATCAAAATGTTGGTTGTTTTAACAATATATGTATATATATATATACAGGACAACATTTATATATATAAGAAGATAAGAAGATATATAAGAAGAACATTCTTATATATATAAGAAGACCAAAATAGTGTTTTTGCATTTATCTGTTCAAATGAAGCGTGCAGATTATGATAAGATTGTAAACACACACACACACACACGCACACACACACACACACACACACACACACACACACACACACACACACACACTTAGCTATCTAAGGTTAAATTAAAAATACCACACTCTCATCCAAATCCAAATGAGAAAAATGTGAATAGTATTTTGAATAGTAAACAATATTTTGCTTATATAAATACATTTTCTTTTGATGACATCCTCAAAATGCAGGTTTTATAGATTCTGAAACATTTTTCAGCATTCTCGTCACTACAAACACGCAGACTCATTCGCATATCCACAAAGAGCCAAATCATAAAACAGCAAGTAAAAACAACACATTCTATCATTGTACACGATGTCTCATACTTCCCTTAAATAACGTGTTGCACACCCACAGACACATGGTCTGTTAATGCTACACTGCTTTATGTGTTGCATGACGACACAGCACTTTAACAACAAAGAGAAGAAAATAATTTTCTATTTCTACAACAGCAAACGGGGTGTGTGTGTGCGTGTGTTTTTGTTTAGTTATGTTTAGATTTAAGGGATAGAAAATGTCATTGGGTCAGTATAAAAACATTAAAAGTAGATGTAAGCATTATAGAAAACCTCTGTGTTGGTGTTTTAGTGCTGGGTAAAATACTATTTGCTGCAAATGTCTATCCAAAAATAGCTTAATCAAGTTAAAAAAGCGCAATTTTTAAATGTCACTCTTTGCGTTTTAGGCAGAAATAATTAAGAAGTCCTGCCAAATCTAATTCCAGACCTTAAATTGAATGCATTTGTAACAGGTTTAATTATGCAGATATGTACCTGGAAACGGCGTTCTTCTAGTTTCAACACATTGTGGATGGAGAGAGCGAGTGAGTTTGTTCAGTTAGCTGAGTGTACTCAACTAATTACAGCTGTGAGCGTCACGGCACTAGAGTGCTAATATTATTCCACACGAATGTGTGTGTGTGTGTGTGTGTGTAGACATTAATTCATACAGACCCACTAAATGAGTTTGTTTAATTAACAGAAAATGGAAGTATATGTTCACCAGAATGCAAAAGCCATCAATCACATACTAATGCACACAAAAAACGCACTCACTTTCTCCCGCAATATGGTTTCCATTAGGTTTGAATCTCAGAGCTATTGGTTTCAAGACCAAACCATACAGTGTGTGTTTGTATTTTTGTGCATGTGCCCTGCAGCATGTGTGTGTGTGTGTGTGTGTGTGTGGACCGTGCGCATCCTACTCTCCATGCGCTTTCTCAACTAAAACGCCACTCAACTATCTCGTTCTCCACAATGAAAAGCAGCTGCGAAGACTCATTCGTACACACACATCTATTTCATCTCCGTTTTTCTGACACACAACCATGCCCTCTGCCAGCTGTTGTGTGTCCACCCATGAAATAATTAGTTTGAATGTGGCAACATCGATGTGAAAGCTTGCTTTTGTGTCCTGAGCATGTGTTTGATATGTAATAATGGTTTGTTTTGGGGAGGTTTTGCAGTGGGCAGTTCTTGTTCTCCCTCTGCTGTCAGACAGCAGCGCTGCACTCACCACTTGTTGCCTCGCTAGCTGATCCTGGGTCAGTTGTTAGTCATTATTTATATATTTCAGTATAGATTCGTCTCTCAGCTTGATGCCTCTCTAATCCTGCACTGATGAATGTGGCGATGCCTGCCGGGGGACACCAGATAAATCAGTGTGTGTGGCGATGCACGTTCAGTACGAAACACACACTGATGTACAGCGGAGAGCTTGTCATAATTATGTTGCATCAATGGCAAAGCCTGTTGGGTGAACATGAGGCTACACACACACACACACATACACACACACACACACACGGACAGACGTGTCATACAGTCAAAAGATGCACTCCAGAAGATGAACACCATTCATCTATGTGTCTTTTCATCTCATTCTCCCTCTTTCAGTGGTGGCAAATGTATTCAGCCACTGTCCCATTTCCATTCATTGTTTCTGGGTTCGTCTCGGGAGATTCACCACCACCTTCTGTCTGAGAGCGAGGGAAACAGGGTCACTACAGACGGAGGGAGAGATGAGGAGGAGAGAGAGGAAGCAGGCTGTGAATAAAGTCAGAGAGAGATGATGGTTAATGTAAGAAGAAAGGCTGGAGTGTCTGAGACGGAGAACTCATTGTGCACTCGCGTGACTTTAACAAGCGCTCCCGTTTTATGAGGCCTATCTCGCGTAATGTGTCCTACTCTGCCAACACTTTGCTCTGCTGACTGTCAAGGTAACTACCATAAGACCACAAGACTGAGGTTAAGCAAACGCGTGCATGATGCTCGTTCATACACGCATATAGCAAAAGATTATTAGTATGACTATTTTCACTGCTCCTGTTGACCGTTGTTGCTAAAACATCTGTCTGTCATTGTAAAAAAACACTAGTAGTAAAGAACGCAAATGACATCACTCAACTTTACGACAAACATTTATGATGTATGCATTTATGGACAGAGTTGTGCTGCAGTTTGATTCAGGACAAAAGGATTATTCAGTTTAATATTTGTAGACTGTGTGTGTATATATTTAAATGTATGTATATACACACAGATTTTTATATATATGTATTTATGTATATACATATTTAAATGTATGTATTTATTTATTTACTTATTTAGTATTTTATTTCATTTTAAATTGTATTTCATTATTATTTTATTTTAAAATAGTTTACATTTTATTAGTTTTATTTACTCATATCTACAGAAACTTTAGAATAATATTGTTTACATATAAATATATGATTGTAAGTGAATGTATGAATGTAATTATATGATTATACACTCACCTAAAGGATTATTAGGAACACCTGTTAATTTCTCATTAATGCAATTATCTAATCAACCAATCACAAGGCAGTTGCTTCAATGCATTTAGGGGTGTGGTCCTGGTCAAGACAATCTCCTGAACTCCAAACTGAATGACAGAATGGGAAAGAAAGGTGATTTAAGCAATTTTGAGCGTGGCATGGTTGTTGGTGCCAGACGGGCCGGTCTGAGTATTTCACAATCTGCTCAGTTACTGGGATTTTCACGCACAACCATTTCTAGGGTTTACAAAGAATGGTGTGAAAAGGGAAAAACATCCAGTATGTGGCAGTCCTGTGGGCGAAAATGTCTTGTTGATGCTAGAGGTCAGAGGAGAATGGGCCAAGCTAATAGAAGAGCAACTTTGACTGAAATAACCACTCGTTACAACTGAGGTATGCAACAAAGCATTTGTGAAGCCACAACACGCACAACCTTGAGGCGGATGGGCTACTACAGCAGAAGACCCCACTGGGTCCCACTCATCTCCACTACAAATAGGAAAAAGAGGCTACAGTTTGCAAGAGCTCACCAAAATTGGACAGTTGAAGACTGGAAAAATGTTGCCTGGTCCGTTGAGTCGATTTCTGTTGAGACATTCAGATGGTAGAGTCAGAATTTGGCGTAAACAGAATGAGAACATGGATCCATCATGCCTTGTTACCACTGTGCAGGCTGCTGGTGGTGGTGTAATGGTGTGGAGGATGTTTTCTTGGCGCACTTTAGGCCCCTTAGTGCCAATTGGGCATTGTTTAAATGACACGGCCTACCTGAGCATTGTTTCTGACCATGTCCATCCCTTTATGGCCACCATGTACCCATCCTCTGATGGCTACTTCCAGCAGGATAATGCACCATGTCACAAAGCTTGAATCATTTCAAATTGGTTTCTTGAACATGACAATGAGTTCACTGTACTAAAATGGCCTCCACAGTCACCAGATCTCAACCCAATAGAGCATCTTTGAGATGTGGTGGAACGGGAGCTTCGTGCCCTGGATGTGCATCCCAGAAATCTCCATCAACTGCAAGATGCTATCCTATCAATATGGGCCAACATTTCTAAAGAATACTTTCAGCACTTTGTTGAATCAATGCCATGTAGAATTAAGGCAGTTCTGAAGGCGAAAGGGGGTCAAACACAGTATTAGTATGGTGTTCCTAATAATCCTTTAGGTGAGTGTATGTTGTATATTATAAGTATTTTTTGATTATATGCTGTACATATAATATAGTGTGTGTGTGTGTATGTGCTGTCAAATCGATTAATCGCATCTAACAAAAGTTTGCGTTTATATAATGTGTGTGTGTGTACATAATAAATTCAATTAATATCATTTACATTATATATACTGTTTATTTACGAATTATGTTTCCATTTTTTCATAATATTTTAAAATGTTTTTTCCATATCTCAGGAGACAAAGACTTAATATGTTTCATGTAGATATTTCCTTATTTTAGGAGAAATATTTAAAACTTGTTTTAGGAAAAAAAGATGATAGCCTCTTTAAGATCTCATCTCTCTAGAGAAGAAGTGACATTGCTGGGGTCTTTTTCATAGGAGAAACAGAACACTCTCAATTCAGTCTCATAGCTGTCTTGGAGAAACAATTGAGACACTGACGAGATCTCATTTGTGCTTATTCTTTCCTTTGACCAGAGACAAGTCCGATCCCTCACTGATTCTCTCAACGTCATGAATGTTTCGGTTTCAGGAACTAAAAAGGCCTGAATGGACGAATCACAATATAGCAGGAAATGAAACTATTGTGCAGGTAAGGCGCCATAGTAGGCTTTCTTACCATAATTCTGTCCCTCCTCCTCTTCAGGTTAGTCATTTGAAGAGGCGCAGGTGCTGTGCTGAGGGTCAAGGCGCTGATTCAATCTCAGCCCTCGAGAGAGAGAGAAGATGAGTGTGAGGAAACAGACAGGGAGAGCAAACGCTGCAGATGAAAAAGAGGTGGGAGGCTCACATCTCGCAGGTGGAGAGCCACAGACAGACAGACTGACAGGAAGACAGGCACCAGAAGGTGTTTATTTGGTTGCTAGAAGATGGTCGATATTCCCTTAGGACTCAAACTTTGCAAATAGCCCACTCCAGGGAAAGAAAGAGAAAGAGAAGATATGGGATCCATAGGGAAGCCATGTATTTCAGCATATAGCACCCCGTCTCACACATGCAACACACTTATAATGAAGATAAGATTGGATTCATGGTAGTCCATACTTCATCTCACACATACAGTATATAGGTGAGCAGACATCCATTCACACATACACCGTTGTGGACATTACTGACCTGCGATCCACTCACGTCTCCACTGATCTCTTTCTTTTTCTCTATCTCTTTCTGATGGTTTCAGGAGGCAGAACCCGCTGCGTGAACAGGCGGTATTACCATACAAATCAGCGAAGCATTTTCTCCACGTCTGCGCCACACAAACACACACTCTATCACACGCTGATTTCAGATTCAAACATCAGATGCAAACTCCATTCTGTTCTCCTGTAACTATGAAGACCAGTTTGTATCATGATTATCAACATACATAGACAGGGCATCACTGATGCGCACATAATGCACAACACCAGAGACTGACAGATAGATAGAGAGAGAGCCATCATGTCTGCAGGAACTCATGGTTTGTTGCCAGGACATTATGACAACGAATAAAATTAGATTTTTGTCCCTGCAAAACTCACTGTCATAATGCCAGAGTGTCATGTGTAGTTGCCACTGCCAGGGAGTGACTGTGTGTTTGCTAAGGTGTTTGAAATACAATAACTTGTGTGTTAAATAACCCAGAAAATGTTTTATATTTTTGATTCTTCTAAGTAGCCACCTTTTGCTTTGATGACAGCTTTGCACACTCTTGGCATCCTCATGAGGTATTCACCTGGAATGGTTTCTCAACAAACTTGAAGGAGTTCCCAAAGTGGTTGAGTACTTGTTGGCTACTTTTCCTTCACTCTCCGGTCCAACTCATCCCAAACCATCTCAATTGGTTTAGATCAGGTCATTGTGGAGGGCATGCCATCTGATGCAGCACTCCATCACTCTCCTTCTGGGACAAATAGCTCTTACATTACCTAGAGGTGTGTTTGGGGTCATTGTCCTGTTGGACAACAAATGATGGCCCCACTAAGTGAAAACCAGATGGAATGACATGTTGCTGCATAATTCTGTGGTAGCCATGCTGGTGAAGTTTGGTCTCAATTTTGAATTAAGTAACCAACAGTGTCACCAGCAAAGCACCATCACACCACCTCCTCCATGCTTCACAGTGGGAACCAACCATCCGTTCACACTCTCTACGTCTAACAAAGACACAGTGGTCACAAAAATCTCAAATTCAGTTTTCCACTGATTTAAAGTCCATTCCTTGTGTTTCTTGGCCCAAGCAAGTCTCTTCTGCTTGTTGCTCTTCCGAAGTAATAGTTTCTTTGCCTCAGTTCGAATATGAAGGCCTGACTCACGCAGTTTCCTCTGAGCAGTGGCTGTTGAAATACTGTATGTCTGCCACTGCGAGAAGCATTTATGTGGGCTGTAATCTAAGGTGCTGTAAATTTTTGCGGCTGTTAATTTTAATAATCTTATCCTCTGTTGCAGAGGTAGCTTGGTCTTCTTTTCCTGGGACGGTCCTCATGAGAACCAGTTTTATCATAGCGTTTGATGGTTTTGGTGACTGCGCTTGGGGATACATTCAAAGTTCTTGAGATTTTTCGGATTTACTGATCTTTATTTCTTAAAGTAATGATGGACTATCTTTTCTCTTTACTTAAGTGTTTCTTGCCATAATATGGATATGTACAGTAGGTTTAGTAGCACTAATAGGGCTTTTGACTGTACCCACCCTTCCTCTGCACAAGACAACTGATGGTCTAAAAACTTCCTTGTGTGTAATATAATTCATTTTAACATTTGATATTATATTGTAGTACCAACTATATTACTATAATGTGACCTTCTCTATAGTTTACAGCATTAGTTGACAGATTTTATTTCATTGAGAAAATATGCCATGTACTATATCTGATATAAAATAATCAATATCAGAATCGAGTCGCAAGCTTGTGAATCGAATCGTGAAATTTGTGTCAATACCCAAAATCTTATCGCTTACAAAAGTAAAAAGAAACCTCTCCTCAACAAGCTGCACAATTTAATTTAATAACATGTTATTTAATAAAATGTTGGTTTCATGACAAACATTGTTGTGATCTCTTCTAAAACTCAAGGGTCTTTTTTTCCCCAACACCCGTAACAGAAAGAACCGAATGACCAATAGCTGAGACACAAAAATGAATGACAAAATCGAGACATTCATTAAATGCCGGGGAAGATGGAGGGAATGGGGAAATAAAAACAAACAAGACATCTGTCCGTCGCTCTCATTATTTGCTGTGTCCAGTTTCTCAAAGGTCGCGATGCCCCTTTTCGCAGCAGATGGGAGACACTGGGAGCGAGAGGAAGAAAAACAAGAAATGAAAACAGGAGGGAAGATTTATATCAGAATCCCACTGTTAGGATTCTCCATCATTGCCACAGCGACTGGCTACCTGGCAACGGGATACACAATGGCGCGGTTTCCCTGGCGACAGCGTGGTGGACTGTCTGGCTTCAGACAACGGCTTGAGACGGACAGGAGGGCTTCAGACAACATTAAAGGTGAAGTGTGTGTGTGTGTGTGTGTGTGTGTGTGTGAGAGAGAGAGAGAGAGAGAGAGAGAGAGAGAGTGAATCAGTCTATTGACTTTATTAAACTCTCAATATTTCCATTCATGAGACTGATATTATTATTGACACACACACACGGACAGACAGTGTCTCATTCTCTCTCTCTCACACACACACACACACACACACACTCTGACACAATGTAGTTTCAGTTCAATAGGGCTTTATTGGCATAACTGTCAAAACGCAAAATGCCATAGAAAGGCGGAGTGTAATTAATGAACATGCACACAAACACACGGTGTGTTTAATGTAGGCTGACAGGTGGATCTATTGCTGTTGTCAGTGAAGTTCTTCATAGACATACAGGCTTGATTAAAGGGCTTGAGTTTTAGAACAGCACAAACCGAAAACAAACACAGCTATATACACATGGACATCTGTGTTTTATATATGTAATATGAGCCAAATATGTGTGTGTGTGTGTGTCAGTCAACGCTCACATAATGGTTTATATGCAGGGATGTACCTGCAGAACTATAAGGCTTAACAGTATATTAATAAGTTCATACACACACACAGTCTCCTCCAGCACATCCTTCATATGCTCTATAGGCCTTATGTAGCCCCGCCCCTTTTCAGCGCTGTGCTCGTTGTCTTTTGTCTTCCGGTCTGTATTTTCACAGGGATCTTGCATATTTATGAATGAACGGCTCGTTTAAAATTTTCCCGGTCTACTGACATTTCTTAAGACATCTGCTTTAAACATTACAATCCTAATGATAACTTTCGTTAAATTTACATTAAGTAAATCCACTTCAAAAGCTAATTACTCATGGACAGCGATGCCATAGAAATATACAGAGCGACCGCAAATCAGAAGTTCAAAGACAATATTCTAAAGATGGCGGCGCCCTTGTTTCTCTGGTGCATAAGGTCTATAGACCAATTTCCAGCCGAAGTCAGTTACGTCACGGCGCTAGCTGGAGGCAGAACAAAGGGAAAACTGGAGGCGGCAAATACAAACCAGCACAGATTCGGCTACAAAATAAGGATCTTAAATTCTTCTTCTTATTATTAAATGTCATCTTGTTGTGTTGTTGGGTGCAAGAATCAATGAAAATTAATATGCTTTATCTGCAATTTTTTATTTCTAGAAAATATTCACCTCATTAAAATTGCACATAATGTCACTCTTTACATTGTCGTCTTTTTGGCGCTGGCTAGCCAGAACTGCGGATCGTACCACACAAGTCTTGTACATGACCATTCAGCACATAGTTATAGGCATCTAAAGATTTATATGTCCTCCGTTTCTCTATCAGGTAGGTGTAGAAGTCAGGCCACTCAACCGGAGGTAGCGTTAATGTTAATCCTGTCAGATCCTCAATGAGTGTACGGGTCGGCCAATCTGGTTCCGTCCGTTAAAATTAACTTTTGCAAATAACAATCGTGGTCCTGGACAGTGAGTGACCTTGCACATTAAGATAAAATCGTTGCAGTTCTCCAGTCATTGTTAAAAACAAGCTAACAAAACTTGCAGACTTTACGTTAGTGAAGCGGCCAAAGGGATCGTTCTGCCACCACCTAAGCTCCGCCCACATAAAAACGTCACCATGTTTACCAACTGAAAATTGGACTATAGAGGATATGCATATGATGTCACTGTAGGTGGAGTCACTGTGGTTACGCCCACTGAGTGGCAAAAAGACTGAGTGGCAGTGTTGGTGTTCAGCTTGAATGCAGCGAAAAACACATGTGAAATAGGAAAGTACAAATATATTCAACTAGAAATCTAAGCTATCTTTTACCGACTGCCGAAAGCTACAGAAAAGGAGAAGCAAATGAGTCGCTGCAAGTCCAACTGCCTTTAATTTAAGAAGATCCTCTTTTGTTTTGTTTTCACCCGTTTTCACAGTTTCCTCTATTAAATCCAGTCCTGTTGCAGGGTGTTTTGCCACTCAGGGAGCGTGTTCCAGTGGGAAAGTGATGTCAATGCATATTCTCTATACTCTATACTAGTTTTTGTTTATCTCTATACTTGCCTCAGGTCATTTGAATATTGTCCAAACAGACATAGGAAAGAAAAGCGATCTCTTTGGTTGAATTTTTGGAGAAACATCTGAGATGAAGTTGATACCTAAATCTGAGATCATGAATTCGTCTACTGACGGAACATCAGAATCAGAATGATCTTTATTCACCAAGTGTGCGCAAACACACAAGGAATTTGTTGTGGGTTTCCAAAGTTACTAGCCACTCAGCATTTTCACAAATTTCACATTGATACCATGGAGAAAAACTGCCATATAGATATTTTAACATTATCTCATAATTTGGCAGCAGGTTTATTAGGCTGCTGTCACTTTAAGACGTTACACACGGATCCATTATACCGTTACACGTGTTTTCTTTCTGAACTGTACGTTCACCTAAAACATAACTGACTGTGTGTAGGTGAATACTCGTCAAGACCGGCATTTTGACTTTGTTTTGTGGGTATTTGACTGTTTAAGCGCAATAAGTACTGAAAAATAACTTTAGTGCTGAGAGGCGGCTTTATGTGCTGCATTTTGGGTGTGAGCAATGCACAAAATCTGCAGGAATGAGTAAAATGATGCATTATACGCGCGATCCCACACCGAAATTCAAGCCCTGTAACAGTGCGTAAGAGTGAGTGAGGAGAGGCGGGTTTGTGTGTTACTCGCTGTCGGAGAGATGAGAGAGAGAGAAAGGTAGATCTTCAGAAAGAGGATTGGGCACCTCTGGTCTAGTAAAACAGGTTATAGTGGGTTTGTAAATATTAAATATCGTGTGCGAGACTTTCACCTTATTATCAAAGTGTGAGATAGTGAAGCGGGTCATGACCGGAGACAAAGAGGAAATTAAAACACTGAGGTACATATGAAGAGAGATGAAAGGGAGAACATTGAGAAAGATGATTAATTTCCATTTTTCTCTCTCTCATGTTCTTTTTCTCAAACTCGCTTTATTCTGTTTCAAAAGGCGGAAAGCAAAAAAGAGAAATTGAACGAAGCCTCTCCTCCACTTATAAACAAGGGCTGCAAGCAGTTTCCACGACAACATGTCTCACACATGTGGAGTGATGGAGGGAGGAGGGAGAGATGAAGAAGGGGGAATGGAGGGGCTGAAGGAAACAGCAAGTTCTCTTCTCTGCTTTCCGTCGAGGGGTTTTCCCGCTTGTTTGCTTGCGTGCGTTTGTATAGTGTCTTCACTCTGTTTGTCTCAGTGTCAAGCCACACATGACATTTAGTTTCCCAAATTTTCATCAGTACTCTCTCCGTCTGTAAACATCCTGGGCTAGTCGCATTTCTTACCAACCACAACAGTTTCCATGCACTGTTTCCTCATAAACACCTGTATGATTGTGTTGTGTGTTCATAATCCTTGCAAAGACTGACCAGCCCTTTTTCTTAAATTTGCTTTAGTAATAATATTGCAATAATGAATTGGAAGCGCCATAGATTCTCATTAATATCGATTGTTGGTGGAACATTATGCCGTATTTCAAACACGTCATGTTTCCTGATAAATAATATCTCAAGCGACTAGGTATGACTGTAATGTGGTTATTATGCTAATATTTACAGCTTTTATTAGAAACATTTGTTTGAAATAGTATTTTTTTAAACAATTTAAAAGTCTCTTTTAAACAATTTAAAGCATGCTTGCTGAATAAATGAAATATTTTCTTTAAAAAAATGTCCTGACCGCGGTCAGTAATGGCAGTGTGTGCTCCATGATGAACTATTTAAATTAATTTATTTTTTTAAAACAAATTCTTCATGCTTAGAGACTGTTAGGATACTATATTACAATTGTCCTGTTTCATTGTCTGTGCAAATCTAATCCTACGTGTTCTTATTGTGGATATACAGTAGCTGATTAATCTGCAGATAGTATGATGAAATAAAAAAACACTTTGTCAACACACATTTTCATAAGTGCTTTTGTTGAAGAGATTAACACGGCGTTGAATAATAGTCTAGAAGTTATATAGATTTTGGGTATATAGATTATTAAAGGGTTAGTTCACCCTAAAATGAAAATCAAGTTATCATGTACTTATCCTGGTGTTGTTCTAATGCAGTATGTCATTCATGCAGTGTCTTTCTTTTTCGGACCACAAAAGAAGTTTTTTTTTTTATGTCCCGCTTGTGCTAGTCCATATAATGGCAGTGAATAGAGATCTTTTGATTTTTTTTTAAATATGGTATATGGTATATATATATGGTATCACAATATAGTGTCACAGAATGATCCCATACTACATGTGACGTATATTCTGAGGCCCTGTTTACACGAGCACGATACCGGGTCAAAACGTACAAATATTTTATCGGATGTGCCTTTCGTTTACACGGCGACGCCGTTTTTGGGGCTTAAAAACGCAAAAAAGTGAAACCACCCTCCAGAGTGGAAATCTTAAAAACGCTCCACCGTCGCGATCCCGTCTAAACGGTAAAAACGCAAATCTGCTCACCTTGGCTCTCGTCGCGTACGCGTTTACGTCACAGGCATGCGCCAGTACAGGAACACAACAACCAACATGTCGGATTATTTCCATACGTCGGACCTTCAAGTTGCCCTAGCAGCTCTGTTAACGTACAAGAGTCTTTTAAGCAGTTGTACAAAATATTCTCAGATATTGGTGTTATTGTGTGTCAGTGCATCACATTGCCACCTAGCCGCCTGGAGTGCATACTACATCGAATTTCACACACTTCTGCGTCACCATATGCTCGCGGATCCCCCCCCCCCCCATAACGCTCGTCTAAACGCAGAATAAAAAGTGATAACTCAAAGCCACTTTAACGTTTTCTCTTCAGATCGTTTCCGTGTAAACATAGCCTAAGAAAAACGCAATATGAAACAATCCATGAACGTCCTTCTCTGAGGTGAATATAACATTGTGTTCATCGCAACAAGAACAATCTGTCAACTGTCATCTGACATCTGGAGTTCCAGTCCGGAGATATTAAACTCGGTGAAGAAAGCACACGGATAGTTTTGGGTATTTCTAAATGTTGTGTTTCATGTTGCGTTTCCATTAATCATGATTTCTCACAACTCGTGTGCTTTTCCTGGTCGAGTCTGAGTGAACTGAAGCTCTAATGAGTCTCTTGAACACGCAGTCGTGCACAGGAGATCAACAGCCAGGGTCAGGATTTTCGTTTAATAATAAATCAAATTTCGTTTCGTCGCACAACACGGGTAGAATGTGATCATTCTTTAAAAAAAAAGCTTGATGCTGATCTTGTAACCAATCAGATCAGTGTGATCGTCAACCAGTGGATCTCTGAGCTGAGTGAGTGAGTGGAGGCGGGGCTCATTTGCATATTCATAGAACCGCGTATACTAAATGAGGCACGGGTGTAGAGTTAGAGTAGACTGCCATTATATGGACGAGCGGGATTTAAAAAAAAAAAAACATTTTTTTTATTGATCCATAAAAGAAGTATTAGAACAACACAGGATGAGTAAATGATGACTTGATTTTTATTTTAGGGTTACTATCCCTTATTTGTGTTAAAGTCCCCCTGTAGTCAATAATTGAATCCCTTAAAACTCATCTTTGATCACCAAAATGACATATTTTAACTTTTTTTCCTTGGAAAAAAAATCATTCATGCCTTAAAACAGCTTGAATGTAACTCTACACCCGTGCCTCATTTAGTATACGCGGTTCTATGAATATGCAAATGAGCCCCGCCTCCACTCACTCACTCAGCTCAGAGATCCACTGGTTGACGATCACACTGATCTGATTGGTTACAAGGAAGTTTGTGTCAGAAACACTAGCGATTTCAAACCGCGTTTTTGAGACTGTCTTTGGTTCGCTGCAGTTTTAAAGAGAAAATACTCAGCAATGGTGTTAACTTATGAATTTGCATGTGGTTTGTCTTAAAGCATATTAAAAACACCACATAGACATATAACAATATTAAAAGCTTGATTTTCACCACAGGGGGACTTTGAATGAATCGGTAGCGCCACAGATGATCAGGAATATAAATTGAGTATCGTTGATGAAACAATGTCATATTTCAACCATGTTTTCTCCTGATAAATAACATCTCAAGGGACTAGTTTTCTTGTTACTGAACAGAACTGAATCAACACTGAACTGAACCTCAGCTGAACAATGACATTATTTTTTAATAGTAGAACCGAACACAGTTTGCATCAAAGAATCATTATTTTCCGGTTTATCCCTGTAAAGCTGCTTTGAAACAATCTATATTGTATAAAGCGCTATATAAATAAATGTGAGTTGACTTTACTATATTGCGTTAATATTTACAGCTTTCCCCCTGTTATAACGCCTCATTAAACATCAAAAATTAAATATACAGTATAATTTGGTTGTACACAGCCAAGAAAAACACAGTCAATTTAGACATACACCTTTCGCCTCCATCTTGTTGTTTTGCTGATCATTTTATAGACACGAGAGTCCTCTCTCGTAATTTGACAGAATGATGGGCGTCTTGATTGATGTCATTTATCTTTCATTTCCTGCCGTATTGATTTTGCCATGGTGTGTCACTCTGTGTCATTTCCTTTTTATGAATCATGATTCATAAAGCTACAGGTAGCCATTATTGGTAATCATTACACACTTAGGTTGTCAAGGGAACTGAGTCCATTTGAATGGATACCTAGAGAAGTAGGGGGAGAGAGAGAATAGTGGAGACGTAGAAATCATGACGGGGAGAGAAGCGTGAAGGGGTTGGAGGAGACAGATGTGCGCTCTCCCGGTATATTAAGCTTTTGTGTCACAACCAGGTAAATCCACACCTAACGCTTCCACAAACTCCACGATTCACATTCATAAACCTGGATTGCCGTTGTATGTGGTTTGTATGATGGTTGTGGTTGAGTAAATGTTATGGACAAACATTCTTAAAGGCATCAATAGTAAGTCAATAGCTGAATTATTTCATCATTTTTACCTTTGTTTGTGTTCTAAAACTCAAAATCAAACATGGTGCATTGGGGTCAGTGCATTACATGAACAGAGTTTTAATATGTGCAACCCCAAATAACACTTGCGAGCCTTGGGAGAGAGGAATATTTGATTAAATTAAATTGTCAATATTTTGTCATATTCATTAATTTAATCCATTTTATCCTCTCTAAAATAGAACATAATTTCTTTTGATGATAATACGCTAAATGTCAAATGGTTTATCACATATTTGTTATTTTTAACAGATGTATCGTTTTAAAGGGGTCATTAAAGGTTTTTTTTACTGACTTTAATATGCTCCTTGAGGTTCACTTATAATGTTTTTTGCACAAAAAACACATGCAGGATCTTTTCCCGACCCTCATTCTGCCCATATGTCTGAATAAACCGTTTTTAAGGCGTGTCAGTAAACGGACACTGTTATGATTGGCTTACGTCACTGCATAGAAACGGTATCAACACACACTCGCTACTGAATAAAGCATTATGCAATTATTTACTTATGGTATGTGATGCAGCTGCTGTCAGATTCAATACATGTTGTGAGAATGTTGTGAGTGCTACATTTAAAAGAACGTTCTTTTCAAATTTTCGATTGCAAGAATGTTTTCAGTAATATTATGCTAACCTTTACATAATGCTCTACTCATGGTTAGAAAATGTTTGTGTGCTAAACTGAGTGCCGTCTGAGATGCCTCGCTGTGCATTCTGTGAACATTTGGACCTCCACTTTGAGACACCTTGCGGCACGAGCGCGAGCTTGTGATGGAGAGATTGTGTCGCAGTGCCGTCTGTCTGAGGGAAAGGCCGGTCTCTGATGGGCCCACTGAGAAATGAGCTGCTTTTAATGAAGTGGCATTATTAGCAAAGAGGGACAGATAGCTCTCCTCTGGGAGACACACGGCTAATGCTGCAACATACATGGAGCGAGAGAGACGGGAGAAGGGAAGATGAGAGAATGATGGAAACACCAGAGCCCATTTGATAGAGAGGCTTTGGGAGTAAATGAACGAGAGAGAAATTTTGAGGGCAGCACTTTCAAGGGAGATGCGATTTGTTTGAGAGACGTGTGTGTGTGTGTGTGTGTGTGTGTGTGTGTGTGTGTGTGTGTGTGTTTGTCATTTAGAATGGAGTGCTAAAAGCTGTGGTCTGAATTAGGCCAGTGTCCATTAATAATGAATATCCAAAATAGCACCATCACAAATCAAACTCCCTGGACACGCTGTAATTTAGGAGCAGTACTGCCCACAGCTACATGCTGTACAGCACACACACACACACACACACACACACACACACACACACACACACACACAGACACAGACACATACACACATGCACAAATATCAGTGTACTGAGATGTTCTTGCTCTGATGCATGAACACTTACCACACACATACACACACACACACACACACACACACAATTACAACTCTATTGAGATTATGACATACAACAGTACAATAGCCTCTAAACTACCAATCTACCACAATGCCACTGATTGCTAATCAGTTGTTTGGCACAAATACACACACACACACACACACACACACACGTTGTGTTCTCATGTTTTATGGGGAATTTCCATAGACATAATGATTTTTATACTGTACAAACTGTATATTCAACCCTTAAACCTACCTATCACAAAAAAACTTTCTGCATATTTACATTTTCAAAAAAACATCACTGATGTTTCGGACATTGCCATCTTTGTGGAGACATTTTGTCCCCATAACGGTTTACCTGGCCACACACACACATTGACTTTTATTGTTTTTATACTGAGCTGATTATAATTTTAATCTCCTAGTTCTAATTCTAACCTTCACACACATATATACTATGTATAAAATCACATATTATTATTATATTTTATTTTATACAATTATATTTATGTATTGTATATATTATGTTTTTATTAAAATATATCATTAACTTAGGCATGCCATTTTCTTTGTGACCTGCTCGCCGCAACCTGTGATTTCAGGTTTTTATAGGCAAAATCTGGACCCACACACTCACAAAACTCTCCAAGCCAATATGTCTGAACGCATCAGCTTATTGTGGAAGACTCTTTATTGGGCCCAGAGATAATTACTGCTTTAATGATGATGATAATAATAAAGCTGCATGCCTAGCAGAAGCTCTTGCAGTCTGAGTGTTTACACAACACCTCCAGGGTCAAAGTTTGGGGTTCAGACTCAGAGCTGCTGGAGCTGTAATGGAGACAGTGAGTCGAGGTTTGATCTCGCTGTGTGTGTGTGTGTGATCTGAACAGTGTTACGAGGTCAGTCGGGTTAATCCAGACCCACTCACTCACTCCAGCTCGCCTTTTCTCTTTCTACTGTCTCCATCTGTTTTTCTTTCACGTTTGCTCATGTTCTTCTAGTCTTGTAAAGTCGACCACATTTGCACACACCAACTACATGTATAGTTATGGCATGTTTTCATTTAATTTGATTCATACGCACTACTGTTCAAAAGTTTGGGGTCGGTAAGGATTTTTTAAATGTTTTTGAAAGAAGTCTCATGCTCACCAAGGCTGCATTTATGTGATCAAAAATACAGTAAAACAGTAATATTGTGAAGTAGGCTACTATATTACAACAAACAAAAAAAATGGTTTCTATTTCGATATTCTAAAATTTTACCTGCTGAATTTGAACAGTCACATGATCCTTCAGAAATCATTCTAATGCTGATTTGCTGAAACATTTATTATTATTATCATTATCATTTAGCATACGATTTTTTTTTGTTGAAATTTTAATTTTTTTTTAAACCTTTACTGTCACTTTCAATTTTCAATCAGTTTAATGCGTCCGTGCATTGTAGTTGTAAGTATTATTTGTATTGTGATTCGGTGTAAATTGTGTCCTACATTATAACTCAAAATAAAAGTTTTATTTGTATTTTCCATGTTCAGCCTTCAGGATCAGTTACAGCGGATACATTACTGATGTCAAATCTGATGTGATATATTTCTTTAAAACGGGTGAGACAGAGCTATGCTGGAGGTAAGATTTTTAGTGAATAACAATTTAAATGTCTGTACTATTACACATTTAGCAAACGTTTTTTTTCCAAAGCTACCCGTCATACTAAAAAATTACAACTTTAAAGATAACTATAGCTATTATTAGTGTCCAAACCAGCAAACGATGTCGTTCTGTTTATTATAAATGCGCTGCAGTTTTGCCACTTTAAATGCTCGAGCTCTGAAAGCAGGATCGATTCTGATTGGTTGTCAATGTTTTTATTGTTTATCAGCTGGAGAAAAAAACGATCGTTATAGTTGTGGTGTGAACTCTGCTATTATTTCATATTTATAACTATATCTTTATCATTATCTTTATAGTTATCGTCCTTGGTGTGAAGGAGGCTTAACATGGGATTCAAGGTAACGTTATACACAATGATCTTGGTGTTGCTGCTGAGCTTTAATGTTTGAGCTACAGGAAGACTTTTCCTCATGTAACGTTAAAGCTATATTGTATGACTTCAGAAGACTTGGAAAAGTCGATATAAGTGGACTACTTTTAAACGGTGCTTTTTGTTAATGTCCTATTCACTTTCATCACAGGGAAAAGAGCACTTTTTGAACAGCATGAGTCCTTCATGAGAAAGTCATAGCTAATACAGGTTTACAACAATATGAGGGTGAGTAAATGACAACAGAATTTTAATTTTCAAACTGTTTTTTAATACCTAATGTGAACAAAGATGTTTAAAACGTGGAAGGAACCAAGAAAGCACATAAAAAAATAAAAAAATAAAGTATAAATAAATATCCCTTGGCCAAACATAATCTAGCAAGCAACATTCATAATAATGATTTTTTTTTTCAATTAAAAGCTGAACTGTTGTCCACGGAGTTAATGAGAGGAATACAGGCAGTGGTTAGGAAACATCCTTCATTGTTTGGCAGACATCAGATGAGGAACAACTGTGGGGTTGATGGAGGGTCAAAGCTGGATCTCCATTTCTTGATTTATTTTCCATAAATCCCTCTTTTGGTTGTCTTTTTTTTATGCTAATAGCTCCTATTTATAGTTGGTGGGCTAAACTCTCATTGTGACCAGCGAGCTGTGAAGTGTAACAGTATAACGGAGCAGAGCTTGTATTGCGCCTCAGGCTACCTGTGTGCTTATGACAGGATTAAACTGGGCCAGAGCCAGCTGGAGCCAAAACACCAGCGCAGACAAGCTAACGTGAACACAGAAGCACACATTTCACTGATTAGTAATTGAGCTGAATGAGCCATAGCCTATATACATTTAATAAACATGTAGGCTGTTTGTTTATCTATTTTGACCATTTTACTGCTTGTATTTATAGGTATAGTAGAAAGAAAGAAAGAGACTACAGGAAATGATAAAAGGGAACTAGGCTGGGAAATCTTCCAAGGCAGATGAAGACTTACTGAACCTGTTAGGGTCAATGTCCTCATGAATCATAACAAAACCTTGATGGGACATTAAATGTCTTAATTCAGATCTAAACATATAGTGTGTGTTTTCAGGGTAGTATTAGCCTTGTATAGGTAGGACTGTCAAATTGAGTGTGATTTAATTACCGGTATATACACACTACCATTCCTTTTTGTGTGTGTGTATTCAACATGGATGGATTAAATGTGGCAGTAAACGGTGACTGTAAAACATCTATATTGTTACAATAGATTTCAATTTTCAAATAAATGCTGTTCATTTTATCAAAGAATTCTGAAAAAAATTATCATGGTTTCAACAAAGATATCAATCCTTAGAAAGATATCCAAACTTTATAAACAAAGAAAAAAATTTTTTTGAGCATCAAATCATCATATTAGAATGATTTCTAAAGAATTATGTGACACTGAAGACTGGAGTAATGATACTGAAAGGTGCTGTCAAATCGATTAATTGCATTTAATAAACGTTTATATAATATAATAATATATATAAAACACACACACACACACATGAACATATGTTACATGCGATTAATCCCAATAAATCAAATTTACAGCTCTTTATATACACACACAATGTTTTTAGCTTGATTTAGTGTCTTATAAATGCCAATTGGCAAATTATGTATATATATATATATATATATATATATATATATATATATTTACATCTGAGGACTTATCTAGGCAAATATAGTTATAATGGTTTCAAGTTATATATGCAATTAATTTAATAAGTACATTTATGGCATATGTAATTAAAAATTTGAATCGATTAACAGTCCTAGTCTACAATTATTTAGCCTATAGGCAATGATAAGGAAGTGCATGGGAGATCCTTACATGCTTGTGCGCCTCAGGAGAGAGAGTGACTGTATGGGATATATGAGTGGATATTTGATGCCACTTGTGTTACAGCACTCAATCGTGTGTGTGTGTGTGAGAGAGAGAGTGATAACAGCATTGAGATCAGTCTGCTTCTCTTGACTCTGTGCTGCTGGGGCTCCTCACTGAGATTGGTGTGAATTATTCTAGCGCACCATTTCCATTTCCAATACAAGACCAGACACACACACGCACGCACCCCAGGAGGAGGGACTGGAGGTTTAATTTCATGCTGTACGTTTAAGTGTGTGTGTGCGTATTGTTGAATATTTAATGAGACAAAACCATAGTATGAATATTTGATGATGACATGTGTCCCATATGGAGGGTTCAAAGACCACCACGCCCACAGCTCAAGATGTGTGTGAGTGTGTGTGAGTGTGTGTGTGTGTGTGTGTGTGTGTGTGTGTGTGTGTGTGTGTGTGTGTGTGTGTGTGTGTGTGTGTGTGTGTGTGTGTGTGTGTGTGTGTGTGTGTGTGTGTGTGAGAGAGAATGAGGGAGATCACAGGAGTGTGTGTCTGTGTTAGAGATTAACGTGTGTGTGCACTGATGTGTTTAAAATCTTTTCCCAGCGTCTCATATCTGTCTATCTTATTCTTCCTCGCGTCCCTCCATCATTCTTATCAGTCCTTTTGTTTATCAGTTTCAGCTCCTGCTATCTGTCCGTCTCTGACAGACCTCTTTTAATTTGCACTCTCCTTCTGTCCATCACTTTTGTCCTCAACTGGACTGTTTTTAATGCTGTTTTGTCCAATAGTAGTGTGTGCATATGCGAGTGTCATTTAAACACACATTCACTGGAATTTATCAACTTAAGTGTTAATTAGCTGCTAAATACAATGACTCTCTCTCTCTTTAACATGTCACTCTGTTCCTAGTCCTTCCTAATCTGACATGCTCTCTTGATTGTATATCAATCTGAGTCAGTGTTTCTCCCTGTGGACTTCAATGCAATTACTCACATCTGAAGCAGAACACACATGCACCTATAAACACACACACACCACCCAGAGAGAAAGTATCAGCATCTGCTGTGTGTGTGAGAGAGAGAGAGAGAGAGAGAGAGAGAGAGAGAGAGAGAGAGACATTAATTAACCCCGCCCCTCTGTTTCTGATGTGCCCCTCTTGAACCCCCTGCTTTAATCCACACCTGAGCCACTCACACACAATCACAACACACACGTTTATTCCTTCCAAAAAATTGTGCTGGTAATGTAAGTGTCAACTGTGTATGTGTGACTGGCAGCTACAACATGATCAGGATGAGCCTGGGCCTGCGCTGAGAAGCGCTCACTCATATGTGTAGAACTCTGTCCCCCTTCCTCAGTGACTCATACGAAATCCATCTATCTATCTATCTATCTGTCTATCTGTCTATCTATCTGTCTATCTGTCTATCTGTCTATCTATCTATCTATCTATCTATCTGTCTATCTGTCTATCTGTCTGTCTATCTGTCTATCTATCTGTCTATCTGTCTATCTATCTGTCTATCTGTCTATCTGTCTATCTATCTATCTATCTATCTATCTGTCTATCTGTCTATCTGTCTATCTGTCTGTCTGTCTCTGTCTGTCTCTCGTTTTTTCTCTTGTTCTGTCTGTCATTTTATTTATCTTAGATTGGATTACTTTTAGTTTTGAATGAAGCACAAGTATACTGTAATTATAATCAACATTTCTCTGAACACGTTTGCCATTTTGTATTTGTCTTAGTGGATTCTAAGATTGCCTTCTCTGCTAAGGATGTCATGTTGAGGTGTCTTAGAAGGCATTATGTGTGTTACCTTCGTGTTGTGAGCATTCGTATGATGCTGAAGTGTTGTTCAGGTAGGCGCTCGCTCGGGTTTGGAACGGAGATCGAGTTTGCCAACTTTTGAATGGTGTCTCGGCCTCCCCCCAATCTCTATCCTGCTCTCTCTGACTCGAATTGTTACCATCTCGGTCGTTTGTTCTGTTCCTTTTCTGCTTCGGTTCGTCCAAACCCATGTATCCATCCAAAAGCCCAAATACCATTTTTGTGTGTGTGTGTGTGTGACTGCAATTACAATACCAGAGTTTTGGAGAGCAACCAATAAAACCAATGAGAGAGAGGGAGTCCTTTGTGACTTCTCTGATTTTTTTATTGCTCCTTTATGAGATTTTTCTTACTAATGGCACGTCGAGCCTCCCATTCGGTATGTGTGCGATCCTGGCAGCGTCGAACATTAAAATACAGCATGCGAGACGTGGAAAATGGCTGATTCCCACCGGTACTTTATGGCGAGGAGGAGGTCATCTCGTTTCTGAGTCATATTCAGATGTCGGGCAGTTCTGGGGAACATGAAGAATTCGAATGACCTTGGACAGTTACACCGGCTCATGGATGGGAAGATGGAAAGAGTGACTGAGATGTGTGTGTGTGTGTGTGTGTGCCGACATCAAACCTCTCTTTGTTTCTCCCCTCTGCTTTGACTGACAGTTCAAGGAAATTGTCACACCTCTGTTTATTAAGCGTACACTTCCCGGGCCCTGCAGGCCATTAACTAGCAATTCAAATGTTTGCAAATAATGTGTGTGTGCGAGCGTGTGTGTGTGTGTGTGTGCCCCCCTCGCATGCAGATTAGCTTACATGCACATGTTTTAATTATGCTCATTTCCTGATTTTGCACAGTTGTGTTTGTGTGATTCGATTGTATTGCTCAGTGCTTAATAAATAAACAGAGGAAATGTCTTCTGATATCTTATGTAAACAAAAGCGCTGCGTGTGTGTGCTTGTGTGTTTTATTTAAAAGATTTATTTTCTTTTTTTCAAGCATTAGACCTGTTTTTGACAGATGACATCTCAATCCTGCGGTTGCAGGTGTTCAGCGAGTGTGTGTGTGTGTGTGTGTGTGTGTGTGTGTGTGTTTCAGGGTCATACCTTGCCTCTGGCTCTTGGAACAGTAGTCAGAACAGGGCGAGCGGTTGAATGCTGAACGGATAGTGGGAGGAGCGCAGGAAGAGATTCACATCTCAGGAATGTCTTTACTACTGTTTGCCACTGGGAATATCCTCTGCACTCTGTTTTTCTCTCCTCCTCGTTCCTCTCTCTCGCTCCTGCGCTCTTTCAGACAGTGAGGAACAGATGGGGCTAGACAGGGTGTGAAGGCACACCTGGTTTTCATCCATCGAGAGAGTGAGAGACAACATGAGCAAAAAGAGAACAGACATGAAAAGACAGAGAGGGTAAAAAAGTGGAAATGTTTCGTGATCTCTGTCGATTATAGTTTACTTGAGTTGGGATCTGAGCAGACTTTCCTAGGAAACGTTTAGCCTTGCTTGAAGATTACAAGGGCATTTTAGGGCACGGAAAATATTTATATACTTAAATGTGCGTCCTCTACAGTCTGTGGTATCCCACAATCCTCTGTGGGTACGGGAAAAAAGGTTGTTGATTAGTTGAAATTGTGTGAACCTTTGCTTGGTGTGTCAAAGTGCCGCATATTATACTTTTTTGAATATTACCTTTCATGCAGTGTGTAATACAGCAGTTTGTGAACATAAAAGGTCTGCAAAGTTTTAAAGATAAAAGTACACGACAAATAAAGTTATTGTCTTGTGTTGTTCATGTCGAGAAGACGCTGTTTTCAGCGCTGAATCCACTTTGATGCACTTAAAAAGGAAGACTCGCACTGGAATCGATTCGGAAAAACGATGCTATCGTTACTGTTCGTATCACTGTGTATCAAGCGCTGAGAAAGATACGGAGCTGAAATTCGCTGTAAGCGGTCGACCAATCACAACAGACTGAGCCGCCTGACCAATCAGAGCAAGCGCTCAGAAAGGAGGGGTTTAGAGAGACTGAATGTTCGAACAAACCGTTTTGAGACTCTTTGAGAAAGGAGGTGATGTGCAATAAATGTCATGAGAAATGTTGTGTTTTTTGACCTTGGATGCATGTAAACCTATTGTATAAGAGACTCTAAAACTAAATTAGGAACCTTTAAAATAGCATAACGGGCACTTCAACACTCTCTCTAGAAACGTCTTCTTCCAAAAGTCATGGTGTGTTGGTTTAAAAGCGGTTTTCTTGAGGCACCTTCTTACTAATACCCTGTCAGCCATCGGTCTAGGACACAGCCAATGTGTTGAACCTGTAATCCCTAAATTTGGTTGCTATAGTAATTTCCCACCAGGTTTTGTGATAAGGAGAGATATTGACTGAACCTCGAGCAGAAAAAGCATGTTGTATTATGTCTTAACCTTTAGATTGTTTGTGTCCGTGGCTTAAAGTAGGCACGTATCCTGCTGTTTTAGCTGTCAGTAAGAGTTTGTCCAGGGGAAATGCTGAGGTCAGTCCTGTAGAGATGGACGACCTGCTGTAATGTGA
This sequence comes from Meda fulgida, assembly GCA_030578275.1. NCBI lineage: Eukaryota > Metazoa > Chordata > Actinopteri > Cypriniformes > Leuciscidae > Meda > Meda fulgida. The sequence goes on from CM060622.1 coordinate 47,005,198, forward strand.
GATCATTGCTTGAGTTAGCTGATGAAAAGTGCAGCTTGAAAATCAAATACATTTTTGCTGAACACAGTTTACCGGTCCTATATCAGTATCAGTTGATACGGATTATTTAAATTTAAATGTGCATGTTTATTTCCTCTATTTTTATTATTTGTTTACCTTTAGTTTGCCATCGTCTAACACTCACTGAAGGTTAGTAATTAAAAACATAAATAATTTAAGTATCACTGTTTAAAGTAATTTTTAGCAAAGCTCAAAATAAATATCCATTCTTTATAATGTGTATTATAATGTTGTGATGACTAAATTTACAAAAAGATTGATTTTAGTTTTATTTTAACATTTTAACATGCACATACAATTGGCTTGATACTTCCATATTTATTAAAAACAGCCGTAAGTAGCCCTTATGAAAAGAAAATATATTTCCCTATATATGAATGATCAATGTATTAAATGGTTTAACAGTATATTTGAAAATATACAGAATATATTGTGTTAATATATTACAATATACTGAATAATACATAAGGAATTGCCGCTTTTCATATATCGAAAAATGTGTGACAATATATTTACTAATATCATAATGTATGTAATTTTATATTCAGTAATACACTAATATATAGATGTATATGTGATCAGATATGGTACTGCATGTGTAATGTGTTAGATATATTTACTCATGCAGCATAAACACATTTATAGAAAATATGTATAATGTAATATATTTCTTATATTTTTAATTATTTACATTATAAATGTTTCATATTTTCAAGTTAGTTAACAAGAGCACAAGCACACCTGCATGTACTAAAATATTTAGCCGAGAGACTATCACAGTGCTGAGGCGTGCACAGTCAGTACTTTTAAAACATACCAGAAAACCTTTTAAATTCCAAAATAATAGAACATTAAACACTAACAGATCTCCCCCATATTAATATTGAGCTACACACATTAAATAACACTTAATTTTAACATTTTCTCTCCTTTAATAGTCGGAAGGAAAGCATGCTGGGAACAAAAAATCTGTTGTAACTCATTCCATGAATGTGTGTGTATTGTGTGTGAACATTTCATTTATAAATATTTTATGTATTAATAGCCACACATGGTCAAAGCATATATATTGCAGTATATTGAAAAATATAAGCACTGGTTTACCATATATGGAAATGTATTATGTAAGATATTGCCATATATTTTTGTTCCGTATGGGAGCGCACAGACTCTTAATGGCTCCAACAATCGTCAGCTTGAATTATGTTTCCGACATGGTGTTGCATTGAACTCAAGCATCTTTTGCTGCTCTCTAGCTCCAATCTTCAATATACCATCAAATATATCATCGAATGTTTATAATATGCACAACATAGTGGAAAATACGCCTTTATTTATTTATTTTAGATTAATTGTTAGTTTCAGAATTTCCCTCTTATTATATCAAGCAACTGTTTTTTTTTCCAGACTATGGTAACAGCCTAGATAAGATGAATAAGGCTAATAAATAAATGCTGAATGTGTATTCATGTCTGGTCTTGAATACTGTATGCTTTGCAGTGGAGCGTTTCTGCATGTGCATCTGCTCATATCTTGTGATGAAGACTTGATATTCATCTTCTGCTGTCTGTAATTTCTAAACATGTCATATTATGCATGAGTGAAGACTGCACAAACACTCATGCCCCCCCACGCGTGTGTGTGTGTGTGTGTGTGTGTGTGTGTGTGTGTGTGTGTGTGTGAGAGAGAGAATATTAATGTGGGCAAGGCACATGTATTCTGTGTCTGTGTGTGGATCTGAATCAGCTAATGTGTGTTTATGTAATTAGTTGTGTGATAAACTACTCCTGTGTGTGGATTTATGCTTGTGGTGGAAATTTTGTGTGTGTGCATGTTTTTTAATAACTGTTGTAGAAGTGTGTAGCTATGTTTGAAGGCCAGGTCTTTAATGGTGTGTGCGGTCCATGAACCGCCGCAGGATCCACAATGAAGCCGATGCTTGAGTTGTGATGGAACAGGAAATAGTAGTAGTTTCAGGGTCAGGCAGTTTGTGTTTAGAGACGTTGAACAGAAACACTTAAAGAAGCAAGACTTATACTTGTATTTAATGTGTAGTGGTTATCTTCTCTCTCTGCATCTCCCTTTCCACTTTTAGATAAATGATCTGAATATGTTTTGGTTTAGGTCCTTTTTTTCTCCTTGTATCAACCTTCCATTGAGGAAGAAAAGGCTCATTGCTATTTTCAATTGTTTCTATGTACCTACTTTTTTGTTAGTTTGGAGGTTACTATAGCAACAAGCACCATTTAAGGTAGTTAAAAATAGTTGTAAGCAACAGTAGGAAGCTACAGTGCAATCAAAGTAACTTTCTCAACACTAGTTAGCAAACACATTACACTGAACCTATTCAGGCCAGTGTCTTTAAATATATAGCATCTGATGACTTATATCGCCTCAGTGGCCACCACAACTTCCACTGGAACCTCATTGGCTCTCACACACGCAAACATGCTTGAGCTTATGTTTACCACAACTGATGTGTGAGTTCATGAATGTTTATATGTGAATAAAAGCCTAAATTAAATCTGTTCATCATATAAAGCGACCGAGTCTCTTCAGAACATGTGGACTAACCCGCCCAATTCATATGGATTAGTTTGAGCTTTTGAACTTTTTGAAGCGTCAAAGTGTGTAGCTGTCAATGGAGGGACAGAAAGCTCTCAGATTTCATCAAAAAGATCTTCATTTGTGTTCTGAAGATGAACGAAAGTCTTACGGGTTTGGAACGACATGAGGGTGAGAAATTAATGACAGAACATACATTTTTGGGTGAACTATCGCTTTAAGGTAGTAGCTTTACTACTTTTAATTTGTTACTCCAACATTGTTGTTTGTTAGCTATATTATTCTTGTCTTTGTAAACCTGCTTACATTTTCTACTTTGAAAATCACAACCTAATTTCGAATTGGATTGAATCTTTTGTGCCTCCTAGATATTTATCATTGCATTTTTGGAAAGAAAATATGTGGTAAATGGAGAGAGAGTGAACACTAAATAGAGATGTGGGATGATGTGATGCACATGGAAAAGAAATGGAAGCCAAGGGTGAATGTTTAAAAAAAAAACAGAGAGAAGGGAGGGGGAGTATAGGTGAGAGGAGAGGTAAAATAGTGTAAGTGCAGGTTCGTTATCTCCATTAGCACCTGCAGGGCTAACGAGGCTGTCTCTTCGTTACCATGGCAGTGGCTTGTCAAACAACACACACACACACACACACACACTGACACCCCACTCACTGACCTCCTCATTCCCCCATAAACCCTCCCTGTCCCTCAGGTAATTAAAACACAAAAACACACATCATTTTCAGCATGTGTGTGTCTGTGTTTCTTCTACCTTTTGTGTGTAAGTGCCATGAATGAGTCTGTCTGGTTTGATCAATAGACAGCGTTCGCTTTGTGTGTGTGTGTGTGTGTGTGTTATCCCTCATTTTACCCACCTCCATTTCTAGGCCATCCTTAAAGTCACATGGGCAGATACACGTGGAACCCGGCACACTCGAACCTGTTTCGATGGGATCCCGCAGGATTGAGGTGTGTGTGTGTGTAAGGGAGACTGACAGTGTGTGTTTTATCTCTTGTAGTTAATGACTGCAGCACAGCTCTACAGATATTGCTTGTGTTGAGTGATCTGTGATTGTCTCCGACCGCTAGCCATTTATCAGAGCTATATGAGAGAGAAATAGACTGTGGAGAAGACGAGAGAGGGAGAGACTCCAGATAAGTGATGGCAGAGGTAGGGATGAAGGTAAAAAGAAGTGTAAGTTCATTTCGTCACTGTGCTGTCTGTGTGAGAGTGCGTCAGTGGCTCTGTCTGTGGCACTATATGCACAAACACACAGTGTGTGAGACATTATAGTGAGATTTGGGTCCCTTGCAGATGGACCGATACACAGACACACAGCAGGCCTGCTTAATAATTAACAAGGCAAATCTATTATATGAATATTTAATGAGGATGGTTCATGCGCTGTCCTGATATAGAAGTGTGTTGCTGTGGGAATGTCCATGTGTGGGATTGTATTTATGATTTACACATTGTGTGTATGTTTATGCTGTTGTGTAACACTACTGTCAGTCAGACTTACTCTGACAAATAATGGTGTTGATCATAGATGGGAATTGGAGGGAGTTTTATGTGATTATCAGGTCTGTGTCACTCTCACTATGTAGATAACTCTTTCACCAGTGTTTTATTTTATTTTATAAAAAAAAAAAAAAGGCAAATTTAGTAAATGTACTTATGACACTGAATTTTATTTTATTTTGTTTATTACTTAAAGTCGCAACTGTAACGGTAGTAGCAACAGATCCATATTGTGACAGGTGAAACTCGTAAAAATGTGAATATCGTGCAAAAGTTATAATTTTGATGATTATGGCTTACAGCTTATGAAAACACCAAATTCAAAATCTCCGAAATTTAGAATATTACATATATTACAAATCAATAAAAAAAAGGATTTTAAATACAGAAATGTCGGCCCTCTGAAACGTATAATCATGCATATGGATATAGTTATATACTAAATATATTAGTTTAACCTTTTAATTTGAATTACTGAAATACATGAACTTTTGCACGATATTCTAATTTTTCGAGTTTCACTTCCGAGTGAAACAAGTTATCGGAAAAGGAAAAAACGAGCAAACAAACAAATCTTCCACAATAAGACCAATAACTTGTTAAGAAAATTGACTGTGAATTTTCATTTCATGCTAAGTCCATTAAAAATATAGAATTAATCACATCACATGGATTGATCTTGGTCCCATTCATTATTTTATTTAGTTGGTTAGTTGACATTAAAAATATCAAATTAATCACATGCATGATATAGCTTTAATGGTCATAGATTAATAAATTAGTTAGCAGGTTAGATTAGTTTAGCTTGTGTATATCCGTGTAAATGTGTATTTTTAGTTTTGCTAATGCTTTGGGAATGTAAAGCTTTTTTGTTTTAACCTTGCCAATGAAACCACTTGAATCTGAGAGAGTGAGAAAGAGAGGGAGCAACAAACTCAAGGAGCAAATAAGAGAGACAGCAAACATGGGAGAATAAAGGGGAAACCGTGTGTGTGTGTGTGTGTGTGTGTGTGTGTGTGTGTGTGTGTGTGTGTGTGTGTGTGTGTGTGTGTGTGTGTGTGTGTGTGTGTGTGTGTGTGTGTGTGTGTGTGTGTGTGTGTGTGCAGTGATGTTCTCATTCCCATGCCACTTTCTCTGTTCCAATATCTGTGAGAATTAGAAACTCACACAATCTCTCTCTCTCTCTCTCTCTCTCTCTCTCTCTCTCTCTCTCTCTCTCTCTCTCTCTCTCTCTCTCTCTCTCTCTCTCTCTCTCTCTCTCTGCACTGACAGCTCAATGTCAACAGTGACCCAGAGCGAGGGAGGAGAAGGAGAGGTGGAGAAGAAGAGGGGTAGCTAGGGAACAGAATGAGTGAAGGAGAAAGGTGAGCAGCCAGTAATAACACTGCTGTGTTACTTTTGAGCAGTAAAGGATTGCATTTATCAAAGCTGGGCTTGAAAAGGGGAAATATGAAAGATGGAGGAACACAGAGACAGAACAAGGGAAGTGACTTAATGATTGTATTCTGGGAAGTCAGAGATATATGGCATGGATTTCCGAATGCATGTTTACATTGCCTTTTTGGACCAGATTTATGACCTTGCACAGTTCATAGCAAACAAACACACTCGGGTGAAAAATGGCTTTATGAATTATTCATCAAGGAAAGTTGCTTGATGACAATTTACGATTTTGAGGTACGTATCCGACAACTATATTTGTGACTTCCAATATTTTATGCCATCTAGTCACATTTCCGATACATTCCCTGCTTACATGTATATCCATGTTTTATGTGTGTTTCCCGTGGCCACTCCATACATACGTTTACGTGACAAGAAAATGAACATCTTTATCCCAATACACAATGATTTCAGCCTGATCACATGACACCTGCCATAACCAATCAGCATCCTGCTGCAAACAACTGCCCTCTTGAAGTGCGCTGGGTGTCGTAGACAGTGTTTGATTTGAATTTGAATTTAAAATATCGGCCTCATTACGATTTTCATTATCTAATCAATTATTCATGAGTTAGGCAAACGAAATGGCTTAGATGCTCAGCGAGCTCTCGAAGAGGGCGATTGGCCTTGAACTTGATTTTCGCTTGATTTTGCATTTTGCGTCGTTCTCTCCCTCTCGCTCTGTTTTTTTTTTATTATTGCTCTGTTTTCACTGTCTCTCTTTCGAAATTTTCTTTCTACAAAACAAAAAGTGCATGAGATTCCCAGGGGTGCGCTTTCCCCAGCTTTCAGAAACTTATTCTGTGCCACGTTCAGTCAAGAAAAATCAAGTGAAATGGGGAAAGAAAGAGAAATAGAGAGGTAGGAGAAATCAGGATATGTGCAATACAGAGCAATGGATGACAGCAAAACAGAAGGGAAGATGGAGGGTTGGCAGATGGAGGGATATGAGAGCTTTGGGACTCTGTGTGAGAGAGAGAGAGGGGGGGGGGGGGCACAGGCAAAGTGGATGATACATGCAATTTGAATTTATACATAACTGATAATTTAGTTGCCCAATTATTGTAGGTAAAAATGTGTTTATCTATTACACTGTGGCAGAAATGTCTACATTTGCAGATTTGCATTTGCTGAATTTTTGCTTGGTTTATTTAAAAAAACATGATATATTATATTGGGATTTGAACCCAATTTTCCCTGCTTGCCAAGTGAAAACTGCACCACTTGAAAAACATGTCTATGATGGATTTTTGTCATTTAGTTTGTATGCATGTATATGCTAAAAGCCAATATATTTACCATTCAAATGTTTGGGGTCAGTAAGATTATAAACATTATAAAGGACACATTAAATTGATCACATTGACAGTAAAGACTTTTACATTGCAACACTTTTTTTTAATTTTAAATAAATGCTGCTGATTTGAACTCTATTCATCAAATAATCCTGAAAAAAACATGGATTACAGTGATAATAATCAGAAATGTTTCTTGAGCAACAAATCAGCATATTAGAACGATTTCTAAAGGAAATTCAGCTTTGATGACAGGAATAAATTACATTTTAAAATATATTAAAATTGAAAACAGTTATTTTAATTTGTAATAATTTTTTAGAATATTACTATTTTTGCTCAAACAAATGCAAATAAATTGGTTTGAGCATAAGTTACTTTTTGGTGTACGTACTAAACATTAGGCAGTTTCCATTACAGATTTGTAATTTTTTGTTTTTTTGGTGTAAATGTCGACAAAAAATGTTGCGAAATGACAGCGGTTAATGGCGTTTCCATTAACAGATGTTATGCGACTAAAACGTAATTTTTTTCCTCTCGCGATAAGTCATTCTGAAGATCATTGGGACGGATGTTGGTAGATTTACATATATCCCAGCCACTGCACTGGCCATTATTATTAACCGAAGGGAATGGCAGGGAAAGAGGGAAAGATACTGTTGAGCGGCACATATGAGGAGTTTCTGGGTGTTTCTCCCTCATTTCTGCTTCCAGCTTTTGATTGTGGCATTTCTTTGAGGTTTAGAATCCTGTATTCCTGTAATTCTTTTGTCTTTTATGAATTTAATATATAACTCTTGTCTCGTATTCTCTCCAAACATACCAAACATCTACATCAGGTGACTGTAAATGCGCAAAAACTTTCCATTGCAGTTTTGCGAAATATTTATTTTTCGAATTGACTGAAAAACCACCTCATGCGAGCATAAAAACTTTTTGGCTATAAATGCGATTTTTTGCGAAATTGACGTGTTTCCATTGAGCGTATTTTCAGTTCGCAATTTCAATTTGCGCAATTTGAAGGGTAATGGAAACGCGGCTATTGACACGATTGTTTTTTGCAGATACATGCATTTAAAACGTCAAATTGTTCTCTTGCAGGAAAACAGACCAAAAGTCTTAATGATTCATCCTGTGCTACAAAGTTTTATCAAGTGCTCTGAGAATGTCCCTCACTCTAATGCAAATGGACTACAAAGCAGCACATCGTGGTTCATGACTGTGAGATAAAAAAAATCCTATCGGTGATTTTATTTTATGTGATTACATGTGATATTCAAATTATCGAATTACGTCAATACAGGAAAGAAACTGCGCTCATTGGGCGATTTCATAGGGCCTCCGGAAAGTGAGCCAGGACTGCCACCGGTGTGCCCTTAGAAATAACAGGTACGTGATGTACCTGACGACCACGCTAATAGTAGCATCTCATCATATGGTGACGGTATAATGGAAAGAACGTACAAATGGACTGAGAAAAGAGCGCTCTTCAGGCATATCTCATTCAACATGACAGCTTTCCAAGAGGAAATTATGTTTAAATAAAATCTTTTTCTTTCTCGCTCAGCCTCAGGAAGATAAATAAGGAAACGTAATGAGAAAAGTTTGTGCAGGAGGAGAAAAGCCATTGTGTCTGTATATTACCAACCCCAAATTACGGCTGTTAAAACACCTCTTTGCTCCAGCTTCCCCCTCACCAGCCTGAGCAAAGATAAACACAGGCCCTAGATGGAGGGTAAAAAAAGAATCTAAATGAAACAAATGACCTCTTATTTTCATTTCATTCAACCCCCCGCCCACCCCCAACGCACTCCTGCTCTTCCTCTCTCTCTTTCTGCTCTCGCTAATGGTTATTTGCCTTGGTGGAAAGGGTACAGTGTTCTCAAAGAGGAGAAAAGACTCTTTATATGAGGGAAAGGAAAAGAGAGGGAGAACAAGGGTGTGGATGAGAGAGAGGGGGAGAATAAAAAGGCAGAAAATATTTCATTTAGATCCATTTTCATCCCCAGCGACACAGATCCCCTTCCTCTGGCTACAATAAAAGAAAAAAGACAGAGAACGAGAAGGGGGAAAGAGATACAGGAGGGGTGAAAAAAGAGAATTACATGTCAATATTTGTTCCCTTTGGCTCCTTGGATAAGGGCTGATACATTACCTAGAACCTCTCCCTGTAAACCAATTCAATAACGGCGAGGTTTGCCGAGGATCAGTGACTCAGGGGGCAGCACGGAGAAACAACAGGAGATGGAAACGAACAAGTGGGGAGACGGGAGAGATGAGTTGAGACTGGCTTAAGTGAGAGAGAAAGAAAAAGAGTGTCAAAGCAACTAAAATCACTACTGCAACCAAAGAGATGGGCTACATTGAAGGCCTTAATTGTTTCTGCCACCAAACATTTAGTCCAAACTCGATCCTGGAGGGCCGCTGTCCTGCAGAGTTTAGCTCCTACTTGCCTCAAAACACCTGCCTGGAAGTTTCTAGTATGTCTAGTAGCTCCTTGATCAGCGGGTTCAGGTGTTTAATTGGGGTTCGAGCTGAACTCTTCAGGGGTGCGTTTCCCAAAAGCATTGTTAGCCAAATTTGTATGCAAATTCAGTCATTATCAGCATAGTTCAACGAGTCGGTGTTTCCCGAAAACAGTTCTAACGAACATTCGCAAACAGCATCGCAAACTTGTGTGGTTTGAAAAACATCTAGCATTAATTCGATCTCAAACAGATTCATTTAAAGTAGTTATAACTCCACCACCTGCGTGACATCATTAACTAATGTGGTTGGACGACCAATTTGCGACAATATGGTTTCGGGAAACAGTCGTGACTAGCTAGTTAATTTCTTCAATGATGCATCGTACTATGGTAGTTAAGCAGTGAGTTACGTCGTTGTACGGGAAACACAGCCCAGAGAAGTAGTTGACTAGTAGAAATGAGTAATCATGCAATTGCTTTCACATGGTCACTAAACTAGGGTTGTCCAATCACTGTCCTTCTAGGAAGCTGAGTTGAGGCAAGATGTACTGCAGGACAGTGGCTCTCCAGGAGCAACTTTGGACACCCCTAAACTAAACATTTGGTGGCAAAAACAATTAAGGCCTTCAATTTAGCCCACATTAATTTTGGAGGTCTTGGAGCTGTTTGAAAGAAAAATTCATATTAGAAGATTATTAGAAGTTCTCCATGTATTTTACTTGTTTTTATGTTCTTTACGCACAAATTGCACTTAAGTTTGTGGAAGCAGTTTGTGGAGAAATTGCTTTTCCTCCTTCATGTGATTCAATCCAAGACTAGTCAACAACTACAGGTGAAACTCGGAAAAATTAGGATATCGTATGAAATTAATTAAAAAAGGATTTTAAATACAAAAATGTCGGCCCTCTGAAAAGTATAATCATGCATATGGATATAGTTATATACTAAATACTGTATATTAGTTTCACCTTTTAATTTTAATTACTGAAATACACAAACTTTTGCACGATATTCTAATTTTTCGAGCTTCAGCAGTAGTCATGGTTTGGTTTGTGAGCACATATGCTTGTAGAAAAGAGCAGGTTAGCTCGCTCCACCCAGAATGCACTTTGTGATGTGCTGGTTCGAGAATATGTGAAACAAGCAATAGGTCTAAGGAGGATTGTTTTAATGAAGTTGCATACTTCATACATAATGTGGAGAAAAGATCAAATTTAAGAATGAATAAGGAATTGAAAGGGATTGTGGAGAAACTTGAGTTAGCAAAGATTCATTTTGTGATACACTCACAGTGAAGCTCTTTTTCGTTATTCGCTTAGGAGTAAAAAGAAGTTTGAAATGCCTTCGCAATGGTATACTTTTAACGAACATCCAGCCATTTAGATGAATAAGCAATAATATATTGCTTTAAATCCACATATATCATGTTCTCTATAGGTCTACTGCAATTGAGATAAACAAAATTGTCCTAATTAATTAGCTGCATCATATGGCATTTACAACTCAAAACATGTTGTGGTCCCATTAACTGTATGTTAGTTAGGTACAGTGTCACTTTCTCCAGGTATCACAAACCTCCTTGCTCAACACAGCCCAAAAGCATTATTGGTAGAACTAATCAACTAGTTAACTGGCACAAGTCCTATTGCATTTTAGTACATCATTAAAAAGATTCCAGATCTCATAAAGGCTTTAATCAGAAAACAATTTCATCTGATCCATCTGTGGTTTGATTAATGAAAGAGTGTTCATCACCTTCTGCAGATATTTTCTTCATACTCTAAAGCGTATGTCTTTTTTTCCGCCTGTGAAACAAGATTTTTTCATTAATGGCAAAACTCTTTACCACAAAACAACATGGTGATCATTGGCTTTTTTTTTACGTCTGTTTATCTATCTATCTTATATATTTATTTTCAGGTCTTTTGTTTTTTATAGCCAGTTGTACTGTTTTTTTTTTCATTACAAAAATGGTAACTTTATTCCTTGCATTTTGAGCTGTTACTTCAACGCCTGATGAACCTAAAGATGTATGGTGGCTTTTGTGCTTTTGCTCTCAAGTTAATTATGTTGTTTGTGGGTCTCATATGGTCTTGTATTAATCCAGATGGTTTCCAAAACAAGACTGTTATGCTGTAGAAATGCTAAATGAACGTTGTCTTCGCACATTTGCTTTGATTAATAGTGTTGTTGCTATTGAGTCTGGGGCTCAGAGACTCAGGTGGACGGGTCGTGATCCTGTCTCCTACCTTCATCACCTGTCTGTCAAGCACAAAGTAGGCTGGGACTGGCTGCGTGGAGCTGTCCATCAGCCTTAGAGGGAGGGTCACGAATAATGATAGCACCCCATCTGGCCACGAGGGCGACATCACGGCGAGCTGATTGGGGTGAAAGACCAAGTACGCCCACTTTTTCTTCTTCAATCCAAGACATACGAGCGAAACTCCGGCACGTGCATGTGCATGTGTATGTGTGGTATGACATGCCATTTGAGGGAGACAGATGGGATCCACTCACTTATACTCATGCTGACGCTCGCTCACGCCAGCCTCTGCCTCATTTCACCCTCGGCTCCCCGTGACGCTGGCAAGGTCGTGACCTCTCTAACCCTTGACTTTAACAGTCTGGACAAGCATATGGAGGTAACTCGTGGTGGTGGTGGGGGGGGGGGGGGGGGGGTGCTGGGGGGTGGGAATAAAATTTTATGCGCACACATTCCACGCTTATTGTTGCAAATTTCATTTTCCATTAAAGCCTCACTCCTGTCATGATTCGGTGTTGTCCGCTCTCATAAACGTCCCATCAGTTGGCAGAGATCAACAGCAGTTAAGTCCATCCTGATTTGCGTATCCGAGGGCCCGCGGGCGAACCAACGCTACCCTCACCTGTGTGCATTAACATTCGAAAGCCATGCACCCGCATTGATGTCTCCATTCATTAAGACGAGAGAGCTCTCAGGGCTGCCATGTGCGCGCGATACAAGAACTTCAATCTGTCATACGGAGTAATATCTGTTGGTAGTCTTGGCGAACACGCACGCGCACAAATCCTAGACACACGTTTGCTGACTCCTCCGGTGTTCACTTCCATCTCGATCAAAACGATAACGCTGCTTCTTAATGTCTCACCTCATTGAGATTCTATCAGTCTATCAGTCTCTGGCCTCTCACACACACACTCTTTCAACCTGAGGAATGGCATTCTCATTAAGATACATCAGATACGATGACTCCTGAACTGAGCGCGCAAACTCATTTCCACCGGCTCTCATAAACGTCTTATTAAAACAAATCTCTCCTTATTTTCCACATGTGCGTACGAATGTCAAAATGATTTGTATTTGTACTGGTGTATGTATCGGTAAATATGCATAATGGAATCTCTCTCTGTGTGTGTGTGTGTGTGTGTGTGTGTAGCCGTGGCCCAAAGCCTCACCTGCCGTCAGTAATGACAGGCACAGCGTAATTAGCCTGGGGTAAACAATTAACACAGGAGATCCATTCTGATGCAAATGACCAAACCCCAGCAGAACCAGACACAATGCCACCTCAATGCATTAAGAGTCATTATGATCACCTTCCAGGTTGGCGAAGCACACCGTTCGGTTTGTGTGTGCGTGCCGGTGCATTGTCTTTGTTATTTATTGTTGTGTTTCTGCAGCTCTGTCCTCTGTTTGCCGTTCTCATTAAGGTTCAGGGTAAATGTTTTTTAATAATGCCGCATCAGGTAAGCTGGATGGAAATTTCCGTTAAATTGGGAGGCCGAAAAAACCATTAACTGGCGAAGACGGTGACACGTGGGTACAAAACTCAGCTTTCAATCACACGTATGTTTCTCTGTAATCACACCATTATTGTTCTTGTTCCTTCCTCTATCCTCCAGCGTGGTCTCTAAATTAGCGCCACTACCTCTGCCGCCATTTGCTGTCCGTTTCTGCTTTTCAATTACCTCTGCATGTTTAATTTACTCCATGGATTTCATTTTGAAAATCACAGATTGATTGTCATAAATGGAGCTATTTATTTTTTTGTGATGTGATGTGGAAGTGCATTATGGGATTGATTTTAAGGCACACATTAATGTCTTCATTCACTGTGTCACTTAAACACTTATTTCTCTATTACGCTTTGCATTTGTGTTTCACGCATAGAGCGAGCTGGATGTAAGTATAGATATATATTTCTATGCACTGTTGAGTCATTTGTAATATTTTTTTTTTTGTGTTCATCCATTTTGAAAAGCTTTTAGGGTCATCTGTGCAAATGCACACGGGAATAGAGTTTCGCGTAATGGCAGCACTTATTCACTTAATCGAGATCATACGATATAGTTTTTTCCCTCCCGGAACAAAACTCTGTCTCTTCGAGAGGGGAAAAAAAGACTGTTCTCTTTCCTCTAAGAATAATTGAGGCTATAGTGAACACAGTTGCTAATTAATCATGCAGTAGATGAAAATTGAGGTGAAAGAGAAAAAGATGAGATGAGAGGAGAGGTAGAGAGATGAGAGGACCTGGATGAGAGATGAGAGACATTTAGAAATGAGAGGAGAGGGCAAGAGTGGATGAGTGCAGGTCACATGGGGAGGGAGAACGTGAAAAAACAGGGTCGTAAAGGAAACAATGGAACAAGATCGAGATGTTTGAGACAAAGATTGGCACATTATAGATTTATGATTGTAATAACAGACAAGATGCATGCATTTAAAAGTCTGTTTACAGTGATGGGGGGGGACTTTGCATTCATTTGCGAGATGTCTCTCAGGGGAACTCAAAAGTTTTTGCAAGACGCAAAGGTTTTGCGAGCAAACGCAAACAGGAACGTTTTATGCCATCATTTAAGACCTTTTTTTGACATAAAGGGTTCTTTAAAACTAAAACAAGAACCATTCTATATAGAAAACCTATTAAAAAAAATTGTAAGAGTGATATCACTTTTTTTTTTTTTAAATCATAGCATTTTAGTAGTGAAGCTATTTTATTAAGTAGCGGGATAGTAAAATGGCCATACAAAAAAAATCTAAACAATATTTACATATTAAAGACGTGTGCACAGTATGTTCATTCCGGGAATGAATGACTCTTTTGAATCAGTTCTTTTCTCTTCTGATTTATATGTACACTACACTGTTCAAATGTTTGTTTATTTGATTCTTTTTGAAAGAAGTCTCTTATATCTAAGGCTGCATTTATTGATCAAAATACGGTAAAAACTGTAATGTTGAAATATTGCAATTTTGTTTTATTTTTTATTTTAATATGTAATTTTTTCATGTGATGGCAAAGCTGTTTTTTTTACTCCACATTATCCTTCAGAAATCATTCTAATATGCTGATTTGGTGTTCAAGAAACAGTTCTTATTATTATCGATTTTGATAACTGTTGTGCTGCTTAATATTTGTGTGAAAACTGATTTTTTTCAGGAATCTTTGATGAATAGAAAGCTTAAAAGAACAGCTTTTATTTGAAATATAAATCTTTTGTAACATTATAAATGGCTTTATTGTAAATTTTTATGCATCGTTGCTGAATAAAAGTATTCATTTCTTTTTTTTACTTTTGAAAGGTACTGTATGTCTAACACAGTTTGCTTATTGACCAGTCGCACATGTCAAGTTGAGGCACAAAAAATCCGACGAGGTTTGGCTTGCACTACCTGTGTGTCCAACCATGGCAAATGGGGCGGGACAAAATGGGCTGTAAGAGGATTTAAACCCTTTCAGACCTTTATTGACACATTGAGGTTTTCTGGGTGAAGAGAGGTGATGGCTTGTCATGTTCAGTCTCTCTCTCTCTTTTTTGCTGTCTCTCAGGAGAACATGTTTTATTTTATATTTGTGGGACAAAGGTCCATTTTCTTGGAGTTTTGCTAAAATTACCCTCTTAGCGTCCAACAGCCCCTCATTATCTCTCCATCTATCGTCCATTCATCCATCCCCTTTTCCATTTTCACCAATCTATTCATCTCTGCTGTCCTCAAATCCATCTAATTCTCTCCATTTATCCTTCTTTAGTTCTACCCTTCTCTCCATTATTCCTCCATCCTCTCCTGTTTCTGCTCTGTTCATCATCCCAGTACCTGTAATGCTCTTTTCCCTCTCATACGCCATCATTCCCAATCTCTGTGACCTCCTCTTTCCCTTTCTCCTGTCATCCTCATCCACTCTTCATCCCTGCCTGTTCAGCCCACTCCAAATTGGAGAGGGCTGGTTTCCTCTAATTAAAATCTTTAATCAGACTCCTAATTAGCCTAACCAGAGCCTTGTAAATCATTTCCGCCTCTTGCCTCTCCTACAGACCCGGACCAAGATCCTCTTTGAAAGCGTTCGGCCCACTGTAATGCTGCTAAATGAAAGCGAACTGCTGGATATGACAGAGAAAGAGGAACGTGCCCTCGCTCATTGTCCTGGGTGGGTTTCCTGTGACTGGCACACTGGTGTGATCTGTACGGTCTCTGATGTGGTTTAAAGCTTTAGCAAGGCTTCTTGTATTGATGGCAAAGGCTGGAGATTTTTCATTGCTGTGGATTTGGGACGCTTATCTTAAATCTTGGGCATCATTTATATAAATGGTCACTGCATGTTTGTTGCACGTTCAAACCAGAAATGGATAGTGCTCCTTGAAAAAAATATTCATTTTGGTGTGTACAGTATCTCCAGACCCACAGCACTATATCACAGGCCAATCACAGGTGCACATTTGTTGATAGCAAACCAATATTTTCCCTGTGTTCTCTTCACTTAAGAAAGAAAGTGTCTATGTGTCAGTCTGTCTATCTTTCTCTGTCTGTCTCTCTGCCTCTCTGTCTGTCTGTCTTTTTTTTCTTTCTTTCTGTCTGTCTCTCTTTGTCTGTCTGTCTATCACTTTCTGTGTCTATCGATGTTTGTTTTTGTTTGTTTGTTTGTCTGTCTGTCTATTGTATGACTTTCTGTCTGTCTGTTGATCTGTTTGTGTGTCTCTGTCTATTGTATTTCTGTCTGTCTGTCGATCTGTTTGTTTGTTTGTCTGTCTGTCTATCTCTCTGTCTATTGTATGTCTGTCTGTCTTTCACTTTATGTCTGTCTGTCGATCTGTGTCTCTCTGTCTGTGTCTGTCTGTATTGTATGTCTGTCTATCACTTTCTGTCTGTCTGTTGATCTCTGTTTGTTTGTTTGTTTGTCTATCACTTTCTGTCTGTCTATCACTTTCTGTGTCTATCGATGTTTGTTTTTGTTTGTTTGTTTGTCTGTCTGTCTATTGTATGACTTTCTGTCTGTCTGTTGATCTGTTTGTGTGTCTCTGTCTATTGTATTTCTGTCTGTCTGTCGATCTGTTTGTTTGTTTGTCTGTCTGTCTATCTCTCTGTCTATTGTATGTCTGTCTGTCTTTCACTTTATGTCTGTCTGTCGATCTGTGTCTCTCTGTCTGTGTCTGTCTGTATTGTATGTCTGTCTATCACTTTCTTTCTGTCTGTTGATCTCTGTTTGTTTGTTTGTTTGTCTATCACTTTCTGTCTGTCTATCTGTTTGTTTGTCTATCACTTTCTGTCTGTCTCTCTCTCTCAGTCTGTCTGTCTGTCTCTCTTTGTCTGCCTGCCTATCTCTCTGCCTGTGTCTCTGTCTATCAATTTCAATTCATATCACTTTATTGGCATGACATACTTAGGTAATGGTAATGCCAAAGCATTGCACAAAGCAAAACAAAAACAAACATACAATATATGTATGTATACATATTTATATAACATACAAATTACTGTATAAATACATAAATTATATTGATCATATAATATAAATATACCAATAGACTAGCACTAACAATCATTATAACCACATAAAAATGTATGGTGGACCAAGCAAAGATGGATGAATGAAGGAATGTCCTTTACTGATCCCTAAGGGGAAATTAGGGAAGATGAGCTGTTGAATGGACTACATACTTATATTACCTCACCGCACTCAGTCCTTTACTAATTACTCTGCACAGACCGAGTCTCCATAGCTAACATGCCTCAAGGCCAAAACTTTATATGACTAACCTCTGCTTCCACACCATCTTTCACTTGAGTCCAAGCCACGGGTCGCCCCTTAAATCCACCAGCATCCAGTGAAAAACCGAACTCCCGTGTGACTGGGGCTAATGTACACAGTGGATGACCTTTGCCACCGTTAATGGGTTAATGTCGGGGTTTAGTTGTGGTGGATGTGGAACAAGAAACGTAATGAACTCTACAGCATTAGCCGTGGCTGATTACTCAGCACAGCTGGATGAGGACATGATGGAAAAGCAGCCTTGTTTTCCTCGCTCTCTCTCTTTTCGCTCTTGTTTTACGAGGTTCTGCCTAATGCCCCCAAAACGCACTTACAGTCTCATCTCCACGGTAGCTGAAGTCATTATTTGGATAAATGACATCACCTGTTGATTTTCTCCAGACCCTCGAAGGCTCATATCTTTTCTTCTGCTCCTTTCTTTTGTCTCTCGTACTCATCTCCTTTCCCAAGCCGCAGGCCTGGTATTTTTAGGGCCATGTGAAGGGGTGAAAGCATCGAGCACTTTTTCTCTCATCTCTCCATTTTAATCCCTGAGTGATGGCTGAAATGTGCGAGGCCCAGAAATGACTGTCTCTCCGCGCCTGCGGGCATGAGCCATCAGTCACCTCACTACAGACTAAAACAGCACAATTCCTCGCCAACCCGGCCCCCAGAGGTGTGTACGTGTTGTGTATGCAGGCTGCATTATGCTGAAAATTCAGAAAACTTCCTTTGTGCCGCTCGCAAAACACCGCTGGGCTAAACGCCGCACTATGCATCTTTCACTTTTTCACCCTCGCTGTTCACGACGACCATGTTGGCTGTACTTTTATGCTCCCATCACATCACTCACACACACACACACACACACACACACACACACACACACACACACACACACACACACACACACACACACATTGGGTTTTCATGATTAATGGGGACTTAAACCATGCACGTCCATAGACATATTGAATTTTATACTGTACAAACTGTATATTTTATCCTCTAACCCTAAACCTACACATCATAGAAAACTTTCTGCATGTTTACTTTTTCAAAAACATCATGTCTTCGACATCAAACATCAAAAACTTATGATTTACAGTATAAACTGTTTTCCTCATGGGGACCAAAACATTTCCCCACAAGGACAAGGATTTCAGATAGTATTGCCATCTTTGTGGGGACATTTTGTCCCCATAATATATGGTTTACTAGGACCACACACACACACACACCCACAAACTCCTGTAATGTATAAGGTAAAAACAGCAATAATGTGAAGTATTATTCAAATAAATAAAACTTTTTGAATGTATTTTAAAATGTTTTTTTTTTTTGTGATTTTATTTTCTCAATTATTATCAATTATTATTGGTGCCCAATTATTAATAATTATTCTTACTATGATCAAAGTTGAAAACAGTTTTTGCTGCTTAATTTTTTTGTGTAAACTGATGCATTATTTTCAGGATTCTTTGATGCACAGAAAGTTCAATGAACTTCTATTTACTTTCTATTTGAAATAGAAATCTTTTGTAACATTATAAAAGTTTTTACTGTCACTTATGATCAATTGAATGCATCCTTGGAAAATAAAAGTATTAGTTTCTTAATAAAAAGATCTTACTTGACCCCAAAACTTTTGAATAGTGTTTCACGATTTCCAGCAATATATGAACTAGCACAATTGTTTTGAACATTGATGATGATGAGGATAAGAAATGTTTCCTGAGTACCAAATCACCATACGATTTTCACAATGACCATGTTGGTTTTACTTATTCGCCTCTTTGAGACAAAAATGAACATACTCCTATCGCATCACAGAAACACGCATACACACACACTCCTGTTATGCATAATGCATTGTGCTGTAGCCGTTTCAGCGTCGTCAAATCCCCCCCCACGCCCAGTCTGTTCCAGGCTATCAGACATGACAGTGCCAGCTGGGCTCCTGGCAGAAGCCGAGCAGGGAGGAGGAGAAATAGAGAGTCCTAGAGAGAGAGAGAGAGATGGAAACACAGCAGGACAATGTGAAGAAAGGATGCAGGGGGGAAGGAGAAAAAGAGCGAGGGGGAGTGGCTCCGGCGTCTGTTCCGTTCCCCGCTGATCTAAGACGCGTTGCAGAACCGTGCTGGTCGGGTTTTTTGGGACGGAAAGCTGCTCTGGGTTGAGCAGTGTTCAGTTTATATAAAGACAGCTGTCAGCACAGGAGTGTGTGCCACTTCCAAACACTCCACTCATCGCTGACTCACTCTGAGCAATTAACTGCTCCAGTTAACCTCGCTTCTGTTGATAGACTGAGAGAGAGAGAGAGAGAGAGAGAGAGAGAAAACAGTATCTGAGTGTATCTGTT
Organism: Meda fulgida; assembly: GCA_030578275.1. NCBI lineage: Eukaryota > Metazoa > Chordata > Actinopteri > Cypriniformes > Leuciscidae > Meda > Meda fulgida. Next base: position 47,024,919 of record CM060622.1, read on the forward strand.
TGAGCAAATCACCATGTGTGTTAAGAAAGTGTGAGAACTGAAGAAAGTCTGTGTGCGTGTCTGTCCATCTGTCTGGGAAGGTGTGCCTGTTTAAACCAGCATGTGTATGTCTGAGTTAGCTCAGACTGTTCAGAGACTTCACAGCTTGTTTCTGTGCGGCCATTCTGGCTGAGGTCTTTAGCGTCCTTATTAGCATGTGCGCCTCACACGCTAGAGACCCGGGTTTGAATCCCGCTGGGAACAGGTCGAGTAGGACCAGTTACATTTGGTGCCGTGACCCGGTTGGCAGTGAGGTTTAGAGGGGTGAGTAGGGGTGGGAATCACAGGGTACCTCACAATATGATGCGATACATGGCTCACAATACCGATAATATCACGATACAGCAATTTTGCGATAATCAATATATTGCTAGACAATCCTAGAATGATACATCACGATATCTAACTATGAAAACAAAATGCCAGTGAAAAGGTTAAGTGCAGGTTTTCTCTCTTTATTTAAGTCCAAACTGTGAGAAAACAGCACAGCAAGTTTTTCAGTCCGTAAATGAAATTGAACATTTTAAGTAAATTAAACATTTTCATTGAGATCAGGGTGATGGCGTTGCAAGTGGCGTTGCATGTTTGTGGTATTACCTGTGCACTTTATTTTTACCAGGCAGTTCTTGTATATCGGATACTCTTTGTCAATTTACACAGGTAGGCCAGTAAGAGTTGTGTGTGTAAACCTCACTCCCCTGGCGTCAAGAGGTGCTAGCGACTGACGCTAGAGGCTGCAGTCTTTAGCATACTTATTAGCACACCCGCCTCCCATGCCGGAGACCCCGGTTCGCATCCCGCATGGAGCAAGTCAAGTAGGACCGTTACATATGCTAATAGCTGTGTGTCCCCATACACATGCTCCTCTATGAAAAAGCAGTACGTGTAGGTTGTGTGTAGTTTCGTAAGTGTGCACATAGTGGATGTTTAGCTATCTCATTATGCGCTGGTCAGAGTAAAGGTCAAAGGTCAGTGCTAATAAGCCTGATGTAATTTGTCCAGGAATTTATTTAGCACACTTATGGTTGAGAAGTTATTTTTCATTTTACTGTATTAACTTTTGTTGTTGTTACATTTTTCTAGAATTTATCATTTTTTAAGATAATGTGAACATATGGAACATGAACCTCATTAGGACTACTGGATCTTCAAAATGAGTAAATTACTCGTTTTACGATATTAAAGAAACAGTCCCTACCAAAAACAAAAATTCTGTCATCATTGACTCATCTTTAATTCAATCAAAACCTGTATGCATGTTTAATGCTGAGAACTAAATATTCTTAGTGAATTAACTTATGAACTTGTTGCCTGAAACACATCAACAAGAAAGAATGAAGGCTATCCTGTAAAACAACTGCAATCATGTGATACAAAATGGCCCTATTCATCACCATCATCATCACCGCAATCCTCAACTACAAGTTCATTGGCGAATTCCTCCTCGTCGCTCTCCTCCACTTCTCCCTCTCCGGCCTTAGAACTGGCTTAAACAGACGATCTGAAGGGTTTTAGAAGATTAAATACAACCCGAAACTAAAAAACAGACCAGGCCTCTATTTGAGACCGGCCGTTATTTATCCAAACCTGTCGCCACACCAGACGTATAAAAGAGACGTCTATTTGGGACTCGGCTATTATTTGAAGTTTTACGGTATATAAGCTATGTTTTTGTTGTTTATTTGTATGTATACCATTTTGTTTATGGTTACTGTATTAGGTGATGGATCACTATCTGCACTCCCATTGGCAGCATCACATCACTGGTCATTTGCATAAAGTTGAATTGTTATTCAGCTTTGCCTTCACCAACCATTCCCATCTCTTATTAAAAATGAATGATTTCAGGTCACTTTGTTGCTCTAAATTGCTGCACAATGGCCCTGTATTGGGAGTTTAAAGTCAGAATTGGGAGATGTAAATCACAGTTACGAGAAAAAAGTCAAAAAAGTCTACTGTAGTATAGCGTTGTGCATCTTTGTGCAGGGAAATCTTTGCGGTTTTTGATTTTTGACTTATGCTTGCATAACATTATGGAAAAACCTTGTTGAAAATGCGTGTATTAAATATATTGAAAATATATGCACCTTTTTATACATATTTTGTTTAAATGTTGAACCGTTTCAGTTTAAAAATAAATATATAATAATTTCATATGTCAGGCATGGGTTATGTATATTTCTCTGCCTATGTGTGCTATAACCAGACGGTGTAACAGAAAAACACCACCTCTGTCATCTGCTCCCTTCACCCGACACCCTTGTTCTTGACTCGGGATCGCCCTGAGGGTCGGCCGCCCGGTTTGCTTCGTCTCACAGGAAACTCCTCGAGCCTCTGCCTGGAAACATCTGAGACAGAGAACAGATGGCGCTGTGATTTCTGACAATTGTGAACATGTTTTCCCCCCAACTGCGTCTGTGTGTGTTTGTGCTCTTTTAGCCATCCAGACCTCCGCTCCTGTAGACTATACACCCTTGGGTGAGTATTTGTATGAATGAGAGAATGAGAAAGAAAGGGAGAGACGGAGGAAATGCATGTGTTTATGTTCTTTTCAGGCCTACTTGCTGCTACGGGTCAGACCCATAGAGTCATCATGGATCATCACTCAACGCACTCGGATCCAAACTAGCACAACGGGGTGTTGACAGATCTTCTCTTTTAACGCTGTTCTCGGAGCCGTATTCCAGAAGCTCTCATTATGATGGGAATTTGAATGCATGTGAGAGCGACTGCTCTGAAACCAGCATATATTGGAGACAAAGCGTGAAATGGGACCGGCGGGACCCACGGGTCAGGGATGATGATGATGAACTGGCGGAGCCCAACCCCACTGTTTGTCCTGAAATGGCTCCAACATAAAAGACCCTGCAGTGAAGGTGTGTATGTGTGTGTGAGAGAGAGAGAGAGAGAGAGAGAGCTGTACTGTCTACAGGCTCGTACGGAAAGTAAATCAGGGGCCTATTGTACCGTAAATGTCATTCGCCCTGCCTCTCGTCTCCTGTCGCTGGCAGAGCGTTTTGCGGGTTATGAGACTGGATGGACACCAATACTCTGCCTTAAAGGTGTCCAGAAGAGGCTGGAAGAGAAGATGAACTGTGAATTTGGGACTCTGTATGTTTTACAAGACAGCATCCATGAGGAAAATCAATTAAGCCGAATGGTAAACGTCAGTTATTTCTGTATATTGTCTCTTGCACTATAAAGACGTCCAACGTAGTTGAAGCAAACTCGTGCCCTTTATGGAGGCACATAATAAGGTAAATAGCAGAGTAAACTAGATTTTAAGAAGAAATTAGAGTACTTTTTTAATAATATATAATATTAAAGAATATTAGCCAGTATTTGATATTTGTGCATGCTCATTTCCTCTAGTTTTACATTTATAATACCCTTGCCATCAAAAGTAAATCTTGGAAACCCTACTAATTAAATAACTGTTAAATGTAATGCAAATCTCTAAAATGAATATTCTTTTCTCTTACTGTAGATTATAAAGTGCTGATCCATAAATGCAAATGTTGCTTTGATTTTAGTTTGTAATGATTTTTTGTTTGTATAAATCTTAGAATTTTATTTTATTTTGATTTATTTTTTACACTAAGATGAAAAGTACAGTTCTATTCTCTCCGCAATTTATTGGTTATTGGCTATAACATGAAAATTATTATTGGCTTATTGTATTTGCCAAAAATCTCCTTATTGGTGCTTTCCTTGTTTAAGTCAAAACTTTCTTTTGTTCAGGTTCAACCTTTTCATTTCCGTATCATGCCTCAGAATATGAGATCTTCATAAACAAATGTCATGCCCGAGGCCAAACATTTAACCCACAAATCTACTTCGAGGCTAATGTAGAAAATCTGTGTACGTGGAAATAAGATCCTGCGATGCATTTGAAACATCAACGGAAAGCCACGCATTGCTACAACTATTGGGGTGAAATGAACATTAAGGGTGTGAAGGTGCGTATAGATTAGGTCAAAGGCTGGATATAAGAGTAGCAAAGGTGTCGCACCGGTGAAAGGTGAGACCCCGGGAAGATGCAAATCTCCCACTCGGTGTACAGGGATTTGGGAAGTTTCCCCAGGGACTCGTTTATGTGCGAAGCATCCGCGGTATGGATCACCTGGGCCGCTGTATCTGTGAAACCTGCTCATTATAGTCTCACCTGACTGTGAGAACCTGATCTGTTTAACTGCGGCTCTTATAACCACTAAGGTTTTGATTTGAAAACAGGGAGAGGGTGATTGTAGACCAGTATGAAAGAGCAACTAATTACAGGCTCCAATGACCGTGATGTTCTGCCAGTGCCCTTAAGGCAGCAGCTCCCACAGAGATGCTTAAGACGTATCCAGTTACACCTATCCTCCACATAAAGCAAGCAGCCATGACCAGTCACACATTAGTCATCATTACCGCTAGAGCACGTGTGTGTGAAGGAGGGGCGTATTTCCATCAGCATGCGCATGTCGGGGGTGAATGCACTGAGGCCTCGTGACAGCTTCAGATTCAAATAGCATACAGCATGTATGTCTAATTAGCCACCACAACATATGAGTGCATGCTACGTTGTGTGTGTGTGACAGCCACACAGAAGCACTGAGAGTGCGCTTGTGTATTCGCTAGCGTGTGCTTTGTAGACGACTTTGAGAGTGTGATGTGGATTAGAGCAGTAATTGGCATAGTCTATGTACTGTCATGTCCCAGCAGGCTGTTTAGTGTTTGCCGTGATCTGAGAGTCTGTCCCCAGGCCTGATCCTCCTTTTCCACCGCCTCTGAGTATCTAAACATCAATTGATTATGCTTGTGCTATCTGCTCATTGATCAATTTGCAGTTCAACTTGACTAATCTTGAACTTTACCTCAGCTGTTTTTTTTTTTAGTTTGTTTTTAAATGAAGCATCCTCTGAGGATGTTGGAAAATGTCACAGCTGCAATCCAAAAACTGGGAGCTCGAAATGTAATGTAAATCAGAAGGAAGAGGAGTGTGTTTAATGCTTTCGCTGGTGGGTACATGACACACTATTATAGGACAAGTCGACCTTATGTTGGGCCGGGGCAGAGTAGTCCGCGCGCGCCCCCTTTCGGTCACTTTTGTAACTGCGTGCTTTCCTCGAGGTACAGCTGAGCTGAGGGAACCGACCAGTTGCGTCAAAAAACAGCTTTTTTTGGTCAATTTTGAAGGTCAAAACACACACACACACAAAAAAAACTCTCTCTTACGTTTTTTTATGGTGTGTAGGGCTAACACTGATAGACAAAAATGTCTCGGTAAACAAGAATGCCTAATTTAAGGATCTGCTAGAAAAGGGGCCTTATGGAATGTACGATTTCTGGAAAGCTAAAAAATACCCGGATTAAGTCGAGAGAGCATAGTAGAAAAGTGAGCAAACTGTGAAAGACCCTCCTCTGTTACGTCTGAACCAGCCCTGTCCTTTCAGCTCAAACCCGCAGAAGAACCCGGAGGAAAGAAGGAAGCTTTAATTAATTAACGGTACAAGCAAACAAGGAACTTTATCACTTTGTGTTTTTGCTCCTCAGTTCTCCGAGCAGACGGAACAGCTGCTCTCGCACAACACGCGCAAAAACCAACATCTACTGTTCCGCCTGCACAATATCCTCCGACGTCTGCTGTTATTTAACTGGTTTGTTTACTCTGTCTTTTCTGTGATCTCTCGGATATAAAGCGAAATTTCCGGAGGACTCTATTCCGGTTATGGTTGTAAGAGAATTTTAACGTTGATTTTAGAGCTGTTTGGGTCGTGAGGATGCTTGGTAACTATTTAATACCCTGTCAGCAATGCAACTGTCTGGAAAACGAATTGGACGTCGGGATTAGACGGACAGTCGTATAAAATCACCACAGAAACCACGTTTAGCAGTTGCTACTACTGCAAAACTATAATACATTTAAACGGAATCTCATTTAGAACGTATACCTTATGTCATATTAATTTATTTTTTATTACTGTGGTCACTATTTGTATTTTGGAGTAAATTCTGTTAACCACATTATTTTATTTTTCCTTTAGAACATTGTTGTTCTATGGGATGGATTATGGCCTGGGCCCCGGGCCCTTGTGATGAGGTTTCTGAATCATCCAGAAGCAAGGCACTGCAAATGCAAATTGAAATAGATAGTCAAACACTGTTTGAATGTTTGCCAATAATATAATTAAAATCAATGAATTTTGGGGGGTCTTCAAAAAACTTGTGCCCTGGGGCCTCACAGGACCATAATCCATCATTGGGATTCAGGACTTTAATATAATCTTGCATTTGTGAAATGAGAAAGAGAGATAATTTTTTTTTTTGGACTGGACTTGATATTGTCTGTAGAAAATTGATTAAACTGAAAAGTGGGTGTTATACCAGAATTAAGTGTTTGGTGGGGGTGGGTAAAGTGTTTTTAACAAAATCATTATAATCAAAAGAAATCTCAGAGGCGAAGCAAGGAGACACAGACTTTTTATTCTTTTGAATTATATGCACCAATGCATTATGCACAATACAACATGTTTTAATGAAGTAAATGAGATCAGTTTGAATTTCATGTTGAGCCTAAGAGGCCATTCATACAGCATGCTTTTTTGTTTTCGCAAAACTGGGAAAAACTCTGTCAAATACATCTGTCTAGCGTATTTAGTTTACATTGAAAAGCAATGGAAAAGTAGCGCTGTGGAATGAAAAATGCAATCTGTGTGAATGGCCCCTAAGATACTTAACATTTGTAGAATAATATTTTTATATTTTCTTCTCTTTCGCTTTCTCTCCAGACCTGCAATGCTGCCCATGTTTCCTGTTCCTCTCCTGTCTCTACTATCGTTGGCTCTACAGAGCGTCTGGTCATCTACTCCACAGGAACCCAAAGTTCAAGGCACGCCTCAGCCAGAAATCTCCAGCTTACATCACCCCACCTGGAGCCTGGGACTGCAGCTGTACAAGTCGATCCGCATCGACCCTTCCAAGACGAACACCATCATCTCCCCGCTTCTGTTAGCCAACTCTCTGCTGGCTCTAGGAGGAGGAGCTAATGGATCCACAGGATCCCAGTTTCATGATCTCCTGAGGATCACCAAAAATGAGAAAGCGGTTGGAGAAGCTTTGTCCAGGGCGCTGAAATCTGTGCGTGAAGCTAATGGAACCAGCTACACATTGCACAGTTCCTCTGCACTGTTTTCCAAACAACCCCCTGAACTGGAGAAGAGATTTCTGGAGAAGCTCCAGACCCACTTTGGGTTGCAGCATGTGGCCCTGGAGGATGCACAGAAAGAGACTGACATGGAGATGCTCCAGTCCTGGGCTGAACATGGGATGGATGGGGAAGAGACAGCAGCTCTGGAACAAGCGCTCGAGACCAAACCTGGAGCCATGACCCTAGCCAATGCACTGCGCTTTAAAGGTGAGAAGAAAGAATAAGTTGGAAACTAGTTTAGCTGGCTTTATATAATGGTAGAGCACAATTCTATTCTAATATAACATTGAGTCAAAGAGGTTAAGGAAAGTTATTTTCATTATTGAATGCAAATGACATATCACATGCAGGACATGGCATATGATGAAGAAGGATTAAAAAACTTCTGTGGAATAGCATTCTTTAGGAACAGGCATTAGACAGAGTTTTACTGAAGGTGCGGCTTGTCTACTGTACTTAGAGGATCAGGATATTTGTGTCTAATCTTGAAGCTTTATGGTCCATTATGTGTTTGGACAGTGGCCAGACTGCATTGCAAAATTAATTGCCTCATCTTGCCTGATGCACTGGAAAACCTGGCTCTACTTAAGTGGGAAGTGAATACTATTCTTTCTTATCATTTGAGTTCTTAGCGATGCTTTGTTTGTGAACTAATAAGTGTTTTTGAATTAATTGTAGACATGAAAAATGTGTAGATATTGCATATTTAAAATATAAATTAATAATAGTTTGTCAATAGTACGGCTCTGTAATCTGATTGGCAGAGCGGCTTTCCAGGAGCGCTGATGTACATTCTCACAGCACTGGGACTTGAACCATTTGGATTTAAATCATTGATTAAATCAATTTGTTCAAAAACACTGATTCATTCAGCAAAAAAAAGAGGGACTGGCTGCATCCGAAATCACATACTTCCCTACTATATAGTAGGAGAAAAAAACCCAGTATGTGATAAAAGTAGTTTTTCAGAATTCACAAAGACAAAAAGTACCAGAATTACCTACTACTTCTGGTGGGATTCTGAAGTGTGCATATGATGGACGATTTCGGACGATTTCCACTGTTTTTATAAGTGATTCATTGAATAATTTAAAGGGAGATTCATTAGAAAGATATTTATTTGTGTTCTGAAGATGAACGAAAGTTTTACGGGTTTGGATGACATGAGGGTGAGTAATTAATGACCGAATTTACATTTTTGGGTGAACTATCCCTTTAACACTGATTTATTCAGGAACAACTCTGTAATTTTTATAAAACAGTTAAAAAAATGTAGAGCATAACAAAGACAGCCCCAAAAAAAATACAAGTCAGTGTACAAATCTTTTTGGTGAACTGATGAGTCATTGGGATTAATCGAAATCCTCACAAGTATGAGTTTCAACTCAAAGTGCAACTCAAACAATTTCAGGCAAACATTTACTGTTTTAAGAATGTGAGTTTTCATACAATTCCAGTTCTCTACCAATTCCAGGGTCATTGGGGAGTTAAAACACTTACACTCGCAGATATCAAATTTTTTTTTTTTTTTTTTTTAAAGGCCAAGAACTGATATTTGAGCCAAACCGGATCAGACGGAGTAGTTGTAGCACCGCTGGACTTCCGCTCGCTTGCGTGCTGGAGAATTAGCTAGTGCAGATTGTGCTGCTGCTTGATAAATGGAGTATAAGCAGTTGCACGACTGATGCTGAAGGTGAAAATTAGCTTGGAGCAGGTATCACACTTAAGGGGGTGTGCAAAACATATGTGTGTGTGATTATAGTGATTTATGTTGGTGTAGCAAATGCACCTGTGAGGAGCATGTGTTTACAATGTATGTGTTTGTATTTATTTGTGTACTGTATACACACCTGCTTGTTCACGCTGGGAAGTCTGATGCATTTTGTTGAACTTTTGTTTATTACAGTTCCCAAACTAAAATCAAATGGTTTACAAACGCTTTGTGAATCGGTCTGGACAATCGACAAAGCATCGGTTCAAAAGAATGATTCTTTCACAAATGGGACAGTAGTTCACATGTTCAGGGTTGATGACACGCCATCTCCAGTAAATCAGGAAGAGCCTATTAATCTCCCCAGGGGAGGTGTGTCATCTTAAATAATGTAGTAATGATCGTCTGCATCTCTTGCCCTACAGTGAGTGGCTATTGCCAGGGATAGTTCACCCAAAACTGAAAAAATGCTGTTCATTTAATTTACCCTCAGGCAATCCAAGATATGTATGTGATTTTTTTTTTCTTCAGGTGAACAGTAAGGATTTTTAGCTGAAACTGGTCCTTGATTATTCATATAATGCAAGTCAATTGTTACCGTCACTTTGGGAGTAAAAAAAAACTATACCCGTGGCTCCAGAAGATAGATTGAGGTCTTATTAAGCGAAACAATTGACATACCAATGACATGCATTCATTTTGCATTGCATGTTTAATTACGTGAATGGCATTTTATTTGTCATGTCTGAAATAAACATGGTTATTCAAATCCATGCAACTGGGAAGCTTTGCATAATATGCACAGAGCATGTCTTCTGTATTTTTTGGTCCTTTTAGACGGTATTGCATCTAATACATTATATTTTATAATCACATGCATTAAGCTGACACTTTATCCAAAGCAACTTATCAGTTCATGCATTATTCATGGGGTTCGAACCCATGACCTTGGTGTTGCTAGCACTATTCTCTACTGCTTGAGCTAGGTTTGAATCCGCATGAGCACTGTGGTTCAATGTGTAAGAGCGCGCATGTTAACCACTAAGCCAAGGCTCTGATTTAGTATTTTTAACCTTGAACCCATGTTCAGACATTTAAAACTGAAAGGATTTTTTTTTGACACTCTAGAGACGGTAGTTTTCTTGTCTTATTATGATTGAGCAGTAATAGTAGTAATATTGTATTCACACAAAAGCTGTGCAGTACATGAAGTGCCATGTTTAGTCAAATCAGAGACAGTTCAACAATACTTAAGTTTCTTGTCAGTTCCAAGAAGAGATGTTGAATATGCTTGAAGGGCTTAAAATGAGTTTTTAACATGCCGGTGCTATATGCTGTTCTACTTCACTGGAGATCTGTCTCTCTCTCTCTTTTTTGTGCATTGTCTCACCCACATGCTGGAGTCTTGTTCTACTCATCGATTTCTTTGTCTGAGTAATACTGGCAGGTGCTTTGATCCTATTTTAAACACAGAGCGATGGGAACGGTGCGGTGGGAGGAGAGCTTCTCTCTACTACCAAACGCAACAGAAAATAAAGTTTGGATTGATTTTAGGTTGATAAGCAATCTAATTAATTTCTTTTGTTTTATGTTTTGACTTAATTATGTATTTTTTCCCCCATTCTCAAGCAAGAAGATGGAGTCGGTGGAAGTTCATTAATTCAGCCGATGAAATATACAAATTAGATCAGACAATAGATTGGGCCCTGTGAATGAGATTATGAAAATTGAATTCATAGTTTGGATTTATAATTTAAAAGCAGTCAGTAGTCACACCGCTTCAGGGTTCTATAGTAATTCATTTAGTCGCCTGTGCAATATTAACTTTGTCCGAAGCTTTTTCATTGCCTCTCTGATGGGGCATTTGTGGACTTTTATTCTCGTTGTTAATCTGAGAGCAGTTTTCTCTGTTCTCCTGGACCGTTCAATCATGCATGGGCCGCTTCAAGTGGATTTGAATTAATAGTTAGCTTTTTTTATGGCGTAAGTTACAAATGTTTTATTGGCCACGTACACAATGCAGTTAAATTTTCCCCTTTTAGTGCTTATTCCTATTCCATACACACACAGTAATTTGCGGGAGTGACAACCGCATTCTACAATCGAATTAACTCCCAAAATTCTGTGCAGTGTGTACGGCAGTGTTGCCAGATCTTCCTAGAAAAAAACAGCGAACAAGTCCATAATAAAGCGAGATAAATCCAAATGCTTAATATTAAAAACAAGACCAAAAAATCAGGACCCATGCCGACCTACTTTATTAACTCTATAAACTATCGCTTTATGACTCAAAATCAAACACCAAGCCCAAAAACGCTTTTAATAAGTGGACATGGCAACACTTCAAGTGTCTGTGAAGCAGCCTTCCAAACAGAAACAAAACTCTGTAGATGATGGTTATGTTAAAATTGCAGTCTTTTGTTGTTGTAATATTAATAGTAGGGGTGTAGCAATATATAGCAATACAAAAATGCAACAATATGTATCGTGGATAGTGAGAATATATATTGTGTATAGTTCACCCAAAATAAAAATTACTGTGTGAGAAAAAATTAGTTTTCAGAGTTTTAGTGTCAGTACTACATTAAACGACTATATACGATAATATATAATCTGCATAATATAATCTGATAATGGCAAATGTTTTATGTTAACAGTAAAACGTGGCCTAGATTATTTAAAATATCTAGTCAGTAACAGAGTGCAAGCAAATTCGTCTAAAATAATTCTGAATTTTCAGCTTCAGAATCATGAATATTTTTATTCTGGTGTCTCTATTTTCCTGCCCCAAAGTAATATTAAATTTAGCATTTTAATCAACAGTTCATTTTTTGTTAACCTTTTACCATATGTCTTGGAGTATCGCATTAATATCGTATTGTGAGTTCAGTATCGTGATATGTATCGAATCATGACATGAGGGTATCGTTACATGCGAGTACTAAACCTGCGAGATGCCAGAACTTTGCTATGCCATCAATCAAGAATTGTGTTCCGTACACACACGGAACGATAATTTAGGGGATTCACTCCCGTACAGGCAGGGTACCCCCAGGATCCTCCAACTTAAATTCAAGGCTTTTTAAGACCTTTTTAATACCATTTCAAATGAAATTCAATGCCAACTTCGTACCCATTCCGACAGAAGTATGAGGGGAAAATGTCAAATCTGTATACATTTTAAACCCTAGAAAATAATTATGTACAAGGAGGTTACTTGAATTAAATATATATTGAATTATATATCAGTCATATTTAATACATACGCAACAGCATTGTAGCGCGCACGTGTGTGTAGGCCAGTGTTAATTTTGGCAGCCATTTTTGATTTAGTCTTAGTCTTCAGACGAAAATGCTTATTGGTCTTAATCACATTTGAGTCATCCTGTTTTTTATAGTTGTAGTTGACGAAAAGTCTTTGCATTTTTTGTCAACTTTGTCAAACTGCAGTTACTTTACTTTTGGTAAAAACTAAATAAGACCTTTGTAACGAAATCCAAGACTTTGTATACTAAATTCAAGGCTTTTAAGGCCTTAATTTGAGATGATCAAATTCAAGACTTTTTCAAGGCTTTTAAGACCCGCGGGTACCCTGGGCTACATGCTTCTGGTGCATGTACTATTCATAATTCCAGCTACACTGAAACAAATAGCCAGACATCATGGAGAACTGGATTGGAGCTCATAGCAGGGGGCAAATGGAGAGCCACAGGTGTGAAGGGAAAAGAAAGACAGGGGTGAAAGATGAGAGATTTTTTGGTTTAACGAGAAAGGCAGAGGGAACTGTAGGCCCATTTGGGGTGTGTTGTGGTGGCAGACACAACACTCGCTCAGCTCATTACCTCGGGCTTTGTGCTCTGTACAGCAAACCCCAAAACAAGCACATACACTTCACCTCCAAAAAGCAGAGCACCAAAGGATCTCTCGGCAGATGAAAGTGCTTTAAATCAGAGCGCTTTAGCTTTATTGTTTGTGGCACGGTTATTAGTGAAAGTGGGCATGAGAGAGGTTTCAAGATGCAAAACCACACAAAAGCCGCATTGTCTTTACGATCTGTAATTAATGAAGAAGGTATGAGCGTCTCTCTCTTGTGAATGCTCGTCGGGTCACTGTTTCTCTCTTTCAGTCACAGAATCTCCCAGGATGTTTTCCTTTCTTTTGATTGCTAGCCAAGACCGCAGTGACAAGAATCCTTGTGTGGCATTTTAGAAACTCGCATGGCAGAATTTTCCTTTTAATGCTTGCAGTTCCAAGAGCTTTGCCACCCCATAATAACTGACAGATACCATGCCATGTGTTTTTAACTTTAGACTGATCAAATTTCATCCCCTGTATAATTATTGAAATCCAACTGCTCTGGCTCTTGGCTTGTGTTCACAAGCTCAAAGGGAACTGCTAACATACCATTGAGGCGCATGCAAAGCTTGGCACGGGGCCGACCGGAGAGGTTTGCTTTCTTTTCACAGGATCCGTGTTTCTCATAATAAATGACAGTTGAACGTCTCGTCTCGGGTTTATAAAACTAGGCACTTTTCTTTAAAGAGGAATTCTAACCAAGTTTCTGTCTCCTTGTTTTATTTTCTGATTTTGTTAATAGTATTCCTAATTATCTGTAAGGAATATGTTTTGAATTCCTCCGGTTGAGGATGTTTAATGCTGAAAGCAGTGGTTTTGGGACCAGGAGTGTTTAAAGGTGATTATGTAAATTTCATCTTGGGTGGCACATTCCTTTTAAAGGCACAACAAAACAGAGGCCTGGATAAACTGAAGCTATAAATACAGACGTGCGATCAGGTGACTTTGATGGGAAAGTGAAAAACTAGCACCAAATTACAAAGGAGCTAGAAATACTTTTAATACGGCCCAATAAATATACAAATGGCCCGAAAAGTTTTTTAACCTTTTAGCCACATTTCAAAATGTATGAATGTCATTGCATCAGATAACAAAATATGAAACAAGTGTCATATATTAACAGAACATTCATGAATTTTGTCCAATCAAGCAAAATATTTTATGAAAAGAAAGTTGTATGGTTTCTATTTTTATATATTTTAAGATGTAATTTATTCCTGTGATCAAAGCTAAATTTTCAGCATCATTACTCCAGTCTTCAGTGTCACATGATCCTTCAGAAATATTCTAATATGCTGATTTGCTGCTCTAGGAACATTCTTATTATCAATGTTGAAAACAGTTGTGTTGCTTAATTTTTTAGGAATTTTTAAACAGTTCATAAGAACAGCATTTAAAGGAAATCTAAATATTTTGTAACATTCTGAATGTCACTTTTGATCTATATAATGCATGCATGCTGAATGAAAGCATTCATTTATTTTCCTCCCAAAAAAAATCTGACCTCAAACTTTTGAATGTTTGAGCATTTCATCATAGATCAGAAAAGTTATTCCGTCTATTCAAGTACATAATCTGAAAGTATCTTTAGTGTCTATGCTCAAAGTTAAAGGGGCCATGAAATGAGAAATCGAATGTCACATGGGCAAATACATTTGCATATGACTGCCTCCAGAGCATGACATCGATGAATAGTCCTACATCATCACACCATAGGCTCCGCCCACTGGCGTTCAGTCGCTTAACGGCTGACATTTGCCTTCCCTGGATGTGAAAGTCACGCCAAAAACATAAAACCCATTATAATCACTGATACTGATACTGTTTCCTATTCAGTGATGTTAGCAAATCATAACAGTGGCCGTTTACTGACAAGCCTTAAAGGAGACATGCCTTAAAAACTGACAGGATCAGAATGAGGGTTGAAATTTATGGTTTTTCCACATATATAATTGTTTTATTAACATTAAAAGTGAACCTCAAGGAATTTCATGACCCCTTTAATGTGATCATCTACACTGTGGTGTTTTAAAACAATTGCAAAAATGGCACAAAAAGTAAAGTTATTTCTGAAAAAAAAGCTCTAGCATCATTTTTTCCTATGACACTTTTTTTTATCTGACACAGTGATATTAGACATTTTAAGTGTGGCTTAAGTGTCCAAATAGTTTCTGGGCCGACTGTAGGTCTAAATAACAAATGTCAAGGTTCAAATTGAGTTGCTGAGGCCACCGACTGTCTTATGTTTTTATCTCTTCTCTCCTCTTGAAGAGCAATATAGTGCTTCTGGTTCAGTGAAATACAATAACACGGCCTGGCTTAACACCATACTGTCTTGCAATCATCCTTAGTGTTTGATTTGACTCGATACTGCTTTTTTTTCTCTTATTCTTTATCTTTCCCTTGACTAATCCAATAAGGTGGAAAGACTGTAGAAAAGAACATGTGACTTTAATACTGCTAATAGTCTCTTTATCGAATCTCATCTTTGTCAGTGAATTTAATGGGTGTAATGGGCTGTAATATTACGTCCTATGCCTCTGCCTCCCCTGCACCCCTCCTCTTGCCTTTTCTTTCTTTTATGTTTCGCTGTTTTTCTGGCATGGTGTCTGATGTTATTTTGTATGATATGACTCATCAAGGACTCAATGTATGTCAGATCCAAAGATGAGTTTGGCTGTAAGATTAGTAATGTAAGATGATGGTACTCAATGTTCTCTAATAGTTTGTGTCAGGACGTTAAAATGTTTGTCCGGGTCATGACATCCAAGTCATGTTCATTTATCCACTGTTCGCATGTGTTTTAAATAGATTTTTCTGTTTTTAGGATTTTGGGATCGAGGCTTTCACCATGAAAGCCAAGATTTGCGCAACTTCCTGGGTACCAAATACTCTAAAGTTCCCATGATGCACAGATCAGGTAAGTCCCAACACTTATTTATCATCGGCATACACATCTAAAGCCCTATTCGGACTGGATTAACTTTACAAGGTAGATGGAGTAATGTAATTTTGCCACAGGACGTCTGTAAAATTAATGTCCAATTCGCACGGGATAAGATATCTCAGTGAAACTAGCAGAAGTGGGAGGGGTAACTTGATTTGCGCATCACAATCACCCTCCTGTCGTCATGTGCGTATTACGTTGCTTCCTGATATCACGTGCGCTAACACATATAACCTATATTTATATATATAAAACAGTTATGTCCAGTCTTCTTTCTCATCTGAATGGTCTGTGGAAAACACTTGAGTTTCGCCACATACTTGTCCAAGCGTCTAGCAAACAACTGAATGCTTTTTTCAAGTGTCTCCATACTTGAAAAAGCGCGGGAAACTACTTTTAAATACGGAATGACGAAATATTTACGTACATATTTACAGCGGGTCTATTCGCACAGGATTAGTATTACCTGAGGTAATTTTTCCGGACCTTTTTACTGAAGGTAAAAGTCGCCATAATCTTTACTGACATTGTCCGTAATGATTCCTGAGATGGCACATTCGGACGGGACAAAAATCACAGAGAAGCTCTGGTAATTATTGCTTTACCCCACCTCTCCATGTTAAACTAGTCCTGGCCGAATAGGGCTTAAGACATCTAAACCACCAAATGTCTGTTTTCCCAGGCATATACCGTCACTACGAGGACATGGAGAACATGGTACAGGTGTTGGAACTGGGCCTGTGGGAAGGGAAGGCCAGCATTGTGCTGCTTTTGCCCTTCCATGTGGAGAGTTTGGCTCGGCTGGACCGTCTGCTGACCCTGGATCAGGTGGAGAAGTGGTTGGGAAAACTAAACTTCACAAGTATGGCATTATCTCTCCCGAGAGCCAAGATGAGCAGCACGATTAATCTACAGGTAATAGTCTAAATATTGTACGTATCACTTCCTACACGTCGTTATGAGTGTGTGAAATGCAATTTCAAAATATTACGTTATAGATAAATATTCTTAACATACAATGTAGATAAGACTCATTTAGAAAGCTAATGGAAGATATCCAGAGATGACATTAGCATAATGAGAACCAACCATAGGTCATAGATTATTCTCATTCAGAGGGAAAGCTATTTTCCTTTTAATGGAAATTGTGTTTGCACTGAAATTGCAGTCATGGTTTGGAATGCAGTTTTATGTGTCTTAGGACACTGAGCTATGGTTTTTATTCTTTAAAACATTCCTCAGTTGTGCATTTAAGCTCTTCATTGCCTTTTTTTTTTTGAACACCAGCAGGTTGAGCATGTTGCCCTGTGATCAGGGTGCAGATTACACAGGGGTTCGGGGAGTGTTAAAGGGGTTTTATTGTTAATAAAAAGGACAAATTTTGTCTTTTGATTAAAATATGTAGTTCTTTCTTTCTTTCTTTCTTTCTCACTGGTGCTTGCTAGGTGGAGGAACGTTTTCATAGTTCCTATAACTATTGGCGAAAGTACCCACTTTTTGGCTAGTTTGCACCAGTAACTGGGAACTATTTTTGTTGTAGAAACGCACAGTTTTCCACAGGATTTTGTGAGACTAAGGTGGGTGTACCTTGGTCCATCTAGGGGGGTCAAATAATTGTTGTCTTGGTGACCATAAGAGCCTTCTTTTAAAAACATTAAAAAAAAAAACTTTCTGACCCCAATCTAACTTTTGAATGGTAGTGTATATATTACAAAATAGTTAGTGTTTTTTTTTTAAGGTCTGTGGTGAAAATCAAGTATTTAATGTTGTTTATATGTCTATGTGGTGTTTTTAAGACAAAACATGTGCAAATTTATAAGTCAAACCCATTGCTGAATATTTTCTCCTTAAAACTGCAGTGAAACAAAGACAGTATCAAACGCTAGTGTTTCTGATGTCACAAACTACCTTGTTACCAATCAGGTCAGCGTGCGGACGGGGCTTTAGCATACCATTAACAGCGAACTAGCAGGGGAGTCTTGAGATATTTTTCTGTTGATATTAAAAATCTGTTAGATTTAGCAATATAGCGGGTGTATGATGTATATGTATATGTGTATGAACTATATACCTTTCTCCACTGACGTTCTGAGATGTTCAAAGCGTTTCTGATGATTGTTTGTGTAACATTGCAACACATTATTAGCTGTTTGATAACATAGTCAAGCCAAAGGCTAATCATATTTAATTACCTTTATGTGTTTGACTTTGTACTTTGTGATACCATTGTGCAGCGTTTACCTCAGTCATTTGACAGAGTGAATCTCTGAGCTGGAGTGAGTTGAGGCGGGGCTAATTAGCATATTCATGGGAGCATACGTATACTAAATGAAGCAAGGGTGTAGAGTTACATTCAAGTTATTTTAAGGCATGAAGAATTTTATTTCACAGGGAAAAAATTAACTATTTCATTTTGGTGATCAAAGATGAGTTTTAAGGGATACAATTATTGACTACAGGGTGACTTTAAACATTGTTGGTGGTCATGTTGTGCGATACAGACATCAACAGAACCCCCCACCAGCACCACCGAAAGTCATTCTATAATTGTGTCTATGATCCCTCTAACTGTTTTTTCATACAGACTAAAGACTCTTTTGGCATCCCAAAAATTCACGCTCCATCAAGGCCTGGGCAAAGGCATAGTGTAGCGGCCCAGAGCCCCTCAGAGAGATGCCATGCTGGGTTAGAAGCTCAGCAAGAGTCTCTCCAGCAGCTCGGCCACAGGAAGCAGCCTGGACTCAGACAGCAGAAAGTGACAGAGTTTTAGAATAGCACAGATGGTTCTGCCTGCACTGCTGAACAGATCTGGATTTGGACGACAGAGAGTGACAGTGACTGTGGCAGGCTTGTTTGGGCTGTTGAGTTCAGTAGATGAATCCATGTCTGGTACGATTGGCTCGTGTGGTAAGCACATTTGGATTCTTTGGTTTCTTGCGGTGGGTGGATATGTCAAGTACGCCTTCATATTTCTCTTCTTGTGAATTGTGGAGGTGAAGTGTTTTGGAGCTTGATGAATGATTTTGTGACATCTGCTGGCTCTCCTCCTCTCTCCTCCCTCGCCTCAGTATTCTCTCCTTCCTCGTCTCTTTCCTGTCTCCCTGCCTGTTCTTCTTATTCTTTTTTTCTCTCTCCAGCTACCTCTCCATCCTCCCTCTCTCAGTGTCTGACCTCAGCACATCTATCTCTTGCCCGGAGTCCACTGGTTACTCCCACTCATCCTTCATCTCCCTTTCTTTATTCATCACTTCATCCACCACCTCAATCTTTATGTCTGCCCTCTCATTCTCTCTCATTTCTAGCTGGTCAGAGCCCCTGCAGCTCATCTTCTATCTTGGCCCTTTTCTTCTCTCAAACACTTTCTTTTCTCTACTTTTACCTCCTTCATATTCACCTGCACCTCTTTCTGCAGTCTTCATTTCTTTCACTTTTTCTGTCAATCGAACATGCTTGACAGGTGAAAACAAACCTCATTGGTTCTTGCTGAAGCTCAGACGTGCTGTGTAACACTAGAATGAACCTCATTGGTTCTTGCGGAAGCTCAAACGTGATGCGTAACACGAGAATGACCCTCACTGGTTCTTGCGGAAGCTCAAACTTGCTGCGTAACGCGAGAATGAACCTCATTGGTTCTTGCGGAAGCTCAAGCGTGATGCGTAACATGAGAATGAACCTCATTGGTTCTTACAGAAGCTCAAATGTGATGCATTACACAAGAATGAACCTCATTGGTTCTTACAGAAGCTCAAATGTGATGCGTAACACGGGAATGAACCTCATTGGTTATTGCCATGTTTAAGCTTCCGTTTACTACAGCTGATGTGTTTTCAGGTTTGGAACGACATGAGGGTGAGTAATTAATGACAGAATTTTCATATTTGGGTGAACTATCCTTTTAAGTTAAACATATTTCATTAATATCTTAAGTGCATACGTTAAATTTGCCTAAAATTACATTTTATATATTAAAATTACCTCTGAAATTCTTTTCTGGCATATTCTGCACTTCTTTGTGGCCCCCAAGGGTCCCCAGGGCCCATTTTGAAAACCCCTGCTGTAGGGTCACTGTCCCAGGGTAATGCTGCAGGCAGATGACATACTGTCTAAACCACAAGGTTGGCTCTATCCTCATGGTAGACAGCAGATGTCAAGACAAATGTGTCAAGAGGAGTCCAGTGGCAGAAAAGGGAGAAGTAGAGGTTAAAAGACAGAGAGAGTAGAAAAAAGGTACAACAAAATTGACAGTTGTTGAACTAGACAGGTCAATTGGGGCACAACCCTTCCCAGGAAGCACAGAGAAGAGAACGCTCACTGTAGTGAGGAACAGCGTTTTGTTAAAGTCTTGTAATGCTGGGTGAGAAATATAAGCGCCACATGCCATGTCCGTGCACTCAGCTCTGCTCGGAAGAACAAGATTTTGACATTAAAATGAGCGTTAAGGATGCCCAAGAGAGACCTAGAAGCTTGCTTTAAAAGAAACCCACCGACAGCCCAGACATGACTCCCTTTTTTTGGACTTGCTGTGTTCACATATAGTAAGTGATGCCCCAGTGTGCGGAAAGAGGCCGAAAAGTCATGACATGAATAGAGCTGTATTACTTCTCTGACAAGCTCTCCTGCTGCTCCCTCACTCTCCACATTATTCAGCTCTGTCTTTCTCTGCTCTTTCATGCTCTTGTCTGGCTTTTTCTTTATTCTGCCACACACACTCTCTCTCTCTTATAGTATCTGAGGAAATATCACCGTAGGTCAGAGACACTTGATTCCTCTACTTTTATATGGGCAGTGACAGAAGAGGCGCGCTGAGTGTTGCTTCCCTCTCCCTCTCCGATCGGGTCGAAAGTGAGCAAACACAGCCTCAATCTCGAGGCGTAAATAGCGCTTTCCACTTTTTATCTATCATCTCACCTCAGAGCCTCAGCCTCCAACATGGCCGCCAAACGCTCTGAAGTCACTCTAGGCTTCGGCGTAGACGTCTTCGGTCTCAGGAGGAGCTGCTATTATCCTGATTTCCAATCCGTGCGCTTGCGTATGCACTAATGTAGCCGTGCTGTGTGGCTACGGGGCGCCCGGCTCGGGGCAGGATGACCCAAATTGGACTGACATGCAGCTGGAGAGGTGAGTGGTTGTGAGGGAGGTGGAATAGGGTTGAGTGCTGGAGAGAGAAAGAGACGGGGAAAGGGCAGAGTGGATGAGTCGGATAAAAATATCCGCTCTGGTGGTGAGGCAGCGAGGCCAGAGCTCAGGAGCGGTTAGTGCCAGGCGATAGCGGCTAACAAGAGATTGAGTCTGGACTCCATAACGAGCACGAGGGGTCGAGGGGTCACCGTCTGCCTGATGCCTGGCAAACACACACAGCCAGACACACTGACCTTAAGAGTCTGACGCAGGGATACACAGAAAACACTCACACACACACTTACCGTGCCAAGGCCTGTGGATGCCAGTGTGGCCGTAATTGGATTGCACAGTTCTGTGTGTGTGCCAGAGAGACAGAGGGAGTCAAGCTAACATACACACACTCATTGATGAGGTCATGAAGTGGTTGTGGTGTGTATGCCAGGACTTGGGAAAAGCCTGTTGTGTTTAGACAAGTGTTTTAGAGTGCAGTGTAAAATGCTAATTCACAAATATTGACATATCCTTTTTATTATGTATAAAACTATACTATATTGAAGTCGTATGGCCTTGCTTTAAAGACCTTTAGTCATGCTTGCCAATAGCAAATTAATTTCTATCATTATTTGTCATAAATAATTCTTGGAAGCAATGAAAATCTATTCTATTAATTCCATTATAATTATTTTAGTGCTACTTCGGAATGGATATTTTGAAAAAAGAGACACAGTTCTTTTTATACGATCAACATGAGTCTGTTGTCAATTGATGAGATTTCAGATGTCACAAGCAAAAAATGTATTGTTTTATTTTAAAAGACTTTCTAATGAGGCACAAAAGTGGCATACATGAAGTCTAATAATTGGCCCTAACTATTGGTTTATATTAAATAAAAAATATTCATATTCATTCATTCATTCATTTAATTTAATTCATTATTTTTATAAAATTATATGGTGTCACCGAATCAATCTATAATTCACCCCAAAATGAAAATTCTGTCAATTACTCACCCTCATGTCATTCCAAACTCATTTAAACATTTCATCTTTGAGACACAAATTAAGATATTTTTAATGAAACCTCCATTGAAAGTCCATTCAGTTCATAAAAATATCCATATGAATCTAGTGGTTTACCAAGTCTTCTGAAGAGACATGATCGCTTTTTCAGATGACAAACAGATTTGATTTTATTGATAAATACATCGAGCACATCAAAAATAAACATCTCTCAGATTTCATTTATCTTAATTTGTGTTTTGAAGATGAACGAAAGCTTTATGGGTTTGAAACGACATGAGGGTGAGTACAGTCATTTTTATTTTTTAGGGTGAACTATCCCTTCAAGTCTCTGTTTGCAGACTACCGCAGAAATCAATATTTTAGTCCTGCAAAATTGTGGGTTTTCTCTTGTTACAGCTATTTCTGTTAGCAGACTCACCCTGGCATTATGCCCATTTTATCTTAAGTGGGAGGCTCCCCCTAGGGGAGGGGTTTTGCAACTGCTTCGACTGATTCATAAGTGTTTTTGATACACTATGCAACCTGCTCATAAGAGTCATTCATTTGGAAATTGGCTTGCACTGCACTGTTGATTTTAGTTGAGGCTCAGTGGTTCCCCTGAGTAGTAGCACAGAAAATATTGATTTATTGAGTGTTTAGTATTTTATACGGAAAATGATTTAAAAATCAGTTTCTCCAAATTATAATTTTAACCAATTTGGAATAAGAATCCGTTCTTGTTTTCCCAATCATTTGTAATTTAATATATGCATGTCATGTGTTAACACAGCTGTTTTTAACCAGCAGGTTTGTATTTCACACTAATTTCTTGTGATTTTTCTAGGAAGCTGATAAACGGCGTGACATTCTTTGTGGTAGAATGTGATGTAAAGGATAAACAAAAATAAGAGTGTAGGGGAAGAAAGTGAAGAGGAGAGAGATAATGTAAATTAGACATTAGATAGTGATAAAGAACTCTGCCACTGAATAATGCCCAAGATGTATTCTGAAACTGACTGCCTTGATGCTGCAAGGCTGAATAAAACAGTTTCTGAAGGCTCAGTGTGCCACTGGTGAAGCCATCTCCACCCCTCAAGTTCCCATACACCATCATGTTGTATAGAAAATACAACATGGAGCCGACTCCAGGGCTGATTCTTCTTGTGCGTTATTCATGAGCTGTATGTTTTTATAGTTGTGTTTATTGATGTAGGCGCTTGAATTATGCTACGGCATAATGCTGCAGTTTGCTAAAAAAAAGATGGAGAGTAAGGATGGGCTGCAACAGACAGGAAGAGAGAGTGAGAAGAGAAGAAAATAGAAACGCTCCATTTCCACCCAATGAGCAGCATTAGAGCTGAACCATGTTTACACAGCCCTCCTCCTCGCTCCATCTCTCTCTCTCTCTTTTTCCTCCATCTGCCCATCACATTTACTGCATTAGTTGGGAGTCTGTGTGCCACATTACTACATGTTATTTATTAGCCTCCTTTCATCTGTTTCCAGTGCAGAAACTACTGTACTCATCTGCAGAGCCATCACTCAATCCCACTGCCTGCTGGGCACGTCTCCTCTCTGTAAACGTGTCATTAATTCATTTGGGGGCTCACTGCACTCAGGGAGGGTTTACCTGTTCCTCCTCCAGGGCATCCTTTGAGCTGTGTTGGATTTTGTAGGAGTGAGGCCAAGCTTCACTAGCTTCAAATGACTCAACGCTAAGCTGTGTGTCATGTTGGAGATCTCAGTTAATATGCAAAATGAGCATTTTTTCGACCGTCGGACCCAAGGAGGATTTCTTGAATGAACCCTTGCACAACGACGGCCCATGCTGAATATTTAAATGCTGATTGTTTTTTTTGTAAATGAAGTGACCTTAGCATATTCGCACATCCCGAGAAGTGCCGCCATCCCAAGGAGAAAGATCGAGACAGAGAGACAAGCAAAGAGGCATGCTATTTATAGAGGCTGTCACAATGCAGGCTGGGAGATGCCTGCTAATGTTGCATGTGACTGTAATTGCCGGAGACAGGACTGTCGTAGTAACACGCGGTGCCATGTCACCGCAGAGGCAACAAGCTGCTTCAGGTCAAGGCTATGCGGCCCAGGAGCGGATCTGCATCTATTGTGCTGGAAAACATCAAAGATACATCGGGAAAGCTGGGGAGATGCAAGGAAAAACCCTTTGAGACACACAGAGAATTAATTAAAGGGAAGTAAATGCACCCGGTCCAATGTCAGCCTGTATAGCAAGGACATACAGCCGTGAGAGAGGGTGAAAAAAGCCTCAAGAGACAGAGAGGAAAGACTGTCACTCTCTGGAACATAAATACATGCTTAGATACAAGCATGGACATTCGGATCAGAGCGGGAAAAAGACAGGGAGCGCGTGAGAGAGGAATTAAACAAGCGGCGGATGGTCAGATGAGGAATGAGGATGCCATAGAGGTGGCTGAGCCGTCGACAGGATCAGGCAGTGATGAAGTGATGGAGAAAAGATGTAGGAGAAGGAGAATAATGGATGAGGACAATAGAAGTGCATTAGTGGAGGTGTGTGCCGAGACTGTTGAGAGAGAGAGAGAGAGAGAGAGAGAGAGAGAGAGAGAGAACCGCAAAGGGTCGAACCGTGTTAGTGAGGTGACAGCCTCCCCCACCTCTCTCCCTCATTATCAGCCTCTCCATCCATCCATCTTTCTCTCTTTTTCCACCACCCCTTTAACTACCTCTGTGCCAGCACCAGGGCGGTGTGCCCATTCAGAATTGAATTGAGAATACATTTTAATTGCTGAATTGGAATTGAAGTAGCGAACGGGATGCAAAGATACTTCAAAGTCCCTTTCGGAGAAAAGTCAGTTCATTCGGGGGCCATATTTGGAACGCCTTCGGGCAGATATTTCAGGCTTGTAAAACCAACTCCTGTCTACAGTGCTTGAATAGAGAAATGGGAAAATCTCAAAAACTTTTATTCACATTTAAATAACATATATCAAATAATCAATAAAACCTTGACACAAACTATTCCATAAATGTAGCTATTTATGCTTAAATAGCATAAAAAACAGATGGTTTCAAGACGTTTTTTTTTTTTTTAAAGAAACAATACGTGAGCACGTCTAATGCCTGCTACAGACTGTGCAATTTCTGCAATCATTCAGAAAATGATTAAGATCATTATAGATCACACTGTACGACATGGATCTAATAAACTTGGTTACGACATGTATGTAGACTGTATGATGATGATGACTCCTATTGAATCGTAGGCTATAGTATAGAAGAGTAAAACATCATCATCAGCATGCGCAAGTGGTGAACAAATAGAGCAAGATGAATCACATTTTGGCAATTGTGTTTTTTATGTGTACTGAAAAAAGAGGAGGAAGTGAAAGGAGAGAATATGGAAGCGGTCATGTCTAGAGAAAATAGGCCAACTTAGCATGACAATCTTTTAAATGGAGCTTGAGGTAAATAGTTTAGAATTTTAGCGCATGTCGCATTGATCAATACGCCATTTCATGTTACATTTTTATTGGCTAGTCAGTAGATGTAGGTCGTAGCAGCAAACACACGGTCAGACGATCATGCTAAATTACTGACACTGTCAGAAAATTATTGTTGGCTATCTTTGGTCGCAAGACCGTGACAACGGCCGTCTTTGAACTTCTCTCACTGTTCGACGTAGAACCACCGTTTAGGAGCCACGATTGGCCATTTTTCGTCTGGGACAGCCCAAAATCGTACAATGTGTACCAGGCATAAGACATCCGCCTAAAAAAAACAATGGAAAAGCAACACAGTGGAATACAAAAACGCGTTGTGTGTGAATAGCCACTTGTCCCACCATATTGTGCGTTGCACTTTCTTCCATTCATAGTAATATGAGTGAACCATTTTGGTGTATATATACACTCTTTGATTGCAATTCGAAGTTGACTGTAAGGAAGTAAAATCTAAGAAATTGTCATTTTTAACTAGGAAAGCAAAGTTGTGAAAGCCTTGTTTGAATAGTTGTATGGTGTTATAGGCCTATAAATAGATCTACTGAAGTATTTATATTTCATCAAATTGAATTACCTTTTGCAGACCAGGGTAGAAGGACACTTCTTTTCTCAGAATTTACAAATTTGTTGATTTTATTAGAATTGCCATTCTGTCATTCTGCTTTCTGTCAGGTGAGGTCAGTTAAATTACAATTACAATTGATTCATTGATTTGGAACCAATTCTTTAATTCTGAATTTAGTGCAAACCTAACTATCACACCAACCCAGCCATTGCCATGCCTTGAGCTTACATCATTTTTACGCAACAAGATAGAGTATGCATGCGCTCTGCTTTAATTACAATAGTCATTTAGGCGAGAGTGCTTAATCATTTAGTTAAAGCACTTGCCATTCGGTCTCAGCTTTCACAAACAAGTTGGGTGTCTCTCAATCTTCACACAGTAGTTCACTTATTATCTCCTCTTCCTCATTCCACCATCTCTCTCTCTCTGTCTTTCTCCCTTGCTCCCTCCCAATGCGGATAACTGTCGTTTATCCAGGATCTCATCCAGGGGGAATATAAACTAAACCTGTCAGCGAGCATCTTTCTGCCAAATTCATATCTGAAAGGAAAACAAAAGCGGGCCGAGGTCAGAGAGATATTTTTTAAATTATTCATAAGCAGCTCTCCCTCGGCCACCGTCTTTAGCTCCTGTCGCATGCTTTGTACCGCCCGCACTGCCAACAAGGGCATCTGTCATGCCTTTAAAATAAAGGGGAGGCAATGAAGAGGGGAAACAACTCGATTTTTGAAACATTATTGATTTACAGTGACACTCTTTATGTTTTGCTTTCATTGGTCCTTTCTACCTGTCTGAAGAGAACCGCTGTGTTTTTTTTTATTTTTATTTCCACCATTAGTCATAAAGGGCCATGAATGTTTAGTTTTTCAAGGTCTCTATTGGCCCATATTTGTGCTTTTATTTATAGTCTGCATAATTGATTCACATTAGCTATATTTAAAATTTTATCTGAGGCATATGTTAAGGATATCAGGCCTTTTGAGATGGCTATCTTTGGAGTACCTGTACAGTGTACAAGGTGTGGTCATATCCAAAAATTGTCAAGACGCATGCGCTTTTGCATGTCTTTTGGCTCGTAGAAGAATATTACTTGATTGGAAATCAAGTAAACCACCTTTAGTTTCACTCTGGCTTAGTGATGTGATGCTGTTTTTGAAACTGGAGAAAATTAAATATTCTCTTAGAGGATCCACCAAACGTTTTTACACAGTATGGACCCCAATGATTTCATATTTTGAAAAGGACGTAACTCTTCCCAAAAACTAAAACTACTATTGATATTAAAAGGCCCGTGCACAGTGGAACGGATAACGCAACTCGACACAATGGGCTACCAATGATGTCAATTATATCCTCACTGTATGTAATATAACAACTTTGAGATTCTGTTTTTCCTTTTTTTTTTTTTTTTTTCTTCTTCAGTGGGTGGGTTGTGGGGAAAGGGAGAAAATGTAAAAACAAGGAACATTGTTAACTTTTTCTGTATATGATACATCATTCTGTTCTTCCTTTAATAAAAATATATAAAAAAAGAAATAAGTAATTGATTCACATCATCTTAGTCATTTGGAGCATGGCTTTTGGGATCTAGTGTTCACCGGCCTTCTGAATCTGATCCTTTAGAATCATGGACTTCTAAAAAATATAGACGTAGTGTCTGTGACGTCACCATGTAGGTTTCTGAAGAGCATTTTTGAAGCCCAAAGTGGGCGGAGCCGGCCGTCGCCATCTTGATAGCACGTCAGTTCAGGATAAACGAAAATGGGCAAAGAGGTGTGATTAGTTGAGGTGACGTGACGCTAACAGACAGCAGACAAATAGCTAGTAGTGACATCAGCGGCAATCCACTTGTCACTCAAGTGGCCACGCCCTTAATTATGCAGAACTGTAAGGCTTAATATAATTTAAATGGATGAGTTATAAAAACAATGAACCCTCTCACAGTTGTCATGAAGGGCAAAATTATCTATATATACCAAAACCACTTTTTGCACCAGGCTGTAAACATTTTAATCTGTTGTAAAGTTGGGCATTTTAACATGGGGGTCTATGGGATTGACTCTCTTTTGGAGCCTGTCTCTAGTGGCCAGTCGATGATTTGCAGTTTAAGTCACTTCCGTGTTGGTTTCAAGAGAGATACAGGAAGGTTTCCACTTGTTTAGAATAAAAATATATTAAATTCTCTGTTTCTTGCAATCATTTTTCCCCATACTTCTCTTTTCCCCTTCTTTACTCTCACTCAGAAGCAATTAGCCACATTGGGCTTGGTAGACGCGTGGAATGAGACGTCAGCTGATTTCTCCACTGCATCAAGCTTGGGACGGGGGAAGCTCCACTTGGGAGCCGTGCTGCACTGGACGTCCCTTGAACTGGCCCCTGAATCTGGCAGCATCGATGGTATGCATGAGGACGAGGACGTGGAGAAGCCAAAAACCTTCTATGCGGATCATTCCTTCATTATACTAGTCAGGGACAACAGCACTGGTGCATTGCTCATGATAGGTGCTCTGGACCACACTGACAGCCCTGCAATACACGACGAGCTGTAGAGCCAAATTTGGATTTGGGTTTCTACAGAATTTTAAAGTCTTTTATACTTTTAAACATTTTGTTTATTAAATATTTGGGCTTATTTGAGAAGGCTTTCAGCTGCCATTATGAGTGAAGGAGTCACAGATCTGTTAAAAGAGGGGCAAGAGATTTTAAATTGATCAAAATCTGAATTTTAATTGTGCATGTGGATTTCTGTATTTTTTTAACCCTTGCTTTCGTCTAGCATTCACTTATACTTTAATTTTATAATACGGTTGAATATATATATATTTTTAATCAGATCTGTAGATAACGAATCTATACTTTTAATTTTTAGTAATTGCCTAAAATAGTTTTTTTTGTATGTTTTAATTTTTACATTTTTGCATACATTTGTTTTAATCTGAGTTATCTTTTATTTATCAGTTATCAGCTATAACATTAAAATAATTATCTGCTTATCAGCATCGACAAACAGTGCAATTGCACAAACTGAATGTTTAAAAAAATGCATTGTTTATTATATTTGCGTTTATTATAAGGAATTATTCAAGCTATCAAACAACAAAAAGACAGAAAGTTAAACATCAACTATAAACAAAGTATCTTCTAGCCTATTTTATGTGTGTCTCTCAACGATGTTCGATTTCGGTTTTGGTCAAATTGAATGGAATTAAATTGAATTTAAAGTGCCCCTATTATGCTATTTTAAAGTTTCCTAGTGTTGTTTTGGAGTCTCCTACAACAGGACGACTTCAGCAGGAAGTTTCTCCGTGATACGCTACTCAGTTTGAGGTACATTATGAGATGTTGCAACTGTAATTCCTCACCATCACCATTAACAACTGCATGTCCATCAACAAACCAATTATTTTACTTGTACTAATTTATTTTTCTAATATATTGCGGTGAACACGTGGAAACTATCAATAATAGTTCATGTATGCAATGTATACATTAGCCGAGCTCTAGCGTGAATGATCTGATGTAACATAAACATTGGTAAAACAAATCTTGCTCCATGCTTAATCTTACCTCAAAGTAGTGAGAACGACAGACAATCTGCATTAATAGACACAGTTTTAGGTAATAGTGGCTCACAACTGATTAGCAGAAGTATTTCAGTAATACAGTAATAGTGTGAGTTAACCAGTTAGCAGGAGACCTACACAATATAAAACTCAAAACTATACTAAAAAAGTATTTTGAACACCATCTTTCAAGAGGAAGCATTTTGCGAATCCTGCATTGAACTCCGAGATTTGAGAAGTTGTCAGTAAAATAAAGGGAACACAGCAAAAGTTTAGGATTATACTGCTGTGATATCGTGGGAAAGATGAATTTTAACCACTGATTCTTCACATGCTCGTTTTTGGGCAGTCTTTACCTTCACATTGTTGAGCACAGCGTCTTCTCGACATGATGCTATCCAGTATCCAAAGGAATCAGCTGCAGGTTTGAGCTTCAAGTTTTCCCTGGTGTCTGCACGTGCAATATGCTATTGTTTCGTCTTGACATCACAACGAAACGGCTTATGACTCGTTTGAAAAACTAGTCATTTCATTGACTCAGAGTCGACTCTTACTTTTGAAAGACAATAACTTGGTGTATATATATATATATATATATATATATGGTTCACTTTCAGATTTAAAACTTTGCCGTGTGTTTTCATTCACTTAGAACTGTTACACACTATATGAAAGGTCATTTTCAAAAATCCATAATAGGGGTATTGTGAATGCCAACATACTTATTTTTTCGCCTACTATATAGGGAGGTATGCGCTTTTGGATGCAGTCTATTTTTCTCTGAAGTGTCACACTAGTCAGCCCTACCCATTGAAATCTCACTGGTCCAAAATCCTGTTTCTGATTCTGTGTGGGCATAATGATATAGTTAGATTTAAAATACCCTGTTTGAAGTGTCAGTTTGCACACTTGTACAGTGTCTGCGAGCAATTCACAGCAGAGACACTGACTGACAGCAACACTCACAGTGATAGACGTGCACTGCGATGAGATCGTCAGTGGGAAGCTCTGGAGCCAGTGTGGTGGGTGTCAACTACACTCATATCGACACACTGACACAACTCATTCCCCACTGTAACTGTAAGGAAACCCACCATGGTGACAGCCGAGTGAACACATGCTGATGCTGAGATACTGGAAAAGACACACCACAGACTCTTACACTGCAACGCAAAATGACTTCAACCACTGTAAACATGTAAACTCTTCTATGTCTAACAGAGTGTTTTTAAGTAAAAAAATCAATAAATAAAAAAATCTACTAAGTTTAGATTTTATATAGGGCTGGGCAATACGACCAACAGCTTATTTCAAGATACAAATTACTAGATACAGAACTAGTTAGTAGTTATTGTGTTTTGACTTTATTTAGATGGACCATTTAAAACATTATTTTGGGGATAAGTAGCGTTGCACCTACAGTACATGTCTACTACTGTAACTCTCATTAGAGTGTTAGATTATTAATAGACTGGTAGGGTTAGAATAAGTTGACGTACACTCACCCTGTTTAATTTCTCATTAATGCAATTATCTAATCAACTAATCACATGGCAGTTGCTTCAATGCATTTAGGGGTGTGGTCCTGGTCAAGACAATCTCCTGAACTCCAAACTGAATGACAGAATGGGAAAGAAAGGTGATTTAAGCAATTTTGAGCGTGGCATGGTTGTTGGTGCCAGATGGGCCGGTCTGAGTATTTTACAATCTGCTCAGTTACTGGGATTTTCACGCACAACCATTTCTAGGGTTTACAAAGAATGGTGTGAAAAGGGAAAAACATCCAGTATGCGGCAGTCCTGTGGGCGAAAATGCCTTGTTGATGCTAGAGGTCAGAGGAGAATGGGCCAAGCTAATAGAAGAGCAACTTTGACTGAAATAACCACTCGTTACAACCGAGGTATGCAACAAAGCATTTGTGAAGCCACAACACGCACAACCTTGAGGCGGATGGGCTACTACAGCAGAAGACCCCACTGGGTACCACTCATCTCCACTACAAATAGGAAAAAGAGGCTATAGTTTGCAAGAGCTCACCAAAATTGGACAGTTGAAGACTGGAAAAATGTTGCCTGGTTTAATGAGTCTCGATTTCTGTTGAGACATTCAGATGGTAGAGTCAGAATTTGGCGTAAACAGAATGAGAACATGGATCCATCATGCCTTGTTACCACTGTGCAGGCTGCTGGTGGTGGTGTAATGGTGTGGGGGATGTTTTCTTGGCGCACTTTAGGCCCCTTAGTGCCAATTGGGCATTGTTTAAATGACACGGCCTACCTGAGCATTGTTTCTGACCATGTCCATCCCTTTATGGCCACCATGTACCCATCCTCTGATGGCTACTTCCAGCAGGATAATGCACCATGTCACAAAGCTTGATTCATTTCAAATTGGTTTCTTGAACATGACAATGAGTTCACTGTACTAAAATGGCCCCCACAGTCACCAGATCTCAACCCAATAGAGCATCTTTGAGATGTGGTGGAACGGGAGCTTCGTGCCCTGGATGTGCATCCCACAAATCTCCATCAACTGCAAGATGCTATCCTATCAATATGGGCCAACATTTCTAAAGAATACTTTCAGCACCTTGTTGAATCAATGCCATGTAGAATTAAGGCAGTTCTGAAGGTGAAAGGGGGTCAAACACAGTATTAGTATGGTGTTCCTAATAATCCTTTAGGTGAGTGTAGTTGCAAAGTTACTTCTAGTCAGTAGAATGTCTGTTGGAGGAGCATCACAATAAAGAGTTGGCAGATATTAAAGGAATAGTTCACTTCAAAAATGAAAATTCTGTCATCATTTACTCAGCCTCAAGTTGTTTCAAACCTGTATGAGTTTCTTCCCTCTGCTGAACACAAAAGAAGATATTTTGAAGAATGTCTGTAACCAAACAGTTGATGGACCCCATTGACTTCCATAGTATTTCTTTCTATGGAAGTCAATTGGGTACATCAACTGTTGATTACTGACATTCTTCAAAATATCTTCTTTTGTGTTCAGTAGAAGGAAGAAATTACTATTATTAGTAGTGTAAAATACCATACCAATACTCAAAATACCATTATTTTTGGTATAAAAATACCTTTACTGTGCTACATGGATACATTTACATACTGTGATATAAATGATATAGCAAAATCTCTTAACTATAGACACTTTCTATAATCGCCACGAGGCTCTGAAACAAGAAGGTTGCTGTTTTCTCTGTCTCATCTCTTTCTTAATTTCTCCCAGTGTAGCTGACTCATCTTCCTGGACAAACTTGCCTGAGCAGATCAGCAGATCAGGGACTCCAGAAGAGCACAGGTTAAGCTGGCAGCGCCACCCGCCGCCCCGGGATCACTCTCTCAGGGAGCCAGATCACTCACCCGGGCTGTTATTGATGGGATAGGCTTAATGCTAATGACGCTAATGACTCGAGACTGCCGTCAACAACGTAGACAGATGATAAACCTTTTAATCTTTTAATGCCTGCCCCAATCAATGGAGGCCACGGCCGTACCACTTTGTGCCAGTTAAACACTGTGACAAATCATGGCATAAATTAAGAATTTACATGTTGATTTTACAACACAGGACTTAGTATTTGCTGACTTTTTATTGCAACTGCTGTGGTAGAAGAGAAAGCTGTGCATGACTGGGGAAAAATGTCTTTATTGTAAAGTAGTGCTTGTAATATGGCTTCGGGTTTTAGTGCTGCATTCAATATACTGAGTGCATCCAAAAATTAAATAAATACATAAATAACCCAAGCAAGATAAAATGTAATATCTTAAGCCAATAAAGCTGTTTGCAAGGCGGGTTTACAAGGCTATAAGGCTTTTAATGTTTCAATGAGCGTATTAATCAGCTTCCATTTTACGTGGCGCTTTATTCATTTAAATTCTCCTGAGTGGAAACCTCTCAAAGAAACATAAAACGAAAACAGAATAACTATGTTATAAAAATGGCCAACGTACTGTATCCTTATCCAACCCCTGTCCAATAATTACATGAGCGACTGGTCCACGAATATTAAAGTAGCTGTGATATTGGAACCGTCAGGCCTTTTAAGCGTGGACGCTAATTAAGGGCCACTGGAAAAAGTGGGATGTTCGGTGGCACGACAGATTTTTCATCCTCTCAGCCAATACCGCACAAACACAAACCGTTCGTTTCGTCCCTCCACAAATGAATTATTGAGAAATAAAAGAAACGAGTGGGAGAAAAAAAGAGTCCCCATTTTGCCATTAATCTTAAAAAAAGAGTGTCCCTACACGGCCATGTTTTATTAAAAGCTTTGAGGGCAGTTTTATTTGATTACCTCAGAATGCTTCGCTTCCCCGCACTGGAAACACATTTTTAGAGGGCTATTATTTTTACAGACCGACTGTGTTTGCGGATAAAAGGGGGTTATGGAAGGGCATAGATGGATTCTTTTAGATGGAAAAAAGTGTAAATGCATTGTACATTTGTCCACATAAGGAACATCAGATGTTTGTTCCTGTTGGTGATGAATGTATAATGTCGAAACGCGAGCTACCGCTTCTACAAGGACCTCGGCGTGCCCTGTGAACACTGAACGCAATATGTGACGATGCTAAAAAATGAGTTGCATTAATAATCCTCCTGAAAACCACCAGAAGAATGTCATTATTCAATTGCAACTCCCCAAAATTTTAGAGGGACCCAGATGTTGTTTTCTGGCGATGATAAGTCTCTCATAACCCTCTTGACTTGTGCGTGTGTGAGTGAAACAGAACACTGTGAGCACGTCCATTGGTCTTCATATATCATGTACATTGTGAACATAAAGCATGATGTGCTGCTGTCAGGGACTCTGAGGCCCGAGGCTGTGCAACAAGAGCACATTATTTTTGCTCAAGCTTGCATTAGCTTGGATGATTCGTGCTCACATCCTATTCAAGTCAAATTCATTAAATGGCGTTTCTCCCTGCTGAGACATACTCACCCATACATAGCCTATATGGTGATTTCAAGTCCTCCTGGGAAGTTTGTATTGACGAGCTGGGAAGTCGGGGTTTACGTGTTTGTCGAAGCAAGATGGTGGTGTACCTTCAAAATTACACAAAAATACAGCAAGGTTTTTAAACTCTTCCTCTAGAAAATGACGAACAAAAAATGTGTTTTGCTTTTTTATGTTAAAGTCCCCCTGCAGTCAATAATTGTATCCTTTAAAACTCATCTTTAATCACCAAAATGACATATTTAAACTTAAAATATTAGGTTTATATATTTAAAGCGCAACATGCAGGTTGGACACCCCTATATAGCATAGTGTAGGTTGATGATAAAACAACTAGATTTTCTGAACTGGAGTAATATATATTTAGCCATTAACGATATTTTTAGATAAATTATGATAAAATAACTTCCGCGTTTATAAAGCACTAACCGGAAGTGACGATGGACGAGGGAGTCTGGTCAAGTTTAAGCTCAGGTTACAATGGATGTCCAAGAAGAAATCGAGTTCTCCGATGTTGACTCGCAGGCCCATGATAGCCCACAGGTAGGGATGGGGCCGATCCGATCCAGTATATACCAGTGTAATTCATGAAAGGGATTTTCCCGATCCAACCTGCGGAGATATCCGATATCCTGCTGAAATGACTCCAAAAGTGATTCCCGCCGGCTAGTCTGCTTGCTGGCTGCAAACTGTGGAATGAATTTCCTGAACGGAGGCGCGGCTCAATGAGACACAGAGACCCCCCTCAGGAAATCCACTCCGCAGTTTGCAGCCAGCAATCAGGATAGCATTGAGCTGCCAACGAGTTCGCTTGTGTGTAAATACTTCACACTGGAAACACCGCAGAGCAAGACAGCATAATGCAATGTTTCTAAAGCCGTATTAATTAAACCATCTGTCTGTGATGCAAACAATCTCCAGGTCTATAATTCTCCGGAGTGAAATGTGCGTTACAAACGACCGAGCGTGTGGTGACAGACGCGGCAGTGAAGTCTGCTCTCTTCACCTGCACAAAACGCACCCAAAAACGAAAAGCCTTGTTTTTCCTTGAAGGAAAATGATGGACACGATGTCCAGACAGGCTGGAATTCGTGCAACAAACACAACAATTTACCATTATGGCATCTCTAAAAGTCGATCTAAAACTTTCTCTGTCTCTCAGTACCGCTGAACGCGAGCTCTTGTTTATCTCGGCCTACGTCATATGACGCGTTGCTAGCGGGAAAGGCGTATTCCAGAGCCTAGCACATTTTCATCAAAATCTCTACATCAAATGAGATTTCATTAGTAATTTCTACATATGTGTTTTTAAAAGACCTCTTCACACAATATCTAGTATTAATTCAGTTATAAATTCAACCTGCACGTTGCTCTTTAAACCATAAAATAGTTTGAATGTAACCTTGCCTCATTTAGTATACACGGTTCTATTAATATGCAAATGAGCCCGCCTCCACTCACTCACACAGCTCAGAAAACTACTCGTTGACGATCACACTTTGATCTGATTGTTTACAAGGTAGTTTGTGACGTCAGAAACACCAGCGATTTCAAACTGTGTTTATGAGACTGTCTTTGGTTCTCTGCAGTTTTAAAGAGAAAATACTCAGCAATGGTGTTGACTTATGAATTTGCACATTGTTTGTCTCAAAGCAAAAAACACCACACAGACATTATAAACAACACTAAAAGCTTGATTTTCAACACGGGGGTAATTACTTAATGAAGCCACTGTAAACTTTATTGTTACGTATTATATTGTTATGTTGCAATGCTATTATATTTTGTGTAGGCAAATAGCTTATTTTGACGAACCGCCTCAAAGTCGTAAACTCGGGTCTTACAGAAATTCCCGAGCTTCCTACTCATATTTAGGATTTGTGATGGTTTCCATGTGCGTTTAACTCACAAAATATGATCTTTCCGACATGACTTGAATGCACTATAGATTTTGAGGCCTGAATATCACCAGAAGTAAAAAGCCAAATAAACAAACTACACCACAGTCTCACGACTACAACGTCTCCACCATTAGTCTTCATTTAAAAACTTTTTCCATGAAAGTTCAATGAGGCTGTGAATCTGGAGTAGATGAGTTTACCTGTTCAGCTGCTGACGTTTAATGTCCCCGACAAACTCTAGTCCCATTTAGCCACTTGTTAGCAACCGTTTTTTTTAAAGACAAGTACAATCTTGTTCCTAGAAAACACACATGTATTTAATGTCACAGAACCCATTCAAAAGCCCATTGACTTCAGAACGGCACTGGAATATCTAAAACGCTGAATATATTCTTGGTTGTCCATAATAGCGACCACTAAGAACTGTTGCTTTTAAAGTCATATTCAAAACCTCCTTTATCTCCCATTTATAATTTCAGGCATATTTTTCTCTCAAGAGGATTTTTTTGTGTATTTATTTATTGTGTGTGTGTGTGCGCAAAAGGTGCATTAGCTCAATTTAATATACTGCAGAAGACAATCTGGAGAGCAATGCAAAGCATTACGGTAAGCATCTTAGGTCCATTTAGGTAGGGACTTTAAGTTTAACTTGCACTTATATTTTCAGAGGGGCTCTGTCAAGCCACATATCTCAGTAGAGGTGTGAAAGAGAAACGCAGGGAGTGTATGTATGTGTGTGTCTATAATCAAAATGTGAAATGCATTATGGGTGGTGGACTGAGTATCAGAGACTGAAAGTGCACCCTCTTCATCCAACGGGTTTAGAGGGTTTAATGTTTAATCTCCCATTTTTAAATAAAAGATTATAGACCTGAGCCATGAACTTCAACTCCCATTGCTGCCTTTTGTCAAAGTCCTGCTTCACACCATTTTGATGCAGAAAAAAGGGAATGGAAATGGCACCGGGGGATTTGTGTGCCATCTGAGTTGCTGTACTTAGAGAGAGTGAATGGAGGTTCACGGATCCCCTGGGTCAGATGCCTTCTGGGTCATTCCTGGGATTCGGTTATATTTCAGTCACTTGGACTTTTTAAAGTGGTGGTTCACCAAAATGAAATGTTTAAAGCTTTTTGCAATACGTTGGTATGTCCATCATAATGAATATAAATAATTATTGAACTTGTATTTAGAAAATATTTAATAAAATGTGCACAGGTTCTATAATTTTTTTTAGTATTTTTAGTATTAATTTGTGTTACTTTCTTGTGAAAATACATTTTCTAAAATATATATATTCTAAAAAATGAAAGATATATATATATATATTTTAAACAGACTAAAAAGTTATGAACTCAACCCTGTCACGCCAACCATATGTGACATAATTTACCAGAAATGACATCATTCAGGTCTCTTTAACAGTGGTGCAGAAGAAGGTAAGTAGTTTCATTCTTTTTATTCATATTTTTTAGGCTTATTATGAGGATACTGTCAAGCTTAACTCAACTCCATCATATAAAATTAAGATGAAAAATTATTATTTTTCAACATTTCATTTTAACCATAAGTATATGTAAAGTACATATTTCATAATTGCTGCCAGATATGGTCTACTCTCATACACCACACCCATTTTGAGCAAAAAACCTCAACTCCGTCACACTCAACCCAGTCACACACATGTGTATTTCTCATTGATGGTTGCAAACTTGTGACCTGATTGAGTTTTTCACTTTATTTAAGAATAATTTTGAAGCAAAATATATATTAGTCATTGTTTCAGTAAATATTCTGACCAAAATCATGACAAATCATTATTTTGTTTTAAATAGCATTTTGATGTTAATGTATCCACTTAAACACTGACAAGAGAGAAATAGCAGCCACATCAGCAGCAGAAACACTGTTGTGTTGCTCCAGAGGGCACAATATGACAGAGAGACTAAATTAAAAAGATAAAATTGTCTCCCTTCAAACCTGTCTTCAACACCGTCACACTATTCTCAACCATGTCGCATTGATATTTTTGGGAAAAATGGGGAAGACGATTAAAAATGAAGGCATTTCATGCTGATTACCACCTAATATATTAAGGACTAACACACACAAAAAAAGTGGATTTAGTTAAACATAAAAAAAAAATAAAGAGACCACAGACACAATTTGTCTATTTTTAACTTCAGTCCCATGGAAATGATCACAAATGTCAGATTTGTAGTTATTAAATTGTTATGAGGGCCGCATGAGCAGTAGATGTTTGTTTCATAACAAGGTTTGCTTAAAATCCTTTTTAAACAATTCCATTTAGTCCATTACAGGGTTGAGAATAAAAGGTGTTTAAATCTGAAGAAAGAAAAAAAAAATGCAAATAATAAAAGGTCTTCAATGCCAGAGGTGGAAAATATGATTTATTGGAGGTTTGATATGTGCCTAATGATGTGGGGTATTTAGTCATATAATCATAATTTATTTGAATTTACATTTAAAATCCAAGTTGAAATCACGGAGTGACCCTTGTACAAATCCTACAGCTTATCCATTTGTACTCAGAGCCATTTTAAGAGTGGTAAGAGAAGTGAGAAAAATGCCAAACAAATGTTAACAAAAACGGGTTTTAAAAGATTTGTGGGGCATTACTTGAACTTTGATAAATCCACCAAGGCTGTCGTGGGGTTTATTCATGTCACTGTATTCAACCATTGATGAGTTCAAAGTGTATGTTGAGTTTTATTAAATAGCCCTTAAAAGGCCCTTTTTTCTTTCTCTAAGTAAACAGTAGCTTCGATGAGCATGTCTTATATGTTTCAGTGGTTTAATGCATCCTTGAGCTGTTTTGCATTCAGTAAGGAAATAGTGTGTCGGTGCTCCAGAAAGAAGATAATCATCTCTCTCTTGAGAAAAGGCCATGTGTGCCATTGGAGTATTACAAGCAAACATAATATATAACCATAATCCCGTTCCAGTAGGTTTTTATTTAACACATAGGCCTATTGTCAATACATTTTTGACTATTTATTCCAATAGTGACTAGTGTCTTTTAAAACAGTAAGAATTCATTAAATACATATTTAATAAATACCATTACTTTTGCTACATATTTTTTAGATACTGCTTCTTATTTATTGTAATTGTTTGTAACAATTCTACTAGTCACAGCTGGGTTTTTACATTTGGAATAAATACTAGTATCTAATAAATGTGTAGTAGCTAATCAATAGGCCTAAGTACCACCAGTATCTAATGAATAAGTACTAGTATCTATTTAATAGGTATGAGTATCTAATGAATAAGAACTTGTATCTAATGATTAAATACTAATATTTGATTATATCTTTAATTGTTACAAGTATATAATAAATAAATACTAGTATCTAATAATATAAATAAATAAATTAATAAATAAGTTAATAGCTAGTAACGAATAACTACTAGAATATAAAAAAGATATATACCAGTCACAATTGGAATACATAGTCAAAACTGAATAGTTGATATCTGAATGATAGATCCCCATAAGTCAACGGCAAAAAATGTAAATGGGTTACTAACAATAGAATAGTTACTAGTCATTATTGAAATAAGTAAAAAATGCTGGTATCGAATCAATATGTAGGCCAAGGCGGCTAGTATTTAATAATAAGTAGGCTACTAGTATCTAAAAAAAGAAGTACTAGTAGGCCTATCTATTTAATAGGCACTATATCTAATAAATGATTGCCAGTATCTGATGAATAAGTAGGCTACTAGGATTTTAACGATTAAATGTTACAACGGCTTGCCATACGTATTTCTTATTCCCCAAAATTCAAGCATTACAGTGCTTATTTATTTATTTATTTATTTACAGTTGGCTTTTTGTGCATTCAATCAGTGCTTCAATGACTTGAGACACGTACGTAATATCCGTGCACTGCATAGAAATCCAGCGTCATGCGCCGTTTCCATGGAGACGCGTCCACAGAGTCCCCACGCGCCTGCTCAGCGGCGTCTGAATGGTGTTTACCGCTTTAAACGTTTTGAAAACTTTGACTTTACGCTCGTTTAGTCAGTTAACGTTATACAACTTATTGCCCGTTGTCTGAGGCAATATCTCAGAGGTAAGAGTGATATTTTGCTTGCTTATTTGAAACTTAGCTGAGACTTTAAAAATTAAGTTTCAAAACAAACGGTTGCCATCTAACTTTAGCACAAACATGCCTTATTGTAACTTACTTTGAGGCCTAACGTTAACGTTATGTACGTATTTTGATATTTGGCGACTTCTTTGAATATGTTACAGGAGAGTGCTTGTCACACAGCACAAGACATTTAACAGCTGATTTGTTTTAAAATAACCCTGTCACTCGACACCAGTCAGTAAATGAACAACGAAGACATATATATATATATATATATATATATATATATATATATATATATATATATATATATATATGAAATATATATATAATATTTATATATTTATATATCACAGGCCTTTCTCCAGGCTTTTAGATTACAGGTAGGCCTATATCTTTAAAATCATATAGTTTAGTTCAACAGAGAGCTAAATTAGTCCTCTATAATCAGTCACAAACTTGGCTTTGTCATTTCATCTGAAGCGGTGTCTCACACAGACTTATTTTAACTGATCAAACCTGCTGCCTTCCAAATTTCATCTGATCTGACGAGATCTGCAGTTTTAAACGATTTCCATTACTCACAGACTCCCTGTCTTACCTGTTTCTTTTCATCCTTTTTGTATTGCCTCCAAAACTGTCTACTTTATTACATACAGCACTCAACAAAACTGACAAGTTGGGAGCTGAATCAAAGCTTCAATAAAGAAGGAGGTGTGCTGGTGTTGACAACTAAATGTGGAAATGGAGGGAGAGACATCAGCTTGGAAAAGATAAATAGTTTATGAGCTAGATATTTTTTGCTCTCGCTTCCTGAGAGGCAGATTTATCCAAATCGTCTGTCTAAGAAGAGACTATGAGAGAAGGCAATACTGTGATGCTGGGAAACTCATATAGCAAGTCCGTGCTAAAAGGTTCTTCTCTGATGTTTTCGGCCTCTGTTCATACTTTTATTTACTTGGACCAAGAATGGCTTGCAGAAATCACAGAGCTCTAGACAGCATCATTAGGATGTTGAGCACATTTTGTAATTAAATCTTTCCTGCTGTGAAGTCTATGTGTGCACATTTATTTTGGTAAGGTTTTCTAATGTGATGATAAGCATATTACGTTTTGTGAAGGATCACGTGACACTGAAGACTGGAGTAATGGTGCTGAAAATTCAGCTTTGCCATCACAGGAATAAATTACATTTTAAAATATTTGATTATGAATTTGGTTATGTTGATTTTGTAATAATATCTTTATTGTATTTTTTTTAATCAAATAAATTCAGCCTTGTTGAGCATTAGAGATTCTATCAAAAACATACTAAAATCATATAGAACCCAATATATAATTAGAATGTTTTTGATATCCTCAGCTTTATTGTTTTCACTTTCCCGTCATTAACAAACTGTATTATTTGAGGTATAATTCATGTTCATAGCACAAAAACAGTAAATGGCTCGACTCGAGTTATGTGCCAAAGTTTAATATATAAAGGCACAACATGTAAGATTTTGGGGTTAAAATATAAATAAATAAAACTATAAAAATATTATTAATATTATATTCAAATATCGACCTAGTTCACTGCAGTGTGCAACAAGTGTCTCATAGCAGCCACAGAACGAACGCACAGAGTAAAGTTATAACATAACGTTCAACACACTCAAATCAATTGTATTTTTAGTATGATTTGGACATTTTAATCGTAAAATAAACATAAACAACAAAACAAAAGTAGTGTGGCATATAAGCATAATGAAAGCTCCAGTGCTTAATACATTAGCTCAACCATGAACACGTTTTCTGAGTCCCGTCAGATTGCTTTCCATCGACTGTGGAAGTGAAGACGACAACTCCCATGATTCCACGCTCATTCACGGTGTCATCAAGCTACGCATTTGTTATTGTTTTGAAGAAGTGACCTCTAGTAGCGAAATGTACTGTGCCTTTAAAGTTTAGGGACTTGATCAAATTGTGATTCTTATTTTAGCAAACACCACTGAAAACAGGCTTTGTGGTTATTGTATGACTCTATCTCTGCCTTACTCTTACTGAAAGGTAAACGAGCACACAGAGGTATCAGTCTCTCAGGATGGCTGACCCAGGGAGCCCCGATCCTGCCCGTTCATCTTCCAGCATGTCCAAGCAGTCTGTCTCAAGGAAAGGTCACTCCAAGAGCAAACGCATATCCTCCACACCGGTCCCGAGTGACGTCCCTTTAGAAGTGCCAGAGGTTGCAGGTATGAAAAAGAAACAATCTCCGTTATACAAGCAGCTCTCTGATCTGTCTGTTATTTACAATTTTCTGAAAAATGCATTGAATTTAGCGTCATTGTGTTTTTGCAATGGTGCCAAAAATGTTAGCATAATGGTATAGTGATGCAGATAACTGTGACAGAAACTCCTTTAATGCCACTCAACGCTACCTCTAATGCACTTATACTGTGCACACACACACAATCTGTAGTTAATGCAACCCCATTTTTTTTACATACACACTGACACTACTTTTATTTCTTTGTAAAGCCATAGTGCAATGGGGTTTCAGTAGGAAAGGAGCTGCAAATGGATTAGTTCTACCATAACCTAAATCTAGGACCTCTGTATCTAAGATCATTCTTTTTATGTCTAATAAACCTTTGACAAGTACAATCACTGCAAACACTCCAATCTGTATCATTATGTCGGTGTTACAATAATAATTATCACAGAAGTACTGGGATGAAAGTTTATAATTCGGATATAAACACTGAGGTCTTACTGTAGTGATCAAAATAGAGTAAAT
The DNA here is from genome assembly GCA_030578275.1 of Meda fulgida. Lineage (NCBI taxonomy): Eukaryota > Metazoa > Chordata > Actinopteri > Cypriniformes > Leuciscidae > Meda > Meda fulgida. The sequence continues at coordinate 47,068,174 of CM060622.1, forward strand.
CACCATTTAAAAAGTAAATTGACGCTTCAAATAAAGATTGTCTCTATTACACCAGTAGGTGGCGAGATGTGACTGTTAAAAAATGTGTTTGTCATTAGGTGTGTTCGACTTGAAGCGGAGTTGCGCAGACTGATCGGTGTATGACCACGAGAAAGAATCAAAAGTATAGAGAGCCATCTTCTTTCTAATAACTCTTGATAGCTCTTTGATGTTATACACCGATCGGTCTGTGCAGCGGCGCTTTATTGAATCATTAATTCAAGAGATTTGTTTAAAAACACTGATTCATCCAGTAATGAAACAAGTGAGGTATTCATGAGTGAGTCATTGAATCATTCATTCAAACCGATTTGTTGTTGTCTATTGAGAATCGTGGGAGGAGTCGTGTTTCAAAAAATCGTGATTCTAAACCTTTGTGCTTGATGTGTTTTACTTATTCACTTTTTTTGGTCGGTTGTGTTTTTGGGCACCACATAAAAACAAAGGTATTGCAGATGAACCATCGTTTTATTATCCTGCTCTTTCCACAAAACTTTAAAGGTCATCTAGATCTGAATTATGGTGCAAAATGTTTTTAAATCTGAAATTAGACAGTTGTTTGAATTATTTTTCGCATGATGTGTTTGTTCGTTTTTTTTCCAGTTGAGAAAGAGAAGCCTATCTCAGAGGTGGATGTTTCAGCAGAAGAAGTAGATTCCTACACGAAACGGCTGGTAATTCACTCATACATGCTAAATTACAAGCCTTTAGGCACAGACACTGATAAATCACCTCACAATGATTGGGATTCTTATCTGATTATAATCTGCAATTTATAATTTTCCCCTCGCGCCTGCGGTCCTGGTTTACTAATCAGTGCTTTCATATCTGCGTTATTGAGTTCTTCTAATGATGTGAGCGAATATTTCATCCGCTCTCCACATGCTCCATGGGCTTAAAGGTCTTGTTTGGGCCGCTAGTGCAAGAAACACTGTTAACCCTCTGAGGACCAAGGTGTGTTTGGGGCCCTTGGGATGTTTTGACATGCACTGACATTTGTGCTTTTTTCAGTTATTTATAAACATGTTAATGGCAAAGGCCTAAATTCACTTTATATAGCACAAACGGGGCTACCATAATATGTGAGCAAGATGCATGTACATGTTTGTATTGTTTATGCATGGTTATTGAAAAAACTAAAAATTAAAGTTTCTGAAATAAGGCCACAAAACACATACTAAATATTTGTCCACAAGACTTTTGACTAATGGAAGTTGTCGCCTAGAGTTTTTGCTTCAAATCTGAAAATCATCCTGCCTAATCATTCACATAACACAATAGATTGATTAAAATTGTGAAAAACATTTTTTTGTTTGCCAAGGCAAAATGCGAATGGGCGTCAACGGCCCAACCCCCTTGTGAATAACCTGCATAGTACACAATACATACACATACACACACACACACACACACACACACACACACACACACACACACACACACACACACACACACACACACACACACACACACACATATATATATATATATATATATATATATATAATACAGTATATATATATATATATATATATATATATATATAAAATCTAAATATAAATGAAAGTCAAAAGTAGGGCTGCAACAAACGATTATTTTGATAATCGATTAATCTGACGATTATTAGAACGATTAATCGACTAATCGCCGATTATTTCACCGACTAATCAGTAAGTTTGGAACGATTATTCAGCTTTTTCAATTACTTAAAACACTGAATTATACATATTGTAACTTTGATAAAAAAAAACTTTACCTTTTGAAATGGTTGTTTTAATGAACTTTGAGCCAACTACACAGGTCATTCTCTCTTTAAGTTTTCAGATTTCGGTCCAACTCAAATCACACACAAATGCTCTCTAAGCATTGTTTAAATATTCTGTTCTCTTTCAATAAAAAAAATTAATAAAAATAATCAGCTGCATTACAGACAAACTTTATCTGCAAACAATTATTATAAGTATATAAAAAAAGAATTTAAAAATGACAATTGAGCTGACAGAGACATTCTTTTAATTTTTACCTTTTAATTTACAGAATGAGAAAGTAATCGACATGATATTCTTCATAACATCACTTTTTTAAGTCTTCATGAATATGGAACAAAATACAGAGAAGTGATAAGACCGTAATACTGTTACAATAATAAAAACAGCCTAAGCTCGATCAAGCTTTATTCTATGCGAAAATAAATCATCACATTACTATAATTATATTATTATTGTTAATATTATTACTATTATTAGTTGTAATGCATTCTCTAATAAAGAAATTTACTGCTAGTTATTTAGCTCCAGCTGGAGAACATTCCCCTCTCACCAGCTCCTCTTGTGCCGGGGTGTTTCCTCTTAAAGTGCTTTAACATGCATGTTGTGCTCCCGTGAAAAGCAAGTTACACCTTGCATGCACTGCACACGACAGCATTCTTGGTTTGCAATTTTGTGAAACTTTCACACAACAGCTAGTTCGGATTCGTTTGCACTCCGTCATATTTCGCGCTGTGTTTTCTTTTACCGCAATAGCATTTGTAAGGGCTGCATTACACTCTAGCGCTACAGCACCGTAGCGGTCAAATCATGATATTGCAGGCCCTTAAATAAGGTCACGTGAGATCAAACGACTACTTGACAACAAAGATATTTTGTCAACAATTTTTTATTGTCGACGTTGTCGACAATGTTGACTAATCGTTTCAGCCCTAGTCAAAAGCATATTTTTAGCCATACCTGGAAACAAATCCTGTTCAGATAGGTTAAACGGGCCATTCTACAGAATTGGTTCAAAGTTAGAGTTGGAAACATCTTGAAAAGAAAATTGTCTTTTTCCATAAATGTCTTAGTAGGGCAATACATATACGTAGGCCACGTAGGCCACACGCGCACACACACAAACACACACAGACACACACACACACACACACACACACACACACACACGTTTACTTAGCTATCTAAAAGGGGACATTCCATAGACGTAATGGTTTTTATACTGTAGAAACTGTATATTCTGTCCCCTTACATTCTGACATTCTGCATTTTTACATATTTAAAAAACCTTTTATTACTTTATTTTTAAACCTGATTTACAAATGAGGACGACCCTAAAGGGAGTTTTTGGGAGATTTTGTCAGGTTTTGGTCACTTCTGGGTACAGATTTGTCCCCGAAATATAGTTAAGTAGGTACACACACACACACACACACACACACACACACACACACACACACACACACACACACACACACACACACACACACACACACACACAAACATGATTCAAATTTAAACAGTATGCTATTTTTGCGTTTACAGACACTAACGTTATTCTATATCGCGATTAGAACAAAGCACAAGAATAAAACACTTACACACTTCTCAGCTGGATCTGTTGCTCCTCCTCGAAGTGAAAATAAACCAGCACTTGTTCTGAGGTAGGTTAATGTCCCAGGATTATTCCTCACAGCCGCGCAAGACGACAGTACAATAATCTGACTAAATATAGTGTGTTCACAGAGTATATGTGGGCGTTTACACTCTCAGTGTGTTGCTTCAGATAATTTGCGTTTGAATAGCGAATTATTTTGAATAATTTGATCTCCGTGGGCGTGTCACATTAGCAGAATAATGAGATGCGAGAACGATAATGAGAACGGCTGACACCTCTCTTTTTTTTTTTCTTATTACATAAACGGAGAGTATTTATTTTAGTTTTGATTCAGATCATTTAAAAGTACAAACTTAAATGATTTAAAAGATATATTGCTCATGGCTGGGTGAATAGTATTCGCTGAGTTTTGTTTAAGTTTATAGACGTGCTCCAGAAAAAAAGTTCACGGAGACGGAGAGGCAGAACGCCCACCCTGTTTATTTTCTTTATTTTACAAAAGCACAATATTTTATTTCGATTGTATGTGGGCACATAAAAAAGTACACATTTAACAGTTTATTTTCTCATATTTCTTAACTCTGTATGACCAGAAATGATGGTAGTACTTTAAGTCTATTTTTCTGCTATGTGAAAAAAATCTACCAAAACGCGCCGGCGCGTTTTTGGTCCCCAGAGGGTTAAATTCCACCCAATGGTCTTAGAGGAAGAAGAGAAGCATATTGTAAACTGTAATTTCCGTTTCAGGCTCATGCATACGCATGACGAGGTCTTTGGCTTAAAAGAGATAGATAACCCCTGGTCACAAATGATGGCCGATGCAAATAGCATGGGAGGAGGAGATGACTGAGAAAGTAAGGGGCGAGTGGGCAGAGCAAGCCAGCGAACTTATAGCATCTCTGTCCTTTCATCAATGAGGTTAATAGAATTAATTACAGCCCTCTGGCTGGAAAAAGGCAATGGCATTTACATGCAGTGGCTGAGTGTGTCCGCTCCTGCTGGGAGACCCTGTAGAAAAAGCAGCTGGTGAGCCGGTTTTAAGGACATTTGTTATAGTAATGCACATTCACTGACATTAGCCCTTTAGACAAACATCAATATGTTTATGGTAGTTATGTGATGCTTTTAGCATAGGGATATGCCTAGTTATTAGTGTGTTGCGTCATGTCACACGACTTCTGAGAGGATGATTTTTCATACAATTTGACATGCAAAATACACTAACATCATACAATTCAATTCAATTCATAATTCAATTTATTTGTATTTGTATAGCGCTTGTCACAATACATATCGTGGTCTAACTGAAATCTGCTCACATCCTCATGTCATATTTTGCATATTTATAATATTACAAAAAAAGTGTTGGGGAAGGTACTTTTAAAAGTAATGCATATTGAGTTACTCTCCAAAAAAGTAACTAATTTTGTTGCTGTTTATGGAAAATAATGCACTTTTGCATGACTTTTTCTGACCTGGGCTGGGCTTGCTTGCTTGTTTTTAAACAAAGGTCAGCAGCAAAGACATTGTTTAATAAAGTGAGATTAAATACATAAGTATAAGTATATTATATAACATATTTAAAGGTGCATTGTGTAATATTTAGGAGGATCTGTTGACAGAACAAGTAACAAACCTAATTTCTTAATTTATCTTTGTAAAGAAACCTCATTGTCTCAGACTACGACGAATTACCATAATTCTCTAATAACATTTTTTTTCTTCCAGAGAGAAGCATTTAAACAGCATTTAGCATTGAGTGGAATATCAAAGGAGTCATGGACAGAGGAAAGTGAGCGAGCCTTGGATAATTTCATCTCAGACACTTCTGTCAGGCTTCTCATTGTCTACCATGACCCTTTCACTGGCCTACGTGTGGACTACGCCATGCCAGCTCAGGTATGCTGCAGCTCTATTTCAAAAAATGACATTTAACGTCCCAATCAGAGCCTTTTGTGTCACAATCTCATGAAGAATGAAGATTATTCAGGGTTTCAACGTGCTTGTTTTTTATAATAATATTTTGAGTTTAAATTTAATGAAGGGACATGCAGAGCTTTTATAATAAATGTGTTGTTCATGCGTTGTGTTCATTTCCAATGCATCTGGTGACTTGCCAGAATACCAAAGATCTCATTGTTTAACAGTGTGTGATGACCTCTGGTGATCCATTAGCACTCAACAACATGAATTACCAACATTTCCTCTTTCCCACTTATCCATCTTATCTCTCTCTCTCTCTCTCTCTCTCTCTCTCTCTCTCTCTCTCTCTCTCTCTCTCTCTCCCCTCAGGTGGTGGAGCAGATGTCCTTCTTGATCCGGGCGGAGGACAGTATAATCACAATGGAGAGTTTTAGGAGCTCGGTGCAGTTTGGTTCTGTGAGGGGAGGGGCCATAGAGGGTCTCCTCAGACTGATGAATGGCATTCACACACCTCAGGTCACCCTTAGCACTGCCTGGCCAGAGACCGCCAAGAACAACTACTCTGTAGAATTGCACCGATTCATTACTAAACTTACAGGTAATGACAGATAGTCACAGCGCCATCTAGTGTGGGCGCTCCAAAGACGGTAGCATACCAGTAACCTCGTGTATACGCTTGCATGTTATTTGCCATCACTCTACAGTTTGCACAGCATTAAATAATTGTATTGAAATGCATGAATAACACTTGAAAAGGGGGCCATGAGGGTGCCAAGGCTGTTTTAAAACGTCTACGCTGAATAAAAAATTGCTGTAGGATTTACTTTGAAACAATATTCACTCAGAAATTGCTTATCAGTTTTACATATACTTTCAGAGAAATTACACATTGAATTAAATGTGAAATGTTTAAGTAGAAAGACTGAAATAAGCATTTTCCTATAAGACATATTCCGATAAGCTTTATTTACAACTATTCACATAAAGTCTTTGATTAACATCTCAAACTCTTTCAAAAACACATTTTGCACAGAACTTTTCTTTTGCATTGAAAACCTGTTGCAGAGGGCAGCTTTGTTATTTTCATACCTGTACATGCTCATTGAAGTTCATTGACTACCATTTTCGATTCACATATTACATATGACAAGTTATTGATGCTTCCTCTCATCCATATTGTAGCCGACGGCTTCTTTCACATATGTTTCTTTCACATTAGGTTGAGCCTAAGTAAGCACTACTGACCTGAGATCAGATTGCTATTTTGTATTTTGATTTACTCTCCATCAGCTTAACAGGCATAGCTGATTCAGAATCAGTGCTTTTCTGGGGGTTTTTTTGCTCAATGACTGAGCTCCCCCCACCGTCAGCCATTCAGAGGTAATCACCTGGCACAGTGGAGCACCGTGATGGTTCAATTATTATGTTCATCAGTCCAATCAGCACACCCACATCACCCAGAGCAGCACGAGTCTGACTAAACAGAAATAACACAGCGACCAATCACAGGCTCTTTTTATCGGTGAAAGGCACTGCCGCAGTGCTCCTGGGTAATCAGAAAGACGTTCGGCAATTTTAACAATTGCCTTTTGGTTCTCTTCTTTTAGCACATCGTTCAGTAGATCTTGTTCAAGGCGTTTGGCTTGGAGGCCAAGAAATACATTTCAAAGTCAATGGCGATGTATATACAGATGACTCAAATACCATAATTAAAATGGATCCAAAGGCAACTTTGCATTAAGCTGACAAATAACAGTGAGGTCACAAAGTGCTCTTCAGTGATGTATTCAGCTGGTTAAGTGGTATATTTGAGAGAGAATTCAGGTCTGAAATGAAAGAATTGAGTAAAAGCCACAGGTATATTGATGTTAGCCATGCTTTTTCCAAAAATAACTTCCCAAGCTTTGTTCATTTTTACTCTATGAGGTAAAGCCTTGGCAATTCATCTCACTCATTTACCAAAGCGGAAGTATTTGGGCTAAAATTTGTGCTGAATAAATATAGACACTTTATACCCACTCCTACACTAACAAAAAAGGTGCCATACACTCTGTAGGATTAGACACACAAATACACACGCACACACAGTTTTCGCCTCCCAGCCAGCTGACTCATTCTCTTGCCGTTTTTTTTTGTTTTTTGATGTCTCATTATTTTCCTTCTGGTGTATCCCGTTTGCTTGTCTTTGTTCTCCCTGTAAAGGCCAATCGAATGCTGTCATTGTGTTCCTACACTCTCTTTATTTCTGTCTCATTTCTGCCGTCTCAGAACGAAGCGGCTCGTCTAACTTGCACACTCTGGCCTTGTTCCTTTTATTCTTTTCATTTCTCAATAAGCCTTGCACTTTTTGCATCTCACTCTCTTTCTTCTGTCTCCCTCCATCAGACTTTTTCTTGTTCCAGCAATTTCTTGTGACAGACCACTATTATCTTTTTATCTGCCGTTTAAAGTGGTTGCAGTGAGCACCATTTTGATGTCCAGCATGGAAGGAGCCGCAGACACTGTAGAAAGCTACAAAGAAAACGAACAGCAGTTGTAAAAAACTGTGTGTGATGCTGACATGTGCCAGACAGGCATAAAAGCTTAGCAGTGAACTTTTATCATGTTTCCATTATTTGCTCTTGTGTTGATTCATTTCACCAGCATGAAGAGCACTGTAACGTGGGCCGGATTTGCTGTAGACAGCAGTAGGGAATGAGGAATGACATGATGGATGTGATGATGTGCTGTGCTGTACATAGTGTTGATAGTATGACTTTCACTGATCAGATTACTGATGTCCAACTATTGTTCTTCTCCACAGACAGCAGATTTAAACATCTAGGCAGCACGGTGCTCTACGTCCCTCAGGAGGCTCTGCAGCACCGCCCAGAGGAGGCCGTCGTAAACAAGAGTCTGGTGCAAAGGCTGGAGAGTAAGAAAGCGGCTGTGTGTATGCATGGGTGCTTGTGTGTGTGTAAATGGGGGTGTGAGGGCTTGAATAATTTCTGATAGAGTGGACTGTGAGGAATGAACAGTGTGAATAGTACATAAGACGCAGAAAATTACATCTACCGTGACAGTCCGTGGCTAGAGCCTGTGAGTGTGATTTACACAGTAACCACAGCTGAAGGGCAAAAATAAAGGGCTAATTCAATTCAACACTGCCATGCTGTTTCTAAGAGAGTTAAAGGAGTCTTTATTAAATTTGGTGGTCCTGAAGGGGTCCAGGGTTAAAAGGACATTCTGGGGGCACTTGGAGGTGTTGGAGGAAAAGGTATTTTAGAAGTTAACTTGTAGGACACAGTATGACGGATACCCCACCCAGGGTATTTTACAGCAGGCAGCAGAGCAGACACTGTTTGTCCTCCAAATGCTTTTATTTTAAATTTCTCCACTGTGTCCCTTTCTTAATACACGTTCAGTTTAACACCAGTTCCGCTCACACAAATGGACATTCTTGCATGATTCATCAGTGCTTGTTATTCAGATATGCCGTTTGTGGTCGGTAAGATTTAAAAAAAAAATGTTATTTGAAAGTCTATTATGTTCACCAAGGTAAACAGTAAAACAGTGATATTATAAAAATCGTATTACAATTTACAGTGGACTGTGAGCAAACTGACTGCCGTTTCTCCTCTTAGTCTTTCATTGAAAATATTCACAAAAATCGAATCATTAATTAGTGTAATTAAAGTAAATTAACACAAAATATAAATGTGGAATAAATTAAATGTTTTATAGAAAGTACGTGTACCAAAATGATTGGTAAAAATTAGTAACTAGTATATTCTTATTCATATGGTATGTTTTCATGTTCACCTTAGTGATCAGGAACAATTAAGTGATAAGTCATGACTTCCTGTTTTACTGAGCTCTAAATATAAAGTGACGCACAGGCTAAATTCCAATAGTCATCCATTCACTACGGGAAAGACCCGAGAATGATGTTGATTTGACAAAAGATTGTTGAGCTACACAAGTCGTGAAATGGTTTTACAATAATGGTTTAATTGTTCAAAAACTCATTTCCATTATCTGAGCAATAAAGTTTAAATAAACAAAGCATTTATGCTGAATAAAATAGTTAAAATTGGTGACAATCTAAAAAAAGCATGTCTTAAACCAGATGCTAATTGCTTGCTACTCTTGGTAGATTGCGTTGGTCATTGTGGAAATGATCTGAATGCATCTGTGTTCTTTAATTTGCACATCATCAGTAGATTACACGTGTATGCTAATTTGCCCTGTTTAGTAAATCTGGGCCTTAGACATGTCATACATGCAGCATATTTTGCATATTACATATATTTTGCATCATATAAAACACAGAAATATTGATGATTTTGGGCATTTTTATACCTTAATAGGGCAACATATCCTGGGAGATACAACTCATAAAATCCAAAATATAAATAAAAAAATTCCTTTGAAAAAATTTCAAAAATGTTTGACTTAAGTCTAGATATAAAAAGTGATATGAAATAATTTTTTGCTGATCGTTTTCCACTCTTGCCTGTTTAAGGGTTAATGAGTTCTTGCTGGATAAAAATAATAACTTCTTTCAAAAAACAACAAAGAATCTTACTAATCCCAAACTATATTATATTATTTCTGTTTTTGTTGTTTAGTTTGTTTTTTGTATTTAAAAAAAAAAAAATTTAGTCCTCTGTCAAAATTGAATGACTTACTCTGCCTGTGAAAATACTTTTTGGCTGACATCACTTTGACAAATACAGGTATAGCCATTGTTTTAGGATGTTGTATGTAATTCAGCATTACTAAATCTTGCCAGTAGTTAACAGTCTTTTAATGCTGTTTAATGTAAGTCACAACCAAAATAGCAAATAGTGTAGATTTACCATTGGGTTGCGATTCTCTCCAGGGTGAACTTGACCTAAAGTGAAATTCGGTGGAGTATTCAGTTGCATTCAGAACAGAACTGAGGATAATACACCCTTATTAAAATGAGCCAAAATATGAAATGAAAGATCCCGCAAGGGGTGCGCAGAACTTTGAAAATGATAGGCATTTAAATTCAATATAATGCAGCACCTCACAAAACAAAAATCTCTCTCTCTCTCTCTCTCTCTCTCTCTCTCTCTCTCTCTCTCTCTCTCTCTCTCTCTCTTTCTCCCCCTCTCCCTCTCGCTCTCTCTCTCTCTCTCTCTCCCTCTCTCTCTCTCTCTCTCTCTCCCCCCCCAGTGGTGATGATCCACTGGACACGTCAGATAAAAGCAGTACTCAGCGCTCAATCCGTGAGCGACATGGGAGACACCTCAGGCCCGCTGGAGGAGATCTCTTTCTGGAAGAGCCGCTGTGCTGATCTGGACAGCATTAGTAAGCAGCTGCAGAAACCTGGAGTCTGTCATATACAGGCCATTCTTCAGCTCTACACATCAACCTACATCCCACCCTTCTGTGAACTAGCCAAGCAGATCCAGGTACAGCTCAGTACCTACCTACTTGCCTATGTGTGTGTGTGTCCATGAGTGTATGAAAATTGTGCAGGGCTACATGGCAGGAATTGAGCCGAGGGGTAATGGGCTGAACAAGAACATTCTCTGGCTGTTGATGATTTATATGCGCCTTCTGAACGGCTTCTCCTCACCCCTCGGAAATGAGGCCGTCTCACATACACTCTTCGCTATTAAGAGTTGGCCCGGCTTATCATTTCAGCGAGAGACGGAGCCTGTCTGTCAGCTCTTCTGCAGCGCTTAGTGTCGCACCCTCATTGCCCTTTAACACTGATTTTATATCAGTTTATGGTTGTTCTTATAATGACTCGGGATTGGGGTTTAGATAGAGGACCTGCATCAGTGTCGAGGACACGTGTTCCTTTTTCTGATTGTCATGCCTCCAGCTTCATTCTGCGCAAACTGCAAGGCTGCAGCAACTGCCATCCTTCATTTTAAACAATCTCCAAAGCCTCTGAAAAAAAATCAATGTGACCAGTATGAAATAATTAAACATCAGCTCTATTTGACCTTCAGGGGCACCCATGGATGCTTGTAATAGTGGCATTGTAGAGTCAGCTGTGTGCCTGATCACTGTCCCATAACAGCCAACTTTGTGTGTCAATGGTGGCACTCACTTTACTTGGGTAAAACCCTTTAAGCTTATTCAGATGTCACTGAAGTTGACCTTAACTGTCCAAATTGACTTCAGGGACCAGTTGCATAAACATAACCACTAAGTTAAGACTGTAGTTGTGTCCCAACTGACGCACCATACACTTACACTCTATACTTATGCACTATGTACTCAACCGTGTAGTGTTAGAACTTTATAAGGTTATTTTGTCATTCAACAACTCCCTCCCTATGAAGTGTACAACATTCTACGCTTCGTTTTATCGGTTAATAAAACTCTGTAGAACTAAGATAATCGGGACTTAAGACACAATTCGTGTATTAATGCACTATTCTAGTACAATTAGTGTGTTCACACTGAAAATTAAAAAAAGAAAAAGTGCACATAAAAAACAGGCAAGTGCATCATATGGGTATTTAAAGTGCACTGTTTCTTTTTTGAATTTTCAGTGTGAACACACTAATTGTACTAGAATAGTGCATTAGTACATGAATTGTGTCTTAAGTCCCGATTATCTTAGTTCTACAGAGTTTCCTGTGATGTGTTGTGTTTTAAGAGTGATTGAATCTGCTCGGAAGAATGTCGGGGTCGCACCTATCTCAAATCATAAATATCGAATATGTTAAATATTTACGACCTGAAATCCTGTTGCGTGGGAGGAACCCGAGGACAAACGTGCACACACTCTGTAGATTGTCACGTGGAACGATACCAAATAACAAAGTGAGCTGCCGGACGACGAAAGCATCCAAACCTTTTTTCTTTTCTTTTTTTTTGCAAATTTTCTGTAAAAAGCAGTCTAATTCTGTTATCTGCATTTCTTCTTGCCCATCGTCAGCCATGATTGTTTACTCTAAAGTCACGTTTGACCGCAAGAGATTTCTCGAGATTTCCCGTGTTCACAGTCGGGACTCTGGTTGTTTGTGAATGGAATCTGTTAGTGTATGTTGTGCTGTTGTGGTCACATCATGGCACTCCACACACTATAGGAACAAAACTGTTAAACATATGATTTTTTAAAAATCTTTTAGTGTTGGCCAGCCTTAAGCAGTTATTGCAACTGACCCAGATGAGTAAAATCGGTGCAATGTGAAAGCTAAATTATTTGATTTGGTTTAGGTGGTGTTAAGTGGTGTCTGTCTGTTTATCTGTTGTCTGTCTGACTGTCTGTCTTTTGTCTATCTCTCTCACTCTCAATCTATTGTCTGTCTGCCTGTCCTCTCTCCTTATCTAACATCTGTTTGTCAGCGTGTCAAATGTAGCCTAGGTAGCCTAGGTAGTGGCTAATGGGGATCTGAATAAAAAAATCTATCCATCTAGCCATCCATCCATCCCTGTCTGTCTGTCTGTCTATGTGCCTGTCTGTCTGCCGGTCTATCTGTCTGTTTGTTGAAGTAACATTGGTTTTTGTTTTGTTCTCCAGGACAGCACTTTGCAGGCTCAGTCAAACGTCTCCTTCCTGTCCTTACTGAAAGAGCCTTGTGAGGAGCTTGCTCAGCTTAAACCTTGTGAGATTGTACCCAAACTCGCTCACATCCTCAACCTCATTCGTGTGATATGGGTCAACTCCAGCTACTACAACACCCGGGACAGGATCACAGCTCTATTATCCAAGGTACATCATTTTACCAAGAACCTGATTCATTCAGGAACACTGTGTGTTTGCTCAGAGATACACCGGGGTTAATTCTGCCGTGACTTCGTTTTGAATTATTTTCAAAGATGGAATTCTTTTCAAAAACGTAAGTTGCTCTGATATTATCTTCTTGCTAATTGAACTTGTTTAAAAGCTCACAATTTCTCATGTGTATTGCTAAAATATTCTATTATATTAGGGAATATGTAATCCTTTTATTTACTATGATAACATCGCATGCACAGTCTACAAATGCAAGTCGCATGTGCGTAATGATTGAGTACAGCAGAACATTATATCCGTGTTTCCCAATCCTGTTCCCGGAGGCACACCAACACTAAACATATTTGAACTCTTCTTAATCAAACACACCTGTTTCAACTCATCAGGTTGTTAGTAGAGACTCTAAGACAAGAAATATATGGGTCAGATAAGGAAGACATCCAAAATGTGCTCTGTTGATGTGCCTCCAGGAACAGGGTTGGGAAACACTGCATTATATGTTAGGTTATCTCTTTATAATATCACATGAGTGAATTGATTTTTCAATGCTCTGACAATGAAGATTGATCCCCTACACCTTTTTATTGTTATGTATAACCCTTTGTCTAGGAAATCAATCACTGCATGCATAATTTTGTATGAATCAGCTAATCTCATGCTCAGAGGTTTTCCCTCAATCCACTCACACAGACCTATACAGTCATATTAGTACCTGCTGTCTGGATCCCACACCCCCCCTCCTCTGCTTCCTGCACATCAAAGTTCGGATTGCTTTGGGCTCCGCCACATAGATAAGCCATCAGCCGCAGTAGCGTAGCACATGTAACACGTGTTCTTCAGATCAGAGGAGCGGGGCCTTGCGTCTCTACGCCACCCGCTCGCATCGGTTCACTTGCTTTTCATTTCCATCCCGGGCTCCTTGAGAGCATCAGGGAAACCGTTTAACCTTCTGTAATTACGCTCTGACCCTTCCTCTGCAGGAATCACATGGTACTACTGCCACTTTGTTTCTCTCTTTTTTTTTCTTTTCATTTCTCTCATTTTTCTTTTTTTCTCTTTTTCATTCTTTTCTTTGAAAACACATCAAGGCAAATCGGACTGCTACAAAAACATTTGGTCTAATTGTTTCCTGAGGGGTGAGACCGTGCGCACATGCTGAAATGCCCACATTAAATCAGCAGTTGTTTTCCAAAGGGCCACTTTTATTCTCTGAGGTCATATTTGCACCTTTGACCTGCATATGTTTAATGAGTTCAAGTCTGGACAATCTTTTTTTCCCCTTTTTTTCCCCTTATGTTCAAACTTAAAGGGATAGTTCACCCAACAATGAAATTTTGTCTTACCCTGATTTACTGTGGTAAGCCTATTATTAGTGTTTATGTTTTAGACATGTAGAGATGGTTTTCGCCACATCCATTATGGTGTGGCAGAGGTTAGTTGTCACAATTAGCGTGAATGGTTGACATGGAGCAGTTAAATCTCCAACCTCCGGGGAACCCCCCCCAGAACAGAGGAGAGTTTGCCAGCAAAAAAAACAAGAAACTTTTAATCTGTCAGAAATGTACTTCAGCCACAACACTGTAATTTTTTATGCAGTGTTACCCAGGCCAAATGCCTGCGGTTCAGTCAAGTGAGCTCTCACACTTTGTTCTTACCTTGTCAAATATACAGAATATCTGATGTGAAAGTTCTACTGTGTAAGGTCAGTGCTTGTGCTATGAAAATGGCTTAGGTTATGCCATAATGATTTTTGAAGTGAAAGAAAGTTCTCTTCTCCAGCAATGGGGAAAAAAAGCCCTCATCAGTTTACGTGCATTTTTTCTACTGGAAAATTTAATTTCTATTTGCCTGAGTGAAAGATTCCAGTGACTGATATAGGCCCTCTCTGTGGAGATTTTTATGTTTTTATTGTTATTCTATGAAATAATGTTGCCATTTTTCTCATGGCTGTTCCACCATGCCATGGACGTACTGTGAGTTTAAATCACCTGCTAAGCTCCATTAATACTCAGTGACTTGGATCTTGTACCTGGTTCACAGATTTGGCCAACGCTCCTATAGGACTGATGGGGGATCAACAACCCCTGACCAAATTTCGATATGAAACATTTCAGAAGAAATTGAGGAAACTGTTCTAAAATCAGAGTGTAACGATGATTTCTATCAACGGCCATATACAAATACATCTAAATGGACTGTGAAGTCCACCCAGTGCTCTGTTTTCATTGGCTGCATGCAATAGCGCATTAGCTGTGCTGTGTTTAATGAAGGTGAAATGGGCCCTGGTATTTGCACTTTTTTTAAACTTTAGAGGGTTTCTCCCCCTCCAAGATGTAAAATAAGATGGGAAACCTGATTATTTGAGCAGGGAAACATTTTATTGTGCTTGCAGTGAGGAAGGAAAGAAAGAAGGCGGTAGAGAAAAAGACGTGGAGCAGAACTTGCTTTCTTGATTCAGTTTCCAGTCAGAAGTTTCCAGCTAATAATTTCCAATCAGAGGGCATTTGAGTCACGATGTGTGTGTTTGTGCGTGTATTTGTATGTGTGCGTCACGACCGCCTTCCTTTGTCTCTCCCTAAGGGCTTCAGCATTTCTTTTATTTGTTTTTGGTTTGTTTTCTCCCCCGTCCTATTTCTCCGAGCTGGTAGAGCCTACATCGGATTTAATATCATTTTCCAATCAGCCAGCGCTAGGGGCCATGGACTTTGGACTCGCGTGCGCTGTTACGTTTAATACCAAGAGAAAAATACAGAGGTAAAGAAAGAGTTCAAATATGCAAGGCCTTCAAAAGAATAATTTGTAATAATTATGCTGGCAGTCTGAGACTGATGTTATTTAGTACATGAGACTCAGCTATATATGCCGTCTGCTTCCCACCGTCTATTTTCTGATATGAAACACCATCTGCCAGGGTTTCTTAAAGCTCAGCGCTTGTCATCTATTCTTACCTCTTACGTCCACCTAACCCTACTTTCAGCTCCGTCTAGTTTTTTTTTTCCTGCACCAAAGTTAAGATGCGCTTCTCTGCTGATTTTCAAGAGCCGCTGTGACAGAAATGGAAGAAACGTCTCTGATTGAACAAGGCCTTAGAAATCTCTTGAGACGCAGGCGTTGGGACATGTGTTGTCTTCATTTACAGAAGGTTCTTTTTTTTCTTTCAGTAAAGAGAGGAATGAAAAAAAATGTATGAACTCATAAGCTGTTTAATTCTGTGGCTCTCTTAACCTTTTGCTTAAATGAGAATTTTGAGTCATTTACATATCAATTTAATTTCCTCTTGTTTTGTGCCTCCTTCATTAAAACAGGAATTTGCCTGGCACTGTAATCAGGGTGTAGTACACATTACTGCAGCATGGTACACACACACACACTTTCTCTAACTCTTTTTTCCCCACATACACATATACACATTCTTTTTCCCTTTTTCCAATGATGTACTGCACACATGTAGAGCTACTTCTAGAGTTCTCTCTCTCTCTCTCTCTCTCTCTCTCTCTCTCTCTCTCTCTCTCTCTCTCTCTCTCTCTCTCTCTCTCTCTCTCTCACTCACACACACACACACACACACACACACACACGTTCGTTTCAGTGCTCTATGGGGTTCCTCTGTCAAAAGAAACTAAAAATGAATGGGAATCTGTCGTTTCACATCCTCCCCATATACATCATCAGGCATAATTACACTTTCTTCTGCTCTCTTCCTCTCTCCTCTTTGTTGCCTTCTCTTCATTCTTTTTTTCTTTGCCCGCTTCTATACAACGATCTCTGTTTTTGTAAGGCATATACGTCTGAGTGACACCAGGCACAAAAGCCAAGGTTTTAACAGGGGTAAATCCTGTCTGATTCGTATAAAAGTCTGTACTCAAGGTTAATCTACACCTGAATGCAGAGCACATTACGGCACACACCTGTCTGTGCTTGCTTTGGTACAGTCAACTTGGTTCTCTTAACAAACATTCATATGCAAATCCTCACTTATGAGGCATGCAGTAGATACAGACACAGAGACAGATTCATACTTGGATCACTGGGTGTTAAATTTAAGTACATTATCTATACTATGTGTGTGTGTTTTTTTGTTATTGCAGATGAGTAATGAGATCATCGGTCTGTGCTGTCGGCAGATTTCTCTGGACAGGATCTTTCAGGGTTACGTGATCTCCAGCAAGCAGATTCTGAATGACTGTATCCAGTGCTGCCTGGCATGGAAAGAGCTCTACTTGCACACCTCCCAGCTCCACCACAAGTACAGTAGACCTAAATCACCTTTTCTGTCTCTCTCTCTCTCTTTCTGAGTTCTGCTCTGTTCTCTACAGCACAGGAACACGACACTTATAACTGCACTGGGATTGCACTGTATTACAGAAGCACCAATTGACTTTACACGACATAACGTCTCGGTTACGGATGTAACCCTCGTTCCCTGAGTAGGGAACGGAGACGTTACGTCGGATGACGACGAATGGGGTTTCGCTTAGAAAGCCTATCAACTTCGAGTATTACAAAACGAGCCAATGGCGAAGAAATGCCATGGGTCTGCGGAATTTGCATGACGTAACTCCGCCCCACCTCGTAGGTATAAAAGGAGGTCGCCGGCAACATGCAGTTATGTTTCTTTGCTGAGGAGCCAAGACTGAGCTCAGGCGATCCCCGCGGTACAGCGGAAGTGGCAGGCTGACGTAACGTCTCCGTTCCCCACTCAGGGAACGATGGTTGCATCCGTAACCGAGACGTTCCCTTTCGTCGTTACTCCGAGTTACGTCGGATGACGACGAATGGGGTTACCAGTTTAATCATGCCACCTTCACAGCTGTCTTCCAGTGCCCTGCGTAAATCTGAGATCCCTGTCGTGAGACTAGCACGGATGAAGGACTCCTATTTAACACAGGAATACCAAGGTACACTGGGAAGCATATCCCATAGTTTAGAGGAAATATGCAATTAACACCAACCCAGGGGGGGGGGGGGCATAGAAAATACACACATGACCCGAAGGATGCATATGGAGAACACTGGGGTGTCCAGCCGCGGGTGGAATATTCAACCCCAGGGGTGGCAAGGTGGCTTGCCAAGGGAAAGACACATGCTCGGAGAGGCTTACAGTGGGAATACACATGTGGGGGTAGCTCCGGAGAGGGACCATGCACACGGGAGGCACCTAGCCGACGCACAGGCAATAGACACTGGCGCCAGCGTCAGGAGTGCTGGAGGAACTGAGGCCCTTCGAAAAGGCTCACCTGAGGAGAATATCGCACGTAACCAGTCCGTGGAGTGGAATGGCGAGCAAGCGAAGACACCTGAGCGGGTCCAATACTAGCTGGTTGAAGCGAGTACATGAGAGGACACTGGCTCCACTCTGAGATTGTAGAATCTGGCGAATGTGTTAGGTGTCGCCCAGCCTGCAGCTCTGCAGATGTCTGTTAGCGTTGCAGATGTCTGTCTAACCCTCGGTCAGGGAAAAATACAGGTCGCAGTGGGTCGAATCGTGAGAGGCAAACAGATCTATCTGTGCGTCCCCGAACTGGTCCCAAATCAGGTGAACCGACTGGGGATGGAGTCGCCATTCTCCAGGGAGGGGCTGAAGCCGTGAGAGCTCGCCGGCTGCACAGTTCAGGACTCCGGGAATATAAATGGCTCGAAGTGACCTCAGATGCTTCTGACTCCATAAGAGGAGGTGGCGGGCAAGTTGCGACATACGGCGGGAGCGTAGACCACCTTGATGGTTGATGTACGCTACAGTGGCGGTATTGTCTGACCGGACTAGTACGTGTTGACCCCTGAGCAACACCCGAAAGCGGTGCAGGGCAAGGCGTACTGCCAGCAACTCGAGGCAATGGACATGCCATAGGCGCTGGGGTCCTGTCCAGGTCGAGTCGATGTCCATGCCGAGAAAAGAGATCCTCTGCATGGGGCAAAGTTTGCTCTTCTCCCAGTTGACCCGAAGGCCCAAGCGAGCTAGGTGCCGGAGCACAAGGTCCCTGTGTTCGCAAACCTGGTCTCGAGAGTGAGCTAGGATAAGCCAGTCGTCGAGATAGTTCAGGAATCGAACCCCGTGAACCCGAAGGGGAACAAGGGCTGCCTCGACGACCTTCGTGAAGACGCGAGGAGACAGGGCTAGCCCGAAAGGGAGAACCACGTACTGGTATGCCTGCCCCTCGAAAGCAAACCGGAGGAACGGTCTGTGTCGAGGAAGAATGGAGACATGAAAGTAGGCGTCCTTCAGGTCGATCGCTGCAAACCAATCCTGTGGCAGTACACATTCGAAAATGCGTTTGGCGATGAGCATCTTGAACGGCATCCTGTGAAGGGAGCGGTTCAGCACGCGCAAGTCCAGGATCGGTCGTAACCCACCGGTTTTCTTGGGGACAATGAAGTAGGGGCTGTAGAAGCCGGACCTCATGTCGGCTGGAGGGACAGTCTCGATTGCACCCTTCGCCAGCAGGGTGACAATCTCTGCTCTCATGATGAGCGCAACCGCGCTCTGGTAGAGGGGGCCAGGGAAGGACCAGGAAGGTTGTCCCGCGGGGGCCTGCTCTGCCAGGGGTCTGGCGACAGAGGGGGACAAGGGCGAAGCGGTCCGTGGACGGCACGCCGTGTCAACCGACTCTGGGACAGAGGGGGACGAGGAGAGCACGGCTTGGGGGCGGCGCTCTGTGTCGTCCGAAGACTCTGTGAGCTCAGGGAAGAGGGGATCGTTTCTTTCTTTAACCACTTTAGGGTGCTGCCCACGCGTGGGTGAGCAGCGGGGACCGGAGAACAGCGGGAGGGGTGGGAGCCGTAGGAGGGCGCCCTCGGCGGTTAACAGGCTGAGCGTGGAGGCAGCAGCTGGTCGGCGGGGCAGAATGTGCTTAATGGCCTCGGTCTGTTTCTGCACAGTCGAGAACTGTTGGGCAAAGTCCTCGACTGCTCCGCCAAAGAGGCCGGCCTGGGACAGGGGTGCATCAAGCAGACGAGTCTGCTCGGTATCCAGCATGTCGGCCAGGTTCAGCCACAGATGTCTCTCCTGGACCACCGAAGTGGACATCACCAAACCCAGGGAGCGCGCGGTCACCTTCGTCGCCCGGAGGGCAAGATCGGTTGCGGCGCGCAGCTCATCGAAGAGCCCTGTGTCTGTCCTGCCCTCGTGCATGTCTCTGAGCATCTGGGCCTGGTAGACCTGCAGAGTGGCCATAGCATGCAGTGAAGAAGCTGCCTGTCCCGCCTGTCCCGCCACCAGGGTCGACGAAAATCTACAGGCTTTGGATGGGTACTTAGGCTCAACACGAGAAGAAGCACTCTGAGGACACAGTTGCATCGCAACAGAGCGTTCAACCGGGGGAAGCCCAGTGTACCCACGGACAGCTGCCCCATCGAGGGGAGGAAAGGCGGATGAGATCAACGAGCGGTCCCGAGAAGACAGGGGGGTCTTCCAGGACTTCGAGATCTCATCATGCACATCCGGGAAGAAAGGAAATGGGGTTTGCCGTGGACGAGGGTCGGCGGCCTTACCCAAAATCATCTAGCCGCGAGCGCTCAGGACAGTGTGGAGGCCTCCACTCTATTCCGATGCTCGCGGCTGCCCGGGAAAGCATGGCCGTCATCTCCGGATCAGACTCAGGCACAGCCGTATGCACACCGGAAGGTGGCAGCTGTCCTGAGCCCTCACTTCCAGAAGACTCAAACCCACCTAGTGATGCTGCTACAGACATAGCATCATCCTTTGTAGCATCATCCTCTGTAGCTTCAACCGAAACACGCAGGCCACCCGAAGGTAGACCCGCGGGAATCGGCAGTTCACTAGCGGGCACCGTCACTGAAGAGGGGGGGCTGGGGTCGCGGACACAGAGTCGGCGCCTTGTTCCAGACCGTCACCCTCAGGTCACCCTGACCACCAGCCGAAGTAGCACCACGCAAGGGAGCACTAGATCGGGGTGTGGATGAGGGGACCCTCACTCTTGCGAGTTCATTGAGTCTCGACCTTAATGACGCGATGGTCATGTTCCCACAAAGAGAACATGAGTCATCCACGAGCGCTGCTCTAGCATGATCCATGCCCAAACATACTAGACAGCGCTCGTGCCCATCAGAGTCCGATACCAATCTGCCGCAACCAGAAGTACACGGGCGAGGCATCTTTAAAAAGACGTGCCGCATGCAAGCTCTTTTATGAGAGAAACACTCTAAGTGTTGAAGCGCCCGGGGAGACATGCGCTCTCTGGCAAACCACTGCACAGATAAGCAGGAAGCGCGCGCTCGCTGGAGATCGCCGTCACAACAACACCAGAGGAACTCGTTCGTGAAGCTGACAATTCAGAGATGGCTTGTGGAGAGAAGAATAAACTTGGCTCCGAAGCGAAAACATAACTGCATGTTGCCGGCGTCCTCCATTTATACCCACGAGGTGGGGCGGAGTTACGTCATGCAAATTCCGCAGACCCATGGCATTTCTTTGCCATTGGCTCGTTTTGTAATACTCGAAGTTGATAGGCTTCCTAAGCGAAACCCCTTTCGTCGTCATCCGACGTAACTCGGAGTGACAACGAAAGGGAACTGAGATTTTCTACAGTCAGCAGTGCCATATTGGAGTGCCGTATCTTTTTGGCTGCATGCCTACTATCACAGGATGTGTATACTTGAGTAGTACTGTGAGTGAGCGTGTGTAACCATGTATAATATATTTGATAATTTTGTTGCTCTAAACCCGCTACATTGTTATTTTGTTATGCTCATAAAGCTTCTTCGCCAATCGGCTCTTGCAGTGTTGCCATGTCCATTTATTATAGGCATATTTGGGCGTGTTATTTTTTTTACAATTTTGAAGTGACAACTTAGTTCAGCTGGAATATGTATGTGACCTTTGTGCCAGTGCCACAGTACTTTGAATGGAGAAAAGTCAGCTATGGCCACTATTTAGCTAAGCCCCTGTTTACCATTCGAAACTTACAGACACCAAGTTTTTTATGTTGTTGAAAGAGTGCATTTATTCGATCA
This sequence comes from Meda fulgida, assembly GCA_030578275.1. Lineage (NCBI taxonomy): Eukaryota > Metazoa > Chordata > Actinopteri > Cypriniformes > Leuciscidae > Meda > Meda fulgida. Next base: position 47,090,201 of record CM060622.1, read on the forward strand.
AAATGTAGTACAAATATTAGCTCAGAATAAATCACTAAGAAAAGAAGTAACAATGACAAGCCAACTGTTGGGAATGAAGTTAACAAGTATAGAGAGTATATTAAGAGAGAGGGCTGAATAAAGCTAACATCATTGTGAATAATAAGAGGCATTCCTTATCTTATGCTTTTGAATTAATGCCATCTGGCCGACGGTACTGTGTTCCCTGATGCATGAAAAACAGGTCCAAACTATCTTTTATCCCCCAAGCAATTAGATGTTTAAAATCTTGTTGATTGATGGTCAGCTGGTCTGGATATCCTAAATTTGATTTATTTGCTTTAAATTTTTGTATGTATATGCCAACTGTGATTTTTTTTAAAATGTCTGTGTGAGCATGCTGCAAACTCCTTTCCCGGTATTATCCGAGGGATAAATAAACTTCTACTACTTTATATTTTTTGTGACCGTCACCCTGTCTGTCACGTTTTGATCATTTTAATGCATCCTTGCAGAATACAATTATTTCTATCTTTAAAAAAACAAATTTGTTGACCCCAAACTTTTGAACAGTAGTGTAAAATATTTTTATTTGTGAATGTGAATTAGCTTATGCATTTGTAAATCACATTTTATAAAAATGTGACTGATATTGATTAATACTAATAATAACTGCTACCTTAAGCACTTTTTCTAATTTAACAATTACTGCTTATGCTGCTGCACTTATAATGTGTTTTTTTATATTAGGTTACTTATATAACTAATAAGGCTAGCACTACTAACACAACCAATATGCTAATACTGCTGCCCCTGTTTGCACTGCTACTGCAATTCTCCTGTATTACTAGTTATTAGTTATTAGCTTCTAATACAACAAATTCTTTAACAGCTAATGCGTTGCTACATTAGCATAGTTCTCTTCATTATTATCCCTGATAATACATTGCTGCCAAAGATTCTGCTGTTAAGCAAAAACACGGTTAAGCAATTACCAACAATATCATTGCTGTACTAATGCTACTATTGACATCTCAGCTCTCACCACAACCTTGGTTCTTAACTCTAAATTCTGTTTCATGTTCAGCTAAGTGTTCTTCTGTCTGAGTCAACTGTACACAGATAGTGTTCGGTTTTCATCCCCAGGTCTTCCTTTCCATACAGAAGCTAATACAGAGCACACTCTCAGCCTATATTATGGCGCTTTTCCACTGGATGGTACGGCTCAGTACGGTTCGGCATGGTTCGGCTCGCTTCACTTTTCCACTGCTTGGTACGACTCGGCGCAGCACGGCTCAGTTCGCTTTAGCTCGGTTGCTTTTCCACTGCATTAAGTACCGCTTCAAAGTGGGTGGGATTATGACTGATCGTTATAGTTTATCCGTTCCTCGTCAACCAATAAGAGGAACGTCTGCTCTTCTCGTCCACTGACCACGATTCAGCCATTTCTTTTTTGGAAGTTTTTTTTCTTCAAGCAAGTGAAGCAAGTAATTTTAAAACAGGTGCTACAGCGGTGGCTGCTACTGGCTATTTAAATCTAGCGGGTTTGATGTCTCACAAATACAATGACTGGTAGTGACGATTCTGTCTGTCTGACCAATCAGTGATCTACAGTGCTTCCACGTCACATTTTAGTATCGGTACGGTACGCTTGGAACCTCAACAGAGGTGTTACCATTTAAAGCGAGCCGAAGCGAGCTGTACCGTACCGTACCATGCAGTGGAAAAGCGCCACAAGTGAGCCGTATCAAGCCGAGCCGTACCGTACCATGCAGTGGAAAAGCGCCAAAGCGTGCCGAACCGAACCGTACCATACCATGCAGTGGAAAAGCACCATTATTGACTGTACACCCTGCTCTCTAGCTTTCAGCTTTATAGCCCTTCCTCTTCCTGTCATTTCCTCCATCAATGACTCTACCTAACCCACCCAGACATCTCAGCTTCTCCACACAGTACCTGCGCTCTCTTTCTCTGTCTCTCTCTCTCTCTCTCTCTCTCTCTCTCTCTCTCTCTCTCTCTCTCTCTCTCTCTCTCTCTCTTTCTCTCTCTCGTTTTCGCAGTGGAAATGAAACTGCTGCTAAATGAGAGTGCCAAAGCCATGCAGTGATTGCAGCCCTCCTGCCATAAAGAACAGCATTTTACGGTGTGATGACAGTTTCTTCTTCAAAGTGATGGCAACTTACCGCAAAATGATGGAGGCTGAACACGACAGCGTCCATTTGAAAGGAGCTCTCTCAGAGTCATCTCCCGTAGTTTATTATTATTATTATTATTGCACGTAGGGTTTGGCTGGCATTTCTACTTTAGGTGTGGTGAAACTTTGCAATACTGTTTCATCATCTCGCAGCAGAATGCAGTGACTGCTTCGTAAACTATGGCACAACTCATAGCACTGTGATTTTGAAAGATGTTAACAGTGTAGCAAAATGCTGTATTGTTGAGGATGAATGTGGCAGATTCAGTGGGAGGGATGCTCTGTTGTGTAGAAGAAACATTTATTTCATAAGCAAGTCTTCTCGACAGGATACAGCCATTCAGTTGTGGCTTTTTAAAACAGCAAGGGGCTCCAGAGGTTTTTCACGGAAAGTAATGTACGGTCAACCAAAGACAGCACAATGTTCTTAGTGGGTTACAGCCTAAGGTCTCTCACTTTCACTCAAACCCTGCAGTTTTTTGGATTGTACCAGATTTTTTGGTGATGTGAGCCTGCTGGTTGTTTATGACTGTTGTCTTCATTTGTTGTGTTGGATGAAAAGGGTTTGCTTTTCCCTGAATCCTCCAAATTACAGCACAATTGACACACAGTTCCACCTCTTTTACCAACACCGTACAATGGACCTCATTCATGAAACACGAGCAGAACTAATTTTTGTGTAAACCGCTCATGAAGCCGTTCTGATGTATATTTTCGGATTCATGAAAATTTTCGTATTTTCAAAACGATAGGTGGCATGGAAGAAATGTACAACTGCTCCCTACCACGTGTAAATGGTGCAGAAAACTTTTGGACATTCTGTTTTCTTTTAGGTGAACTGATGACACTGCATTATGATGCACTATGTAGCATAATAATAATAATAATAATAATAACCTTTATTTTCTATAGCGCCTTTAAATGTACATCTCAAAGTGCTGTACAAAAACAATTTAAATAGCAAAGATACAACACACAAAAGAGACATAATACACAGTAAAAACATAAAAAGCAACAAGCATAAAAGACAATAAATCAATTAAAAGCCTAAAAAAATGAGTTTTAAGCTGAGATTTAAAGATTCCAAAAGATTTGGCTTGCCTGATCTCAATCGGTAGAGAGTTCCAAAGTTTTGGAGCTAATGAAGAAAAAGCCCTATCTCCCATTAATCTCAAACGGGTTGAGGGGACAGTTAAAAGACCAGTATCTGAAGAACAAAGATCACGTTTTGGAGTATATGGAGTTAAAAGCTTTGTCAAATATTGAGGTGCCAAACCATGCAGTGCCTTGTAAGTAAGCACCAAAATGTTGAAATCCACCCTAAACCTAATATGAAGCCAGTGCAAAGACTCAAAAACGGGAGAAATATGGTCTCGTATGTTAGTTCTTGTAAGGATTCTGGCAGCCGAATTTTGTAAAACCTGCGTTCTGTTTAAGGTTACTTTTGACACGCCAGCTAACAAGGCATTACAGTAATCAATACGCGAAAACACAAAAGTGTTTATCAATCTCTCTTCAACAGTAAACGAAAGCATCGGACGCAATCTGGCAATATTTCTAAGATGGAAAAATGAGATTTTAACAGTATTCAAAACATGTGGCTCAAACGTTAAAATTGGCATCAAAAATTACTCCTAAATTCCTCAATTTAGTTTGAAACTCCACAGTAGAGCCATCAAGAGCTAGAGTGACCGGCTCTACTTTGCGTAGTTGGTGGGGTGAACCAACAAGCATAATCTCAGTCTTTTCACAGTTAAGACAAAGAAAGTTATCAGTCATCCATTCCTTCATCTTAGAAATACACTCAGAAAGAAAATTAACAGGCACAATTTCATTAGGTCTAAAATGAATGTAGATCTGAGTATCATCTGCATAGAAATTAAAATTTAGACCAAGTGTTTTCAAAAGCTGACCAAGAGGATAAACATAAATATTAAAAAGAAGAGGGCCCAAAATTGACCCCTGAGAGACGCCAGACTGCACAACATTGACCTCAGATCTAAATCCACCCATGGCAACGAATAATAATATCTCAGAGTTCGCCCTCGTTTTTTTTATGGCTAAAAGTTGAAAGCTGTTAAAATTTGGGTTACTGCATTTTTATTTTGAGATATATTCTTTAAAATGAGATTCTAGTAACCAAAGCGTCTCAGCTGGTAAAACGAAGAGCAGAGCTCCTGGCACTTTTTCAGCTGGCTAAATTCGGTTTGGTGAACACACGTTAATTTAATATTTATTGTTAGGCATGTGGCCTATTAGTCTCTTTTGCATTTATGCAATATACTGGAGCCAAACCTGAGAAGGGAGTCCGGAATATTCAACAGCGTTCCTGGACACATAATTTGTGTAGTTGTAATTCATAGGTGGGATTATGCTAATTGTGAACTATTTACGAATGTTTGACAAATCATTAACATACACACGTGTACCTATCAAATCTGATGTTTACGAAGCGTTTGTGAATCCGGAGGAGAGTTTTCGGGAAGGTCTATTTTACGCTCTAATTACTCAGAATGATACATTTACTTAAAATAATTTAGTTAAAAATCCATGCAAATTCTTGTCTATGTGAAAATTAATAGATATCATAAAAATCAATGGGATCCAAAACAATATTGGTCCCAATTGTCTTCCATCTTCTGGACAAATGACAACATTTTTATTTTTGCGTACAAATTTCCTTTAACGGTGTTGTTTTAATTACTTTATCATGCCTTTGACAATTGTTGATTTTTGACTGAAAACAAGATGTCATTGTCATGACAACATTGGCAACATTTCAAGATGATCTGATGTCGCATTTGATGGAGGCGGAGTGTGTTTGTCAAAATAGGATACTGTTTTGCGCTTCTGTGCTATAGAGTCTGTTATTTAGCATATTGTTATTTGGAAGAAAGAAAAAGACCTACTTCAGAGATAACATCTGTAGTTTTTCTCCAGTAGAGGTACTATGTTTACTGATTTGACCAGAGCATCAGGAATCCTATACATTCGAGAGCTTGCGGATATAATCGTCACAGAAGAGAATGCAAGCTTTGTTATTACGAGGTGTTTGTTGTTGCAGTACCATTAATGGCCTTCCAGCTGCAGCAATAATAGCCTCACTTCTGCGGCCTTGGCTGATGGCAGCGCTTGAAGTGTATCGATTGCTGCACTAGTGAATTCAATACAGCGCTGCAACTAAAAACTTAAGGCACGGCAGGCCTCAGAGGTAGGATTTGATTGTCCCTGCTTTACGATGTATTGAGTGTGAGAGTGAATACCCTGTGTTAAAGCAGACAGCGTTATCAATGAGCAATGTTAAAGCTCGATCCAGATGCTTGAGGTTTTGTGTTAAGCAAACCAAGACCTCTTTCTATTTTCAGTTTGAAGAGGGAGACCATTACGCACACTCTCTTAAATATCTTAGTCCTTCAGAGTTCATTTTCTAGGGATACGTCTTCGAGATGGGTGCTTTAAGATACCGTTTTATACTATTTGTAATAAACACATGTCAGCTTTTGAATACTTGTGTGGTTCTTTGCACGGACAGGAGGAGAAGAAAACCAGCAAGTGTCATTGGCACTTTTGCTGCTCACATCACGTCAGATACTTTCAGAGAAATGATTGATCAAAGCCAGCCGTCAGCTCTATCAGTCTGGACAGCCACGAGTCAAAGGGCACCTGTGTTTTTCTCCAGAGCTATTTTACTTGCATCGTATGTACAAGTAGGGATCACTTAAGTTGGTTTGCTCAACCTCATGGTGTATATGTTTATATATGTGTGTGTTGTGACACATGATTAATGTAGAGTTTGCTGTAGCATGCCCTTCATCCTCTGTCCTCCTGGTGGACCCTTTTTCTTTTTCTCTTTTGCTTTTCACTCTCACTTTATCATTCAATCTCTTTTTTTCAGTCTTTAATCTTATTTTTTTTCTTCACCTCTTTTTTATCCTTTTCACCCCATTTGAAAGAAAAATCACTAATGAGATCTCTGTAATATATCATTTGTTCTTGGACAGTAATGGGATTTAATGGAGTCTTTACTCAAGTAGTAATCTAACGTCTTTACAATTTTCAGATGAGATCTCAACAATATCACAAACTGTGCTCAGATTTTCCAATATACTAAAATCTGCAATCTAAAGTGAAAGGCTATGTTTTTTTAACCTCATAATTTTTAATCAAAATGTCATAACTCATCTTTCCCCATGTGGTATGTCATTTTATCTGCTTAATCCCCAACACTTTCTTACAATTGACTGCAAGCTTGCATTCAGATCTGATGGCCCTTCATTTTTCTTTCTTTTCCAATAATCCTTGGACTCGGATGTACGTCACAGTACGGCAGAAAAGATCTGTCAGTACTTCCGTTTTATAGCCATTTTAACATTTGGCAGTTCAATCGAATGAGTCAAGAGACGGAAATCAAGTGCATTGCAGTGCATTATACTGTTCAATTTTGGTAAATGTAGCAGGTCACTTTATTCTGTGAATAAAGAAAAGAAAACATTGAGACAACCTGGGGCAACATTTATACTGTAATGAAACATAATTGAGAACTAAGTTGAAGTTCTGTCAAGTCAAGTCTCCTTCATTTATATAGCGCTTTTAACAATATGGACTGTTTCAAAGCAGCTTTACAGTGATAATAGGAAATTAAAGTATTTTTCAGTATTATTTTTTTTTTTTTTATCTCTGCGCAAGCTTTTTAAATTGCAAACCTGTGAAAACACTGACGCCGTGCACATGCGTATTACATCTTTAGTCTATAGGTATGCAAGTATGCAAGTATGCAAGTTAAGTAGCTGGAAATTACTAGTCAGCTTACTAGTTTTGTGAGCTATGAAAGCATTACTATTTTCGTCTTGACTCTAAGTTTTCTTTTTTTCTACCACTCTCTTTTCCCTTCACTCCTATTCCCTCTTTTCTTTTCTTTTCCCTTAGTTTTATTGAATTTTGAGTCAATCATGTCAGATTTTACAGACAATGCTTTTAAAGGTTGCTCAGTAAGGAGCAATGCACCCTGTCCCCATATGAAAAGTAACCTTTTTGGTCAGCCTGGTTATTCTTATGTATAGTGACTGAGCTTGAATCCTTTCAGGCTTTCTGAAACACAGATGACCTCATAAAATATCTGTCATGGTTGGAATCATTGCCATGGTAGCGCTAACTGCTCCGTGCTTTGAACGAAAGTTTTGCAGATTGTGTTTGTGGGTTTGTGTTTAAGTGCACACATGTTTATGTGTGTGTGTGTGTGTGTGTGTGTGTGTGTGTGTGTGTGTGTGTGTGTGTGTGTGTGTGTGTGTGTGTGTGTGTGTGTGTGTGGTCCTGGTATTCCCTACGTTATTCCCTACCAAATGTCCCCACAAGGATAGTAATACCAATAATCTTTGACCTTGTTGGGACATTTTTTTAGTCCCCATCAGGAAAACAGCTTATAAATCATATGAAATTAAGATTGTTTTGAAAATGTAAAAATGCAGAAAGTCTTCTGTGATGGGCAGGTTTATAGTTAGGGGATAGAATATATATGTAGTTTGTACAGAATAAAAAAAATCATGTCTATGGAAAGTCCCCATAAAACATGGAAACTGTGTGTGTGTGTGTGTGTGTGTGTGTGTGTGTGTGTGTGTGTGTGTGTGTGTGTGTGTGTGTGTGTGTGTGTGTGTGTGTGTGTGTGTGTGTGTGTGTGTGTGTGTGTGTGTGTGTTATGACTCTAACACCAAATGTTCATTACACATTTCATTTTAACGATTGAATTCTTAATTCTGTCATTTAGTTTTGATACTAGTGCTTTATAGTGTTACATTTGCCACTGACATCCCAGCTATGATGAAATCATGTATAATAGCTACCAGTGAGAGTGTTTTCATCCATGTTCACTTAACAACCTAGAGATAACATACAGTAGATACTTTGTAGTTACTTTGAATTTATATTTGACATAACAAATTCAGACAGCAGTAGAAAAATATTGGACATCTAAAAACGATTTTATGGAACTCTAAAGTCAGTTTTTCGAAAATTCACAGTGAAACTGTCACTTTTTTTCTCAGGCTGAGAGGGAGCTTTACTAAGCATGGTCTGAATAACTGACATTTATAGTAGTTATTTAAATTAAATTGCCCCCTCCTACGGTTGCCTCCGATCCCCTACTGTTTTGTCTAGTTAGGACCAATTATGGCGAACACTTTTATGAAACACTGGGCTCATTTTAATTAATATTTTGTTTGTTTTGGTGAAAATGCTGGTTGTTTGCATTTCACTGATTTCATTCATTTATTTTTCCGTAAGCACTTAGCTTCTTATCCTGATCCACTCACTCACATTTTCTGTTTAAGTCAACATATCTAACCTTGCTACTACCAACATTTTATCATGGTTCATGGTATGCAGTTACTTGTTCAAAGGGATGTGACCCTGGAGCCAGAGAGCGTGTAAGAGAATAAACATAATGATATCTTATCGTCAGTAATCTGTGTTACTGCCTATGTCTGACATTCACCTCTGTGTCCTCCTGTGTGTTTAGACAGTGCATTCATCACTATGGGCCCAATGACGACCTTCTCTGAGACCTATACCACTGGATCGTGTCTATCTCATAATCACTTACTCTGTCTCTCTCTCTCTCTCTCTCTCTCTCTCTCTCTCTCTCTCTCTCTCTCTCTCTCTCTCTCTCTCTCTATTTCCCAGAACAACCGTTCATCGCTTTTTGTCATTTTGAGGTTATTCTTCCTCCCAATCCCTTTTAGTTGTACAAAAGTTGTCCTCCCTCACCCCTCTTCCTTTCTTTCTTTTGCATGACAGCCGTTTACTAGAGCATTATTACTCCCTGTATAAGCCCTTCTTTAATTAGACACCAATTTGAACGGATTTATGCTTTTTCACATGCCAAAACATTCATATTGGCTGTTTATCCTTGTGGTTAAAGGGCATAGCTGTCAAACTGACCACAATTCATGGCGATATTAAGTGTTTTGCAGTGAACTGAGCAGCCCGGCGTAGCTTCGTTCCCTCCGAAATAACATGGGCTAACTGGTGATTAAGGATTTAGAAGACGAAGTGGAGATGTGTCGGGTGGTCCTGTAAATGATTCAGGAGAACTGATTGCTGGTGTGCAGCTCACCGTCATTTCAATGTGTTTTTGAATCTCAGTCATTAAAGCTCAGCCCGCATTTCAATTTAAGCTCTCATCCTCCGCTCTGGCGACTATGATCTCCGTGCAAGGCAAAAATCGTAATTTAGTCGTTGCGCCAGGCGGCAGTTATTTTTCTCTTTAATAATACATATTACACTTTTTTTTCTGGGATTTTTTTGCATAAATCAAACTAGTATGAAAGATGAAAAATTTGCGTTTCACCTTCCTAGAACTTATGCGGTGGCTTGTTATTACCCCACTCATACTGTTATGGGGGCTGTAAATGAATGAAATCGCAAAATGCTGGCAAAGGATCGCTCCAAATGATCAACGTCCCAGTGTATCTTGACATCAGCTTTGAACTGAGGAAGAGTTGTATTCAAGACCACCTAAACTGAGACCAGGTCAAGACCAAGACCCATTGTGTGTGAGACAAAGACAAGATCAAAGAAGGGCAAGAGCGAGACCGAGTCAAGACTAAGACCAGACCAGCATTCCTTAAATTCATCTAAAAGATCCACGTTTACTGATTGAAAAAGTCTTATATTTAATCAATCAATTATTTTAGAATAATAAGACACTATATAGAGCTGTTACCAATCAAATGAAATCACTAACAACAAACAACATCTTTGCACTGCAGAGGTGGGACAGAAGTTCATCTGAAGCATATGAATTGGTACAATTACAACTGCATAAATAATGTTGAGATCATTATTTTATTTTTTAAATGTTTTTTATTGAACATTTGTATAAAATCAGTATGTTTTCAATATTTTCATATTTGTGAAAACGGCTCTCTAGCTCTTGTTTACTTTTATGTATCTTATGTAATATTGTAAAAATCAAGATCTCATACAAGCACTTTTTTTGCAATCATATCATATTTTGTAGCCATTTGTATTCATTTTGGTGACATTTTTGACACAACCCCTCGTTGATTTCTGACCCAGCACGACAGTAGCAAAAGAAATAAAATTAGTTATTGATTTTATGAAGCAGGAAGTTTTACATCCAGTTCCATTAATGATGTTAACAAATAAATCTGAATATGCACCAGTAATTTAGTGATATTTCCGAAGTTGTGGCCTTGAAATGAAATCCTGAGTCCTCTAAGTACCTCTTAGGCCGAGACAAGACCGAGTACAAATGTGACCAAGTTTAAGACCTCCAAAAAATGTCCGGTCTCAAATACCACAACATTACTGCTACCACAACACAACACAACACTCCAGTGAAGTTAACTCAGTCACGTTTATTTATAGCACTGATACAATAGAATTACAGTTCAATGTCTACTATAAAGTAGCTTTGTTTTCACTCGCGGACTTCTGACCTCGACGGACTCAACAGAGGAAGTTAACCGGATAAGATTTCCATGTCAAAGAAGGCGGAGCCTCAGAGCCACACCTGTCCTATTACGTAATCGCCATGGACCAATGGTTGTTCGAAGGTGTTGACCAGCCGGAGCAAACTTTTTGCTTTAAAAAGCTGTTTAGAACTCACAAAACAAACTTCTTTTTGGCCTAAATTTTGTTTGAAATTACGTCATACCAGTTCGTCCTTTGATTTTGCTGGAAGTATATTGGGTGCTTCAGAACGAGGCCATGGATCTGGTTTCTCCCTTTGACTAAATCTCTCACTTTACATGTACTATCACGCCTATCCGCTAACAGAGTCATCCTGCTGAAGTCTCACTCTCTTTTCCTGTATATCTCTCACACACTCCCTCTCTTTTCCCCTCCTCGTGACCCTGGCTTCCTCTCTGCCCCACTAAAGGTGTTTGTCTGTGAGCGGCAGTGAGGATTACCTTTCCATCAGTAGAAGAATGAGGTGTGAAAAGCAATCTGAGGAACGCCAGGCCGGCTGATATGGAACTATGGCGGATGCAATTATGCCTATGACAGATCATTTCTGACCTGATCCCTCGCTGCTCTGGATGGCAGCCAGCCACCGCCGTTGTTTTGTTTTGCTTGTGCGCCGTGTGAAATTTGAAAACCTTTAGCAAGGGAGTAGTGACATAGCAGACTTCTCCATTTTTCTCTGCTTTTCCTTACAGTCCTGCTCTTGAGGAACAAAAATGATGGTGAAGATGATAAATGAACTTTTCCTAAACACTCTCTCTTTTTCCTTTCTCTTTTTAGATACTCTTCCCAAGGATGGTCGCTCGACCAGATTAGCATATTTGCTCTGGTGGATGCCTTTGTGCAAAGATGCAAAGGCCTAATAGAGGTGAGAATACACTACAAAATGATGCAATCAACATTTTTTAAATGCATGCAGAATTTTAACACCCCTACCTTTTTCAAGCACACATCTGAAGAATATGCTCTCAGATTTCTCAATAATTCACATCTCTGTGTTTTTTTGCTTTCACTTCTCATATTTTCCAGGACTACTGTCCTTGCTGAGATCTGTATTTTATATCACTTCACATTTTTATATTTTTCATGCACTTTTTTTGCGGTGTGCTCCTATTAGTTCCACATACTATTGGCACTTTCCACAAATAGGGCAAAAAATAGTGCATCCTTTTCTCTTTCAAAAAGGGATTAGTGATAATAGAGATTGTTGTCTATCAACCATTGTTGGTCAAACCGAATTTTGAGCTATTTTGCGTTTCATTCATTTAAAAAAAAAAAAAAACATAAAAAATTAAATATGGACTCATTATGGGAAAAAATATATATTTTTAATATCTATTACATTAGTTTTTTTTTCTCTCTTTCTTTCAGGTGTGTGAGTGTCAGCAGCAGTTTGCTCGCTGCGAAGAGGGTGAGCGGGTGCCGTTGCCGTGCTTTGCAGGACGTCAGGGATCAGAGGTCACTCAGAGATTGCTGTACATAGAGGCAACCTTTGACAACAGCCTGCAGGTCCTGAAGTCTGTTAAGGACATCCTGGATGTCGGAAACCCCTCTTGGCACGAGGACTACTCCAGGTGCAGTGTGTTTGTAAATTGATCAGGGCACAGAGAGAAAGAGAGGTTCTGTGAAATATCTGGCTTTGTTTGTTCATATGGCCAATATGATGTCTATACTGGAAGCTGCACATCACCTCTGAATGTTTCCTAATCGTGGGCCAATCAGCTGAGCTTTGGGCTTCATCAAGATTAAATTAAAAATACATTCCATTAATAAACAAATCAAACATTGGTAACAAAATAATTTAATAACATAAATTGTATATTAATTATTTATTTATTGAAGTAAATTAATTAAATACAGTACCATTCAAAAGTTTTGAGTTGTAAGTTTCTTTTTTACTGTAGTAAAAAAAAACGTTTTTGTACTTTTGAAAGTAGTCTCTTATGCTGTATTTATTTGTATTTAAAACTCTTGAAACTCTTCCAAGCAGCTGATTGGTTTTCTTAAAACCGAACGACAACCGATTTGTTTGTGCTATCTACGTAACCTAATTATTTCCATCCCTAACCTGCTTATTTCATTATATCACCCCCATTACGCGATGTACTGAGATAAGCCGATTCGGGGTGGAAATAAATTTCCTAGCCCTGCACCTTCCCCACCACCGCCCTCTTAGATTTGCCAGTGGGTTCTCTCTGCTTTCCTTGCAGCAGCTTGCATTCTGTTCACCGTATTGATGTGCATGTTTCGGCAGTAGCCTTCACTCATGCAGCAGCAGCAGTTATACAGATTTAGTCCGCCAAGTCTATGTACATTCCATTCTTACTGGGATTGTTCACCGAAAAATGAAAATTCTGTCATTAGTTACTCACCCTCATGTCGCTCCAAACCCGTAAGACTTTCATTCATCTTCGGAACACAAATAAAGTTAGTTTTAATGAAATCTGTGAGATTTTTGTCCCTCCTTTGACAGCTACACAACTGACCCTTTGACGCTTCAAAAAGTTCATAAAGAGATCTTAAAACTAATCCATATGAATTGAGCGGTTTAGTCCACATTTTCTGAAGAGACTCGATCGCTTTATATGATGAACATATTTAATTTAGGCTTTTAGTCACATATAAACATTGATCAGCGAACATAAAAGCTCAACCGAATCTGTTTGATGCGCGAGAACCAAAAAAAGCAGAAGCTCCAACGTGCTGCGTAATATGAGAATGAATCTCATTGGTTGATAAATGTTTATACAATAAATAAAAGTCTAAATTAAATCTGTTCATCATATAAAGCGATCGAGTTTCTTCAGAAAATTTGGACTAAACTGCTCAATTCATATAGATTAGTTTTACGATCTCTTTATGAACTTTTTGAAGCATTAAAGTGTCAGTTGTGTAGCTGTCAATTGAGAGACAGAAATCTCTCAAATTTCATTAAAAAGATCTTAATTTGTGTTCCGAAGATGAACGAAAGTCTTACGGGTTTGGAACGACATGAGGGTGAGTAATTAATGACAGAATTTACATTTTTGGTCGAGTTATCGCTTTAACAATAAATGCTGTTAAAATCTATTCCAAGAGTCTCGTGATTGAATTATATTTAAACAATATATATATATATATATATATATATAAAGAAATTCATGTTGGGCAGGAAAAATAAAGCAGCTTGAGTTACTGACAGGTATGTGCTGCATTTTTGGTCCTTACAGTGTAGACATCTTCATTGACTAAAATGGGAGCGATCTAGTTTTGTTGTGTAGTGACATGTAAGATTGTGTGTCAGTCTTTCTGCCAGACTGCCTATGAGGCAGTCAGTCCTTCTGGTTCTCATGTATATTTATGAATGTTTGTCATTCTCTCCTGCTTATTGGCCTACTGGCCTGTTGGGGATTTCCATACATCCTGTATTAGCATATCTCCATAAATATGCATATAACGACCTGCATATTTGGATCATATAGATACTTTTTCATAAATATTCTGCCTAAACGTATGTGCAGTGGGGAGAGGATCACTGTGCGTATGAGCCCATCGTGCCCCTATTGTCATTCACAACTGTTTGTGGCAGCAGACAGTTTGGCTGCTTGTCTGAATACCATCATGAGCATGTGTGACGGAAGCTGGTCTGCCCATCAGCCTCTAGAGAACACCCCCCCACGTACCCCCGCCCCAGGCACTGCCGGACCTTGGGAAAAGGAGCTGTTTGTGTGCAAGTGTGTGCATCTGATGGCCATGATGGATTGGGGCCGAGACGGGTCATAGGGTTAGGATGTTGTTGCCAAGACAAACAGCTGTGCTTGTGTCTGGGGCAGGTGTTTCATAGTGTCTCAGCATATTGAGAGCACCAAAATCAATACCAGCCTCCATTTATGGCCGAAAGTGTGTGCGCGCTGGACTCTGCCTTTGAATAGAGGGCACCGATTTGTGTTTGGAGCATGATGTACAGTTCTGCCCATTTCTTTGTTGTTTTGTGCCTCTTGTTTATCTGTGTGTGTGTGTGTGTCTGCATGCATGTGTGTTTTAGCTTCTGTGCTAAAGTGAAAGATCTGGAGGTGATGATGCAGAATTTGATCACTTCGACCTTCGAGACGGTGAACTGTGTGGAGGAAGGAGTACAGCTGCTTGACATGTTTCAGCACCTGTCTGGAAGAGAGGTCTTTCTCACACACACTTAGCCTTCAATTCACACACACTTTATCACCTTCTTTAAAACCTTCCGCACTGTCAGAGCGCAGCTCTTCTTAGCAAATACAGTGAATACAAATGACTCCAGCAGAACAGACCACACACAGACTTTGCATGTCACTTCCTTTTCACTCTCATTTACTCAAAAGTTCAATAGCAGGACCACACACACGCGCGCACACACACACACACACACACACACACACACACACACACACACACACACACACACACACACACACACACACACACACACACACACACACACACACACACACACACACACAACACACACACACATGCCCTCTGCTCTCTCACCTGTCACCTGTCTCTTTACTTAATGTCATTAAGATGTTTACCTCATTAATCACCTTCATCTCTTCTGACTTTTGTCTTCCCCTTCAGTCTTTTCTCTTCTCCTTCGCCCTTTCTTTCTGTCATTCTCATTCAGCTTCTCAGTCTTAAATTTCAAAGTGCTGCATTATGCATTATTTCCAAAGCATTAGAACAAATAATAAAAAAGTCTAAACAAAAATGTGCCACTGAAAGTACAGTAAAATTAAATAATAATAAACAGATTTTATGAAGCAATAACAAGGCATTGGCAAAAAATATTCCATTGCAATCAGTCAACTAGGTAACGTAATGATCATAGAAGTGATTTGTTCTGCATCAAGCAAGTAACAAGAGGCTGTGTATTACAGTAATTTTACCACTGTTTACCATATTTCCTGAGTGTTTCTCTTCTATATCGCTCTCAGGCCATCAAGCGGACCATTGACAGGAAGACGGTGGATCTATACGCTCTATTCAGTGCTGAGTTGGGGAATGTCAATATGATGATGTGCAGGACGTCATCTCTCACTCCTGCTCATATGCCTCAACAGGCAGGACAGGTCCACTTGACCCGAGCTCTCCGCTCACGGATAGAAAGACCTATGGAGGTGAGATTCTGTGTGTGAGTTAGAAAGACTGAAAGAGACAGTGTGTGATGTTGGTTAAACCCTCAAAAAATCAAACTAAAAGATCAGGGGTGGGAATCAAAAACATTTTTTTTGTGACAGTACACGTGACAGTACCCCTACCTCTTAAAATTGGTGGCTAGTACCCTAGATTACACTCAAACGGAGAAAGGCCCGTGGATGACACTGGTAACGAGTGGTGCGCATACTCAACCATAGAAAGTTGTTGGCTCTAGGATGAAGGATTCTTGGACACCAAATTTCGTAACACTCTCTCCAAATCTTGGTTGGCTCACTCGGTCTGACCATTGCTTTGGGGATGATAACCCGAAGACAGACTGACTGTAGCTCCTAGTAATCTACAAAACTCCTGCCCGAATTTGGACACAAATTGAGTCCCCCTGTCGGAAACAACGTCCATCAGAAGGCCATGTAGACGAAAGACGTGATTTACGACAGTCACCGCTGTCTCCTTGGCAGAGGGTAATTTGGGCAAGGGGATAAAATGTGCCGCCTTCGAGAACTGGTCCACTACGGTTAAAACAACCGTCTTGCCATTGGAGGGAGGTGACAAAATCTAGCGCTATGTTGGACCAGGGTCTCGAAGGGACAGACAGCGGTTGGAGTAACCCATCAGGAGGACGGTTAGACGTCTTCCCAACGGCACAAACCGAACAAGCCAACACAAAACTGTGAATGTCGCTGATGCGGTTTAGTCCTGGATGACAAGCCATGTTGGAGCAATGACCCCATCATATAATGTCGGACCGTAACGGCAACCGGGCGGAGGCGTTACCGCTCTAAGGACACCTTGACCTTCGTTTCGACTTCCCATGTGAGTGTGGATATAACTATTTTCTCGGTTAAAATACACTCGGGAGTAACTGGGCGTTCAGATGAATCAAAAATACGAGATAAGGAATCGGCTTGATGTTTTTGGATCCCGGGCGGTGCGAGAGAGAAAAGTAAGAGTCCGAAAAAAGTGCCCATCGAGCCTGCCTGGAGTTGAGTCTTTTAGCAGATCTCGAATACAGCCTCGGCTGGAGGAGTCAAGGGTGGATCTGGTGCTGACATTGCTCACAGGACGAGCGGCACTGTGGGGAACGGCGGTGTGGGAAAACCAACATCAATGCTGTTCCTTGTTCCAGGCACTTTCGGAGGAGATGAGGCGAGTTTTTGATCGGCGCGCTGTAGGACGGGTTCGTGTTGATGAGCCGCTAACAAAGTAATCTATTCATATAATGTTCTCTCACTTAAAATGTAAGCGAGTGTAAATATCAGCATTATCATATACAGTATGCGACCCTGTCACACCCTGTAAAAAAAAAATTAAAAAAAAATTCCATCATCTGAAAGCTGAACAAATAAGCTTTCCATTGATGTATGGTTTGTTAGGATAGGACAATATTTCGCTACTTGAAATTGTGGAATCTGTGGGTGCAAAAAAATCTAAACATTAAGAAAATCGCCCTTAAAGTTGCCCATCAATGTTTGCGATATTGCTGCATTCACTCACAAAAATACTTTTTTAAATATATTTACGGTAGGAAATTTGCTAAATACCTTCATTGAACATGATCTTTACTTAATATCCTAATGATTTTTGGATTCAATCTGTCTGCTATTTTATTCCAACCGTTACTCCTGATCGGAGGCTTGCGTAAATATTTATTTTATACATAGAGTTACGCTTCAACTAAGTTAAATGGTGCAGTGCAAAAATATTTAGCACTGCGTAAGTTGTATCTTAGTGCCCATTTACGTCAAAACTAGGCTAAGTTGTAACTTACACACAGCTGATGCAACCAGCCCCTGGTGATAAAAAAAAAACACAATTTGGAACTCATCGATTTTCATGAAATTCTGACAGTGCAGTGCCATGGCAAAAGAAATGAAAAATTTTAGTTGAGTTGTGAACTTGTAATAAGTGAGAAACACTGGTCACCCTGAAACAGTGTAATATTATTATTATTTATACACTGTTATACTATTTATTAATATTTTGAATTACATTTTTATATTTTCAGTTTTCATTTTACTTTTAGTTTTATTCATTTTTATGTGCTTTTGTGATTTGTATTACTTTGTACTTATAAACTTGTCTTTTGTATTCTTTTCAACTTGAACTTTTCATTTCAGTTTTATTTTAATTTGTAATTTAAGTACTTCAACGTAAATTATTTTATTTCAGTCAGTTGCCATGACCGATTAGTCCGATTCACTAATGAATGAGTCTTATGAGCTGGTTCTTTTTAAGAATTAATCAGGATTAATTATTTTGTCTTTCCTCAAATATACTAAAAAATTTCATTTCCCAAGATATCAAAACTGACTTGAGTCCCCACCAAAAGCTCTCATATAAAAATCCCACAGTCAAATAAAAGTATCACAGTTTTCTGAAAGATGTTTCAACTAGATGTGTGTTAGGAGACCACAAGGTGACTAATCACTCCAATCCCAGCATGCATCAGGCCATACCCTTTTCCCCTCACCTCTTATAGGTGAACTCTATAAGTTTTACGGACAAATGAATCAGATTCCAACCCAAACCTCCACCGGGCTGAATCCGGGAGGTGTCAGAAACAGCTTAACTCCATTGATGAGCTCTTCTCTGTGTTGATGAGTGTGTTGAGCGGAGCCTTGTGTCAGAGGCCAGCGAGGGGCCCCAGCAGAGGCCCTGGAGTCCAGCCAGGATTTAGCGACATAGGCCCTAATGCTATTAAAGCCAGCTGTGCCGCCACATACTCACTTTCTCGTTCTTTTTGTCACTTTCCATTTCACACACCCTTACTTTCTATTTCTGTCTCCTGTTTTCTCTTTCTTTCACTTCTCATCTATTTTTCTTCAGTTTGCATAAAGAGCACATCGCCTCTCCATTGTGTTTAAAATCATTTTCCATTTTCTTTAAGAAGGCATTTAAGAGCTGGGATAAGCTTTAATTGGACACAGATATGATTATATTGCATTTCCCCACAACTGATCCCAAAAAGCCCCATAGAGAAACAAAAGGGAGGCTAAAACCAAAGCTTAATGAAGGTCTGATTGGGCATCGTGAAATATGTTTACATATTTACTGCATAGTCTATGAGAAATTCCTAACATGAGCGATGTTTACCCTTGGTTTGTTTAGCTTAGTTGTCCACTGACGGTTGTTTTGATTGTTTGTGACCTTGAATGTGTGACCCAGTAAGATCTCAAGACGTTGTTTGTTTGCAAGTGATGATATGTGCGCTCACAGAAGGCTCTTCGTTCTCTCTGTACTCTTCCCGTCTGTTTGTCAATGTGTTTTTTGCACATGTGTTGTCTAGGTTCTCCGGCGCACTCCTTTCTTGCCTCACACCAGCAGTGGAGAGGAAGTGCATGTGAGTTATGCTAGGCTGTGTCAGATTCTGGATGAGAAGGTGAGGAAGAACTTCACAGACTGGAGTCAGAGTCTGAACAAAGATTGTCTCCGCAGTCTTGACCAGCCGCTCATGATCCGCTGTAAAGGGAAGGAAGGCTTGTTGGACATCAACTTTAACAAGTACGTGATCACACAAACACACATATACTGGCCCTCCAGCACCAGTAGTAGTGTGTGTATATACATATATTTATCAGAAAAGCAGTTTCTTTTTTTTAAATATATATTTATTGCCATTTTTGTTTTTAATGGACAGGACAGTATAGAAATATCATAGCATAATACACTTCACCTTTTTTCTGATGAAGGAAAAATAATGTCTACACTAATTATTCTGTTAGACTTTAAGTGGAATTTGTTGCGAATACTGTTTATTATTGTTCTTAAACAACCTATTCAAACATTTTAAAGAAACCAAGTTGTGCTAATGTTAAATCTTTCATGATCTGTAGTCATAATGCACATTGCTGAAGTTTTATACATGTCAAATGTACTATGTTCTAGTTCTAGTGTGAATACAAACACACAGACTGTGAATGTACAGCTGTTTTTGTGTATTAAGGAACCTATTGAAGATGTTTAATGAGATTCATTACTGGGAGCGGCTGCTTTTTGAGGTCCCTCACTACGTCTCAGAGGTGTATCAGCGCAGAGAGGAACTGCACAACCTGAGAGAGAATGTCCTCCTCGTTGTTAGAGACTATAACAGGTCGGTATGGCTGACAGAGACGCACGCAACACACACACACACAGTCACACACAATTCCAATGAACAAAACAATTCACACTTATGTCCCTCGTTGTGTAGTGAATAATAACCTCCTCCTCTCTCACACAAGCCTCTCAGCGCGCACACGCACGCACGCACGCACGCACGCACGCACACACACACACACACACACACACACACACACACACACACACACACACACACACACACTTCAGACTGGAGAACTCATTGTAACTCTCAGAGGGGCAGAGTGAGTCATCTCTGTCAGTATTGTTACCACATTTAATGCATTCTACACATGCCAGCTGGAAACAAACACTTAAACCCAGCACAAGCTAAACAGGCCACTTGCCCCAAATGGCAAAGCACATCCACTTGTTAAGACTTGTTAATCCATTTTTACCACCCTCTTGTTCTGTTATGCTTTTAAAATGGCCTTGCTTGTTTTTGAAAATGCTGTAAAAGAAATGTGTCAATGGCGGTTAGACCTAAAAGGAAAATGGAGAACAGCAGTGAACTTACACTTGTATGTTTGTGTTCACTCTCAATCAGAATCATTAAGGCTCTGAATGCAGATGAACTGTGTCTCTTTTCTGAGAGAATTCGGTTCTTGGATAAGAAAATCCAACCAGGCCTGTCAAAACTGCACTGGTCTACAAAAGGAACATCCAGCGCCTTTATCAATGACTGCAGAGTCCACTCCAACAAGGTAAGTCATATCTGAAACACAAACACACGCACACACACACATAAATAGACAGCCAAATAGATGGAATAGTGAAAAGCTTGTGTTCCTCTAGCAGACAGAACTCTTCTGGACTTTCCCTGAGCAGAGTAGTATGAATTTCAATGCTGGTTCAGTGAATAACCATCAGATAGACATAGGTGATGACGCTGGTCAGCCAGCATGAGCTCTCTAAAAACTGTAAAACTGATGGACAGAGCTGGGCCGTAAGCCTGGTGCGGACAGCAGCCTGGTCTTTTCAGGAGAGAAACCTCCTGAGCTCCATGTGGAGTCCAAAAATTGCAGAGAATTATAGAAAAGTGGTTCTCAACCTTTTTTACTCTACGGGTCCACTTCGATCCGAAAACCCGAAGACCTCTACTCAAAGTCCTCCCATGTTATTTTAAATGTTAAGTCCTCTTTTGGCCCCGGCCCCCTGCTCTAGAAGCATCCCAGAACTAACTGCTGGATTTTCATGTTGAATTAGAATTTCTGCTCAGTGCAGTTGTATGGCAAAAACTAATCTACTTTTATAATCGATTACATTTTTTTCTCCCCAATTCAAGTGTTCAATTTATATTTAATATTATTTATTATTGATATCAGTGGTTAAATCAGTTGTGCTGCTTAATATTTTTGTTTAGAAAAAACATGATAGAGGGATTGATGATGAATAGAAAGTTCGAAAGTACTGCGTTTATTTAAAATATAGAGAAGTCTTTACTGTCACTTTTGATCAATTTAATGCTGAAAAATCTATTCATTACTTTAAAAAACTTTCTCAAGTAACCCACTATCAGCAAGTGTGGCAAAAATCAGAAGTTAATTTTGGACCCTGTCTACAGTTATTCAAGAACAGAAGGCTTTGCTCTTGTTTTGTTCTGATACAGCTGTGTCCATTTTGCTGCCTGATATTGCTTTTGTAATGCAAGAGTAAGGCAGCAGGCTTTACTGAGAATGGAAGTGCGACTCAGTGGAGTGCAATTGTGAAATCTATTCACTTCCTCTGCTGGCTGTCCATCACTCCTACATTGTAAAAGCATTAAAGCACTGGAAGTGCCCTTTAGTCATGTTGTAAAGACGCGCACACACACACACACACACACACACACACACACACACACACATATATATAAAGGCACGCAAGCAGAAACATGAATGCGCCATACTTTAATAAAGGCCGCACAGGCATCTCAGTATAAACAGCCCCAGCATTCGCAATAAAAAGGCAGCCAGCCTCGATTCAGTGCCGGTTCTCTCTAACTCACGTCAGAGTCAATGTCAGACGTCCTTCGAGCCCAAAACAGAGCTGGCAAGAACTTCACTGGTAATGGAGAAGTGTGGAGAACACGACACATCTGAGCTTACACACACCCACACACACTTAGAAATGTAAGTATACATTCTACACACTCGTGCACGTAGAGTAATCTTCCACTTTGAGGCTTATTTCATGTGACACGTTTCATCCCATGAAAAAGGCATGAGACGAGCTGGATCCAGAGCTAGGAGGAAGAGTGAGATTATGCGGCATGTAAGATGCTTTAGAGAACCTCTGCACAAACTCTCAGAAACGTCTCAGCATCGCTGCCCTCCGCAGATTGAGCAGGGAGCTATTGGATGAGAAAAGCTTGATGCCTTGTGGATAAGAACTGCCTCCTTTGATTTTAAGCACAGGGATGGGTTGGAATCAGATGCTCTTTTTCTGTGGAAGAGAGAGATAAGGAAACATGAGCTGGAAAATTCTGCTGGAAAACCCCTGCTGCTCCGTTTGAATGTGTTTTCCATCCATCTATTCTATTCTATGCTTTGCTTTTGCTTTTCTTTTTGTCTTTCATTTCTTGTTTTGTTTGGTTTGGTTTGCTTTGGTTTTATTTATTTTTTTACATTTTTTCTGTCCGTTTTTGCTGTTTCTTTGGCCGTGTTTACACCTGCTATTAAGATGCGTTTTGGTCGATTGGATCACAAGTGGACGATGCTAAATACAAGTGTAAACTGGGTCTAAAAAGTTTTGAGCTTGTCCCCTTTCGACCACTTCCAGTGGTAGTTGAAACAAACCGGATTCTTTCGCAGTGTAAACACTCATGTGGTCGAATGTGTTCAAAACAGCCACAAAAGACAGTCTTCTCTCCGCTACTGACCTCATGAGTAACATTATGGGAAGCACTTGGCCAGACGGGATTTAAACTTTGTCGGCTGGAGACCCAAGTTTGGTTTGAAGATTAAAAACGCACCAAACACAATGTTCTCTCACCATTCCTGATTTCTAACACACACTCACAGCGTTCGGCTGATCTTGCAGCTGTCAGAACAGAAACTGAAGCTGATGCTCTCCGTGTGTTTTTCCTTCGTCTCCTGGACACGTTCACATGTAAATTGCGTGAGCTTATTTTGTCCATTAGATCGAGAAATCAGAATAAACCCACATTTACCCGCCCATAGACCCTCCCCTCGAAGAAATCAGGACAGAAGTGGTTGAAAGTGGACAAAAGAGACGGATTAAAACACCAGGTGTAAATGGGAATGTGTCCAGTTGCATAAACTTTGTTTAATTTAAGCTTTATGTTAAGACTGTGTCTTAAGAACTAGTTTGACCAACTAGCAGTTTGCTAATGAATAATCTGTCTCATTTTTTCAGTTTAAATTAGATCAATCTACGGTTTTAAGTAACTGCCTTAAAAAAGTTTTGTCCAGTCTTAAAGAAAAAAAATTGATGACTAACTTGTAAGACTAGTCTAAGCGTTTTATGCAACTGGCCGCAGGTGTAAATAGGGCCTTTGTTTTGTTTTTGCTGTTTTTGTTTGTGCTTTTGTTTGTTTGTTTTTGTTTAGTTTTGTTTTGTTTTACTAAAAACATTTAGAATACCTTAGCAGTCACATAGTAATACTCTTGCATTGTGGTGGTGAGTTTTGCATTGGCAAGCACCACTCAAATTCTCTAGACTTTTTTTTGTTTTTCAATCACACTCTCTCTCTCACTCCCTGTTCCTTTTTTTCTCATTAATTGGTCATTAGATGGGACAGCCTAATGGAGGAGCACCTGGGCTTTTAATGATTGCTTTGTGCCGTATCTCCTCTCAGAGCAGTTAGTCAAAACTACCTATGTGTTGCTCGCCACTACAGGTGAAAAACCATTTTTTTTCCAAATAGAAGGGTCCCTGTGAATGCTGAAGTACTGTCTCACAATAGCTCAGGTTTTGGAACTTTCAGATGTGTGATGCTGTCTACTGGAGTCTGTGTTTTTCAATAAGGCAGGCATCCACAGAATCAGTAATAGACCTGCATGTGGTAAAGTGGTAACTCATTTCAAACAATTGTGCAACAATCTCAGGGAATGTTTATAGAAATAACAAGATGTGTGTAGTCTGTATTTTCTTTTGTCTACAAAGATTTATTAGAACAGTTGTTAATCTAAACAAGCCAGGGACGTACTGTAGATATTCAGATTCAAACCTTACAATTTACTAGATTATCAATTCTTACAATTTATTAAGATGTCAGCTGTGTTTTTGGATTAACATTTGTGCTATCTTTGTTTTTCCCTTTCTGTGTTTTAAACCTCTCTCCTCTCCCACAGGTTCAGCTAGTGGTGGACGAGTATAAGGCAGCAATCCTGGCCACCTCTAAGCTCTGTGAGCAGATCAGTGAGCTGATTTTGGTGCGTGTGGATGGCAAGATGTTCCATGGAGACCTGGAGTTCCAAGAGGATCAGCAGAATCATCAGCATAGCCAGCTGCTTCGACTGCAGAACACACACCAGGACATCATCAAAATCATGGCCAGAGTCTACGGGACCTTCCACCTAGATGGCCCTGAGGTTGGACTGCTGACTGTGTGTTGTTGCTTAGGATCTTTTCCACTAAAGCGATGAGCGTCTTGAGGTTGTGGTACAGTAATTTTAACGCAGTGAAGGGTTGTTGTTGGTGTAAACTTTTCATAATGCACAGCCTTAAGTGGCTTATTGCTCTTATAAAATGGCAGCAACTGCAATAAGAACCAGCTAGTTTAATTACACAGACATTGCCCACAAATGTATCACCCCTTTTTGAACTAATGGTTGTCACTGCAACCCAGGAATGTGTTTTATGTTTATTTCTTTATTTGATCAGGGACAATGCACAAAAAAAAACATTAGTCTAAAAAAGAAGAGATGTCATGTGCCAGGTTACAGCAAAAAATGCTAATTTCCACCCGCTGTCCCTGGACAGGTTGATGTTATACTTACGAAAATTCATAAAATGTACCTGTATATACAGAATAATACATGGAAGCAGTACTTCACTCACATCATAAAAAAACTCTCCACTTCAGGAAACTATCACTCATTCTCTCACAGTTTACATAGTTCATATCACAGTCATTCAGTGCGTACAGGTTTGCTTTGATAATAACCACTGTTTGGTCAGGCGTGTAAATGTACTATAGTTTGTGCATGAAATAATTTCGTTTGGAAGAGTGTTCCAAAGGCTCGCTGCTTTATAAGAGAACGATTTTTGACCATATGTGGTTCTACGTCTTGGAACGCTGCTTTCAATAAGTAGGGATGCTCAGATGAGGATTTTTGCAGCTGATATGACTACCAATTTCTTGTCATCACGTTCGACTGATTCCGATCCTGATCATTAAAGCTTTATATTAGTGAGATGTAAGCTCTTTGGTGACTGTCACTGTTATCTCCTTACACCCTGAAGGCATTTCAAGTGGCACACTTAAAGGTCATGACTTATAACTCAACAAAAAACAAAACAAGACAAGACATGATTTCATTTGATAGAAAATATTTGTGAAGAAAATAGATTTTGCTCATATTTGGAGATTCTTATGTTACAACACTGCTGAGAAAACGGCAGAAAAAAGGGATGCAGTTCATTGATTTATTTGGTTATCACTCATGCTTGACATGATGACTATTAGAAAGTATATATGACTTGTTCACAATCATGTCAAGTACATCTGGGCCAAATGTTGTGTTGATATCTCAAAGCAATCAAAAGTTATGAGATTTGGAACCATTGTAGCCTTTTTATCAAAGGTCCAAATACAGAGCGTTTCACTGAACATAAAAATTACCTACATGTGTAAATTCCATAATAAAGCAATAAAATATTTATAATTACATAGAATAAGTAACAAGTATAAAGAAACTGGTTGATGAGTGACAATCTTCCAGCGCTGTTTTAGCTGTGCACTCCTTTTCTAGTAATGTTTCAAAATAAATGTGATCAAAAGTTTATTTAAAATTTAACTCCATTGACTTTCACTGTACGGACAAAATCAGTTGAAAGTTTCTTCAGTTTTCTTATTTTTCGGTGGTCTATAGCTTTATGTACAACTTCACAATAATAAATATCTCTGCATACTTGCATAATCTGTAACATACTTGGGTTAATAAAAGCATCATAATGAGGACTTCCCATTGATTTCCATGTTTATGTTTATGTTTTCAGGTGCAACAGCACTGGGTGTCATACATGGAGAAGTTGGATCGAATGGTTGAGGAGGCGTTTCGTGTGAATATAAAGCGCTCTCTGCAGGAGCTCTCTAAAGCCATCAATGGAGACGGCAAGACTTCCCCAAACCCCTTATTCAAAGTAGAGGTGGTACTAAAACAGCAAACTCCTCGATATCCTGCTCAGGTGCACTCAAACAGACACAGACACTTTCTCATTGTCAAATCTAGCAATGCAGTAGTCATTGAAAACAATTTACGTGACAAGGTTTCCCTTACCTCACTTCTAGACAAAGTTTTCTCAAACATACTGTACCGTCCCCTCTGTGATTTCAGGGTATACAAGTATACATAAAAGCTCTGTGTCAGTGCAAATCATTGTATTGGTCACAGAGAGCTACTGGCCATGTGTTTTACATACAGCATAAAGACACTATCATACATCAAGCAGAGGGCATTCAGAACACCGCAACCTCTATAAATCACAGCTGTGGCTGCACTGCTGCGTTATTCAGCACTCCACTCTACTGCTATGGGTAATGTCCCATGATGCTTAGTCAGCTAAACACAGTGAGAAAGGAAAAGCAGAAACGTTAGTTTGACTTAATTGAGTATATTTTAGGGACATTGGTTGCTTTGGTCTGTGGAGACAGACTGCCTGAGGCAAAGTGCTTTAAGTGCCAGAGGGAAGGGAAACGCATTAATGCTAGCTCAGGACACACTATTACAGGCCCTCTCACACCAGATGCGAAATGAATAAGCAAAACAAATCATTGACGAATGGTCTGTTCACACCAAGAGCGAAAACGAACATCCGTCAGGCTGATCGACAACCAAATTCACACTGGTACAATATTTGCCGCTACACATCTTTTCCAGCTCTCACAGAGGAGATGATTAGAAACGGTCACAGGAAACCACAGGACGTTGGAGATGCTTGAAAGATCAAGATTCTGTCAAATTTCAGCAATAAAAATAGAAATGGATTCTGAGACTCATGATTCCATATTTGAAAACTTTTCTACACTAACACAGTCAGAGCAATAACAAGTACATTCTTCTGTGATGAAACTCCATATAAGAAAAGAAAAAAAATGTTTTGTGATTATCAGTGTGAACAGTTTATCGTGTGAGATTAATTACAAAAGTGATGCAGTGCTCGTTAACAGATAAATTATTAATGTGCATTATTTGTGTGGTGGAATTTGAAGTGTAACTTCGCCGATTTTCAACCTGTTTTGTATTATTAGAGTTTCGGTAGAATATGTAAATGAACAATGTTGAAGCGTTCTCTGTGTTACCTGGACAGAGAAATTCTCGTTTATTTACGTACAGAAGACTTTTGACAGCTTTCGTCAAAACTACAGATTAAACTTCCACATTTTTGTATCCTCGCCCACGGACAGTCGGATCGACAGAGGGTTATTAACAGAACAGTTATTGTAAGAGTAGGTTTATCACTGAAAATTGTTCCATACTTTCTACTCTTTGAACAGCTTTATGGTAAAAATGGAATACTATGGCAACAGCGTTCTTACCTTTCTCACCTTTCTTACCTGTACGTGACAGCGTTTTACTTTGAGCGGCTAAATGCACCAGCTGCATATGTTAACATGTTAATATAACTACATTAAAAAAAACTGCATTTTTATATTTTTACAGTTTTTTTCGTCACATGATCCTTCAGAAAGCATTCTAACATGCTGATTTGGTGCTCAAGAAACATTTCTTCTTATTATCAATGTTGAAAACAGTTGTGCTAAATATTTTTCTTGGACACCGTGATGCATTATTTTCAGGATTCTTTGATGAATAGAAAGTTTACTAGAACAGCATTTATTTGAAAAATATATTTTCAATCACATGATGCTTGAAAAAAACATTTTTTTGACTTGCAGATTGAATATAATGATTCTGTCCTCGTTTGCTCTTTTAATGAAATTTTTTCCTCTCTGTGTGTGTTTTTCCAGGTGGATTTCTCTCCTTCTCTCCAGAAACTGGCCCACATAGTGAACAGCATTAGCTCTCAGCTCATCAAGACCATCTCAGTGTTCAAACGTCTGCCGGATCTACTGACCCGCCAGCACTCACAGAGAAACCCCATCCACTGCATCATCGGTACACCCTCCCGCCATCTCATTCACCACATCCCTCCATTTATCCTTTATGCCCTTTTTATATTCCTGTTGTGTTTACTCACCCTCATGTCGGTCCAAACCCATATGACTTTCTTCTGTGGAACACAAAAGGAGAAATTATGAAGAATTGTAGAGGGTCCACTCTTTTTGTACAACTCTTCAAATTCCTCCTTTTATGTTTCTCTGAAAAATAAAATAAAGTAAAATAAACACAAAGCCACAATGATGACTAAATAATGACTGAATTTACATTTCTAGGTGAAAAATCCATTCACTTCATCATTTGTGTATTGCTCATCAGTGATTGTTTGGCATCAACAATGCTTTCTGTGTTGTTCTCACTTCCTCCCTTTCTTTTGATTTCAGAGCAAGATGAAGAGATCTGTAAGATTCAGGGAGCCATAGCTGCAGGAATGGTGACTAATGCATCTTTCCTGCTGACTTATCTGAAGACCTGGGACAAACACAGAGAGATCTGGGAAATCGAAAAAGACGGCTTCATACAGCGCTACCAGCGGCTCAACCCTACAGTAGCCTCCTTTGACGCTGACATCGCCAGGTCTCTATCTTTCCTTCAAAATTACTGTGTAATGTTGTAAAAGCAGCGTCTAAATCAGGGGTATTCAATTCAATCCAAGAGGTCCGGTCTCTATATTTCCTTTAGTGAACAATTCAAAATCATCCTTTCATACATGCATTTCTTTTCATTTAAAATACACAAGTTATGATAGTACACCAGAATGGTGTGTTTGAGTTCATGTGAAAACTATGGGTTCTGGGGATCCCTATATGACATATTCAGCAAGACAATATATATCATTTCATATACAATAAATAAATTCACTCACCTAGCCTCAATATCAATATCTCTGCTCTCCATAATTAAGGTAGTCTGTACATTACTGGCGGGATCAGTTCAAACTAATATCACGCAATTTACGTCTCTACAATGATTGGTTCATATACCAAGGGAGACTAGCCTCCTCTGCGATGTATTTTTTCCTCAACACTCTAACACTGAATGTGAAATACTCAATGATGATTGCCTATTTTACCAACAGAGGCAAAAGTCTCTGGCCTCCCACTACCCCTTTCTATCCCCTCAGACTCGCCTTAGCACATAATCAGATTCGGCATGCTTGGGGAAGCTCGTTTTATTAACATTAAATCGTCCTTCTCCCATTTTCACTTCAAAATTCTGGGTTGGCTGTGCCTCTGTTGCCTCCCCTGATGAGCCGCCACTGTTGACATGTGTGCAGCACAGAGGTGCCAGTCCTGTCCACATCTCTTCCCTAAAGATTTGATCTGCACTAACCAAATCGTTATCATGTCAATAGTGTGTGTGTGTGTGTGTGTGTGTGTGTGTGTGTGTGTGTGTGTGTGTGTGTGTGTGTGTGTGTGTGTGTGTGTGTGTGTGTGTGTGTGTGTGTGTGTGTGTGTGTGTGTGTGTGTTTGGACACAGACATTGTGTGTGTGATTGCGCATTAATGACCTTTTGCATGTTTGTGTTGTGCTGTCTGTCGCCTCCTGCCTGCTGTCCCAATTAAAGGGATAGTTCACCCAAAAATGTTAATTCTGTCATAATTTACTCACCCTCAAGTTGTTCCAAACCTGTGTAAATTTCTTTCTTCTGTTGAATACATAGGAAGATATTTTGAAGAATGTTGGAAACTGAACAGTTTTTTCCACATGCATGCAGACACTTTTTTAATGACTGTTGTTAATCTAAGTCATGCTTTATTTCTTTACACTCGCTCACAGAAATAATTCATGTTGCACACTTCAGTTATTTTCTTGATATTTAGGTAGGTTGTGCAATACAAATTAAATAGCTATTAATAGGGCAGTCATCATGACTGAGCAAAAAAAAAATATACATCACCAAATTGCATTATCTAACAGATCCATTTAAACAAAAAGTAATTTAGTGGCAATTATTACATTGTCTGTTAAAATGTACCATTAGTAGTGGTAATGAGAAAATAGTGTGAAGAACATGTAGTCCTGATACAATCACAACATTCTTAGGAAA
Source organism: Meda fulgida (assembly GCA_030578275.1). Lineage (NCBI taxonomy): Eukaryota > Metazoa > Chordata > Actinopteri > Cypriniformes > Leuciscidae > Meda > Meda fulgida. Next base: position 47,120,480 of record CM060622.1, read on the forward strand.
GAACAATCAAGAGAAAAGCATCCAAGTGTCCGTCCTTGTACTTCTCCACTTACTGATGTATCATGGGAGAATACATTTTTATTTGCAAAATTGTTTTCATAAGGCTGCAAAAAGTTTTATTTTTGAGAACTTAGTTGATGGACACAAGGTGGTTCTCATTATATTGTTCAGGGATATATTATGAATGTATAATAAAATATAATTTACTTATTTTATAGATTTATCTAGTATCTGATGTCTTCATTTCCAACCGCAAACAATCTTCATTTTGAATCAGGACTCATTAAATTCTTTAAAAAGCTAAAATAAAACATTAAATGTTAATGTAATCTTTGTTTAGAAAGGAGAACGTCTCTTGTGTTAGAATTTGCATAATAGGATTTTTTTTTAATATATAATTTTTTTTATATATAATTCAAGATTAGTTTCAAGAGAGTTATCCACTTAATTTACTCATTCTCTCTCTCTCTCTCTTTCTCTCTCTCTCTCTCTTTCTCTTTCTCTCTCTCTCTCTCTCTCTCTCTCTCTCTCTCTCTTTCTCTTTCTCTTTCTCTTTGTACAGATACACAGAGGTGGCGAACAACGTCCAGAAGGAGGAGACAGTGTTAAGTTTGCAGTTCGTGTTGCTGGATTGTTCTCCACTCAAATTCTCTCTGTTGCAACATTGTAACGAGTGGCAGAGCAAGTTCACACAGCTGCTCAGCCTTATGGCCAGTGCCAAACTTAAAGAACTGCACAGCTTCCTGCAGGAAAACGCTCTCAGGTGTGTGTGTGTGTGTGAGTGTGTGTGTGTGTGTGTGTGTGAGACCCACTCAAAGCTCTGTTCCAAAACCCTGCCTCGCTGTCTATAAGCAGCTGGGATCCTAACTGAAATGAAACCTCATAAGTGACCGATTTGAAACGCTCTTCATGGGCAAAGACTGTGTTAATGGTCACTCATGCATGCCACGCCAATTAACACCCCTCACGTGAAGAGCATAAGAGACTCGACAAACCTCTCTGTTGATTCCAATAGAGTCTGACGTTAGCATGTTTCTAATCCTGACGCTAATAAATACTTCTGTCGACTCGAAAGAGAATATGGAGATTTGGAGGCGGGGTGTAACAATATATTGCAATACAAAAATGCAACCATATGTATCATGGATAGTGACAATATGTATTGTATTGTGTAAAGGTCACCCAAAATAAAAATTTCTATGTGAGAAAAAATTCAAGTTCAGAGTTTCAGTGTCAGTACTACACTAAACTACTATATATAATGTTGAATATAATGCATAATAAAGTAATGGGGGAATATGTGTGGGTCCTGATAATGCCAAATGTCTTACAGTATGTTACCAGTAAAAAGTGGCCTACATTATTTAAATATATCTAGTCAGTGACAGAGTGCAAGCATATTCGTCTAAATAATTCAGTATTTTCAGCTTTAGAATCATGAATATTTTTATTCTGGTGTCAATATTTTCCTGTGCATTGGGTTTCCAGGACCAAGTCCAAGCCTATTCATTTACACACACAATATAATATCAAATGTAGCATTTTAATCAACAGTTCATTTTTTTGTTAACCTTTTATCTCATGTCTTGGAGTATCGCAATAATATCGAATCGTGGCATGAGGGTATCGTTACACCCCTACTCTTTTGACTGCCAGTGTTAATTTAGGATCATTAAGACAGTATTATAGTTTTTATTAATATTTTGAATAACTGCTCGAGTTTTTAAATTTAAATTTAATTTTAGGTCAAGGTTTAGTAATTTTGTTGTGTTCTTGTCATTTGTACATGTTTTTTTTAGTGTCTATATAGTTTTTATACATTTTTATTTCAATTTCAATTTTATTTCACCCTATACCAACACCCTTGCCACAGCACAGCATCGTGCTAAAACCACTCAGAATACCTTAGCATCTCCAAAACATATACCAAAATGTTAGCTTAATAAAAACAGGGCATCTATACTGTATGTGGCTAGTTCTGTTATTGTGCTTAATTGACTTAGAATTGGCATTAAATATTTAGCATGCACAAAAATAGCGCATATAGTCATTGACTGTGTGTGTTTTCAGGCTGTCTCAGCCTCCTCAGACTCTGGCGGAGTTGGAAGAGAGTCTAAAACTTCTGGAAACTCTGCAGGCAGATCTGAGTAAAATCGAAAGTCAGATTCCACCCATCCATGATCAGTTTGCCATCCTTGAGAAATACGAGGTTCCCGTCGACCCCACTGTGAGTGTTGCACATCACACACACACACCCTCAGGTGTTCCAGTCAAATTTTCTCCTGAATACACTTTCATCTCCCGCCTCTTTTCCATATTTGACTACGCTTTTATTTGAGTCAGCGCTCTTATATTCTCTCTCTCTCTCTCTCTCTCTCTCTCTCACTCTCTCTCTCTCTCGCTCTATCTCTGTAGGTGTTGGAGTTGCTGGAGGCTCTGAATGCAGAGTGGGTGTGGTTCCAGCAGGTTGTGATTGACAGTGACATCATGTTAAAGAAACACAAAGACATGATGAAGAGTGGGCTGATCCTCTCCTCTGAGGAGTTTAAGAAGAAGACACAGTCGGCCCTACAGAGCTTCAATAGCAATGGTGAACACACACATACACATCTTCGACTGTTATTGGATGGGAAAACACACACACACGGTCAGTACTGTCTCAGAGCCTACTGTGAGCTTCACATCCCAGCATGCCTCTTATTCTGTAGGTCAGTTCGCTACATGGGCGGCACTGCAGGCCTTTGCTTTCTGGGACCGTGGGTGTTCTGCATGGTGGGGAGTGCTGGGTAGAGCCATCAACCTCCCACATGCCCCACGGCACATCACAACCAATTAGCCTTGAGATAATGTTTTAGAACGCCATGGAGCCTCACCTACAGCAGAAGTGACCGTCACACTGACATCGTGCCCTTGACTGCACTCTCAGCCTGTCTCTCTCTCTCTCTCTCTCTCTCTCTCTCTCTCTGTCCCGTACTTCTGCTCCACCTCCTGCTGGTGTCTCTGCGCTGTTTATTCTCTGCTCTATTAAAAACGGGATTGAAAAGTTCTTTTTTCTTTCTCGCACTGCACCCTCTCTTCACGAACAGTCACGTTGTGCCGAACTGGATCAAAAAGGACAGAGTTTTCGTCCTACTTTTCCTTCCCTCTTCTTTCATTCCTTCCTTTCTTCTTGCACTTCTTTTCTCACTCGTTCCCCATCTCGTTTCCATTGTGTTTGCGTTTCCTTGTGATCGTTGATAGCTCTGTGAAGTCTGTTGTTCTTCAGTTTGATCTCCTGCCATTCCTTCCCCCCGTCTCTCCTCCTATGTTCTTCTCCTCTCACTATGAATCCAAAAGCCTTTACGTCTTGATTCAGACAAAGTTGGAGTTTTGGCACAGTCTTAGCTTTTGCGTTAAGTCAACACGTGGCAAACACGCTTGTCGCTCACCGTCATTATTTCCCACAATCCCAGAATTTCCGAACGTGGGCGGCAGCTGCAACTTGTTGAGAACGACTGGATTGTTTGGATTGTTCCAGCAAACAATTGCGGGCTCCTTCAGGTTAATGAGGCCAGGAAGCAGCTTTGTGCAGAGAGAAATTTGTATTCAAGAGAGAGAGATGGTTTCAATAATATCACACTCATTCAGTCCAAACACATACTACTGGCCCCTGCCAAGGTGCCCCTTCAAAATCTCATCTCCTGCTCTCTACGGACCCAGTGTGACTTTCTCTCTCAGAACCGGCGCTGAGGAAAAACTCAGGCCCAATTAAACATGATTGGTTGAAATCTCCAAGGCAGATTTATCAAATATGTATCCCATTTTAACATTTGCTAATTAGATTTTCTTTACGTTTTAGTCAGGCACAACAGAGAGAGAGGATGGGCGTCATCAAACCTCTCAACACCCGTGCTCCTGAAATCGTTCTGCTCCAGCGACGCACTTCAGCATGTGCTAAATGCTTCAGTAAATCAGACTTTGCACAAATATTAACTGGAGATCCCTAATGGATCTTCACACAATGCTTAATGGCTTGCCTTCATGCAGAATTGTGTAAACGTGTGTTTTTTTTGTAATTATTGCCAGAGATGTGCAGTAGGTGTGTGATTTAGCCAGTTTGTTTGATGGAATGCATTATAAACGCTGACCGACGTTAACACTCGCGTCTGTAAACATATCACAGAGGCCTTTAGGGCAGATAATGGCCTCTATACTGGTGTCTGTGCGAGCGCGTTCGTGTGTGTTATTGTACGTGTTGTGTATTGCAATCCTGAGATGAATGAGGTGCTTTTTGAAATATCAAATATCTCGTCAATCAAATTTGTCGCAAGTGCGTGTGGATTGTGGGAGTCCCGGCCTGTTTGCGGAGCTGGGTCCGAGCCAGAACTTGCATGCTGCTCAGGAAAGAGACCTACTGACCTGCTGAGCTCCCAACTGTGAAACCACATTAATAGAAACATGCTCACTTTGCTAACTTTCTTGCCAGTGGGAATCCATTGAGCTTTTTTTTTTTTTGAGCGACAAGCTGCTCCCTGGGGAAATGACAGCTGAATGTGCATCTTTATAATCATTAGCCATATGCATGGGCATGTGTGTGTGGTTTTTGTATATCTTTTCCTTTACGTATACTATTTTATTTGTGCATGTATCTATATGCAGGTCCGTTTGGCAGTGGTGTAGCCCCAGATTCAGCACTGGAGCTGGTGTCAGAACTGCGTGCCCAGTTGGAGGCTCTTAAAGAAGAGGAGCAGGGCATACGTTACGGTCTCAACATCTTTGATATTGAAGAACCAACTTCTGAAGACATCCTCAATCTAGAGAAGGTACCTATTCACTGTTGTTTTAAAACTTTTATCCATACAATACAACTCTGACACATTCAACGCCAAGCACAACAGAGCACAAACAGCTCTTTGGCTGAGGGAAATTCACTGGTCCTGTGTAACAGCGAATTGATACTGTTGGTGAAGGTGATTTCTGGTTTAGTGTATGGCGATGTTTAGATGGTGTTTACAGGTGAAACTCGAAAATATGAATATCGTGCAAAAGTTATAATTTTGATGATTATGGTTTACAGCTTATGAAAACCCCCAATTCAAAATCTCAGAAAATTAGAATATTGCATGAAATAAAAAAAAAAGGATTTTAAATACAGAAATGACAGCCCTCTGAAAAGTATAATCATGCATATGTATATAGTTATATATATATGTTTCACCTTTTAATTTCAATTACTGAAATACATGAACTTTTGCACGATATTTAAATTTTTCGAGTTTCACCTGTATGTGCGTGTGTTTGTAGAGCATGGATTACCTGCAGCAGGTATGGGAGATCGCCCAGCAGTGGGAGGCTCTGTGGGACGAGTGGAAGGGAGGTCAGTTGGCCTCTCTACAGACCGAGCTCATGGACAACACCTGCCAGACCATGTTCAAGAGACTCCACAAACTCAGCCGAGAGTTCAAGGCAAGCCAACACAACTTACTCTGTACTCCTGGTACTCAACCTTAGTCAGTTCAGGGACCAAGCTGACATTTATGGCAGTTTCAAATAAATAATGTTAGTTCTCAGAATAGAAAAGCACAGACTTTTATTGCTATAATGTAGTGTTAAAAATGTAAATAAAAAATATATAAAAAAACTACAATTATACATACAAAAATATATTAATATAAAAATAAAATATTAACAATATTAGCATAATTAAAAAATAAACATAGGCGGATGTGTTCTTCTGTTTTAACGAAACATTCATTAAAAATCTCACAAATGCACATCTGATTTTCTTTGTGGGAAAAGTGATCAATAAGGTCGTCATAAGCAAGTACACTACCGTTCAAAACGTCGGGATCAGTACGATTTTTTTTCCGAAAGAAATTAATACCTTTATTCAACAAGGATGCACACAATTTTATCAAAAGTGATGAAGACATTATTAGTGTTGTAAAATATTTATATTTCAAATAAATAAATAAATGCTGTTATTTTGAACTTTCTATTCATCAAATAATCCTGGGAAAAAATAATCAATCGCAGTGTCTAAAACAGCAGCTCAACAGTATTCAACATTGACATTGATAATAATAATTAGCAAATGTTTCTTGAGCAGCAAATCTGCATATTTGAATGATTTATGAAGGATAATGTCACACTGAAGACTGGAGAAATTCAGCTTTGCAAACACAGGAATGAAAATAGAAAACAGTTGTTCAAATTGTAATAATATTTCACAATATTACTGTTTTAAGACTTATTTCAAAAATGTTACCAACCTCAAACATTTAAATGGTAGTGTGTATTGTAATGTAAACTATATATAAAATAATGTTTCACACTTTTTGATTTGATAAGTGATGCTCAGGCTTCATTTTCATACATCATATCCTTTCAGTATTGCCACAGACTCCTGTTGCTTCTGTCCAGGTGTGGTAATACGAGCACCATAATATATGTGAATAACATAATTTTTACATTTTTATTTTTTTAAATTATTAATTGAATTGAGCTAGCGGATTGAGTACTAAGATCTTGTATAGACCCTTCACATAAAAAACTAGCAGCCATCGGGCCGACACTTAACAGCTATCACAGCGTCAGTGATGTCTCCGTCTCTCACTCCTCTTCTGCTATTCTCACACATACTGATGCTACTTCATTAGGGTCCAGCAGAGACTCTCATTCCTTCCTTTCCCTTTGTAACTGTGATAAAAGCTCTTTTGTGTAGCTAATTACCCTTTAAAGCTAATTTAGCTTCTCTTCTCACCAGCTTCTCATTATCCTGACATTTAGCTTTAAGCAGATTAGAAACACCTGCTTGCTTCAGACCCTTTGGGTGCTCTTCCACTGACAGGGGATCAGCCCATCACAACACAGCACTCAGCATTTTACACTTCAGCCTGTAGTGGGATCCTGACTGTTATAAAGTAATGGTGGTGAAGGGTGTGTGTGTGTGTGTTCTTTCAGGACAAGCACTGGGAGGTTGTGGACTTCACTAAGAGCAGGATTGAACAGTTTAAGAAAATCATCCCACTGATCACAGACTTCAGGAATCCAGCCATGAGAGAGAGGTGGGGGCACACACTTACACACACTTACACACAAAATCTCCCCAAAATGACAAGGTTTTCGGATATTGCCATCTTTGTGGGGACATTTTGTCCCCAAAATGTAAGGTTTACCAGGACTACACACACACACACACACACACACAAACTGTGTTGCCAAGTCTGCGGGTGGGAAATTGATCAATAAGTAATTTTTAAAAAGTAATTTATTTTTCTTTTGGTTGATTTCCACCCAATTTTGGGCTACTTTTGACTGGCCATTGGGCTACTTTTGTTGCACAGACCTGGCAACCCTGCACACACACACACACACACACACACATAATCCTCAGCATAATGAAGTGTCATTCTTGCACTAATCCTCCTTATCAAGAGTGGTTCCTGACAAAAATGACACTGTCGTCTTTCATGTTCTTTCTGTTGAAGAGATTGCCTTCTTTAGCTTGTGACCTGAGGTCTGTTGTGAAGTCCAGCTGATAATCATCAGCGGCAGAGGTTTGGTGACGATTACTGTTCTAGGATCAGCTGTAATCACACACCTTGATAGCCAGCCCTCAGTTACAGCTCTTCACCTCTGTATTCTATCACGCAGAGCATTTGTGCACTCCGGCGCCTTCCCTGCCGAGGGAACGCAACATTTTCCGCTCTTCGTTTTTCTTCTGCCCTGTCATTCGCTTCCTGAGCCATAGGATTGCATCTGGCATTCCCAAAACAACAGCTCATCGGCCCCAATCAGGCGTGCTACAACAGCCCTGGTGGAGACGCCAGAGACAGGCCTCATGTTCCCCTGATGACAGCCGGCTAATCACACTGATGTAACCCTCTGAAAGATCCCTGTTAGCGTCTCCCGCTGGCCAGCGCAACACATCAGGGAAGCAGATGAAAATAAACAGAGCTCCAGCCTCAGAAGTCCATGACCGACAGAACGGGAAACGTGAAGAGCTAAAGAAAAACAGGCAGTCGTAAGAGAGATCGCGTCCCAGAATGCCTGGGCCCAGTCTCAGAGGGGCTAGTCATTGGCAGGTTGGGTTTTTTTAAATAGCGGTGTTGTGCTTTGTTGTGGATCAGATGTACTGTCGGTCTCTGTGGATTTCTTTGAGAGAAGACAACAAGCTGTGCGTCATGACTACGCGATCTCTCACGGGAGAATTCAATCCTTGCGCTGTCGTCGGCCGTCACACCTGTTTATTATGACAAAATCTGACCATCAACATGACTAGTGACCAGTCTTTTGTGACTAACCAGCGCAGTCTTTCTTCAGCTCTCAAAATACTTTGAATAGCACACATTCTCTGTAATTTTAGCTCAAGAATTCCATTACATATTTTTATTAATGAATCACCAACCTCATCTCTCCTAAAGGCCTACACAATAGCTCTGATCCAAAACCTCTTAAGATGCCTCGCAGCCTGCTGCCTACATAGACAGCTGTCTTATAAGGCATCATCCTAACCACACTACATAGATGGCAACTCACATATTACTCAATGCCCAATTGAGTTTTTTCCTATAGGGTTTGGCCAAAAGAATCTGTCCAAAATGAGCTTTCTTAGCAGGCAGCATAATTAAGTTGCCTATCGGAAAAGCTTTTGAGTTGGAAACTGTGTCAATGATGGCTTAAATGCCGGACCATAGGTTTTGGTTTTGTAATAGATCAAATGGCTTTGATAAATAGTTTTTTCACCCTATTGAACTCAGATTCATTTGTCAGTGTCAAAGGATTTTGGCCAATCAGATTTTATCATGAAAAGATGGTGTGAATCTGTTCATTTTAGACACTGGGATCAAATAAGGCAAGAGGTGCAGCAGACGTTTGACCCGACCGGTGAAGACTTCACTCTGGAGAAGATTGTGGCTTTGGGTCTGCACCACCATGCCGAGCGTATCAGTGACATATCAGGAGCAGCCAGCAAAGAGCTCTCAATAGAACAGGTATGATATTCCCCTCTCTCTCAATCCCTCTTCAGAACTCTCTCTTTCTCATTTGGCTTTGTTTATTTCCTTTTGAGTATAATTTTGCTCTTTAAAAAAATAATGATTCTAAAGTGCAACAAAGAACCCTTTTCTTATCAGCTTTCCTCTGTTCTGGATTTTGCTAATGTATATGGTTAATTGCAAATTAACAGCATCCTTCAACTTGGTAGGTTCTTCCGTTCAGTGTATTGGATTCTGTGTTTTTAAAGCACTTGTACTAGAAGTGTCAAAAAAAGAGAAATCAAATTGTCCTTGATCCTTTGAGAGAGTATTTGAAATCACACTGAAACTTTCACTCAAAACTACCTGAAAACCAATTTACTGCATCAATCTTGAGTAACATTATGTGGACCTCATATGAAAAAATAAAATGGTTAAAAAGCATATGCTATACTTCAAATAGTATCAGGCTATAAAACTATTTTCAGTTGTAACTGGAAACATAATTTCCTCCTTATTTCTTATGTCGCTGTGAAGGACTGTGGGTTCATCAAGGTTCAATTCTCTCTGCTCCTCTCACAGTGCATAAGATCCTCAGAGGTTCGGTATGTTAAAGAGAAAAGGAAAGTCAATGTCAAGAGGATTATGGTCAGAGGTCGGGTTTGGAGGGTCAAAGATGATATCCTCAGGGTGACATCCTGTAGTCAGACCGCGCCAGTAGAGAATTTGGCCTCAGTGCAGATGTGGTTTTCATTAGCCAAACAGTTTGAATGGAAAGGAGATGGTGGTCTTGAGTACAAAGCTATCAGACTGTTGTGTGGTTATACTTAGAGTCAGATTGTTATTTATTTGAACCCTTAGCCCTGCATTCACACATTGCAGCAAGTGGCAGAAGCATCCTGTAGAAGCAGCAATAAAAGTAGGGCTTCGGTGCTAAGTTTAATTTTGCATGTCACTCTATTGAAGCCTGTTTCTGCCTCAGAGTAAAAGATAAGGTCAAAAGTCACAATTATGAAAAATAAATGTGTAAATGTGAGTTAATAAAGTCACAATGTATGAATTAAAGTCACAATCACAAGAAATAAAGTTGCACACAAATTTGAGTTCAGTATAGAACCCTAGAGTTCTTGACTCAATTTTAAAGAACCCTTTATACCAAAAAGGTTCTATACAGTATAAGGAGAAATTTCTTAATTGATTGCATAATACTTTCATGCTTTCAAAAAATTCTGAAGTGTTTGCGAGCTGTTTAACTAATACTAAACAGCACAACTGTATTGAGCATTGATTATTATAATATATGTTATTTTAGCAGCAAATCAGCATATTATTTTGATTTCTGAAGGATCATGTGACACCGAAGACTGGAATAATGATGCTGAAAATTCTTTATTGCCATCACATGACTATATTACATTTTAAAATATATTAAAATAGAATAATTATTTTAAAATGTAATAATAGTTCACAATATTTTACCGTATTTTTGATTAAAGTCAATGCAGCTTGGGAGAGCATGAGAGTTCTTTCAAAAGCATTTTAAAAATCGTGACATGGCAAATTTTTTAACTGCTTGTTTTTCCTCTGGTGTGGAAACTGGCTTTTACAGATCTCATCAGTAAACGTGTTGAAACCTTTTTATTAACACAATATTTGCTTTTATGAAGAAACATAATACATGATCGAATAACTCCCCTATTACTCCCCCTCTAAAAGACCTCAACATCAGGCCTTATACAAATTCACAAACAGTACTTTTTAATTCAATAAGACTGACTGAATCCAGACGCTTTAAGCAGTTTATAGCTATGTTTTGGGTTCTGTGTAAATTAATTACCAATTGGATGTAAATGTCATTCCACCTCTTCATGTAAATTAGATTTCATGGCGATCAAGTTTGTAATAATCCTCAACGGCCCACTTCCGATATCCATTATACAATTTGTGTTATAATTTATTGCTGTTATTGGAAGAAATATGCATTGTGGTAAACCAGAAGTCATTTTATTTTCTGCATAGAGCTTTTACGCAGCAGAAATGCCTTTAGTGTAAAAGCACAAGCTACATTATATGCCGCTGACGCAGGATGTGTGAAACAGGCCTAAAAGTCGACTGGTTTATAGTCCTATTTTAGACTTGAAAAGGAACATTTCCTGGACCGTGTTCAGTAATGGTGCATTACAGTATGAGCACAATGCTGCTGTCCCCAGGTCATGTGTGGCGGCCACAGGGGAAATGAGCCTTGCGCTTAATTTCCTTCAGAGCAGCCTTTACGGCCCCTGCAGAGGAGATCTGCCCTGTCCAGCTGTCAGACTGTGGGAGGCTGTACTCCTCCCCTCTCTCTCTCTTCCTCTCTTTCTTCTCACTCTCGGCCCAGGGAGATTCCCAGACGTTCGGCTCTGTGCTCACAGAGGTTACAACAATACAGCTTTGGTTCAAGAGTGGCAATGGGAGAGCAAAGCTTCATAACCCCCAAAGCACAGAGTGGTTCACCCAGAAGTCACCCGCTGAGAGAGAGAAAAGTAGAAAGACAGATAGAGTGTAAATGAGAAGCTTTACTGGCATGGCTGGTGTTTCTGGAAAGACCCTGTCTCTGACGTTTATTGTGAGGGGGAACTTTGCAGGGGCTCAGATTAATGATATTTCCCTGTCACAAGTCGCCTAGTCTCGCGTAGCCGGACCTTCAGACTGACGGCAGAAGGTCTGGACTCCATCACAGCTTTCATTGGCCAAGGACCGGCCAAGAGGACGCCTGACCGACATGTAAAGCAACCGATCACAGTTCATTTTGTTTCGTGTCATGTTTAGAGGCGTGAAAATGTAACGTTGCTGTCCCTACGATAACAGACCGGTGTGCATCTAATAAATTATTAATTCAAAAACATTGTGCAAGTTTACTGCAACAATGGCGCCGCGAACTTCACAAACTTTTGAAAATCCAGCGTTTAGTTGATTCTGATAAGCGCTCATTGTCACAGTTCCAAATACGACAGCTTTCTTCTTCTTCCATGAGGGGGTTTGGCTTCACACCGGACGCAAAACACACACGTCTCCTGGAAATCTTGTAGAGTTCAATCAATCAGATGGCGTCTTTGAAACTCCTAAAGTGTTTCCTATTTTGTGTGCCTTATGCATCACATGTTCAGAGGCTGAGACTATAAGTCACCTAACCTCCTCACAAAATAGATCTAAAGGTGAAGTCACATGCAAAATTGTATCCAAATTTTGCAGGCATGAATGTCAATTTTATAGCGATTGTATGATTCACAGCTCACACAGAAATCAATTTCAAACCACGCAAGTGAAAGTTTCGCTCTCAAGTGAAAGTTATGATCACATGGATTCCTTGAAATGAGTGGATTTCATCCGCCAAAATTCGCTGAACAACAGTAAATATGACCCCACCTTAATACAATAAAATGCCACCTGGATAGGCAGCTCACTATGTTTTGAAATGCACTTATGGTGCCCAAAAATGCTGTCTTGTTAGGCAGCTCACTAGATTCAAAACGCAGCCAATGTTCAGACGTGCCTATGATGTCTTAAAATGTTGTCCATGCAAGCAGCTCACTGGGATTTAAAAGACTTCAAGTGTTTAAATGTTTGAAAGATGTCCAAAACTGCTGCTAGGTAACGTTAGGTTGCTTGTTAGGTTTTAAAACATATGGTAAATAAGAAGTGTCACTGGTGGATTTCTATTTATGTCTGGTGTTTCTAATGACGTTTCTTGTGAGGGAAACTCTGCGGTGGCCTCGATCAATGTTCTTTCACTGTCACTAGCCGCCTGACGTGCTGCCCTTCTAGCTCTAATACAATCTGGCGTTCAGAGCTGAGGTGGAATGTGTCTGGAAAGATTAGTGCTAACATTAAACAGCCTAATGTTGACCTCTTATTCACAGACACTGGAAGGCATCACGAAGACTTGGGAGGAAACGTCTCTGGACATCACACCCTACAAAGACAAAGGTCACCACAGACTGAGGTGAGATGCCAGAGGTTTCAAAAGGTCAAACGTCAAGAGGTCGTAGACATTCGCAGTTGCTCAATAAGCAGAATGTTAAAAAGATGATAATGATGATTCAGCGTCCTGACGTGGTAGTGCATTTTACTTTATTTTATCAAAAAATATTTAATTTGCCATGTAATTCTCCTCTGAAAAAGAAAACACAAGAACATAAAAATAGTTAAGATTAATGCATGTGCGCCCACACACACATACAAATGTGTGTCTTTCCTAGCAGCTTGCTACAGCCTACAGCCTCCACCGGTAGATTTTTTCATCTTAATTGGGGAGTTGTCCTAATTGATGTATTGGATAATTTTTTCCTGAGACCATAACTTTCATACATTTCCAGTCGAGAGGAAATTGTTTTTTGTGGCAGACTCACTGTCCACTGAGGGACTGGTACTGGCTTCATCCATGCTGTTAAGGCACCGTAATGTGAATATGTTAGTGCCGAAAACAAGCCATAGCCTAAAAAACACCATTCCTCAACATGATGGAGCTCACTGCTGCAGGGAAGAACCGCCACGCGTGAGGAGCCAGTAACTCCACATTATCATATTACTCTGTGTGACACAACCACCACTGAGAAAGAGTGAGCAAATGATACAAAACACTGGCTATGTTTTAAAACCTAGTGAGCCACCTACTGCCTACTGGGCCGAATTATAGGCATATTCAAATGTTCTTATCGGATTGAATGCGCTTATGATGTGCAAAAATGCTGTCTAGATAAGCAGCTCACTAGGTTTTGAAACACAGCCCGTATTTGAATGGACCTTTGATACCCGGAAATGCTCTCTAGATGTGTAGCTCAGTAGGCTTTGAAACACATCCAGTGCTTAAATGCACCTTTGATGCCCAAAAATGCTTTCTAGATGGGGTTGGGAAACACAGCCACTGGCCGGACAGCATTGCTCTCTCAGAGTCCGGTTCAAATCTCTGTTTGACAGAAAGCCATGTTTTCATACACAGATTAAATGGCTTATCAATGCCAGGGGACCTTAAGCTCTCACACAAACATAATTACTATCAATCTCCCTAGAGAGCAGGACTCAGAATGGCTGCTTTAAGCCTTCTGGGCAAACAAGTCAAGGGTCCAATGAAGAACATAAACTGACTGTCTGTGAATGCATAAACACGAGCGGGAAAATACATTTCTGTATTTAGATGAGCTCAAATGATGCTGTTACTCTTTTTTAGTTTGATTGAGACCATTCGGGAGTTTCACAAAGTGTTCATTGCTTACAATTATAGAAACGAGCTGTGAGCAGATAAGAACTGGAGAGGATGCTTTGTGCATATGGCAGCCGCACAAAAGCTCTAATCTAACAGAATCATTTGTACAAGCAATCTCCTTCCCAAGGGCTGAAAGTTTTCTGAAAATGCCTTCAGGCCTCTTCGTATTTAGCTGGAAGCAATGTGTGTGTGCAAATGAGCATGTTTATGTGCAAGTTACGTGGATGAATCGGACACGGGTCAGTCTTTGCCTGTTTGTCTGTTTTGATGTAACAGTAATTCCGTATTTTAGCTTTTATACCTTAATGGAGGCTTGTTATTTAGATTCTTTCTTCATTTGCCATTTAATTTGTGTCTGTTTTGTTCTATATAAGTGAGAGTGCATCTGGAGACAAATTGGTCTATGATATTATGATATTGTTTATGTGATATTGCACTTTCATATATATATATATATATATATAAGTAAGTGCTATGTCCCAATTTTGATAGCTAACTAAAGGAGTTTGTACTTAGCTATAGTTTTGGAACAAAATTATTTCTAGAAATTAGCTTAATCTGACAAAACTTGTAAGACGTGGATAAATAAATCAAATACTAAAATAAATGTAAAAGTAATATATATATATATATATATATATATATATATATAAAATAAATATAAAAGTTTAAAATTTCTGTACTTCTATCCTTCACAGCTACATTTTAATAAATAAAAATTATATAAATATTCCCATAATCGTTGTGTTTGTGTATGTATGTTTAGTGAAGTCAAGCTTCACACAAATAAACAGGAAAATAAGATGCTAACAGATTTCAATTCTGCAGTAAAGCAGCTCTAAAAAGACAGTGTCATTAGCTGGAGTCAGTTCAGTGTTGATTCAGTTCAGTGCAATAACTGTAAAGTCCAAAGTCCATCAATTATAAAATTAGTTCAATTTTAAGCATCTCTACAGCTAGTGTCGCTATTCAGCTTGAGCCAGTTCAGTTCAATAAGTTTTGATGTTGCAGTCATCCAGCTGCATCTCTGCAGAAAACAGTGGTGTCTTCATCCAGCTCAAGTTATTTTCTTATCCAATAGTGTCAGTCACGTCAAGTCAATGATATTACTGAGTCTTAAGTGTTGCGTAATGCACTAATACGCAGAGTCATAAGGACTGCAGCTCTGTGCTATAACCTGTCATATGCATCAGTGTCTCACACCCACCTGTGAGAGAGAGAGACAGAGAGAGAGAGAGAATCACAGGGGGTGGTGTCTCACTGACAGGTAGGCATGTGAAGAAAAAAAGCAAGCGAACAGAGATATATGGATGAAGAGGGGGAATATTTTTATTTGCTTATTTCTAGAAGCTTAGATCCTGCAGAACAGAGAAAGGACGTGGTCTCTCTCTCTCTCTCTCTCTCTCTCTCTCTCTCTCTCTCTCTCTCTCTCTCTCTCTCTCTCTCTCTCTCTCTCTCTCTCCCTCTCCCCCCCTGTTTAGCACACATACCTGCTGGTATTGTTCGTCCCCATCAGTGCTGCAACAAAAGGTGGACATATGCTTTATCTTTAGTTCTCCCTCTCCCTCTCTCCTCTTTGATCACTCTATTTCTTCCTCTTTTTTTTGTCAGTGGTGTATATGCCATATCAACAAATACTGTGTTTAGTATTCAGCGGTGGGGTTGTATTCCGGGGACAGAATCAATTCCAAATTACTCAGGCTCTCAATAACGGACAGCCCTGTCCGCAAGGAGAAAAGATGATTAATGATGATAGTATTCATGATAGAAGCTGAAGTGTGCGCACGCACAGATGGAGCTGTGTGTGCGTTAATGGTCCTGCAGTGAAGAGGCTTTCTGTTTGCTGCCGTGTACTTATAATTGAGCGTTTCCACACATTTAGCAGGACGGAGTGCAAATCACCTGTAATTACCACCTACAGCCCTGCATTGTACGCACAGCACACACACACACAGGCACACACATTGTATAAATACGGTGCACAGAAACATCTCTTTGCCTGCTCTGCAGTTGCAAGAGTGACAATTCTGCAGAATATGCATTAAAAGCGTCCTGTACCGAAGGTTCGACTGACCGAAAGACTCTCCTGGCAGTAATAACATAACATTGAGCGGAGCCAGTGGGCGAAACGGTCTATAATGACGCGGGACAAAACGTGCATGCAAACACTTTTAGCATATGCTACTTCTTGTAATTAAATTAAGACACATATGCTTCCCTTACGAACACTGTATTTTATTTAAAATTTGCTACAGCGCACATTTTTGTCCTGACGCACATATGCTGCTGTTTGGACGCACACACACAGCTGCGGATGAACGCCCCTGCCCTGCTTTGCTGATTACTCTGTATTTTGAGAGGTCATGTCCTCCTCTATGTGCTTTTCTGTTAGTTTACTAAAAAAGTGTGTCTGTGTGTGTTTGTGTGATTTTCTAGTAACAATATGCTGTTCAAAATGAAGTGAGATGCCTATCTAGACAGCATTTTTAGACATCACTGGCTTCAAATTGAACGTCGGTACACGGTCTAGGTAGGCTGTTTACTTTGGTAAGCAAGACTGTTTACTCTATAAGCAGAGAGCAAAGACATTCTGACTCACACATGGGGTGCGTCTCAATCAGCTCTCTAGTTCAGTGGTCAGGGCTCTGAACATAGAGATGGCTGTTTTAAAGGCAAAATCCTTCCAGTGCTCTAAAACGTTTGCTCCCTAAAAAGTCCCACAATGCACTGTGAAAATTAATTAACTGTCCCTTAACAGAAGTTCTGAAGTGCGAAACAATCACATGAGCCAACTCACTTCACATGACACTGTTTTGAAAAAACAATATTGCAGCATAAACATACATTGCTTGACAGGTACTGAACATACCGGTAATCTAGCTAACATTTATAACTCATTTATGACTGAAAAGTTGCAGGTATGTGTAGCAATATGTAAAGTATTTAAATAACATTAAAAAATAAATGTGTGAAAATGATCAGGTCTGCTGTTGTTCATAAATACCAGTCGTGACGTTGTACAATAAGGATGTTGTCAATGGACATAAGGAGCTGATTGAGACGCACCCCTGGTCACTTTCTCTAGATGGTCAGCATTCACTGCTTCACAATGGCTTTAGGGCTTTAAAGCATGACTCATTGGGCCAGGGTAGTACAACACTGCCACCTAGTGTGTGTGCATATGTGTGTTTACATGTGCGTATAAACGTGTGTGTGTGTGTGTGTGTGTGTGTGTGTGTGTGTGTGTGTGTGTGAGAGAGAGATAAAGGAAGCAGGAATGTCCTGACCATCTGCTGCACATTAGAAAGAGACCCCCAGCCCAATTCAATTAACATCCACAAGCCCCCTGATTGGGCTCAGAGAGAAAGAGAGAGATGGGAAGAGAGATAAAGAGCATTGCAGGACTTGCTACCCTGCAGTAAATGTGAGTTTCACCATTTTCTGATGAACTCCCTGCCTGACAGTGGGGTGAATGGAAAAGTCACATGGCAGTGATAAAACGCACACACACACACACACTCATTCAAAGAGGTTATGGAATTGTGTTTGCTATGAAACAAAGGGAGAGATAAATAAGTACTCTTGATCTATGAGCATGTTTGAAGTTTTGTTAAAAAAAATTAAACGTTTAAAATGGAGATACAGAGGGAACATTTGGTTGGTGATTTTCTTTATTTATCCTTATTGCTGTTTATCTTTTTTTAATAATTAATTTAAATCTGACAACATTTTGCAGGTCCCCTACTATTTTATTTGTAACATATAAACATGCATTTTAGTGCCTGATCTTTTATTTATCTCTTTATTTATTTTATTTTTTAGAATCATTGGATTAGTGTGCACTCTGTAGTAATTATAATTGAAATGATTTTATGTCCTAAATTAAATTGACACTTGAAATGACAAAAGTCCTAGATATGTACACGTGAATAGCTGTCAGGATACGGGCAAGGAGACAGAGGTAAGTGAATCCAAACACAGCTTTATTAAATGTGACACAAGTGCAAGGGTGAGTATTCTCAGAATTCAGGTGCAGATACGAGGTGGATCACTACGTGCGGGGCAGATTACAGGTGAGCAGATCCTCTTCAGGTTACTTTGTCAAGCGGTAGCAGATCGTTCATACGTGTCCTTTCTCTTTCAGATGTCGTCGTGGGAAAGACAACTCGGCGTGAACACAGGGACTCAGGAAGA
This sequence comes from Meda fulgida, assembly GCA_030578275.1. Classification (NCBI taxonomy): domain Eukaryota; kingdom Metazoa; phylum Chordata; class Actinopteri; order Cypriniformes; family Leuciscidae; genus Meda; species Meda fulgida. Next base: position 47,138,873 of record CM060622.1, read on the forward strand.
TACAGGATTAAGGGGGACAGGGATCCAGACAGGATTTTAGGAAGCAAGGACTCAGACCGGATGTCTGGAGACAGTGGAACAGGAATGCAGAGGTTAGTAATTCACAGGTGAGTATACTTTACTTTGCTGGAACTGGACTTCTTAGAGAATTTGGAGGACAACGGGAAATGGTCTGTTCCTGTTGGAGGCTTGACGGTGAGTGAGGCTGTGGTGAGTGTTTTTATGCAGGGGTTGATGAGGCTTACTGATTGTGAACAGGTGCAGGTGATTAGTATTCTGGGGAGAGTGATCGTTGTGTGGTGAAGGATGTGGTGTCTGATTGGTTCCTGACATTACCCCCCCCTCCAGAGTCCGCGCCAGCGGACCTTGGACCCCGACGTCGTGGTGGTCTACCTCTGGGTCGTGGTGCAGGTTTGTCAGGATATTGAGCGTGAAATTCTCGGAGCAGATTGGGATCAAGGACGTCGTTCCGGGGTACCCAACATCTTTCCTCTGGTCCATACCCCTCCCAATCTATGAGATATTCAATCTGACCACCTCGACGTCGGGAGTTCAATATCTCATTAATCAAATAGATCGGCTCTGGTTCAATAGGTGGTATCGGGGGGTTATCCTCAGGGACCGGTTCTGTGGCTGAGTGGGGTACAGGTGGGTGGTGAGGTTTCAGGAGGGAGACGTGAAACGTGGGATGGATCCGATGTTCTGGAGGTAGGCGAAGTTGATAAGTGACTGGGTTTACTTGTCTTACGATGGGGAACGGCCCGATGTATCTGGGGTTGAGTTTGCGGCAAGGTTGGCGTAGATGGATGTCTTTAGTGGAGAGCCAGACTAGCTGTCTGGGTTGGTACTCGGGAGTTTGACGGCGGTGGGCATCTGCAAAATGTCGTTGGCGATTCACTGCTTGCTGAAGATGATGATGAGCTTGATTCCACACTCCCTCGCTCTCTTGAAACCACTTATTTACTGCTGGTACTTCTGAGGGTTCCCCGGACCATGGAAACAGTGGGGGTTGGTAACCCAGCACACACTGGAAAGGAATCAGTTGAGTGGATGATTGTCTGAGGGAGTTCTGTGCGTACTCTGCCCAAATGAGGTAACGACTCCAGATGTTTTGGTTGGAGTGGCAGAAGGTACGCAGGAATCGCCCGACATCTTGGATTTTCCGTTCGGTTTGGCCATTTTTCTTTGCGGATTGTATCCTGATGACAAGCTTACGGTCACGTTCATGAGGGTAAAAAAGGCTCGCCAAACTCGGGAGATAAATTGGGGTCCCCTGTCGGACACGATATCCTCTGGGATGCCGTAGTTCCGGAAGATGTGCTCCATCAGAAGTTCAGCAGTGACAAAAGCCATGGGGAGCCTCTTCAGAGGAATCAGCCTGCATGCCTTGTAGAACCGATCAATGGCCACGAGGATACAGATGTTACCGTCGGAGGCAGGCAGGTCCGTGACGAAATCCACTCCAATGTGGGACCAAGGTCTATGTGGAACTGGAAGCGGTACTAGTTTACCCACAGGGAGATTTCTGGGAACCATGGACATGGCACAGGGGATACAACCTTGTATGAAAGTCGTGATGTCGTGCTGCATATTGGGCCACCAGTACTTGAGTTGGAGAGTTGTGAACGTTTTGTTTATTCCGAGATGACCTGTGCCTACGGAGGAGTGAGCTGAAGCAATGAGAGAGTTGCGGAAGTCCTCTGGGACGTAATTCCTCTCGGGGGGACACCCTGGGATTCGAGGTTGTTGTCGTGACAGTTCCAATAATTTCTCGTTGATCTCCCACTGGATGGGGTTGACAAACAATTTTTTGGGCAGGATGGCCTCAGGTTCCTCCTTAGGGATTTCTGGGGCACGGATGCGAGAGAGGGCATCCGCTCTAGTATTCTTGGAGCCTGGACGATAAGAAATCTTGAAATGGAACCGGGTGAAGAACAATGCCCATCGCGCCTGACGTGGATTCAGTCTTTTCGCATCTCTCAAGTACTGGAGGTTTTTATGATCCGTAAGTACCAAGAATGGATGTTTCGCCCCCTCTAACCAAAGCCTCCATTCCTCCAAGGCAAGTTTCACAGCCATAAGCTCTCGGTTCCCAATGTCGTAGTTGATTTCTGCTGTAGATAATTTCTTGGAAAAGAACGCGCAAGGTACGGTCTTGGAGAATGAGCCCGAGTACTGGGACAGAATCCCTCCCACCCCGGTAGTGGAGGCATCTACTTCCACCACAAATACCTTCTCTGGATCTGGATGGTGGAGCAAGGTTGCAGTGGTGAAAGCGGCCTTGAGGGAGTTAAAGCCACGCTCTGCTTCTGGGGTCCAGAGTAGAACTTTCGGTTTCCACTTTAACAGGGAGGTAAGAGGAGCTGTCAGGAAACTGTATTGGTGTATGAACCGTCGGTAAAAATTTGCAAAGCCAAGGAACCTCTGGAGCTCTTTCACCGACTGTGGGGTTGGCCAGGACATGATGGCTTCGGTCTTTCGCTTGTCCATCTCCACACCTCTTTCACTAAGTTGGTATCCCAGGAATTCGACATTGGTCTGATGAAACGTGCACTTCTCTGCCTTTAGAAATAGGGTGAATTCCCTGAGTTGTTGGAGTACCAGGGCCACATGATGTTGATGTTCAACAGGGTTCTTGGAATAAATCAGAATATCATCGATATACACCAACACAAATTTCCCCAGGTAGTCTCGGAGTACCCCGTCCATGAAGCTCTGGAACACGGAAGGAGCGTTTACCAACCCATACGGCATGACCAAGTATTCATAGTGCCCTGCAGGCATGATGAAAGCTGCTTTCCACTCATCTCCTTTGATTCTGACCAGATTGTATGCACTCCTCAGATCCAACTTGGTGAAGATCCTGGCTTCTCGGAGCTGTTCGAGGGCTGTTGGGATGAGAGGTAGCGGGTAACTGAATTTGATGGTGATTTGATTCAGGGCTCTGTAATCGATGCAAGGTCTTAACCCTCCATCCTTCTTGGCGACAAAAAAGAAACTAGCGGCAGCAGGGGATGTAGCGGGACGAATGTAGCCCTGTTGTAACGCTTCCTCAATGTACTTCCGCATAGATTCTTGCTCAGGAATGGAGAGTGAGTAAATCTTACCCTTGGGAATCGAGGCATCGGGGATCAGGTCAATGGCACAATCCCAGGGTCTATGAGGTGGCAGGTTGGAGGCAGTAACCGGGTTGAATATGTCAGAGAACGAGGAATAGCAAGAGGGAATATTTGTAGACAGATTCTCCGTGGGGCTCTCGATGGAGGTGGAACTCACAGTGAGCATTTTCTCGGGTTCCGCAGCTGGTGGAGCAGAATGTGCGCATTTCTTAAGCGAACAATGACATCCCCAACTGGTTATCTTACCGAACTGCCAATTTATGGTAGGTTGGTGACGAATTAACCATGGACGGCCGAGAATGATGTCCGTTTGACTATTTTGAAGAATGAACGGTTCGAACATTTCATGGTGAAGATTTTCAATACACAACTGGATGGGTGTTATTTGAGATGTAACATACCCCTTGTTAATGGGCTCGCCGGTCACTGCATGGATGGAGTATGGCTTGGGAATGTCGATCTTCCTGAGGTTAAGTTTCTTGCAGAGTTGCCCTGATATGAAGTTCCCCGCTGATCCGGAATCGACAATGGCTGCTACAGATACATGGAAAGTTCGAATTTTCAGGATTACTGGAATAGTGAGTGGTGTCGATACGGCGTGGTGATCCAGAACGGAGCTTACCGTCAGCTGAGGTGGCCGAATGGGGCATGCAAGTCGAAAATGACCCTTAACACCACAGTACAGACATAACTTCATTTCTCTGCGACGAGAGCGTTCAGCCTGGGTGAGCCGACGAGTATCGACTTGCATTTCCTCTGGGGTTTTTTCAGACTCACGGTTCGTGAGGACATGAGGGGATGTGGTGAGTGAAACTCAAGTATCTCGATAGCAGCTCTGGGACCGTTGATGAATACGGAGAGTTTGCTGTATGAATTTTTCGAGCCCCAGGTTGTCATCGTAGATCGCCATTTGGAGGCGAAGTGCAGGATTGAGACCGCCACGATAAACAGCTAGGAGAGCCTTTTCGTTCCAACCACTCACTGAAGCTAGAGTTTGGAATTCAATGGAATACTCTGAAACGGATCTTTTATCCTGTCGAAGATGCATTAACTGATCACTGATGGTGGAATCACTGACTGGTTGGCCGAAAACCTCCTTGAAATGATGAATGAAATTTTGTAGTGACCTGGTAAGTCTCTTGTACCCACAGCGACTCAGCCCATCTCAATGCTGTTCCAGATAACTGCTGAATGATGAAAGAGATTCGTGAACGGTCTGTGGGAAACAGATGAGGCTGCTGTTCAAAGGTGAGCGAACACTGCAACAGGAAGCCATTGCAATCTTCCGCCCGACCGGAGAAGGGCGCTGGTCGGGTCGTGGGGTTAGCAATGCATACCAGCGTGGAAGTGAGGTTAGCGGAAGTGGAGGTGGGCTGAGGAAGCGAACTCGCCGCATCGGTTGCAGGTTGCCCTGGAATGGCTGCGGCTGGCGTGTGTTGGATCCATAGCGGTAGTTGGTCAAGCCTTCTGTCAGGATACAGGCAAGGAGACAGAGGTAAGTGAATCCAAACACAGCTTTATTAAATGTGACACAAGTGCAAGGGTGAGTATTCTCAGAATTCAGGTGCAGATACGAGGTGGATCACTACGTGCGGGGCAGATTACAGGTGAGCAGATCCTCTTCAGGTTACTTTATGTCAAGCGGTAGCAGATCGTTCATACGTGTCCTTTCTCTTTCAGATGTCGTCGTGGGAAAGACAACTCGGCGTGAACACAGGGACTCAGGAAGATACAGGATTAAGGGGGACAGGGATCCAGACAGCATTTCAGGAAGCAAGGACTCGGACCGGATGTCTGGAGACAGTGGAACAGGAATGCAGAGGTTAGTAATTCACAGGTGAGTATACTTTACTTTGCTGGAACTGGACTTCTTAGAGACTTTGGAGGACAGCGTGAAATGGTCTGTTCCTGTTGGAGGCTTGACGGTGAGTGAGGCTGTGGTGAGTGTTTTTATGCAGGGGTTGATGAGGCTTACTGATTGTGAACAGGTGCAGGTGATTAGTATTCTGGGGAGAGTGATCGTTGTGTGGTGAAGGATATGGTGTCTGATTGGTTCCTGACAATAGCATAGTAAATTAATCTTTTCTTGTCTGCAATCTAACATGATATTTTTCATATGATATTGTGGTAATAACTATGGTATTAGTGACTGTCAAATATCTGCATTTACTGTCTCAGAGGCAACTACTGGTGAAGGTGTAACTAATAAAAGTGGGCTTTGATCAATGTATAATTAAATTAGCTCTGAAAACACTTGATATGAAGAAATCCCTCTCAAACACTCTAAAACAGTGATTACATTAAGATCGACAGTAGAGCCGCAGAATCCTAAATAAGGACCCGTCTAAATTATGTCAAAGCATTCCAGCAGTGTTTATTTTATTGATAACTTGTTCATTATTTGCAGCTCGTTTATATTATGATGTTGATTTGATAGGTAACAGTCATAATTGTCATAAATGGGCAACATGCCTCCTACATTGCATATTGAATGCAAATACATTAAATGCAAATATTGCTGTCTTTTTAAGGACACTGACCCTCATATTGATAGCTAGTTATATGTGCTTGTGTATAAGTGAGTTATCTGATAATTCTGTGGCAGTAGTAATGTAGTCTCTCGGTCTCACCTGCTGCTCCTCCGAGAACAGCCTGCAGTGAAGACACAGTTAGATGATGTGATGACAGAGAGAAATATGTCAGATGCAGTGTGTGTGTGTGTGCGTGCGTGTGTGTGTACGAGAGAATGAATCCTGTCATCGCTGCACCTTTCCCACTGCTAATGTTCAGGTGTGTGAGTCTGAGTCAGAGAGAGAAAGAGTTGAGAGAACAGGAGATTGAGCAGGGCTCCTGTGATTGGTTTGAATCAGAGTTCCTGCGGCAGGCGCGTTGAGTGTGTGATCACTTAAAGCAGAGTCGATCATTTAAAACCTTTCTGAGTGTGTGTGATAACAGCCGTGCTGTACTGCTTTCAGCCATATTTAACTATATTCTTTTTCATAACATATTATAACAGATGTCTGTCAAAACAATATTATTAAATTGATAGCAACAGTAGACTATAATAAACAAAATTACTAATATATAAAAGGGAAAAATATTAAGTAGATAAATCAAATAATATACATATATTGGGTATGCTAAACTTTGGTAAGTTGGTAAGATTTTTTATAATGTTTTTGAAAGAAGTCTCTTATGCTCACCAATGCTGCATTCATATAATCAAACACACAGTAAAAACAGCAATGTTGTGAAATGTTATTAGAACTATTATAAAAGATAGAAACTATATATAAAATAACTATTTCCTTTTTTAATGTTTCAGAATGTAATTTATTCCTGTAATTTGAAGCTGAATTTTCAGCATCAATACTCAAGTCTTCACCATGATCCTTCAGAAATCATTCTAATATGATGATTTTGTGCTTAAGAAACATTTATTATTATTATCAATGTTGAAATAATATTTTTTTTTTAAATATTTTTTGTGGAAACCATGACATTGTTTTTTCTGGATTCTTTAATAAATAGAAAGTTTAAAAGAAAAGCATTTTGAAATAGAAACCTTTTAGAAACATTATAAATGTCAATTGAATGTATCCCTAATGAATAAAAGTATTAATGATAGTGCATTCATTTTTTTTTTTTGCAACACCTGTTAAAGAGCGTTAAACCACTTCCATAGATAAAAGATTTGCATTTTTCTTAAGCTCTTACAAAGGCAAACAATTGGCAAATTTAATCACTTTTTATACATTGATCAGTAATGTTGGAATTAAAGTTATGAAATATTACTGGAGTTATAGACAGCCTTTGTAATCCACTTATACTGTAATAGCTTGAAGCTCATATAAATCAACTGTGGGGATTTAAACAGGTTTTCTGCCATTTATCTTTGGATATATCCTGTTATATTCTTATATATGATTTTAATGATGATCATATTCCAAAGGTTTGTTAGCAGGGGAGCTCATCATGTGTCATTTATTCATATGTAGCATGCAGAAAGGCAGAGCGTACTTGCATGAGTTCTTCTTTCTTGCGTTTATTGTGCTGTATTTTTATGGTGGCTTCCAGCCAAAACACCAAGTCCTCATAAGTGTACTTAAACTTGATTAAAGCTGCATGATGATTCACAGAGTTTTTACGTCGTGTTCCAATTATATTAAGAAACATACTTAAAAGGAACATAATAGAATATATTTTGGGGTCAGTAAGATTTGTTTTATAAATTAATACTTTTATTCAGCAAGGATGCAATAAATTGTTTAAAAGCGACAGAATCCTGAAACAAAGTTCCCTAAAAAATATTAATTAGTGCAACTGTTTTTTAGCATCGACAATAATCAGAAATGTTTCTAGAGAAGCAAATCAGCATATTAGAATGATTTCTGAAGGATCATGTGACACTGAAGACTGGAGTAATGATGCTGAAAATTCAGCTTTGATCACAGGCATAAGTTACAGTTTATAATAGAAAACAGTTCTTTTAAATTGTAATAGTATTTCACAATATTACTGTTTTTACTTTATTTTTGATCAAATAAATGCAACATCGGTGAGCATAAGAGACTTTTTGCGAAAACCGACCTTCCAACCCCAAACTAGCAAACTAGTGTAATTTATATATTACAAATTAGGGCTACCCCCAACTAAAGATTTTTCCCAGTGGACTCGTAGTCGTTCATTTAAGCAATTAGTTGACTAATCACACGTTTATATGAATTGAATTACTTAAATATATACTGAGGGGCTTAATATATAGCCTATTCCCTGCTCAAGCGCACTCATAAAGCTTTCCGCAAAGCAATAAAATCGGACAAAATATCAAGGAGCCATTTGAATGATTTATTAATAAACTAGTGTTTTCTGAGTCAGTGTCAGCTTTAAATATGAAGTTGCCGATGCTGACTTCCATCTCCGCAGTAGTAAACGCTCCTTTAATGAGAAATGCACCTTTCATACGGATTACATAATCAGAGAGTATTTGTTTTCGATTCAAATTAATTAATTTAAAAGTACAGACATTTCAAGCTTTCTGTAGAAATATTTGTCATGTCTGTGAGGCAAGTAGCCTATACTCTGAGTTTTGCTTCATTTATGTGACGTGCTCCAGTTCACGGAGACTGAGACGGCTTTGTCTTCTTAATTTTACAAAAGTACAACGTTTTGTTTTTATTGTGAGTTTACACAAATAAAAGTAGACCCTTTAGCGTTTCGAATGATGCATGACCAATAATGACTATTTATATGATTAATGATTAATAATGAGCATTTTAAGTGGTTTCCGCTGTTACCAGCACAAAATGCAAGTGATCGCGCCTGCGCCTCCATGGCATGCAGAAAGCGCGTTAATACTTCAGCTTCCACACTCCACACAAACACTTGGATATGCTCCTAATAGCGACATATATATCTAGGTTAACATTAGAGTTATGTAAAGTTGCTGCTACCTGCATGTTTCAAATGATAAGCCATATTTGAGGTTGATGGATGGTAGGCGAATGTTTGGATTGCTGCTCGATATACTGTAATTACCACACGGACCCGCCGCTAATGATCTGTCCCTGACGGACTGCGTGACTTCACCACTTCCTGTGGAATTTTTTTCCTGCAACTAACCGACTAATAACATTTTGGTCAACTAAGCCTCTTCTCGACGTCAGTCAACTATTAGGGGGCAGCCCTATTAAAAATATTTCATCTAATCTAATTTAAATGATACCAAATGCACATGAGAGAATGTGTGTTTGTCTTTGTCCTCTAACCTGTTGATCTTCCTAAAATATATTCATGAAATGCAACTGCAAGTTCCACTAATATCATGTCATTACAGGCAAAGGCGTTCACCTCCACCATAAATGCTCTTGGACTTCACTTGTGTTTTTCCCTCCGGCGCTGCTTCAGTGATGTGTGTCGAATGCTATATGTGTCTGTCATGTTGCCTGGACTGGAAAACAGACAGATTATTCCTCTGAGTGTGTGGCTGTAGGTGCCGCAGGCCAGAGATTGTGCCTGGTTTCATGGTGTCACTCGGGAGGTCAGGTGGCCCACGACTGTCACTCACCTCCTCTTATTCTCTCCTCCTTTTTTGTGTTCTTCACCAACTGACATTGATGTGCAAAGTGTGTGTGCAGTGCTCCTTCATTGCTCATATGCACACACTCTGCATGCAGCGGCATTGGTTAGGGCTTGGGGAGATGGAGAGACAAACAGAGATGAATGACACACACACACACACACACACACCTGCGGCTTAAATCTGAGAAATCAAGAGATGTGTGACATGTATTTTGCCTGTGTGTGTCTTTCCTCTGGGTTCGTGTGCTCGTGTGAATGTATGTCAGTGTGTTTCTGCGTGTGCATGCGGACATCAGGTGCCGTTGGCATGGAGACGGCTGCGGCAGCGCGTGAGGCTGCTGCCATGGCAACGCAGTAAGCCGAGGAGGGGGGTCGAGAGCCACTGCTGTTCACTTTGTCCTCTCTTTTGTTTGCTTCATACATCGAGCTGTGTGCGCGCCAGAAAGGGATGTGTGGTAGTTTGACGAAATGAATAACAGACAGAACCTTGAGCTCTCTATATTACCTTATTTTATTTCAGTTGTATTGTGAATGTGGCTTTTTATAAATATGCTTTGTGTACGTGTACATGTTTGGCCATCAAAAACTGGCGTTTGAAGCAGTCCTGACTATTTAATAGTTTTGATAGATTGTCTGATGTCAACAGGTTGCGTGAGGGTTCGGTTGTGAGGGTCAGGTTTAATAAATACTATTATCTTAGTATGAAAACTATTGCAGCAAATATCCTAGTAATATGAATACTGATATGCATCTAGTTAATAGTGAGAATTGGACCCTAAACTAAAAGTGTTACCATAACAAATAAACAAACTTTCATGGGTGCACTCGTAACTGTTGCATGCTCATGAGCAGTGTTGGGGAAAGCTACTTTAAAAGTAATACATTACAATATTGAGTTACTCCCCAAAAAAGTAACTAATTGCAGTACTTAGTTACTTTTTATGGAAAGGAATGCATTACAGTACTTTTGTGTTACTTTAAAGTTGTTGGCCTTGCAGGTGTTTTCTTTTTACTTTTTTTGAAGTTCTTGTAGTATTGTTTAACGCAGTAATGCAATCAATTTTCTTTTAAAAACAATTATGTATTGAATAATAATATAGAATAATATTTGTAGTAAAATCTCAGTGTGGGTGTAGGAAGAAGAAGACAGGGTCGGCGAAATTGGGACTCGCCCTTTATTTTAAAAACTAAAACAAAAAGGAAACATAAAGGTGCGCTCGTGCGCCTCCGCTGTGGCAACCTCCACGCCACAAAAAGACACAGCTCTCCTTGGCTTTATACAGCTCGTTTGGTGTGCGCTGCACTCGTCCTGTGCGAGTCCCAGGTCTCTCTCTCTCCTCTCTCATACCCGGCAGCTTAAATGCGGTCTTCACGCCAATTACTGCAATCGGACACAGGTGTTCGTCATCTGCACTTGACCCACTTACTCACCGCACAGCTCGCTGACTCATCTCTCGCTACAGACTTCGCAAAACCACGCCCCCCTCGCCACAATATTATATTCTAATAACTTCCTGATGCATGCCATATAAAAGATCTATAAACATTACAGATTATTGAAAGTAATGTGTTTGTTACTTTTGTACTTGGACTGCATAAAGTAAATTCACTGTCCATTGTGATAATAAAGAGTGTAATTTAGGCTGTATTTTGTAATGTTTGAGTATTATCTTAATACTAGGAGTTTTGCGATCGGGAAGCACACTCAGCAGAGATTTTGCTGATGATATTACGAAATGTGGGCACCTCTACAGTGCATCTCTTCAACAATAAAAGTCAAACTAATTGTTTTACCTGGTGGTGAAGGTGAATTGAAATCAAGCTTTTGTTGTTTAGCTTGAGGCGGGGTGCAGGTATCATTCGGCTCTCTCTCTCTTACAACTCTGTGCTGCTGTGCTTTTGTGTTTTTTGCAGTTGACAAGAGCTTTTCACCTACACATAATCTACACTTAACGACTATTCCCTTCTCCTTTTCTTCGAGGATTTTAACATATTGAGAATACTTCCATCGCAGTAATGTAATGCTCTGGCCTGCCATCTTCGTTTCTGACTAGCGTCTGATTCTACATGACTACGTTCATTTTAATTCAGTGCTTTAATTTTTTTGAATGCACATTAATTAAACTGAAAAGTAACTCACATTACTTTTTAAAAAAAGTAACTCAAATATTAATGTGTAAATTTATAAAGTAATGCGTTACTTTACTCGTTACTCCAGAAAAGTAATATTATTACGTAACGCACATAATTTATAACGCACAACACTGCTCATGAGAAACATTTGTGCTCACGTGAATTTTTTGCATGCTCGCGTGTGTTACAATTTCCGGTTTATGGATGATTTAGCATCTGCATGAATTAGCAGGGATCTTTTTGCAAAAAAATTGGCATTTCTTTAGGGCAGTAACTCCTAATATCAAGACCCGATGTCCGGTTTAACACATCCTCTGTGGCGGCTGAGAAACCGCGCCACAAAATGGAACAGTTAAAAGTGGAGCAGTTTGGAACAGTTGAAAGTGCTCAAAATGTAGATTTTGTTGGGGCAGTATATTAATATTGTCCCATATAAACCTTTAAAAGGCAATTAAAAAAACATTGGTACAGTAAAATATAACTTACAAGTAGCGAAGAAATGCTGAATTCCTTCAACTATTGCTAGCAGCGCCTTAGACATAGAGGACTGAAGGGAGCTTTGCGTTATAAACGGGTCAATAAGTGATTCAGCCTCATACTAGAGCAACTGCTCTAACGAAATTTTAACTTTTTACTGTACCAATCTTTTTTTATGGACCCTTGAACTTGGCAAATTGGACAATGTACACATCCGTATTGTGCCATCAGCCTATTTCGCGGTGCATTTTCTCAGCCGAGACATAGGATGTGTTAAAGACATAAGCCCTTGATTTTAGCCTACAAGTACTTCCCTAACGAAAGCCACGTTTTGAGCAAACAGATTGCTATTAATTCATGTGCCTCCACAGTGTTGAGGGTAACGCTTTATAAGTAACCGCAAGTTACTTTTTTCAAGTAACTAGTAAAGTAACGCATTATTTTTAAATTTACAAAAAGAGATATTTTTACAAAAAAAGAACATTTATTTAAAAATAACTTTTTTAAATAAGTAATGCAAGTTACTTTGTTTTCCTGTTTATTGACTGACAGCTCTCCTGTCCACATGTTGAGAGAAATTGTGAGTAAATGCAGAGGCATTGTATTTATAGGCATTGAATGTGATCATGATGGTTATTGCAGTCTATGTTTAGCTGTTTTAGATTATTTTAAGATTAATTATTTCAAACCCTTTTGCGGTCCCCTTGGAAGTGTTCCAGGGCCTCTAGTGGGTCCCGGTCCCCTGGTTGAAAACCTCTGGTCTATGACGTGTTCTCACAAATATACCTTCTTCTAAATTGTGTGTGTGTGTTTGTGTGTGTACTAAGGGGAACGGAGGAAGTGTTCCAGGCTCTGGAGGATAACCAGGTGACACTCTCTGTCATGAAAGCATCTCGTTTCGCCAAAGCATTTGAAAAGGAAGTTGACCACTGGGAACGCTGTTTGTCTCTGGTGCTGGAAATCATTGAAATGATCCTCACGGTACAAAGGCAGTGGATGTATCTAGAGGTACGCACACACATAGAGCACTTCCTACAGTTTTATACAGCATGTTAATCATTCAAATGCAAAATGCTCTTATGCTTTAAAAGACTATGGTTACATTATCCAGCTATATACACAACACACTCCTGACCTTCCTCACACCCGGCTCTTTCTCAATAAACACCAGTCACATTAGATCACAGAGGGGTCCTCTCTACATGTGAGGCACAAACTCACAGTAAATGATAATCATCTTACACACACTCATAGTGGAGTTCAGTCACACATCTGTTCTGTTGCAGCTGATGAGGAGAGTAAACATATACATTCAAACGCGCATACCTATAGACTAAACACGTGATGCGCATGTGCACGCCGTCTGTGTTTTCGCCAGTTTGCGCAGAGACAATAACTTTATTCTAGAGCTGCTGTAAACCCAAAACAATCTCTGATACTATAATTTCCTATTATCACTTTAAAGCTGCTTTGAAACTATCTATATTGTTAAAAGCGCTATATAAATGAAGGTGACTATTGACTAAACAGTGGCTGTCAGCCTGGATCTCCTGTGTGTACTAGTGTTTGTAAACACACCTGTGATGGCTCCAACCAAGCACCACACTGTGTATCTTCTCTTCTGTGCTTTTCTTCGTTTCGGTCTGCTACCACATTCTTTAATTTTTCTTTCTTTAGAACATCTTTCTGGCAGATGACATACGTAAGCAGTTGGTTCGTGAGACGGCTGAGTTTGATGACGTCAACTCCAGTTGGAAGATCATCATGGGCCGACTCGATGAGGACAAAAATGCTCTCAGAGGAACACACCACTCAGGTAATAAAGGAATGGTCTGGATGTCACCGCCCTCAGTGGTGATAAAAAATGCCTGACTGGAGAAAGTCAGTTCAGTTGACCGCTAGCTTGGCAACACTCCTTGGCAGATGGATGAAATATGTGCTGGTCACATTTCACCTGGGAAAACATTTTATTTTGCATAAAGAACATTAAGCAGGTTAATCATTAAGAATTTTGCAATGCAGAATTATTTGAATGACAATGAAGTACACACATAATTCATTCAGGCATCTTTGCAGCTTCAACCATTCTCATTACTGTAATTCCCAGACTTTTTTGTCAGTCTAACCTTTTTTTATTTATTTATATATTTACTTGAATAACCCTCTGAGATTAATATTATAGTTCATATTTCAATAATTTAAAGCAACACCATTGAACTTTTCCTCTTCGGTCGCCCTACTGGTTGGAAACGAAATTGTCCATTACCTCTGTCGTAAATAATTTAGCCTACCGTCGCTGTTTATCCAGCACCGGCTTTAGAATGAACGATGTCCACAGACAAGGTAGAGTATGTTACATGATTTCATGAAAAGATGATGTATTGCAACATCAGAAACGAAGAAAAACTAAATAATGACTATTGTACCGCTTGACGTAAAGCAAGTCAAGTTTGGATTCTTATGTCTCATTCGGACTACAGAAACGCGACCCGATCTGGCAAACTTGCATAGTGTGGTTATAGCTGATATAGCACCGCAAAGCGTAACAATACCCTGTTAAGACTTGATGAACCACTGATAATATTTTGGAAACAATATTTTAAGGAAAAATTTTCCATAGTGTTGCTTTAACAGCAAATGTGCATGTTCACAGTTCTCTGATGTTGGTTGATTTATTTGTGTTTATTTCATTGACTCTCATTGACCCCCTACAGTTCGCTCCTGACTTTTTTTTTTTTTTATTAGAGTGGAAAAAACATGTACAGTAAATGCAGAATAACTGCAAAGTACAAATACTGCCAACACACACACACACACACACACACACACACACACACAAACATACACACACACACACATTTGTAAATGGGCAAATGTGTTTCCTTGTTTTCTAGTAATGTTCTAGTATTATTTTATTGAGAGTACAGTTCCTACTGTTTTAGATCATCAATAAAATGTGACAACTATGAACAACAATTTAGCATCTTTTACCATATCACATCAGGCAAAACATTTAGCATTGTATAGGTTGTTCTTGCTAATGAAAACCAATACTAAACATCTTTAAAGCTCTTTAGATTGAAAGGAGGGACTTCCTTTTCTACAGTCGACATATTAAGCGTTTCAGTTTCTCCCATTCTTTTTTCTACTGGAAAAATGTGTGTTACACTTCTGAATACTAAGATGTGAAAATGTAAAGAGAGAACAGGTAATAAAGAGCACATGTATGTTCCTTTTTTTATGTTGTCTCAGGTCTTCTAGAGAAGCTCTTAGAAATGAACACTAGGTTAGAGGAAATTCAGAAGTCGCTGGACATGTACCTGGAGACCAAACGGCAGGTCTTTCCTCGATTTTATTTTCTGTCTAACGACGACCTCCTGGAGATCCTGGGTCAGTCACGCAACCCTGACGCTGTGCAGCCGCACCTCAAGAAGTGCTTTGACAACATCAAAAGTCTTCGCATCAACAAGGTACAGCCACACTAGAGCTGACTGACATGACCAAAATCTTATACTGTATGTGCAGTTGAACAATTTTATATCACATTATTAGTATATATTTAACATTTCAGAAATGTATGGGATTCAGCATGAATCTTAGTTTAATAATCTGTTTGTTTGTATGTGTGTTTGTAGGTTGGGATCAATAACAGCAAGTCGGAGGCCAGTGGGATGTTCTCAGCTGATGGGGAGTTTGTTGACTTCACTCATCCTGTTCTTCTGGAGGGGCCAGTGGAGGTGTGTTTCCAACACACAGTCCAACACAGCCTTTTTTGACAAATGCATTCTCCATTGAGCTTCTCGTCTTGTATGTGTAGGCGTGGTTGTGTGATGTCGAGCGAACCATGCGCTGGAATCTGAAGGACTGTCTGAAGAACTGTTCCGGGTCTCTCAAGAAGATGCCAGGAAAGAGGGGCAAATGGGTGCGAGACTGGCCAGGACAGGTGTGTGTGTGCGTGCGTGCGTACGTGCATGCGTGTGCATGCAGCAATTACTTGCCTTTAATATATCTATCTTTACAGATGTTGATCACAGCCAGTCAAATCCAGTGGACCACAGATGTCACCAGAGCCCTCATGAGCAGCAAAGAGAGAGGAGATAAATCTGCCCTTAAATCACTAAAAAAGAAACAGGTGAGAGGAGCTGAGCAGTTACAGATTTGGGTTAGTGATTCACAGGTCACCGGTTTAAACACCTGAAAGGCCAATTTATGAATTATTTAGAATTATGTTGCCATTGTCCTCTTGGTAAAGAAAGATAGTTAGGCCCTAAATGCAATAAGTGGATATTCCCTGTATTAAATGTGCAATAAATGTCTGTAGATACCGAATCCAACAATTAAGTTATTGTGCCACCAGCGACAGGTGGAAAAGTGTTTGGATCCAAAAAGTATTCAAACTCTAGTTTTATTTAATTAATTATTTAATTAATTAATTATAAATATTTATTTAACATGTATAAACATATACTGTGTGTGTGTGTGTGTGTGTATGTATCTATGTATGTATGTATATATATATATATGTATACAGTATATATATATATATATATTAATTAATTATAGTTACAGTCCAAAACATGTAAATTAATATTATATACTTTTGTTTACATTTTTGTTTAGTGTCAGATGTGGTATGCAAAGGCATAAAATATAATTATATCTAGACAGAATCTGCAGACTTTGCCGCCATTTTCTGTGCCAATTTAGAAGGAAATCTGTAGGATTCTCTGGAATGAATTACAACATGGTGTTAAATAAAGCTGAGGAAACACACTTGTAAGTAGCTCAAAGCAAAATAAAATTATCCCTAATATTTAATTAACAAACACACAAGCAGTAAGGGATTTGTAGAATTTTCAGAATGACAGGTGTTTTGATTCTGCAGAAATCTGTGGAGCTCTGTGGAGTACTGCGGGCACAGTTTCAGTGCGAGTCTGATAATAACTGGTGGATGAACTCCATATACACTACTGACTTCACTCAAAACCCTTTATGGGAAATGAGTTTTTCATTTCATGTGTGTTTGTACTTGGAGCACAGGATACACTACATACACAAGTTAATTAAGGACGGCAGCTCAAATGAATTTAATCCAATCACATCTTATAAGCCAAAGCCAGAGAGACACAGAGAATGGTTTAGGCCTGTCTCTGTGTCTTTGAGAGTTGAGATTAAGTCTCAGAGCATGGCTTCTTGGGCTTAAGGAAGGTGGGGATTTTTTTATGTTAATTTACATTTACATTACATGTCTCAGCTGATGTTTACCGAGTATGTTTGGAGTAACAGCGGCTAGGTTTGATCTGGAACCCCTGATCCATAAAATTAGTTTGCGTTGCGTCTGAGCGTGCCTGTCTTCTAATAATGAGTGTTTGCATTGTGTTACCCAGGTGTCCATGCTCAGTCAGTACTCTGAAGCCATACGAGGAAACTTAACGAAGATTCTGCGCTTGAAGATCGTCGCACTGGTCACCGTGGAGGTCCACGCCCGTGATGTCATCAGCAAACTGGCCAAAGCAGGCTGTTGTGACGTCAATGCTTTTGACTGGCTGTGCCAACTACGCCTGTACTGGGAAAAGGTCAGGGGGAGGACAGGATGAAGGGATGGAGAAAACATATAGAATACACAGAAGATCATCAACACAACAGTCTAAATGTCTCTGTCTGTTTGTGTAGGATGTTGACGACTGCGTCATCAAACAGACCAACACACACTTTCGCTATGGCTATGAGTACCTGGGTAACTCTGGTCGTCTGGTCATCACCCCCCTCACAGACAGGTAACATATATGATCAATTTGAAACGATATGTACAGTCAAAACCCTTTCAGGCAAGTCATTTCACTCGGCGGCCATCTTTGAAACGCCTCTTGGGCTGCTATTTTAGTCATGTAAGTACAGCTCCTGTCTCTTTGAGCTGTTCCGCAAGCTTACGATTAAATTTCATTATTTGCAATCACCAATGAAATCTGACAACAACTGTATCATAAATGTGGTTTCTTATGCTCAAATAGCGTTTTTTATTTTTTCAGGCTGGAGCAGCCAATGCGCATGCGATTGGCTCTTTTATTTAGAAGTCAGGACTTGTTCAGCCATATAGGGCGTTGCATTTCTTTCATTCATAGTAATACGAGTGCACTGTCTTTCTATATGTGAAATCTTTGGTATAGTGCAGGTCCTAAAACAGAAACCCTTATTTTAACATCTAAAAACGTTTGAATAAAATTCATAAAAAGAATGCAATAAAACTTTTTTTGTCCCCCTAAAAAATTGATTTTGCCAGTTACTTATCTGTCCACTGCAGAAAATATATACCGGTACATGGTGTGTGAATTCTGAAAGTTTTAAATGTCATAAGTAATGAAAAAAAAAAATGTCCTAAACATTTAAATGTCACGAATGTAAAAAAAACAAAAAACACTTTATTTTACAAAGTCCTCCATGGTGGGAAGTTCCGACACTTTGTTTTAATTATTATTTTTTATTTTTCTCCATTTTCACATTTTGGAATAAAAGTGAAGTCATTATGTGGTGACCAAAAATGAACTGATTGAACAAATCAAAAACTCACACTAAACATTCTTGCACACACTAAACATTCTCTCAATCCTCTTTATGAAGAGAGGCTTTTTAAGTTCCCATATACTCTATATACTAGTCTATGTAGGCGACTGCCTCATCAAACACACAACACGCCTTAATTCACTTTCTTGTCCAACTCATCCATTTCAGAAATTTAATTGAGTTTATTATTATTGCTTTTTATTTTAGTTTTGTAATGAAATTCATACATCATATGTTTGTCAATAAAATAAAAAAATATTTTAAATTATTTATTTTTTGAAAATAATGTATTTTATGAATGAAGCTTTAAATCAAAAGGTCTGTGCATGAAAGCCCTCCAGTGATTTGACTAAAGAGTATCCCTGAGGGGCAAATAAATCCCTGAGGTTAGGGATTTCTTTAGGAGCGGTGCAACAAACGTCGGTTGTTTAGTTATGAAATCTCCCACCATTAACGGAACATAACGGACTGCTGACCTTTACTACAACCATAGAGCTATACAACAATATCTGAGTTATGGAGATAATTTAAGGACAACACAGAGCATCCTAAAATACAAACACTTGCACGCACACCGATGCCACCAAGCCTAAAAATCCTTCCGTGCCACAGAGCGCCACTCGTACTTTTCCATAAATTTATATTTGTCCCAAATATATTTTGCCCCGCTTAACAGAACTTAAAGAAACACTTAAGCAATTAAAGGGAAACACTTAGTGAATTTTACCTGGGTGTCACTGTGCATGTTGATGCATTAACACCACCAAGACCCTTGGCTGAGATATAATCACCTGCACTCTCATATTATACTATAACTCTCAGATTACTAGAGATATCAATATATGGTGTGACAGTCAACTCCTGCATTTGACTGATGTGATCAGCTGCTTTGTAATGATCATTATGTGGACTCTGATGCTGTTATCTGACTTCAGCCATTATCCAATGAGTGAGAGACAGGGATCATGTCATTAACCTTATCAGTCAAGATCTTACCTCCCCATCAGTAGAGCACACCTGCACATAGAGGAAGAGAGAGAGGAGCTCCAGATGTCTCTGTGTGATAATAGAACAGAAATGTGAATCATTTCTTCTACATGAAATTATGCAGAGATTCCAGCTAGGAAGTGGAGTCAGGAGTAAATGGCAGATTTCCTGTTGTGTGCCTTCAGAGACTGCAAAAAATCAGCACAGAACGTGCCTCCAGTGGAATGAAAGGAAGAATCTAATCCGGGTTTATTATGTTGAGAGGGTGACATCTTAAGCCCACTCAAGGACATGGACAATGTGCTTAAGCCTGTCTGTCTCTTTTCCATCTGTGTATGCGCTTACGGATTCATGTGATTTGAGTGAATTTCAGTGTGTGTGCAGTGTGTCTATCCCTGTTTCTACTCTAGCCCTAAGAATTGCCAAGACATATTCCCAGAAGTTATTTGTTACAATGCCCTCCTTTAAGTGGTGTACTTTAAGAATAAAATGGTCAATAGAACATGATAAAGATAGAAAATGACAAATGTGACCAACTCCATAAATATCTACAGCATGTTTTTGCTCTAACAAGCCATGATTTGTCAGAACACATTATAAATGTGTAAATATCATGTCAGTGTATGTATATATTACAGAATGTGTTTGTTCTCTGTGTAGGTGTTACATGACTTTAACCACAGCGCTGCATCTGCACCGGGGCGGCTCTCCCAAAGGCCCTGCTGGAACTGGGAAGACCGAGACGGTTAAAGATCTGGGTAAATCTTTGGGCATGTATGTGATCGTGGTTAACTGCTCAGAGGGCTTGGACTTCAAATCTATGGGCCGCATGTACTCCGGGCTGGCTCAGGTATCCAGTAAACCACATCATTCAAGCACTTAAATCAACAACAGTTAATGTAGAGTTGTTGAAGATGTGCTTCTGTCTCTCTCCAGACAGGTGCGTGGGGCTGTTTTGATGAGTTTAACCGGATAAACATTGAGGTCCTGTCTGTGGTGGCTCAGCAGATCCTGTCAATCCTGTCAGCTCTGTCTGCCGGACTCAACACATTCACCTTTGAGGGAAGACAGATCAACTTGGTCTGGTCTTGTGGAATCTTCATCACCATGAACCCAGGTGCTCAAACTCACCATTATGTTTCTCCATCAAGCCAACTTACTTTCTTCTGTGGAACACAAAACAAATACCTTTTTCTCCATATAGTGGAAGTAAATGAGGACTGTCAAGCACCTTAATGGCAAAAATGCATCAAAAAGATTTGTCTGAAACAAACAGATATTTAAATCATTATGTACAAATAATCTTCAGTCTTCAATGCTATGACATTGATTCTGATTCTTAAACAAAAAATTCAGATTGGTTTTGAAACTGGATCAATTGATTGATTGATTAAGTCATGAAATCTCGCACCAAGGAGAACTGGGGAGGGTCAAGATTTTCAGTGAATAAACTGTGTATTTTGGTCTGTTCCTTAGACAATCTCATATTATATGGCTTCAGAAAAAAATTATATGGATTAATTTTCTAATACTTTTAGGGTTTTTATTATTTTATTTTAATAGATAAGCCCAAGTCCTCATTTACTTGCAATGAGTAAAATAAACTTTTTATATTCCTCTTTTAGGGTGTGTTCACACTTGTCATGTTTGGTTGGATTAAAACGAACCTGGTGCGATTCCTCTGTTAGTGCGGTTCATTTGAATAAGTGTGAACGCTGATTTCTGAACCCTGGTGCACCAAACAAGCGGACCGAGACACTGAAAAGAGTCTTGGTCCACTTTCAAATGAACTCTGGTGCAGTTCGACTGAAATATGAACGTATGTTGCCCATATCAGTTCGGTACAGGCACCAGAACCGCCGCGTCTTCGTTTGTGTGTGTGTGTGTGTGACGGAGGGATTCCTGTCGCTGTTTTGACTCTTTTACACATATGAACTCTTCATAAGTTCTCAGCTGGTCAAAATACCATCAAATTTAGGCTACACACATACAATGAGCGCATTTATACACAGCACACAGCATTGTTTTGGATGTTCGGTAAGTCATGAAATATGTGTGATAAAAGCCGACCAATCAGGTTGTGAACATATCCCCATGCCTCTAGTGTTAAAATGCCAATGTGAACGCTAAGCAGACCAGCACTAAATGCGAACCAAGCAACCCGAACTACAAATGTGAACTCACCCTCATATTCCACTGAATAAAGTCATACAGGTGAAACAATATAAGGGTGAGTAAATATTGACAGAATTATTGTCAATTTTTTATTTTTTTTTAATTGGTGATCTATCCCCTTTAATATCTTTATAGAGTTGGCAATTAATGTTTTAGTCTGTGCTTTTCTGTTTCTCATTGCCTTCCTTCCTATCTTGTCTGTGTATGTATATTTCTTCTGTAGGCTACGCTGGTCGCACAGAGTTGCCTGATAATTTGAAGTCTATGTTTCGGCCGATCTCTATGGTAGTGCCAGATTCCACCCTTATAGCGGAGATCACGCTTTTTGCAGAGGGTTTCAATAACTGCAAGGTACACACACACACACACACACACACACACACACACACACACAGAACACACACTGAAAGTTATTTAATCCTTTAAGCATTGAGTGGCTACACAGCATGATTAACACCAATTCAACCATTAAAAAAAATGGCTCTCCTTTCTGGACTCTTAAAGGCTATTCCTTTTAAAGCATCATCTTTTTTAAATCATGTCGCATTCACTGACAACCGTGAGAGCAAAACAGAGGCTGTTTTGTCCATTTTAAAACCTTATACTTAAGGGTGAAGTGTGTAACTTTTTGTATGCTAAAATACATTCTCCTATTCCAAACCTCCAAGTATCTATGATTCACCCATTTTATAATCCACCAAGTATAATTTAGGGCAGTAACAACACAATCCTCCTCAAAAAGCAGCACAATGAAGCATCATTCATGTCTGTTCCACTAACACCACTAATTAATATTGTATAATTGAGTAATTTCTGTAAATTCAGAGTATATGAAGAAAACAGGTGTTGAAGGAATTGAGATAGCTGCTTATTATGGGATGTTAGATTCTATTGAAGATGGTGGAGATCAACTCAGTTAAGCAAACACAGATGAACTGACTCACACACACACTTACACACTCAAGGGGGCTGATCCTACCATCGGATTACCTCCAACACGCAGCAGGCATGCCAATTGTGAGTTTACGCACGCATGTGCGCAAGAGACATCCGACCGATACGTAATGCCAACCCCTTCAAACACACACTCCACAAACACACACCCCTGTGGTTGACCAAATCCCACAAGTTTCCACTGGCTGCGTCCCCTCTCTTCCCCCTGCCTGCGCGCTCCAAACTGGAAGCCTCATTTGTTGATGCCGTACACAAGCCCGGCGGGCTGGCAGAGGCACAGGCATGGGGAATTGGACTCAGAATTACAAATAATGGACTTGAGATTAAGAGAGCTGGGAAGGGAACCAGCACCAGCCCCAGCCAAGCACAGAATGTCAATGGCAGATTTGATTGTCCCGGCATACTCGGCCCTCTTCCAGACACCCATCTGCATAGTCAATACGGCAGAATCATCGCGTGCTGTCGAGAGAGAACTATTACCTTTGCAAATGAAAGGAAATGGACATATCAATGCCGGGCCGTGTTAGAGAGAGAGACCGAGAGAGTATTGCCCCAACGCACCGGAGTGTGCAGGTCTTGGTGTTATGAGCCATAACTGACAGCGAGATGACCGTCCCCTGTGAGCCCATAGTCTGCTCAGCCTAGCGTGACTTTGGCGCGTGTTTCCGTGTGTGTGCTTGCATGAGCGTTTGTGCCGGTATAAGTAAGACTGTTAGCAGGCAGTGTGGAAACGGAGCTGACATGGTAACCCTCACACACACACACTGACTCCTGCCTTCTGTTACATATTCACGGTATTCATGGACACACACATACGCTCACTTGTATGCTTCAGCCTTTTTTGCATTCTGTCGCTCTCTTAATCACACACATAAATAGCACCTATTGTGTTCATTTGTCATTATTTTTCATTTTAAAACAATTGTGCTTTAAATGGTTGTCTTTCCAATTATATTTCATAAATTACATCTTACCTTCAGACTGCTTATAGTTTATTCATGTTGAATTTACACTGGTGAATTATTTTTAACATGCAATTGCATTATGGACATTAAACATGTGTATTGAAGCTTCTTTGTCTAATTTAAAAGCCTAAATGAAATCTGTTGATCATATAAAGCGATCGTGTCTCTTTAGAAATTTTGGTCTAAACTGCTCATTTCATATTGATTTGTTACGATCTCTTTATGAACTTTTTGAATCATTAAAGTATCAGTTGCGGGAGGCACAGAAAGCTCTCACATTTCATCAAAAAGAGCTTCATTTGTCTTTCGAAGATGAATGAAGTCTTACGGGTTTGGAATGACATGAGGGTGAGTAATTAATGACTGAATTTTTACTTTTGGGGTTTGTGAAGCCCAGTTTGGGAAACCCAGCTGTAAAACAGTGGCATACAATGCAAAACATTACTGATTGGTTTGTAACACACTTTTTACTTAAGCTCTCCAAACACAATACATTTTTGCAAATTCGACAAAACCTTTTTGAATGCAAACCTCTTTTGAATGATTGTGTTTTCTTGAGGTTGTTCATCTTTCTGACTTTGATTTTGATTTTTTGATCTCCATTCCTTCATAGATGAAAAAATGATACAATAAAGGTTATTGAATTGTTCATTTACACCCCTCTCACTCCCTCTCATGCTCTTTCTTTATCTGCCCGTCTGATATATTACTGTCAGATACATTACTATACTTCTTCCCATTGTTTCTGTTAGCTGTGGGTGTTCAAGGTCACATCATCCATTTTTTGAAGAGATTTATATAATGTTAATGTCATCTGGAACTGTAGACACTATTATTTTCTTACGAAATGCTCTTGGACTTATTTTAGAAAATTCATATGTGAACTTTTCATGATCCAAACAATTCCCAACAGACAAAATCAGCTCTTGGCCTAAATTTTTCTCCCCCATTTTTACGGTTTCACTCAAGAATATTAATGGGTTGTGAATGCAGTCTCATAAAAAAAAAAAAAAAAAAAAAAAAAAAAACATTGTTCTACTTAGTCTCTGTCTCTTGTTGTCTCTCTCTCAGGTTTTGGCTAAGAAGGTCTTCACTCTGTATTCTCTGGCAGTGCAGCAGTTGTCTAAACAGGATCACTATGACTTCGGCCTGCGAGCTCTCACCTCTCTGCTTCGCTATGCTGGAAAGAAGCGCAGAGCTTGTCCTGACATTGTCGATGAAGAGGTGAGGCACACAAATATGCAGCATGCAATAAATCCAGAAACATTCCTCTCAGAGTCCTGCTTCACCTGAATACGCCTCAGTGCACGTTCAGTGAAACAGACAGTTTTTGTGTGTATGTGCAGATTGTGCACTGAACTATCAGTGTGTTTGTGCGTGTGAAGTGCTAATGCTGAGAGAGACATGTCACAAAAACGTGCTCCTCTTTGGATGTGATAAAAAATGTATCAGAGGACAAAACCTTATAAGAAAAGTGGAAAAGGACTCATAAGCCCCACATGAGTGCTCATCTCGCTACTCTCTCTGTCTTTTTCTCTTTACTTCAATATCATCACCCATGGAAAAGGTGCCCCATGTTTATTTAAAGGTTCATATATGTGTAAGGTTTGCTTGTTAAAATAAATGTCATTCGGAAGCAGTATGGCTACTGCTTTTGATTACTGAAGAGCAGGAAGGGCAGTTTTCAGATGTATCTGACACCAGTTTTGCGGTCTCCTGCTCATAAATTAAGGTTGACATTTGGTCAAGTGAAGCTGGCCTACCTTAGCTTTGAAGATGTATTCCTGCACTGAGCTAATTGAACATCATTTTTTTCCCTCATACCCTTTGACCTCAGATCCTGCTGATGTCTATGAAGGACATGAACATTGCTAAACTAACCTCCATCGATCTGCCACTGTTTAACGGGATCATCCAGGATCTTTTCCCTGCCATGGAAACACCCACTATCGACTACGGAAAGGTAGCCTGTCCCGTAGCGTTCATCTGGTCTCATAATGGACTCAGAAAGCAACTGAAATGCTGTGTCTATTTGTGTATGAATGTGTGCTCTGACTCACAGCTCTTAAAAGCATATCTTTTTTGTGTGTTTTTGATTACACCCTTCCTATTTTTCAGTGAACAGCTCTCACACAGGCTCTCTCTCACTGAAACACCTTTCAAAAGATCCATTAAAGCCTGAAGATATTTTCCTGCCCTGTCTGTACACAACTCACACAGTCCACTTCTTTAATACAGATAAAGGCCAGTGCAAAGGTTTTAGTGGGAGCTTAGTGGATAAATATTCTGACAAGCACCCAAAAGGTTGCTGTTTTAAAGCAAAGACAGTCTAATCTGTGGGCTGGAGAGTCACAGATATCCCAGTTTGACTTTGTGCCCTTGAAGTGTGTAGTGTGTAATGTCTTCACCAATAACTCAGGACGTCCATCTGGAAATGAATTACTTATAGTTGTCTCTGCACTTCCCTGCTGAGAAAATATCTTAACCAGCCTAGGCTGGTTTATTGGTCTTAGCTGGTCCCCCAAAAATGTATTTCTTCTGTTGAACACAAAAGATATTTTGAAGAATACAGTTGACTGTAGCCATTGACTGCAACTGTTTAGTTACCAGCATTCTTCAAAATATCGTCTTTTGTGCTCAACAGAAGAGAAAAACTCATACAGGTTTGGAACAACTTAAGGGTGAGTAAATGATGACATCATTTTTTCATTTTTGGGTGAACTATCCCTTTAATATAACTACATTTAAATAATTGAATGACTTATTGGGTGCCCCCTGTTTGTGAACTACTGTTTTAGAGAGGTTTTAGAAGGATTTTGAAATTGTTCAGCTGGTCAGGCTGGGAAACTAGCGCTAGCCACTTATTGAAACCAGCTAAACACTAGCTTGGCTAGACTGCGAGTCCAACTAGACCAGCTAATGATCACTTCTGGCTGTTTTAAGCAGGGTTTCTTTTTCCAAACAGAGTTTAGAATGGGAAAGAGAAAACATTTTAATATCTGTCAAATCTCTTTAACCAAGACACTTTATCTCTGGTCTCTCTGGTCAACTCAGGGATCTCTATTTTAGTTCAAACTGTATACAGCAGGTATAAAAGTAATTATTCAAATAGAGAATGCAAAGCTAAAACTAATATGTATTTGATTCTCAAAATGTTTGAGAACCATCTTCAAGCACTTCAAAACCTGGGTTAATAAACCGACTTTGTTGTTTTGATTAATGCTTTGTCTAAATAAACATTTGACTATAAAATCTGTTCTGCTGAATACAGACTAAGAAAGTGGAAAGTGGAGTTTGCAACTCAGGTTGGAGATATAAGGCAGATACCTCAGAACGTATGCACAGCTGCTTCCTGCCCCTTCCACAATCAAATGCGACACAGAGACACACACACATAGACAAAAAGTAGTTTATTTCTCCTTCTCTGCTTCCACTCATGCGCATCATAATGTTTTTATTGCTGTTATATTACCCATCCTGCATCCTCATCTCCACCTTACTCCAGCAGAAGTGCCTCAGAGCCGTTCCCTTTATTCCTCCTCTCCATCTGTTTAACGAGTCGAGAGAGAACTTCGAGAGGGAGATTAAATTAACCCGAGAGTTTAGCATGGCTGCTTTAGTGCCTCTGGAGCAGTTGTGGTTGGTGCGACTTCACTCAGGGGTGCAGTATCAACGGGTGTTTTTATTAAGATGGCCGCCCACCTCTTGCCAGTTCATTTGTCTTTAGTGCTTCAGTGAGATTCACCTCCACCGAAGGGATGTTTTTCCATCGTGGAAAGAGTTTATGCAATGTTATGAAGCAATTAGCACATATTTGCTTATCAGAATTTCAACGTTCTTACACCGTCTTACACATGTTTTCTTTCTCTTTATCGCTAGCTGAAAGAGGCTATTGAGGCAGAGATTCGTCAGAGCGGTCTCCAGGTGACCCCCTTCACCGTGGCCAAGGTAATTCAATTGTACGAGACCAAAAACTCCCGGCACTCCACGATGATAGTGGGGAAGACTGGCAGCGGCAAGACGGTCACATGGAGGATCCTTCAGAATGCCCTCAGCACCATGCACCGCAACGGAGTACCCGAATTCAACCTCATACGTGTGAGGCTTCTATCTAAACCTTATCTCTCAACTTTCTCTGGATCAATAGCTAGCTGTGTTGCTTTATGTTGTCTAAAGTGCAACAGGTCAACGCAAGGTTCCTCAATAACAAAGCGGCCCCCGTTAGCTTTATCGAAATGAGTTGTCTCCATACATGACTAGTTTTAAGGGCAAAGATCATGCCTCTAAAACAAATGTCTTCGCAGCAGCTGTGTTAGAGCCTAAGAGGCTACGCCAACCTTCCATGCCTTATTACCATGAAAATGAACCGCCGTCAGCAGCCGCGTGATACATTTACCACCAAGACAACAGTTTCCCTTAAACAATCTTCGCTGTTTAGAAAACATGTGGCAACAAGGACTTAACACTCATTAAAAGCCCCCCCTGACAGACTCACGGCTCACTCGTGGGTGTTTTGACAATGATGGCGTAGTCAAGGCGGCAGCTAGCTCTAATTGTCGCCGCTTATGATCTCTTTCTTTTCACAGTTGGTTTGGCTCACTCCACCAAACCAACCAGCCACTCCACGCTGTGCTTTTAACGCAGTCATCGGCTGAGACTCCTCATGTCTAAAACCGTGTGTTTAGCGTTCATGTTTGTTCTGATCTTTTTTGTTTTCGCTTCTGTTGTTTTTCCCCGTCTTCTTGATTCTTTGTAGCCCCTTTCACGTGTCTCATCCTGGTGCGGGTAAAAATAGAAGAGTGGGGTTGGGGTGGGGGAAATATGTGTGTCTCGGGTTTTTCTTCTTTAATGATGTTCCTGGAGTGTGTGTGTGTGTATGAGCGAGAGATGCAGGTGAGGTCTGAAAGATTGTTTTTTTGCTTTGTTGATATTCTTAAAATCTTGTTTTTCTGTATAGATGCCATCCAAATTTGCCCCCTTTTGTACTGCACCCTATAACATGTTATGAATAGTATACTACTCATACTGAGTTTAGTTCCAACCATGCTCCAACACACCTGGCTGCAATTTTCAAGTAAAGCTAAAGAACCTGATTAGTTTATTCAGGTGGGTTTAATTAGCGTTGGAACTGCTGGGATTAGAAATGAGGGACCCTGTTCTTGCTAAATTAAACATTTAACATAATGAGGTCAAGTGACAACATGTTAGTGTTGAAATATTTGTTTGCGTTGAGAATAGCACATTACCAATTACAAAATTAAAACACATAAAAATAAATAGAAGAGTGAATACATTGTTTAAGATTTCATCTTATCACAGTTGAAAACGGTTGTGCTGCCTAATATTTTTGTGGAAACATTTAACATTATAAATTAGGGGGGTCACAATATATCGCAATACAAAAATATAACTATGTATCGTGGATAGTGACAATATGTATTGTGTAAAGTTCACCCAAAATGAAAATTACTGTGTGAAAAAAATCAAGTTTACAGAGTTTTAGTGTCTGTACTACATTAAAATACTATATATAATGTTGAATATAATGTAAAATAATGCAATGGGGGAATATTTGTGGGTCCTGATAATGCCAAATGTTTTATGTTACCAGTAAAAAGTGTCCTTCGTTGTTTTAAATATATCTAGTCAGTGACAGAGTGCAAGCATATTCGTCTAAAATAATTCAGTATTTTCAGCTTCAGACTCATGAATATTTTTATTCTGGTGTCAATATTTTCCTGTGCATTGGGTTTCCAGGACCAAGTCCAAGCCTATTCATTTACACACACAATATAATATCAAATTTAGCATTTTAATCAACATTACATTTTTTGTTAACCTTTTACCACGTCTTGGAGTATCGCAATAATATCGTATCGTGAGTTCAGTATTGTGATATGTATCGAATCATGACATGAGGGTATCGTTACACCCCTATTATATGTGTGTATATATATATATATATATATAAGATTTAAGTATATTTCTGCAGAGTTATATGTATATATATATATACAGTATATATATATATCTTCTTAAATATTTATATATTTATATAATCTTAATACTCCTTACTGTTTTTAATTTTTTGTAAGTATGCTGTGCAGTATTCCAATTATTCTATAAACTAAAAATAGAAGTCAGTGTACACTATATACAGCACAGTATTCAGTAAGTGTAAGGTAGTGTTCCATTCTGAACATAGCCTAATTCTCTCCTGCTCTCTCCCTCCAGTGCTTTCGCCCCTGTCCTTGTCACTGTCATATTCTCTGTGGGCTTGGGTACCTGTGGTGACAGTGTGTCTATGTGGGTTTCGCGTCCTGGTGTTAGCATATGATTCTAAATCTCTGTTGGTTTACATCTCTAGGTACTCTCTGCTTAGTGTGTGTAATTCTTTACTGTTTGGGGGTCCATCTTGTTCCCCGCTCTCTCTGTGACTCAAGCTGCCATTTCTATTTGCATCCTCCCTTTCTCTCTCCCTCCTTCTTTCTGTCTCTCCATCTCTCGATGCCTGTGTCCTCTTTCATATCTGACTCAACACCCCTCCCTCTTTGCATATCTATTTCTGATGCCTATCTCTATCTCTCCATGCGAACATCACCTCACCCTGTTTCCTCATTACCACCACTCCGTATAATACACCCACCCATCTTTGAGTCTCCTGTGTTTCTGCCTCTCACCGCTGTATGATTTCACCTCTGTTTGCTTCCTATCCTGTAGTTGAATAATTCCCTTCTACTTTAAACTCTGACCTTTTACCTTTGCTGATGCCCCTTTAGGAGTGTCCCCTGAACCCCAAGGCAGTGAGCCTGGGAGAGTTGTACGGAGAATACAACCTCTCCAGCAATGAGTGGACGGATGGCGTCCTATCCTCACTCATGAGGGCGGCCTGTGCAGGTACATTTTGTCTTGTCTTGGTTTTCTTTACAGGTGCAGTATGTAAGACTGACAAGTGGTCGAAAAAGGTACTGCAGTCGAATTCAAAATATCGGAGATCGCTGTTTCTCCCGCCACCTGCTCCTCACACTGGACGGCGCTCACATGGATTGCCAGATTGAGCACACGCAACAGGAACGAGCGCAATGTACAATGAAAATTGCCAACGTGCAGTATCACAGACCAAAACAAACATTCCAGCCTGGAAACGCACATTTCAAAGTAAAATAACTGTATAATATACCATAATATTATGGTATTTTTATGCTTTGGTAGAGTGAAAAAGTTACATACACGCACATACATACATACAAACGTCAAATACATTTCCCCCTAGAACTGCCAAAACTTGCTAAAGAAAAACAAGCTCAGGTGTCTCATTAAAGGGAGAGGAAGCTACTTGGTGAGTCAGTTTTGCGCCCATAGTATCGATTTGGTTTTAGCATGAAAGAGTATCATTTTAATGATGGACGCTTTAATGATATAATGCTTGATTGATTTCCTGTATAATTAAAGTTTGAAAAAAAAAAATACATTTTTGTTGTGGTCCTACTGATGGGGCTGTGGAGGAACATAAGACTCAAAAATAGAAGAAACACTGTTTCTAATTCTAGTTAACTAGTTTAATGCTGGTTGACAAAGAATACAGCAATAATTGCTAATAAGAATAGATTTAAAAAAGTGAGTGGCACATTTCGGAAGTAAGAGTAAGAGGTGTTGTGGATGCCGTTTCATGTTGACTTAAAAGCTTGTGCTCATCAAGAAGTTTCTCATGTTGCTGCTAGCAAGCGCTCTGCGACGTCAGCTGAAGCACTGACAGAGGAAATGAATCCTGATGTGACAAGAACAAACAGAAGCGAGAAAGAAAGAAGGAAGCAAAGAACGAGTGAAAGTGGTTGTAGAAAAGTTTTCTGATTAGTTTTCTTTCTTTCTTTTATTCACCATCCCGTCCAGCCTAGTCTCTGCCCATAAACTCTGTGTCTCTGTGCCAGTCTCTAGAGTATCACAGGAAATCACAACGCTTGTTTTTTTCCAGACGTTCTCTTTGATCGCTATACAGCCTGCTAAAGCAGCAGGGACTGGTGGCGTGTTTTCCGTCCGTTTTTGTACTTTCGTTCTGTGTACAATCCAATATGAAATTATATTTCTTAATTGTCTGGCTATTGTGTCTCAAATATATATATATATATATATATATTTTTATTATTATAATGAATCATACGAAATTCATGTTTCTTTATTGCAGTGATCTCAGTGTTTTGTAAATTGTAGCTGCTGTCACGCTGATCTGGTCTCTTGCTCTTTTTGATGTTCTCTGGCTCTTCATCTCTGCACATTATTCTGAACTTGTCCAACATACAGCTCAAATCCCCTCTCTTTCCATCTTTCTCTCTCTTTCTGAGTTTTTCACTTGCAGTTTAGTTTGATTTAGCATGACAAATAGCTTAATTTGTATAGACAAAGCATTTGAAGCTTATTGTTGTAGAGAAATGACAATAGTGGAATACAAAGAATCTGCTCAGAATGTCTGCTATATCTCAGTTTCTCTCATAAGTGTCTATATGTGTAATATTACTGAGCAGGTCTGCAAGAGTTTAATTCTTAGAAACCCAATCGCTGAGAACAGATAATGATTTTTTTATTTCCCTTTAAACATGTTTTTAAGAATCTCACACCTCAGTGAACCACTTGAAAATACTTGAAAAGGCAAATGTAGAGGCCTGCAACCTAAGATCGACGTCTTCTCTGTAAAATAGATTGTATAAACTTCAATATGTTCTTCTCAGAGTTTTATTGTTCTTTTCAGAGTTTTATTAGGCTATGTTAGAAATCATTTTACAGAGTTGAAATGAAATAACAGTGTGAATGAAATTTTTAAAAAGTGTTACAAACAGTGTGTGTGTGTGTGTGTGTGTGTGTGTGTGTGTGTGTGTGTGTTGTGTGTGTGTGTGTTTGTGTGTGTGTGTGTGTGTGTGTGTGTGTGTGTGTGTGTGTGTGTGTGTGTGTGTGTGTGTGTGTATGTTGCTGTGCTCCTTTGAAGCGGTTTGACAGAGCCAAAACTGTGCCTTTCCCCGGGTGCTTGTGTTTCTCTCTGGACGTCTGCAGTCCTCTTCCTCCCTGTGTTTCTCTTTTAATGTTTCAATAGGCTTCATTGGCATGACAAGTAATGGTGCATTTGCCAAAGAGAATGAGTCAGGAGTATTAAAAATGGCGCAATGGATAAGACACATGCCTTTGGTGTGAGAGACCCTGGTTTGAATCCACTGTGAGACACCAATGTGTCCCTGAGCAAGACACTTAACCCCTAGTTGCTCCAGAGGCGTGCGACCTCTGACATATACAGCAATTGTAAGTCGCTTTGGATAAAAGCGTCAGCTAAATGAATAAAAATATATATATATGAATTAAGCACTAAGGTGCAACAGACCATGCTGTATTGTGAATATAATACAGCACAGGCTTGAGTTCATTATTGCTCATCTAAAACAATTAGATTTATCTAGATCCCATTTTCCTGGCCAGATATCATTACATTTTACTTTTCCTAATGCGTTTAACTTTCATCTGCATTTGAGTGTTGTTAAGTGTAATTAATGATTCTGTTCTTTAACCTCAGTCTGTAGTGAGGGGCTTGTTTTGTTTTCTCTGCTCAACTCGTGAATTCACAGGATTTTATAATGGTATGTTCAGAAACCACTAAGTTGTAAATGGTTCCAGAATTTAATTGCCTGTTTTGTGTCCTCATGGTTAATGGATATTTGCCTAATTATACCCTGCATGCATTATTTCTGGAGTTCCATGTACTTTTTTTTTTTTTTTACAGAATACAACAGGCAAGGTCTCAGTTGGGTGTTTTTCCCATTTGGCGAGTTCTTGGTTTGTTAGTGGACCACACACATCGCTGCCATAAAAAGCAATGGCCTCAATTACTGCTTCTAATATTTTCAGCCTAATTTTAATTGAAATCTCTGCAGGACATTGCATTTTTATGACACAGTGGGCCCTATGAGCCCTTCCTCTCAATTATTTCACTTCAGGGTTGATGTTGCCTGTGGACCTGAGTTTCAGGCCTAATTGTACTTTGATGAATGTGTGATATAATTGGATATGAATATGTTTGTCATCCACGTATGTATGAAACCTGGAGGTCAATATTCTAGTTTTTAATTTTAGATTTACTGCCAGGGTAAATGGTCCAGGTCTGTCAGTGCTGTTCTAGTAGGTCCAACCTTAGCTGTAATTCAGAATCAGAACCAGGTCATGTGGATTAGGCATTTCTGAGTCATATTGAGTGAGATGTGAGAAACTACAGATGTGGTTTGAACTGGTTGGAAAATACTGGGCTTATCCAATAACTCTGTGCTACTAGGAGAGTGTTTTATAGCTATATTTTTATTACTATAATTTCATTTAGCTCATGCTTTCTGTTTGCAATAATTGAATGCGATTTCAACACTTAAAATCATATTTATAAGATAATGTATATTCATCTGGACAGGACATTATTGGGAAATAAACCTGTGTCTGCCCAGGTTGGCGGATCTTGTATAACCGCAAAGGAGTCTATTTTCTCTTAATGACCTTCATTAAAATTCTTATTAAATGGCTACTTACTTTCTAAATGAATAAATGGACATGCAATATAGGTTTGAGTTCAATCATTGATTCTGAAAGCAAGAGAGTGATTTGAGAGATGCAGCTATGTTGGAAATCGGTTGGCACGATGATCATTGCAGTTTAGCAGCCATAATATATTTGACTGCTGCGATCGATCATATTCCAGAGAGTCGTGTTATGATGTCAAATAGTTTTTGATGTTTTTGGCAGATAGAATGAAAGGCTTTTATAAAGTTTCAAGCAAAAATCTTGCAATTCTTTGTGTGATATTTATTATAATAAATGTAAGTACAGTAATATAATCAGATGTGCTGTAATCTTGTTATTAAAAAGTTAATTTTACTTCTACCCGAGAGATCGTGTGGTTTGAGTAATTCTAAGAGTCTGGTATTGATTACTACAAAACAGCTTCCCATACAAATGCTTTAGTCATTATTACGGTGAAACTCATTCCCCCTTCAAGAGCCATATTGAATAGCTTTTGGAGAGCAGACAGGAATTAGTATATTTAGCTCTTGTGCATTTGCTTTTTAATGTGGTCGTTTTGTCTTGGAGCTCTTGTGCAGTAATGCAGAGATCTAATGGTTTCGGATCTGAATTGCTGATTCGAACACCTCTGGCTGTTTGTTTATTTAATTTAAAAGAACTTTCTTTTTCTCCTGCTTCCCCTGCAATTACATTTTCCTTTAGTTTGTGCCTTCCTTTTAACCTAATTTGTAGAGCTGTTTTGTCTATAGCCCTCATGAAGTATATCTTAAACTGTATATGTCAGACAGGAGTGTCCTATCAGTTCTTAAACTCTGTGGCCAAAAAGACGACTCTCAATGGAGCACCACCATTCTCCTGCCAACTGTCAACCAATGATTATCTCACTTTTCGCAGCCCATGGTGTTTTCTCTGTTTCAGTGGCTCCTTCAGTTTCTTTCGTCTAACCCAGGGGCCGGTGTCAGGGGTCTTGAACTGGTCTTAAAGGGATAGTTCGCCCAAAAATGAAACTTCTGTCATGATTTGCTCAACCTTATGTTGTTCCAAACCGGTATTTATTTCTTCCTAGAAACCAAAAGAACATATTTTTAAAAATGTTGGTAACCAAACAGTCTTCCATTGTATCATCCCCCCCCCCCCCATACATTCTTCTTTTACATTCCACAGAAGAAAGAAAGTAATGACATGAGGGCGTGTAAATGATCATAGAATTGTCATTTTTAGGTGGACTATATAGGTTACCCAAAAGTTCTGTTATCAATTAACTGTCATCAAACCACTCGATTCATATGGTTTTCTTTAAAAACTTTTTGATGCTTCAAAGTTGACTTCCAGTGGAGGAACAGAATTCTCTCAGGTTTCATTAAAAATATCTTTAGATTAACACTAGTCTTATGGGTTTGAAACAACATGAAGGTGAGTAAATGATGACAGAAATTTTCAATTTTGGTTGGACTTACTCTTTAAGTTGGTGTGTTTGTGTGTGTGTGGGGGGGGGGGGTATTACCATCCCCACAAAGATGGCATTACCCAACATTTTGAACTCCAGCTTTCTAATTGCAGTTTGCATTGGCTCAATGAGGCTTGTATCTGTTTGTGCGTCCCCTCCTCCCTGTTCAGAGAGGAAGCTGGCCCAGAGGAGATGTGACACTTCCTGTCGCTGTGTGTGACAGTTCTGGTGTTATATGCTTACCCAGGCAGCCAGCAGGCCTGCTGCTTCCAGACAGGACGCGTTTGTGTGTGTGTATAAGACAGATGAGCCGTGCTCTGTGCTTGTGTTTTATTGTTTTGAGTTCAGTAAATGAGACACACATGGGCAGATAACGGGACAGGAAAAGATAAATGATCAATTAGAGGCTTCACCACAATTGCCTGCAAGTCTCTCTGGTGTCTGAAACCAAAGTAGGGAAATGAGAATGACAGAGTAAAGAAGAGTACTGGAAAATGAAAAATAGAGAGACAAAGAGATCCAGGGTGTATTAGGAAATTCACATTCATTCTGTGTGTGTGTGGATGTGTGTGTGAAGCACTAACACTTCCTCTCTGTGTGGCCGAGCTCAGATGAGAAGCCTGATGAGAAGTGGATTGTGTTTGACGGGCCAGTGGACACACTGTGGATCGAGAGCATGAACTCTGTAATGGACGACAACAAAATCCTCACACTCATCAACGGAGAGAGAATCTCCATGCCTGAACAGGTACCGGTAGACGGCAGACGATAGCCGAAACACTCTAAAACCTCGAATGCCAGCCACCCAGGGTTATTCCACTTCTGATTCCAGACCTGAAACTGTGCGTTTCACCCCACTAACCCATCAGGGTGCTACCGTACATAGAACTATTTATTTCCGTCACTTGTGCTCTTTTTCAGTTATTGGGCAAATCTATTGAAGAAATGCTAAAGCACATTTTATTCCAAAATCAAAAAGAAAACATACTGGATACACCTCTAAGAAATTCACTAAGAACTTCACTTTTATTCAGCAAGGACACATTAAATACATTTTAAAAAGTGACAGTAAAGACGTTAAAATGTTACAAAAGATTTCTATTAAAAGAATTCTGTTCTTTTCAACTTTGTTTTCAGCAAAGAATCCCAATGAAAATGTTTCAGTTTCCACAAAAATATTAGGCAGCACAACCTTTTCAACATTGATAATAATGAGGAATGATGCTGAAAATTCAGCTTTGTCACCACAATATTACTGTTTTTACTCTATTTTTATATAGTACTATATTTTTTATCAAATAAATGCAGCCTTGCTGAGCATAAGAGATTTCTTTCAAAGACATTTAATAAATCTTACCGACCTCAAACATTTGAACAGTAGTTAATTTTGCATCAAGAAAAGGAATTATTTTTATGTCAAGCATATTTTCTTCCCAAATTCTCATTACTGTAATGCCAAAAAATCTAAAGTCTTTCTTTTACTATAATGCAAAAAAATATATATAATAATAAATCCCTGTAATGCATATATAATATTATTCTGTCTGTTCATTTTTCCATTAAAATTAGCAACAAATGTTATCGGGTTTTTTCCGCAATTTAAGTAAAAAAAAATGCCTCAATGTAGAAATACTTAATGGCCCTAAAATAGACTTTGTTTTCTGTTTGGAAAATATAATTTCTTATTTGCTTCTATTGTTTTGGAGTGAAATAGGATGCTCTTGACGGGTTTTGTGAGATTCACCCTTCAGTTAAGGTACAGTTCTGTGTATATTTGGTTGGGTTTTAAGCATTAATGAGAGTGTGTGTTGCAGGTCTCATTATTGTTTGAAGTGGAGGATCTAGCCGTGGCGTCCCCTGCTACCGTGTCTCGCTGCGGTATGGTTTACAATGACTATTCTGATTTGAGATGGAAGCCTTATGTTCAGTCCTGGATGGAAAAGCGGAAGAAGGTTTGGGACACAATGCTAAGCTCAAGTATCTATGATATTAAACGTTTGGGAAACTGCTTCATCTCTCTCTCTCTCTCTCTCTTTCGTTCTCAGGTTGAAACAGATCATCTCAGGCAGCTGTTTGATCGCTACATAGACAAGACCCTCACTTTTAAGAAGACTCACTGTAAGGAGCTGGTGACCATCACTGAACTGAATGGAGTGGCGTCGCTGTGTAGACTCTACGACACACTGGCCACTCCAGTGAACGGGGTCAGAACACTTTCACCTCATAGATGTGTACAGCCAATATTGCAACTGTAGATGGACCACATGACTTTCTTTCATTTGTGAAGCATAAAATGTTTTGGGTTTTTTTGCTCTGAAATGACAAAAAAGCAGCATAAAAGTGGTCCATGCGATCATACACGCTATATTCCAAGTCTTCTGAAGCCATATGTTAGGAACAGATTTATGATACTTTTATGGTGTTTTTGTGTCCTTTTTAAGCTTGAAAACTCCAACTGTAATTGCATGGAACCAGTATATTATTTGAAGTGGTCATATGATATTTTTTAACATTTCCCTTTTCCTTTAGTGTGAAATGTATCTGTTTGTGTAATGTTTCTACAAAGCTCATAGTCTCCCACAAACAGATATATTCTATCTACTAGAGAGGACACTAATGTGCCTAGGTGCAGAAATGACTTCCTCAAGCATCTATCTCACAGTGTGAAATATTAGCATATTTACCTGCGCAAAGAGAGAAGACGACACTCCAGTGAACTGTAGGTAGTGTTGTCATGTCGTGGAGACGCTGTTTTGGATATCTTCTGAAATCAGATGAAATTAGCAATCAGAGGTTAAGATTTCTTTATAAAGAAATTATCAACAGTATGTGAAAAATAATGTGTGTTTTTTAAACATCAAAGCATGTGTTCTATTCTATGAAATAGGAAATAAAATGGAAGAAAGTAAGTCATAGAGGTTTGGAACAACCCGAGGGTGATTCAATAATAATTTTCATTTTCAAAAAATAAAAATCGTGCTTTTTTTAGCATACAAACATTTTCTCGAAATAACCATGATTACCTTTAAACATATTTATCTTGGTATTTCAGTTGAGCTGATCAAGGCTGTCGCTCTCTCTGGCTGCTCAGGTGAACCCTGTGGACTCTGAAAACTTTGGTCGTATGGTGGAGCTCTGGTTCATCTTCAGTCTCATATGGTCTGTGTGTGCGGCAGTAGATGAGGATGGACGCAAGAAGATTGACAACTTCATACGGGAAATAGAGGGAACTTTTCCTAACAAGGTATACAGTGGGCCCTGTCCCAAATGGCACCCTAAACACTCACGGTCTCCCTACGAGTCCACACATTGTGACGTAACGCTCTGGTAGATGTCTGCAGTGGAGCTCGCTTTCGTGCGGGTTCAGCAAAAGTGTCCATCAAGGGCATGTCCACCACTAAAGCCCCTTTCACACAGAGATTCCGGAAAATACACGGATAAAGTGACCCGGGATTTGACCCGGGTTCGTTTGATTTTGGTTCATTCACACTGCCAGTGATTTTCCGGAATCAGAGAGTGCGTTCACACACAACCCGTAAAAATCCCGTAAAGACACGCGACATCGATGTGACTTGTAATCTCAGCAGCGTCTTAAGTTTGCTTATGAGCTGCGATCTCTCTCTCGTGAAACCACGCTTCTGCATGTTTTCTCTGATTCGACCATAAACTTGCGCTTTACGTACCATTTCACAGCTGGCGAACGATCCCGGCTTCAGCGTCATCACTACGACACGGCATTATTACGGCTTTTGTTCACACAGCGCGCGTTCCGGGACTGAACACGGCAATGTTACTAGGTCCCCAACCCGGCATCGATCCCATAAATCCCGGGTCAAGTTTGCGTTCACACAGAAGGCGTTCTGGCAATTTGCCGGCAATTAGCCGGGTTCAAAGCGCTGTGTGAAAGGGGCTTATGTCACAAGCACCCTTCTGAAACCTAAAATGACAAGTTGGACACCCTACGGTCTCCTGGACTTCACCAGGTGGCAGCCATTGTAAGTCCACAATACTGTAAGTGCATATAAAGTGTGCCATTTGGGACAGGGCCAAAGATGAAGTGTGTAATTTC
Organism: Meda fulgida; assembly: GCA_030578275.1. Lineage (NCBI taxonomy): Eukaryota > Metazoa > Chordata > Actinopteri > Cypriniformes > Leuciscidae > Meda > Meda fulgida. The sequence goes on from CM060622.1 coordinate 47,178,383, forward strand.
TGTGCTCTTGATGTTATTGATGGCAAAATAATGACTTTACCAACTTTTGCTTCCACTTGTCCGTCTATTTATTTATTTATTTATTTGTATAGTTTATTTGTAATTAAAGAATACTTGTTTTAACTTTAAATAATAAAGGGATTTCATTGTCTAATGTAACGTTTTTAAGTCTGACTGAAGCATCCTTAGGCCTGTTTCACAGACAAAGAACAGGGGGCACCGTAGTGTTCATCGAGTATGAAATAGATAAATGTATGCAAGCACATGCTAATGGTACATGAAAGTGTTGATGCTGTGTGTCTACAACAAACTTTGAAGCCTTTCTGCCTACAGAAACAAATATATTACTGGAAAAATAATTGTTGTATTGAACCTCAGGACACCATCTACGAGTACTACGTGGACACCAAGAACAAAACGTGGGCGTCATTTGAGGACAAACTGCCCAAAGGCTGGCGCTACACCTCCAAGTGAGATGTGTGTGTGTGTGTGTATGGGGGGAAGGGGGGGGTCTCTGCCAGCCGCCTGCGGGCTCAGTCAAAGGCCTCTCGCCTGGCTCTATCCCAGACTTCTGAATTCCCCGTCTATTCATATTTCTCATCTTTTTCATCCTTCTTCGTCTCTCTCTTCTCTCCCCTGCTCTCATTTGTCATGTCAGTCCAACTCTTTCCCCTTCATTGTCCTTTGTCCTCTTGGCTCTCTTTGCTCCCTATTTGTCTGCTGTCCATTTTTCCATCCTGGGGTTCTTTTTTTCTTACCTGACTCTTTTTTTTTTATCCCTCTATTCATTTGAAATGTCTCGCTACATCTTTCAATTTTCAGTCTTTCAATCAGGACTTTTCACCTCCTCTTCCTTCTTGTTATTCTCATTCATTCTGCTCTCTCAACTCTATTTTCTCCCACCCCCTTTTTTCTGTTTCTCTCTCGCTCTGTATTTTACTCTCTTCATTTTTTGTCCTCTTTTAAAAGCATGTCTCATCCGCCCCACTTTTCAACTTTCTTGCTGGTGTTTTTTAAAAATATGATCTGTCTCACTGCAGCGCACCATTCTATAAGATCATGGTCCCCACAGTGGACACGGTACGCTATCATTACCTAGTCAAGGCCCTGGTGTCCGCTCAGCACCCTGTGCTCCTGACGGGTCCAGTGGGGACGGGAAAGACTTCAGTGGCCCAGAGTGTCCTGCAGAGCCTGGACTCAGTCACATGGGCAATGCTCACTGTCAACATGTCCTCACAGGTGATGAGCTAAATGTTATTTTTTTGTGCATTTGTTATTGTACATTTGTGATACAGCCTTGTATCCCCACCCCCCAAACACATACACACTCCTGCCCCATCCACTTTTTACAACAAAGTTACAGCAGTGTTTTTAAAGCATACATTTTCTCACAATTTTTGTCAGGTTTACTATTTATTTAAAGAGTAAATGCAAACATTACAGCATTGGGAAGTCAAACACAAGCGGAAAAACTCTAGCACATATTGAAATATTGAAAAGAGCTATCATTACCATGTTTCTCCAGGGGAACTGTTCCTGGAATAAGTGAGCTGTAATTTGCGCTGAATAAAATAATGAGCTAAATGAGTAGTCGGTCCTTTTAGTTTTGTTAAGAATATTTCCTTGCATATACGACCCCAAACTTGAACGGTGGTGTACATCTGCACACTGATCTTTTAAAGCCGTTTAGGATGCTCAGATCGCTCTCGAGTGTGTGGTTAATAATCAGTGTGTGTAGTGATATCTCTGTAGTCCACTCTCACGTCGGTAATGAGCCGAGTCATTGCTCAAAGGGCACAACCTGACGAGCAAATATCAGAACACAGTGAGAGCGACCTTATCATCATCATCATCTATCTCCAACCATCATCATCATTCTTTATTATTATAGAGTTTTTCACTAATCTCCGAATCGCCAGTTACGCTCTCACTGAATATTTCAAGAACTTCAGGTTAACTTGGTTGCGGTGTTTTTCTATCTTTCTCTCAGACTAGCTCTAATAACGTGCAGGAGATCATCGAGTCTCGCATAGAGAAGAGGATTAAAGGTGTGTACGTTCCAGTGGGAGGGAAGAGGATGGTGGTTTTCCTGGATGATCTCAACATGCCCGCCATGGACGACTTTGGCTCCCAGCCCCCTCTGGAGCTGCTCCGCCTCTGGATCGACTACGGCTTCTGGTACGACCGCCAGAAACAGACCCTCAAGTATATCAAGGTTAGGCGGTGTGTGGGCTTTTTTCCAGTTAAGTCATTGGAGTGTGTTTTAGATGTGCATGTAAATACATGTCCCTCGCTTTGCTGTGATCTTAAAGGACATTTTCCTGCTGGGTTCTATGGGGCCCCCTGGTGGAGGGAGGACTCACATATCAGGACGCCTGCAGAGCCGTTTTAATCTCATCAACATGACATTCCCTACAGTGAGTAGAGGTTGACTCTAAACTACGTAGAAATCGGCGAAAATATGACTGCAATGTTTTCTTTATTGGCGCTCAGCCTGTGACATGACGTCATCTGTGTAGTGTAATGGCACAGCAATGTTAATAGTTATATTACTAAAAAATAAAGATTATTTGTAATAATCAAATTTATGCAAATATTTTCAAGATAAGACTAATCATAATTCAGTATTAAAATATAATGATGACCTTAGTTTGGTTAGATATTGAAAACACTCTGACAATGTAAGTCAATGTGATATATACAAACTTTATTTGTACAAGTATAGTGGAGATAGCACATGTAAGGCTGAAATAATCTGCAAAGGTTTTTGAATTAAGTGGTTTGAGATGAACTTTATTGCCATTGTGGAGGAAAATATGCATAAGAAAAAAGTAATAGGAATTTCAATACAATGCTCGCCTAGCAAGCACTGCAATAAACTGTGCACTAAAGGCATATCTGCAAATGGTGTTTTTGGATTAAACCAGCGGTTATTGTTTTTGTCACCCCCCCCCCCCCCCCTGTTTAAAGCTAGCTTGAAGACACTCAGAAATGAGGAAAAACACATGCAATTTATCATAAAAGAGCCAACAATATTAGGAGTGAAGTTGTTTAAAGTTTTTATTGAAAACCGGAAATATTTTTATTTCAGTTTAATGCCAATCTTTTTGAATTATGCAAAAAGTTTTATTGAAAAAAAGAAAGTGGCATAAATTCTTTCAGTTGTGTTATATTATGAAAATATACTTTTTTGCTGCAAAAAGACATTAAACATTTCAGAAAGTGGCTTTTAATATATATAAAAAAATTAATTAATACTTAAAAGGGATACTTTTTTTAAGCAATATTGAAGGAATCGTTCACCCAAAAATGAAATGTGTCATAATTTATTTACCCACATGTAGTTCATTCTTTGTTCTGTGGAACACAAAAGGAGATGCGTGAGGAATGAGATCATGACTGTCAAGCTCCAAAAAGCATATCAAAGCACTGCAAAAGTATCATAAAAGCAGCATAAAAGTAGTCCAAATATCTTTTGTGCTATATTCCAAATCTTATGAAGTCATATCAAAGCTGTGTGTGAAGAACAGACTGAAAGTTGAGTCATTAACTGAAAATGTTGCCCACCACCTTGAACCAGTGCAGTGATGCAATAACGTCTAAACGTGAAACACTCTCTTTTCTCTTTAATATACATGTATTTTACGTTGCTCTATTTCTATATATCAAACTAACCAATCACCTTTCCTCTCATCTTATTTCCTGTTTTCCCACCCATGTAATTCCCTGTCGTCTTCTGTTCTCCCCAGGAGTCTCAGATAAAGCGCATCTATGGCACCATGATCAGCCAGAAGCTGCAGGAGTTTGAGGAGGAGGTGAAGCCCATCGGGGGGATTCTGACTCAGGCCACCCTGGAGCTCTACCACTCCATCACCGCCCGCTTCTTACCCACGCCCGCAAAAATACATTATCTCTTCAACCTCAGAGACATCTCAAAGGTACTGAACATCATGCGTCACGTGTCATTGTCTCTCGCCTGGAAAAAGAGCACATTTTGGTTTCGGTTCACCCAGTCTGAGTATATTATCACTTTGAATCAGACCAATTGATTCCAGAACGATGAAAAAAACATGTCAGTCCATTTTGCCAATTCAGATGGGTTTGAGGAAAAGAGTGACTGACCGAAAAAGGCTTTTACTTTACAAGACTAAATCACTATTAATCGGAGACACGTATATGCTCATACAAACATACAAATCTATTTCTTTTAAGGTTCACCAGACAAAAAATCTATCATTTTTTTACCTCAAAAGAAATTAGACTGAAGGCTTTGTGTGCAAGTTCAGTGTGTCTTCCAATTCAGGTGTTCCAGGGTTTATTGCGAGCACACAAAGACTTCCATGACACCAAGCAGAGCATCACTCGCCTCTGGATTCATGAGTGCTTCAGGTACAGACAGGCTCAGGCTTGCACACACACATACAGCTTTTAGAAGGAGAAAAGAATGGAGTGTTTGTGTTTCAGGGTCTTCTCTGATCGATTAGTGGATCATGCAGACATGGAGACATTTGTGGGACTTTTGTCAGAAAAACTGGCTTCTCATTTCGATGTCCCCTACCACACCATCTGCCCCAATAAACAGCCCCCTCTGTTTGGTACACACACACACACACACACACACACACACACACACACACACACACACACACACACTGCTAATTGGATGACCTAAAGATTTTTTAAATAAACTAACATTTAATAGTTTGCGGCCAGTAAGATTTTTTTGATGCTTTTGAAAGAAGTATTTTGCTCACCAAGGCTGCATTTATTTGAATATATATTATTCTTATATGCTGATTTGCTGCTCATGAAACATTTATTATTATTATCAATGTTTTTATGGAAATTAATATAAAAAAATTATGAATAGAAAGTTTAAAAGAGCAGCACTTATTTGAAATAGAAATCTTTTGTAACAATATACATGTCTTTACTGAAACTTTTGATTAATGCACTCTTGATAAATAAAAAAAATCCTATTCAAACTTTTGAATAGTAGTGTAAATCAAAAAAATGTGTATATAAATAAGTAGACATATTTAAATGCGCTTTTAAGTTTGAAAAGAAATTAAATCAATGATTTCCAGTTATTACTTAAGTTCACCAATAGTCATATTTATCTTACATTTATAATTTTATTAATCTATAATTTTTTTTATTATTTATATGTTCTTTTTTTCATCTACATCTATATCAACTTTGTGTGTTTTTACTATAGGTGACTTCCTGAGGGAGCCACACGTGTATGAGGACCTGTTGGACTTTAAAGCTCTAAAGGTTCATATGGAGAACCAGCTGGAGGACTATAACCTGACGCCCGGTGTGGTGCCCATGAGCCTGGTGCTCTTCAGAGACGCTATAGAGCACGGTGAGAGCATGGTCGGAGTGAATGGAGTAGTTCTGCTTAAGCCGGGGACACACTTAACCACCGTCAGTCGGTGTTCACAGTCTGTGTTTAAAATCTGCTGCAGTCGTTGGAAACAGTCTGTAAGTGTGTTCATTTCAGTCTCAGAATGTTTCAGCTAGTCGTTAAGTGTGTTCCCGGCATTAGTGGTTAAATCTCTGGGCCAAAAGATTGCAAGTTTGAGCCTACAACGGGAACTCCACGATCACCATTGTGCATTTGAGCAAATTTGCTTCTGTCTCAGTAACTTATCATGGTGCCATTGAATGATGTGAAAAACAAATTCCACTATTTCTGTTCTATTGGAGTCAACAATATTTATGGAACAGTTATTATACAGCTCTCATTATATGGTTCCGTCCACATCACATACCCTTGATTCAATGTGCACTTTCGAGCCCCGTAAATCAGTGACCAATCTCCCCAGTTCTCATTCAGTACTCACACATATATAACTTTCTTCAAAATCACATGCACTTCAGCCCTCAGATCCCCCACGAGCATGAATAATTACCCTTCTCATTCCCACAAAGAAGAACGCCATCGCATCAGCAGGGAGAATAATTAGGCAGCCGGTTCCCCAGCCTATATGTCACTCAGGCATTATAAGAATGCTTTATATGCATCCTGTCACTATGACATTAAAGCGGCCTCACATTCAGCTCGGTGAATGCACCTCACACGTCACATACACTCCGTTCAATGACACGCCGCTGTGCGTAGCTGATTGATTACGAAATTAGCAAGTATAACGTGTATGTTTATATGCGTACGTACGTTCATAACTAATTATGGTTTTGTGCCAATTAGTTTCCTTTGTGATCGGTTGTTTGTTTGGCCTCCTGCGGGAGGGGTGTGAGTGTGAGTGTGTGTATTTGTGTTTGTTAATGTTTCATTGACCAAATGACACATGATTCATGCAAGTAAATGCACCGTAGTGATTGTAATGATGGAAACAGCGCCCTCTCTCTGCCCCCTCAGTAACGCGTTTGGTGCGTGTGATCAGTCAGCTCCGGGGGAACATGTTGCTGGTTGGTATCGGTGGCTCGGGAAGGCAGAGTTTAGCCAGACTGGCCGCCTACATCTGTAAGTTTACGGTCTTCCAGGTGGAGGTCACCAAACAGTACCGCAAACAAGAGTTCAGAGAGGGTGAGTTCTACACACCTTTTACATTCACTGCTAATTCACTTAGCAGACGATTTTATCCAAAGAAACTTACAGTGCGTTAAAGGTGTACGTATGGTTAGTGTTGGGGGTAACGCATTACAAGTAACACGAGTTATGTAATTAGATTTTCATGTAACTAGTAAAGTAACACATTAAAATAGTTTTGTGAGAATCGGCCTTCAATCTGGTGGTTTACTTCGCTGGATATAGCGATTGATGAACAAGATAAACAGTGTAAGCTTAATTTCACAATAATGGTGCCATTAATCGCACAAAAAGTCTCACTTTTTTAACTGATGTCTCGACTGCTTACTTTCGATGATCCAATTCAACCATACTAATAAGCTAAAATGACTTAAGATAAACATCACATTTGTGTTTTTATTGCTGAAGTTAGAGTGTTAAACTTCTCCGGCGTCCTATTCTTCTACAATCCAGAATGGCAGCACAGCTGAAAGGTTTGTTTGAGCTGCGCCAAATACTCTATAGGCATACATTTGCATTTCGTTCAGCCTGAGGCTTTTTCATTTCACCTTCTAGTGTGAAGGGGTCTTTACATTTGCCAAAAATATAACTTTTTAATTTTTTTTATTAAAAACAAACAACCAAGCCCAGCCCAGGTGAGAAAAAGTAACTTATTACTAACGTAACATAGTGCATTACTTTCCATAAAAAGTAACCAAGTAACACATTTTTTAAATTTTTTAGGGAGTAACGCAGTATTGTTATTTGAAAGGAATTCAAACCATGATATTGGTGTTTTAACACCAACAACTCTTTAAGTTGACCTACAGGAACAAACAGTAAAACCAGAAGCCTCTTTAAACATCTCATAATTGAGCTAGTTCACATAGTTCATGTCTTCTTTCAGTCCAGCTACTTGACCAAGGAATGTTGTTGGTTAAGTTAGTTAAGTAGCCTAATGGGGACACCAGCAAACCAACATCTAAACCGGTTTTGCTGTTCCTTTAAAGGGTTATATGAACATTCAGGCATGTTCAATTGTATTTCAAGACCAACTAATAATGTAAGGCATTTGGCTGAGTTATTCTTTCAATTTCAGATCTCGGATATATAGCTCTTTTAATATATACCAAAGGCGGTGATATTTTGTCCAGTGGCATGTTGTGGTAAATCAAATGCTGAAGAATAATGCCTCTTGCCCCAGTGCTCAGGACCTAAGGATCTATTATGTTATGCACAATTTTAGCCTTCACAGCACAGTTTAATGTGGCCCTAATGGAATATTTGACATATATTTCTTCTCCTCATACAGATATTAAAAAGCTCTATCGGCTGACAGGAGTGGAAAACAAGCCCACTGTGTTCCTGTTTAATGACACACAGATCGTGGACGAGTCCTTCCTTGAAGACATTAACAACATCCTGAGCTCAGGGGAAGTGCCCAATCTCTATAAAGCAGACGAGCTCGATGAGGTGTGTGTGTTCATATACGTTATTAATGCTTGTGACTGTAGGCTTGGGTTTAATAATGTCTGTGACAGTGAGAGCAGACTTTCAACATGTTTTGTTTGTGTAGATCCAGAACGCTCTGTCAGACTCAGCCAGGAAGGACAATATCCTGGAGACACCAGACGGCATGTTTAACTACCTGATAGAGCGCGTCAGAAACAACCTGCACATTGTGCTGTGCATGAGCCCTGTAGGAGATCCATTCAGGTGCACTCTATCAGTTTCGTTTTAGTGTGTTTTATTTGCATGACAAAAAAACAGCAAAGCTGCATACAATGAGAAATGGGGCAAAACAAGGAAAATAAGGTGAAATAACAACATTGCAAATAGAGTAAAATGTTAATGTCACCTATACAATGAAAACATTTATGTGATTTTTCATTATGATCCATGTGAAATGCATAAATCCAAGGAAAAATTTGCTGCGTAAATATTAAAAAATATTATTATTCATTTCTTGTTTTTTTATTTTACAGTATAATAGTATTATTTCAATAGTAATATATTTCTTGTTGTTCTCTTAATTTGTTTAATTTTTATAATTGAAATAATAAATACAAATATTTTAAATAATAAAAATTATTATTATTGAATGAATTTAATTTAACAATTTAATTTAATTAAACGTGATCAGCTTCTGTTTTTTAACAGTCAAATATAATAATAATTATAATATAATAAAAATATAATAATTATTACTTTTATTGACATTAAGGGCAACACTAGCTAATCATTTGCCTAGTTAAATTAAATTATTAAATTAAATTAAATGTGCAGAGTAGAACTAAGCATAAATACATTTTGAAAAAAGATGCAGTAAGATTAATTTATGAAACTGTATTAAGCAATGTGACGACGATATTAATGAAAATAAATGTAGATGGAGGCATAAAGGAAAGGCAATATCTACTCATACTTTGGCAGGCTAATGCATCTATGTTAGTTACGTACTATAGACATCACATGCAAAGGCATGACTGTAACCCGCCACCACTTCAGCATTCAGTGTCACAAAACCCCATGTGCGTGGATTTAATATAGCTGACTGTAATACAGCACACATGCATGCCTACTGCTTATAAAATAACTTGCTGAGTCAGTCTTGATTACCATGCTAACATTGAGATCCATCCTGTGGCTTCTTATGGCTTAAGATCTCTCTCTGAAGGCTTGATTCACAGTGAACGCCATGTACGGTTTAACCGAACAGACCCGCACACAGTATAGCTGGTAATGAATCAACCGATGACTCAGTGAGCGAGTTCAAAGTGGATGAGAGATACAACTGGGTGAAATTAGAGGAAATGACAGGAGTAAACCTCTCTGCCACTGTCATTTCACACACATCAGGAAGACAAAGCTCTGCCCTCCATCTACAGTCGCTTTACTGTGTGCTGTCGTAAACTCACAAGTGTCTTCATAAATAATATAGTAAATCTGGCTTCCCTTCTCTCTTTCTGTTTGCTATTCCGTCTTTAGCTTGCTGTGTCTCAGTCAATTTCAGCTTCAGGGGCTTTATTGGCATGACTAACAACAGTGCGTTTGTATTGCCAGAGCAGAAGCATGTTACCTGCAGACCATAGTTATAGTGTGCTCGATCAATAATGATAAAACATGACAACATAAAATAACAAGGCAGAGCCATAATACAGGTAAATATTATTTTTCGATGAGAGACGGAGATAAGTAGACGCGGTACATTGTTCACTGGTCACGGCGGCTGGCGAGAACATTCCTGCTTTGTAATTATGCCTGTGACACTGGCAGCACTATAGAAACATGCATGGGAAATGTTCTCGTTAATCACTCATTTGCATCTGCTGTCACATGAAGGAGGCGGTTGTGCGTAATGTGACCCGTAGGGCCCTGACTCGTTAAATATGATCTAAGCACTCGCTCTGATTGGTCTGGCACTGGTCTGACTTTAATAAGCATGACTGAACTGGTGGGTGATATTAGTGTTTGTGACAAATCAATGCAAACCATCTTGAACTGTCTACATAATAGAGGGATTATGGGTATGTAAGGCCTGTTTGTTTCTGTGTTTATTTGATTAGGAACCGTCTTCGTCAGTACCCGGCACTGGTGAACTGCACCACGATAGACTGGTTCTCTGAATGGCCACGTGACGCTCTGTTGGAAGTGGCAGAAAGATGTTTGGATGGACTCTCTCTAGGAAGCGAGGACGGGGTGAGACACATCAACAAACAATGGATTTACAAATGTTGTCAGTGTTTTGCAGAACACAAAATTGCATATAGAAATATTCGTGTTAGATAAGTTTACATCTACCCCATTAAATGATTTCGACGTGTACCTCAATTTATAAAAACAAACAAAAACAGATGTAATCGACAGTTGCCCCCTAGACATCCAATGAAAGTGTAGAACTAGTAATGCAATTTTTATCTTTTTATTTATTTATTTATTTATTTTTTAGAAAGTGCACTCAGTAGTTTTATTTGACTTATACTGACCTCTAGTGGTGTGGATGTAGCTTCATGCTCATTTTTAGTCGATAATGCCATTGTTGAAATATGTTATTAGTAGTTAAGAGTAGATTTTCTTATCCAAAATAAATACATATATATATTTAAAAAATAAATTAAAGTGGATTACCGAATGATTAATATTTTTTATCGCATGACTTGGGTGCCCCCCTCAATGAAATAAATAAATAAATACATTATATTATATTGTATTTAATAATAAACACTTTTATTGAGAAATGTAACACATTTCTTCAGCAAGGATACATTAAATTGAAAAAAAGTGACAGTAAAGATTTTGTTACAAAAATACCTATTTTAAATAAATGTTGTTTTTCTGTTGTATCATGGTTTTCACAAAAATATTAAGCAGCACAACTGTTTTCAACATTGATAATACATTATAGTACATTAATTTCCTGAGCAGCAAATCATCATATTAGAATGAGTTCTGAAGTATCATGTGACACTGAAGACTGGAGTGTAATATTGCTGAAATTTCAGCTTTGATCACAGGAATAAATTGCATTTAAAAATACGTTAAATTAGAATACAAAAATTTAAACTGTACTGTAAAATTACACAATATGACTGTTTTTGATCAAATAAATGCTGCTTTGAAGAGCATAAGAGACTTCTTTCAAAAACATGAAACTTTTTAAAGAGTGATAAATTACTGTGCACCTTTAAAATTGTATAACTTTTCACTCAAAATATTCCTTTTATACACTATAAGTCCAATCAAGCCAGTGGCGCTCACCCCTGCCCTTTACTTTGTAGTCTTTCTGAGGTACTTCATCTCTTAGCGGCTGCTATTGAATCCTAGGTTAATTGAATTTCCAGTGTTAAGATTCATCAGGAGTTTTTTACTCTCTCTTCCTTCATCTCTGTGAGGATCTTCTGTTTCCTTTGAGAGGGATATCATACAGACCGTGTTTTTTTTTTTTTGCTTACAGTTTTTTGAACTGCAAATTACTTTGACTTGAGGTTCTCTATTGAGAGGCTCATTTGTTTGGAGAGAGTTCAAGCCTAGTTTTCTTTTTGTCTGTTTTAGGATTAGTTTGGGTTTAGCATACTTCTGTTGTGACCTTGTGCGGGGTTTGTTTAAAAGCGAGACTGCCATCGTGAAACATGTCATTTCTCTGGTGGCTTCACAGATCCAGACTAAAGTTGCCAGTATCTTTGTGACCGTGCATCAGTCTGTGGCCCAGTTCTCTCACAGGATGAAAATAGAACTGAAGAGACACAATTACGTCACACCCACCAACTACCTGGAGCTGGTTTCTGGATATAAGAAGTAGGAATCAAACACACTTTTCTCAATTTCTCTTTTTGTTATTAATTTTTTTCAGCTGCCAATGAGAATTTAAAAGACATGAGTTTCCTGTTTCCATTTTACTGTTGCTTGTTAACTGTAAATCTCTTACTCGAACTAAAACAAAGTGTTTTATTCTGAAAACTCTCTCTCTTTTCTCAGGTTGTTGTCTGAGAAGCGTGGTGAGCTCGGAGAGCAGGTGTCTAAGTTGAGAAACGGTTTGTTTAAGATCGATGACACGCGCAGTAAGGTGGAGGCCATGTCTGTAGAGTTGGAAGAGGCCAAGAAGAAAGTAGCTGAGTTCCAGAAACAGTGTGAGGAATATCTGGTTGTCATTGTGCAGCAGAAGAGAGAGGCAGATGAACAGCAGAAGGTGTGTGTGTGTGTGTGTGTGTGTGTGTGTGTGTGTGTGTGTGTGTGTGTGTGTGTGTGTGTGTGTGTGTGTGTGTGTGTGTGTGTGTGTGTGTGTGTGTGTGTGTGTGTGTGTGTGTGTGTGTGTGTGTGTGTGTGTGTGTGTGTGTGTGTGTGTGTGTGTGTGTGTGTGTGTGTGTGTGTGTGTGTGTGTGTGTGTGTGTGTGTGTGTGTGTGTCAGTCTGTCTAATGTTGAGGCTCTTATTAGAGATGAATGGTAGAACCAAACTCTTATATTACAGTATACGAGTAAAATCTTCTAAGTGGTAATAATGGAACAACAGTTGTAAAAAGGGATTTTTTTACAACAGAATATACATTTTCATAGGTTTAGATGAAACATTTTTGTTATAAGAGACCATCAAAACCACTCTTTTCCTGGTAAAAAACAAACAAACTTGATTTTCTAAAGTCAATGAATTTGCGACAGCTGGGTGTAATATTTTTGACAAGCCAAACTGTCAATCTCTGAGTAACATGTAATTTATTGAAGCCATAAAGTAAGTGCCACAAACTGCGCAAAAAGCATTTTGAACGTCTCCAGCACATTTTATAATTACTCAAAACAAACATTTTAAATCAAACATAGTTCACCCCTTACGCATGTAACCACGTCCGTCAAAACCTAGCGTGGCTGATATTACACACTCATGGCCATCAATCACTCAATACTTACTGTCTGAGATGTTTCGAATGAGTAAAAATGGCAGCCTGAGCGGCTTCAATAAGCAGCCTGTCAGAGACTTTAACGTGCATTAAACAGAACGCACGTGAGCATAAATTTGTTCTTCATTTGCTGAAATTGAATCAGAATGATCAGGGAACTGAGTGAATCTGAGTGATTCTCACATTCCTCATTTGAATATTTTCAATATTCTATTCTTGACTGATCTTTTTTTCATAACTTTGCCAATAGATGAACAGTAAAATGAGTGATTAATCCCTGTAATCGTCCAATTTGACTCTCATAAGTTACTATATATATAATTTATATACTCATATATATATATATATATATATATATATACTAATTTATAATTTCAGTATGAAATTACGGCAACGGTACATATTGTGATAAAGCTATTTTTGCTGGAAATTCAACCTTTGAAATGTTTTATACATTGCATAACCATATAGCATGTCTATTTTTCAAACATATGCTTTTTGTAGTACATTGTATTTATTGTACATTGTAAATATTTCTGCATATGCTATTGTATAAATCATACAGCAGATTCTCTACCTGTTTACACGTTTCTGTTGTCTGATGATATATATCGCCATAGTGTTCAGCAATACTCTTTACTGTTGTTGCATATTGATGTTTGTGTTTGTAACATACGTATGCGCACGCTTGTGTGTTTTTTCTTTGTGTGTGTTAGCTAGCGTGCGTTCTTTGGATATTTATATTTTGTTGGTTTGTCTGTGGTGTTTCTTAATGTGTGTGTCTCTCTCTCTCTGTGTGTGTGTGTGTGTCTCCCTCTCTCTCTCTGTCTGTGTGTGTGTGTGTGTGTGTAGGCGGTGGGTGCTCACAGTGATAAAATAGAAGCAGAAGAAATCAAATGCAAGGCCATGGCTGAGAACGCTCAGAGAGACCTAGATGAAGCACTTCCTGCTCTAGAGGAAGCCATGAAGGTCATTCTGCATTCATGCAACTATTACTTTCAATATGACATGATACAGCTACAGCGCAACTGAATATGTGATGCATAATGTTTTCATCAGCACATGAAAAAACTGTGGTAATCTTGTTGGACTGTCTTCAGGCTCTGGAGTCGCTGAATAAGAAAGACATGACGGAGATCAAGTCTTATGGCAGACCTCCAGCTCTTGTGGAAACCGTCATGCAGGCAGTTATGATCCTCAGAGGATGTGAACCAACTTGGGCAGAGGCCAAGAGACAACTGGGTACGAGAAAGAGAGAGTTCCAGATCATTATTAAATCACTCAATCACACTGATGGCACACATGGATTCAGGCGCTGGCTCAGGCATGAAATCCATACCAGACTACTGTATAACTGAAATCTCATGAGCCAAACAGAGAGAAAGACTCGGGTTAGGGGAGGGTTGGGTGATTCATTAGCATGCCTGGATATATTTAAAAAGGTCAGCACAATGCAGTAGAAAGTATATAACCACAGAACAGATTGCAGAAAAAAAATGAAATATGTGCTTGCCTGAAGCTGAAAACAAGCCATTTGTTTTAGGAGAGTCCAACTTCATTAAGCAACTGGTGAATTTTGATAAGGACAACATCTCTGAACGCGTGCTGAAGACCATCGGACAGTACTGCACACAGCCCGACTTCCAGCCCGAGATCATCGGACGGGTCTCATCTGCTGCCAAGTCCCTCTGCATGTGGGTCAGGGCCATGGAGGTACAGCCGTCACTGCTGGTTATGACAGCCACACCTGAATGCTGTTCTTGTGACATTTATTCTAATGGCCCATTCACACCAGAAAGAAAACTTTATTACCATCCACACCATCAATTATTCTATGTGCTTTAAAGTCACCATGAAATCAAATTTAATGATTCTCATTTTTTATGGAATATTGCAGTGTTTATTAAAAATGATTTGTCACGGCACATCATTTTTCTTATTTATGTTTCCTCATAATAGTTCTCACTACGACATCTCTTCATTAATCCCTCCACTTCACCAACCTGTCACTCACATGAGATTGCAGCAATTAGCAAATGACAATGATTCAATCAATTCCAGATGGACATATTAACTCCCGCCCTACATTTTCTCTCATTTGAGAAGCTGCTTCACTCAGATATTCGTCACAATAGGCAAGAAAAGATAATCGTAATATTTGTTTAATGCAGACTTTTTATTGGGATTTGTTTTATTTTTATTGGGTTTTAATGTTTTTTTTATGTTTTTGTTCATCAGCTGGGAAAAAAAATCACTTTGAAAGTGTTAGAACAAGTCACCTTTATTTAAAGAACTGCTCTCGGCCTGCCCCGGCTTGCCATCGTTTTTTAAAACCCGACTAAGCAACCAAAGGTAGCGACAATAGCAAGGAATCAAAATATTATTTTAAAAAAATTATTCAGCTTGAAGATCGGGTTACCTTTGAGCAATATTTTTTAGTTATTGGTAAAGTTATCATTCTCGGTGTGAAGGGGACTTAAGAGCCTGACTCTGAAACATGAGCTTTTTATATGCTCTGATATCTGTGTGTGTGTGTTTTGTATATCAGGTTTACGGCCGTATCTTCAGGGTGGTCGAGCCGAAGAGAGCCAGGCTGCATGGAGCAATGACTCAGCTGGCTGAGAAACAGGCCTCACTGGCTGAAGCCCAGGGCAAACTCAGAGAGGTCAGTGTGTGTCAGTCTGTCCTGCACTGTGTTTGTGCAAGCATGTGGGTGTGACTCTATGTTAATGCTGTTCGAGTATTATAGCGTGATATCACATGTTTGTGTGTACGTCTATAGGTAGGAGAGAAACTGGATCAGTTGAAAAGACAATATGATGAAAAGCTGGCCCAGAAAGAAGAGCTGCGGAGGAAATCCGAGGACATGGAGCTCAAACTTGACCGGGCCGGCAAGCTGGTGTCTGGACTGGCGGGAGAGAGAGTTCGCTGGGAGGAGACAGTTGTTGTACGCTACGCACACACACACACACACACACACACACAGACACCCTGATGTTTTATATATGGATGAGAAATGCAGCCAGAGGTCTCTGATTGTGTGTGTGTGTGTGTGTGTGTGTGTGTGTGTGTGTGTGTGTGTGTGTGTGTGTGTGTGTGTGTGTGTGTGTGTGTGTGTGTGTGTGTGTGTGTGTGTGTGTGATCAGGGTCTGGAGAAGAACATGTCCTGTCTGGTGGGAGACTGCCTGCTGGGTGCTGCCTTCCTGTCCTACATGGGCCCTTTCCTGTCCAACTACAGAGATGAGCTGGTCAAAGATATCTGGATGAAACAGGTATCTATCTATCTTTCTGTCTGTCTGTCTGTCTGTCTATCATCTGTCATTCTATAAATCTGTAAATTCTATATGTCTGTCTGTCAATCTAAATGTCTGTCTGTCTGTTTTGGCTGTTTTTGCTGTGGGGACTGGTTCAGTATTGCGTAGTATTGCACACTTTACGGATAATATTATGATATTATACATGTGACAGCTCTAACAATTTCACTTTCCTCTCATTCAAATGCCCTTGCCTGAATCCTTCGCTACCCTTTTCATCTCTAGGTGAGAGAATTGGAGGTGCCGTGTTCTCCGGGGTTCAGTTTCGCAGTGTTTCTTTCTAAACCCACGGCAGTGCGCGAATGGAATATCCAAGGCCTCCCGTCTGATGCCTTCTCCACCGAGAACGGAGTCATCGTCACCCGTGGCAACCGGTCAGGCACAGAAAGCCAATCCCTTAACGCTAATTAGAATAATGATGATATCTCATGAATAATGGGTAGTAATGAATAGTGATTGGAGAATAATTAGATAAAGATGATAGTAGGCTCAGTTTTCTGTGATTGGTCATTTATAGCTAATTTCAAATTTCTTCCCTCACACGTAACACACAAAACAGATTAATGGCATTTTGAGATTATGGATTATTATGAAATAGCCTATTTATGGATAATGTGACATGCATTTATAGTGAGCAGTAATATTTCTCTCTCTCTCTCTCTCTCTCTCTCTCTCTCTCTGTCTCTCTCTCTCTCTCTGTCCTTCCCTACAGATGGCCACTAATGGTGGACCCTCAAGGACAAGCACTAAAGTGGATTAAGAACATGGAGGCCAAACGAGTAAATCTCTCTCTCTCTCTCTCTCTCTCTCTCTCTCTCTCTCTCTCTCTCTCTCTCTCTCTCTCTCTCTCTCTCTCTCTCTCTCGCACACGCACACACACATTCCTATATTTATGAGTTCATAGAGCCCTTGTACTCAACACAGACTACATTATTTTGCAGTAAATGTCTTGGTAATAAATACAGACATCAGGGCAAGGCAGAAACAATGGAAACAAGACTGCCATGATTATTAGACAACGTTAGATCTAATTCTCCATGGAGAAAAACGTAACCCACATTCAGCGCCAAAATAGTCTTTCCAGAGTCACTACGGCTCGTCACATGACTCACCGTCTAACCCTCAGACGAGCCTTTTTCAGAGCCCTTAATTAGAATACAAGAACTCCAAACTCAATCCTCCTGTGAGTTCCCTGTGAGGCGTCTCCTCACCTGATCTCCTTCAGCACAATACACCTTCCATTTATCACTCCCTCTGAACACAGATGCACATTAATACACTCGCTCTCTTTGACTCTCTGCCGGGACAGAGATGGTTTTCTTTCCTGTGCATAGATGGGTTGGATAGATGGGTTGGATAGATGGGTTGGATGGATGGATGGATGGATGGATGGATGGATGGATGGATGGATGGATGGATGGATGGATAGATAGATAGATAGATAGATAGATAGATAGATAGATAGATAGATAGATAGATAGATAGATAGATAGATAGATAGTCTGTCTTGTTGTCAGGTGTGTTCAGAAGAAGATATAGGAGGACATGCGTTTTCATATAGTCTCTCATCTCTCAGGATAATTTGCTGTTCAGCTTCAGTCTCTGTTTTTCCTCTGTCTCTTTGTCTGTGACCTTTTCCTCCTCTTCGCTGGTCTTTTCTCATCTGTAGTGGTGAGTGTCTGGAGCGGCGAGTGCCGCTCACACGCTACTGTTAAACGCTGACATTTACGAACAATGACAAAATGACAGAGCTGAAGCTTTTCTGCCTCCTTCAGCTCTTCTCCGTCGCTTTCACATCCCATTTTCTTTCTTCCATGTCCATTTATCACTTTTGAATCATATTTATCCTCTCTGCTATCTTTACTTTTTTCTCCTCAGTTGATGTCATTATCTTGTCCTCTGTGTGTCCTTCATGTTCTCGTTTAGTCCTTATGTTGTCTCTCTCTTTGTCAGAGGTTGAAGGTGATAGACCTGCAGATGCCAGATTTTTTGCGGATCCTGGAGAATGCAGTGCAGTTTGGTTCCCCGGTTCTCTTACAGAACGTCCAAGAGGAACTAGATCCTTCACTGGCCCCCATCCTCAACAAGTCCCTCACACGAGTTGGTTAGTCAGATTAAGCCAGGATTAGGCCTTAGTTCAATTAGGACATTTAAGTTGTTTTTATAAACATGCCTTAGAAAAAAACGAATTACTGGTGTTCATATTTATTGTGACATATTTTAAGATTTGTCATTTGCAAGTTGCTTTCAGTTTAAATATATTGCTATATTGCTAAAATAGCAAACTGTCTTAAGGCCAGTGAAATTATCACCAGGGCAAGTATAATTTGGTACTGTGATTAAATATCCAGCCTTGTAGTTTCAAATCTGTTGTGTGTGTTCTTCAGGTGGGCGTTTCTTGTTAAAACTGGGAGACAAAGAGGTGGAATACAGTCCAGAATTCCGTTTCTACATGACCACCAAACTGTCCAATCCACATTACACCCCTGAGATCTCTTCCAAAACCACCATTGTCAACTTTGCTGTTAAAGAACAGGTCCGTGTTTGTGATATTGAACTTGTTCCCATGACAGAGATCTTTGAGGATGAAGTATAACTCTGTGTGCGTCAGGGTCTGGAGGCCCAGCTGCTGGGGATCGTCGTGAGGAAGGAGCGTCCTGAGCTGGAGGAACAGAAGGACTCTCTGGTGATCAACATCGCCTCTGGCAAGAGGAAACTGCAGGAGCTGGAGGACGAGATCCTGCGGTTGGCGGCACACACTCTTATATGTGTCATGGCACACCATTAACACCTTTATATGAGTGACACTAACACATCAGTAACTATAATAATCAGTGTATTTATACTAGCAGATCTCACTCATCCGTTCCTTTGTGTGTGTACAGGTTGCTGAACGAGGCGACCGGCTCCCTGCTGGATGACGTTCAGCTGGTGAACACCCTTCAGACCTCCAAAGTCACGGCCACTGAGGTCGCAGAACAACTAGAGATCAGCGAACTGACCGAGAGCCAAATCGATACTGCCAGAGAGGTGAGAGAGAGAGAGAGAGAGAGAGGGATGAGGGGGAGGTCAAGGAGAGAGAGAGATGGTGCTGAAAGGGTTGCCAGATTGGATTAAAGATTGCAGCACTGAATAAGGCAGACAGATAAAAAGCTGCTGAGATGAGGATGTTGATAGCAGGAGAGGCAGATAAAGCTATAGACACCAGTGTGTGTGTGTGTGTGTGTGTGTGTGTGTGTGTGTGTGTGTTTGTGTTCAGGCCTACCGCCCCTGTGCCCAGAGGGCGTCCATTCTGTTCTTTGTACTGAATGATCTGGGCTGTATAGATCCCATGTATCAGTTCTCTTTGGACGCCTACATCAACCTGTTCACCCTGAGTATAGAGAGCAGCCCCCGCAGCCACAAACTGGAGGAGAGGATAAACAACCTCAACAGACACCACACTTATGCCGTCTACAGGTCTGAAACACACTCACACACATGCATATCTTTACAGAGGCGAAATACTTTGATATTGTTTTTGAGCAGTTTTTTAAAGTGGAAACACTTCCACTTTACTTGCACTTTTATGCCCCAGGGGTTAATTTTTATTACATTTTAATATATTTTAAAATATAATGTATTAATTTAATGGCAAAGCTGAATTTTCAGCATCATTACTCCAGTCTTCATGATCCTTCAGAAATCATTCTAAGATGCTGATTTGCTGCTCAAGAAACATTTCTTATTATTATCAAAACTGAAAACTGCTTAATATATTTGAAGAAACCATGATAGTTTAAGGATTCTTTTATGAGTATATTTTTAAATGTAACTATTTGTAACATTGTTTATACATTCATTTTTGATCAATGATTTCTTAAAACCCCAAGCTTTTTAACAGTAGTGCATGTATATAACATTTATGTTACAATTATGCATTCTAATTACTCACAATTAAATGTTGACAAAATTACAGCTTAGGTTTGAAAAGATAAAAACTATATTTTTTCTTTGATTTTTGATGTCTCATGTAAAGTACACACATTTTTTTATGAAACTTTCTCTGGCAGAAAACTGTTGGAAAAACATAGATGTATATAAATGGTAGCTATGAAATTAGTTTCCATAAAACAGTGACCTTGACATTTTGGGATTGATGTTTAATTCTCAGACAATTGTCATTCTTTTAATACGCAGTCTGAATGATTTGTTCATTAATCACTTCGAACGATCAGTCTAAATTGAAATCACAAGTTATGGGTCTGTCTGACAGCTCACAGACTCTCTGAACGGTTCTTGTGAAGAACTATTTGAAGTGAGTCATCTATATTCTGAAAGACTCTAGCGCTCCACTCCTGCCATTAAACTGCAATGGGATCAGCTCATGCCATCATTTTTACCATTCACTCATACTTTTCATTACTCTGCATACAATATCAGTTACTTTTAAACATCTACTCAAGTATTTTTGTCATAAGTTATCTTTTGATCTTGGGTTATCTTTTTATTTGTAACTCAAGCATAACTACTGGATACTTTATGCACACACTTTTGCAGTCACGCACAATATCTTTGTGTTGTGCCTGTTGTGTGTAATAGATGTGATGTGTTTTAATCATATTAAGCTGACTTTCAGAGTGATGTCAGAGTGTTTGATCCGTTTGCAGATACACCTGTCGAGGACTGTTTGAGTGTCACAAGCTCCTGTTCAGTTTCCACATGTGTGCCAAGATCCTGGAGGCGTCTGGGAAGCTCAGCATGGATGAATATAGCTTCTTTCTCCGTGGGGGACTGGTGAGGGCTGCCGTGTGTGTGTGTGTGTGTGTGTGTGTGTGTGTGTGTGTGTGTGTGTGTGTGTGTGTGTGTGTGTGTGTGTGTGTGTGTGTGTGTGTGTGTGTGTGTGTGTGTGTGTGTGTGTGTGTGTGTGTGTGTGTGTGTGTGTGTGTTGTGCGTGTGTTCTGGGCCTGAAAGTGGATTATAGGAAAGGATTGTCTTGACTAGTTTAAAAATGAAAAAAGTCCTCATGTTACAGAAAGCACTCTGTGTGGTGTGTGTGTGTATTAGGTTCTGGATAAGAAGAAACAGATGGATAACCCCTGCTCTAACTGGCTGTTGGACTCTAACTGGGACAACATAACTGAACTGGATAAACTGACTAATTTCCATGGACTCATGGCCTCGTTTGAGCAGTACCCTCGAGACTGGCACCTCTGGTACACCAATCCAGACCCAGAGAAAGCCCCGCTTCCTGGTAATGTGTGTGTGTGTGCGTGTGTGTGTTTTAGGATGAGGTTAGGTATAAGGTTCGGGATAGAGATTGTAAGTAATGTAAGCAGTTCTGATTCTTTAATATCTTTTAGTATCTTTTAATATCTGATATCTTTTAACAATTCTTGTTCCTTAAATGTTTTAATAATGATTCCTTTAGTGCTTTTGAGGAAGAAATACACTATTGGATGAGAAATGAACTGAGCAAGATGATGACATCACTGTTTTCTCCATAGCTGCTTTATAGCTGAATTGAACTCATTTCATAATTGTGAAACTTCACACAGTTATTGAACTGAACTGAATCAACACTGAACTGACAGAGTAATGACACCATTGTCTTTTTAGAGCTGCTTTACTGCAGAATTGAAATCTGTTAGCATCTTTGAATCATTCTTTTCTTATTTATCACTGCTAAGCAGCTGTATTGTGTAAAGCGCTATATGAACAAAGGTGACTTGACTTAATATTGAATATTTGGGAAAATACATTTAATTCCATTGTCAAATGATGAGAACTTTAACTGGATGTGATATGAACAGCCAGTCAGTAACTACACTGATTTAAGTGTCATGTGCCTTAGTAAATCATGTTTGATTCTCTGTCATGATTTTGAGAATCAGGTTGGATTACACTGGTTGTGGTGTATGGTTTTGATTCATTAAAATTAATCTGTTTTAAGAATCATTTTTTGGCAAAGTGGTTGGATTACACTGCTTGTGATATATGATTTTGATTCACTACTCATAGGGGTCATTTTGGGGGGAATTGGTTTTGAATTACACTGGTCGGTGGTCGGCTCATAAGAGTCATATGTTTAGGAGTTGGGATCGATTACACTGTAAACTGTGTATGGTTTTAAAAACAGCTTGTAAAATAATTTGTTTGGGAATCAGGTTAAATTATATTGGTTGTGGTGTATCGTTTTGATTCACTAAAAAGAATTGACTCGTAAGAATCGTTTGTTTTGGGAATCAGGTTGGATTACACTGGTCACTGTGGTTTGGATTCATAATAAAGAACAGATTACTTAAAGTCATTCGTTTAGAAATCAGAGCCAATGTCAGAGTTGTATGGTCTATATCAGCGGAAGAATGCACGTGTGGGAATCATTAACAGAAGCAAACATCATTCAGTTCAGGTACTTTAAAAAATCATTCTCTCCCCGCAGCTCCTAGTAAGGGAAGAGAAAATATCATTAGTTCAGTATGAAAACAATAGAAGCCAATGAAAAATCCCCTTTTAAAGTTAGTGGAGTGAAACACATTATCAGCTTGTTTCTTAATTTCCCTCTTCATTTCTCTTCTCTCCCTTCCTGACTTTGAATGCCACAATCTGCCTCCTTGCTTTGTTTTTCCTCTCTTTCTCTCTCTCTCTGTGCAGGAGAATGGGAGAACAGCTGCAATGAGCTACAGAGGATGCTGATTGTACGATCTCTCCGACAGGATCGCATCTCTATTTGCGTCACGACTTTCATCATCAACAACCTGGGCTCTCAGTTCGTAGAGCCGCCCATCCTCAATATGAAGGCTGTGAGTGAAACACACACAAACACACACACATTGGGTTTTCATGTTTTATGGGGACATTCCATAGACATAATGATTTTTATATTGTACAAAGTGTATATTTTATCCCCTAACCCTAAACCTACCTATCACAGAAAACACTGCATTTTTACATTTTCAAAAAACATCACTTATTATGAAGCTGTTTTCCTCATGGGGACCAAAAATATCACTACTGGCACAAAAAAATCAGATTTTTTACTTACATCTGACACAGATCGGAATTTGTTTCATACATGTAAACACAAAGATTCGATTTTTTCACATCCAATCTGAGCCACTTCAAAATATGGTTTTAATCAGATACATATCCGATATCTGGACATCCGACCAACGTCTAAACATGTGTATCCGATTCCCCTTGGAATTCCAAGCCACCACAAGGAGAGGGAGACACGTTCTCCCACAAAGATCGCTTTTTAATATTGTATTATGAAGCAGTTGTGCCTGTGCTCACTCACAGCAGTTTTATTGAGGTGGAAACTTTATAAAGGAAAGAAATTGCGCACACTGAAACATTCAGGAGCTGGTTT
Organism: Meda fulgida; assembly: GCA_030578275.1. NCBI lineage: Eukaryota > Metazoa > Chordata > Actinopteri > Cypriniformes > Leuciscidae > Meda > Meda fulgida. Next base: position 47,201,973 of record CM060622.1, read on the forward strand.
TCAACCTCTGCCCCGTAAGTTTTATAAATAAAACAGCTTCAAAACTGAAAGCTACATTATATTTCTCAGCAATGAGGTGATAACTTAACTGTAATTAAACCAACAATCTTTACTATTAAGCTACTCACACTCACTCTCTCTCTCTCTCTCTCTCTCTCACTCTCTCTCACTCTCTCTCTCACTCTCTCTCACTCTCTCTCACTCTCTCTCTCTATTGTTAATTCATTTAAATTCATTAAAAACATTTAATCTTATAGTGTAGCTTTATTTCACTGCAGAATTCTAGATCTAACGAGGTGTAGATACAATAACCTAATTCATTAATTACCGTTATTTTCCTGTATATATCTGTTCGGTCAAATTTTGTGCTCCAAAATATACATGACAGCTGTTATCTTGTCCATGCTGGCAAATAATCATGACCACCTGACATGAATTATATAAATTACATAGTAAAGCTATCACCGATAATCATTTTGGAATGAATGTGAACACTGATATCGGATACCAGTCGTGTCTAAAATGAATGTAAACAGGCGGGCCAAAAAATCGGACATGGTCAAAAGATCAGATCTGTGCATTAAGACTTGCTGTGTAAACACAACCTTTGTCTCATTACCATAGGGTTAACCTGAACCACACACACACACACACACACACACACACACACACACACAGAGTGAAAGAGAGCTTAGTATTGAAATAAATCAATAAGCAAAGAAATGAACTTTTTTTGCTCTTTATGTCATTGTTGCTCCTGGGTGAGATCTGAAAACAGGAAAGTTTTGCGTTACGTTAAGGTGAAATGTTGCCAGCTTGTCCATGACTCCATTCTATAAGAAGCTGACATTTTCAGCTTTTGAACTCAGAAAATTGAATGTGATACTGCTTTATAATTTTACTCTCAGGAACTCTGGAACAGACTATAGCAACCAACGCCAGGGCTTTTATTTTTATTTGTTTTGTTTATTTATTTTTTACTGTCCTATGTTTCCCTCTATACAGAGAGAGACTGCATGAAATAAATCAGATATGTTTCAGGGTTATATAAATGCAATTGATTCTTTCCCCCTTTTTCATTTTTCTCTCATTTTTTCAGTATGCATTTTGACTTTTGCATTTGCTTAGAAAATAGAACCGGTCAAACCTATCTGCAGTTATAGCAAAACCCATTTATCCTGTGTGTGTGTGTGTGTGTCAGGTTGTGGCGGACAGCAGCACGAGGACTCCTCTGATCTTTGTGCTGTCCCCTGGTGTGGACCCAACGGCAGCACTGGTTCAGCTGGCAGAGACGTCAGGCATGGGTCAGCGCTTCTTTGCCCTCTCTCTGGGTCAAGGCCAGGCACCCATCGCAACGCGGCTGATCAAAGAGGGAGTCGCAAATGGTGAAGTGATCTCTCTCTCTATCTCTCTGCTTCTGTTTTTAACACTATATTTATCTTGCTATTTCTAGTTTCCTCTACCCTTATAATTCTTCAGTTAGATGAGAAGATCAAGTGTATCACAGTTTCCACAACAGTTTTCAACACTGATAATAATAACAATTGTTCTTGAGAAGCAAATCCGCATATTAGTATGATTTCTGAAGGATCATGTGACACTGAAGACCGGAAGTAATGATGATGAAAATTCAGCTGTGATCACAGGAACCATATATTACAATAGAAAATAGCTATTTAAAACGGTAATGTTATTTCACAATATTTGTGTATCTTTGAGCAATTAATACAGCCTTGGGGAGCATAAGAGACTAGGGGTGTAACAATATATAGCGTCACAATATATCGCAATACAAAAATGCAATGATATGTATCGTGGAAAGTTCACCCAAAATAAAATTACTGTGAGAATAAATTCAAGTTTTCAGAGTTTTAGTGTCAGTACTACATTAAAATACTATATATAATGTTGAATATAATGTATAATAATGCAATGAGGAATATTTGTGTAAAAAGTAGCCTACATTCTTTTAAATATCTAGTCAGTGACAGAGTGCAAGCATATTCGTCTAAAATAATTCAGTATTATCAGCTTCAGAATCATGAATATTGCATTGGGTTTCCAGGACCAAGTCCAAGCCTATTCATTTACACACACAATATAATATCAAATGTAGCATTTTAATCAACAGTTCATTTTTTGTTAACCTTTTACCACATGTCTTGGAGTATCGCAATAATATCGTATTGTGAGTTCAGTATCGTGATATGTATCGAATCATGACATGAGGGTATCGTTACACCCCAAAGTGACTTCTGTCAAAAACATTTTAAAAATCTTACTGAACCCAAAAAATGTAACAGTACTGACCGTTAATGTAGCTTACATAAGTCCACTTTTTTGCAGCAAAAGTAGTTGTATTTTACATTTACAGGAGTATTTTATACAATCTCTCTGACCCTGAGAATTAAACTCTTTGCTGCTTACAGCTACATTTATCATTTAGCAGACACTTTTATAGAAACTGACTTGCATTGCATTCAAGTCATTTAGTTTGTGTTCAGGAAAGTTTCTACTGTAGCTTTAGGGTGCTTTCACACTTTCAGAGTACGATTACTCCCCCTGAATCAATATTGTGTGGCGGTCATATGTTAATGTGCTCATGGTTGTGATGTCACAAAAGGCTAGGGGTGATCTGCATTTAGGGACCATCATAGAGTGAATAATAGAGACTTAGAAAGGGCTCTTTTGACTTTAGCCAATAAACAACAACCTAGCAATGCTAAAAATGAACTTAGCAATCACATAAGAAGCTCTGGAAAACACCACTCACATTTTATTCAGAAAATGAATATACTAATTCTAATAATCAAACTCTCATTCTCTCTGATAGGTCACTGGGTGTTCCTGGCTAATTGTCACCTGTCTCTCTCTTGGATGTGTGAGCTGGATAAGTTAGTAGACGAGTTTCAAGTCCAAGAATGTCATCCAGATTTCCGACTGTGGCTGAGCTCCTCCCCTCACCCAGAATTCCCCATCGCCATCCTGCAGACGGGCATCAAAATCACTACTGAGCCTCCCAGGGTACACACATGTTCTTCATCCACTGTAGGCATATGTTTGAAATGATGTGAGCTACAATTAAAGTGTTTCTTTTTTGTGTGTGTGATGGTGTTTCTCTGCAGGGGGTGAAGTGGAATATGAAGCGTCTCTATCAGCGGGTGTCTGAGTCTCAGTTCTCACGCTGCTCACGGCCACTGCTGTACCGCAAGCTGCTCTTCACTCTCTGCTTCTTCCACAGCATCATTCTGGAGAGGAGGAAGTTCCTACAGCTCGGCTGGAACATCATCTACAGCTTCAACGATTCGGACTTCGAGGTAGAGAAAGATTCAAGGACAAGGATTTCTGTATTTTCCTACCTGAGTTCATGTAGTATACTGTATATATCCTATACATATATTAGGCTGCAAAATGATTAGAAATTTGGCAGCTTGTCAAAGTCATTATAGTTGAAAGCATGATTCTCACCCTCGCTCATATCCTCAATGACACTGTGCTTTCACCTTTGCATCCTGGTCACATTTTAGCTTAAATTTCACATAATATTTTAATCTCAAGATAAGCTGCATATTTAATATGTATTGCCTGTGGCTATAAAATTCTTATTGAAATCTTTTTTATTATTATTTATTTATTTATTTATTTTTATACCATGGATACGATTCATTCATTGAAATTTTCACTGACCTCATCTGCATCTCTTGACAACCAAACGGTTGTGTTTACAGTAATTACTCCTCTCTCTAATTGTTTTTCAGGTGAGTGAGAATCTTCTGAGTCTTTATCTGGATGAGTATGAGGAAATCCCCTGGGACGCTCTTAAGTTCCTCATCGCTGGGATCAACTATGGAGGACATGTGACCGACGACTGGGACCGGCGTCTGCTTACCACTTACATCAACCAATATTTCTGTCCTGCTGTTATTGATACACCCTTCTTTAAGTGAGTTTACACACATGTGCTTTTAGCAGGCTAAATGAGGACATCAGTTGTTTTATAAATGCTATTATCTAAATCTAATTTATTTATGAATATCCCCCAAGTTTTGCTAGATTTAACAGTAAACCAACCAACCACACACACAGAATTTTAAATGTACTCTCAATTCGGTCCAAACACTGTACAATAACTTTAGTGTATAATCATCACTCTTAGTCACAGGTTTTGAATATAATGAAGAGATAGAGCGTCCCCATATGGCCAGGCTGTTTGCCAGGTTCCAAAAGCACAAGAAAATCACACACACGCTCGCGGACAGATCTTCTCATTACTCGCTCACATACAAACTGTGCATTGAATATATGTCAAGCTATCACGTGCACGCACCCTTTGATCCCTGACACCCCCTCTGCCCTGCTGTGAGGATTCCCGTGTGTCCTCTTCAGCCGCCACACTTCTGACCTAATAAAGACCAACAGCTCCCCCATGGGGCCGAAAGTTGAATCTCGTAGCGTCTGGTGTTAAATGTGTTCCACTTCCTCTGACTCAGTCTGCTGGTCTTTCAGGACCCAGGACCCAGCAACACGCACACACTGATGGAACATCTGTTACTATAGCAACCACATCCTATAATTACCTTCAATCAGTACCTCCATGGTGACTTGAGTGCACAGCAGAGGCAGCTCTAAAGTTTCAGGCAGTGGTAGAAAGGAAATAGCATGGACTTGGTGGGCGAAATAGAAATTGCCAGTAATTACAGTATCGGTGAAGTTTTAGTGACGAACAATTTTGCTACGCTCAGTTATTTCATATGAACTCTAGATGAAAACGAAAGAATGTGTTATTTTGGGAATGTGATGAAATGACCGTACATCATTTTTATAAGCCAATTAAACCATTAGCGTATTAAACCATTCACACAAATCCTTTGCTAAATGACACAAAGTTGAAACATATTCAACAACTATTCATTGCAGTGCAACTTGATGACAGACAAGTAGAACATATGCACAAATCAGTGTTATTTTAGTATTAATATACAATTATAATAGTTATTAATATTTAGAATTGACTTAGTTATATTTATATATGTTTCGTTTTTATTTTAATTGTTCTTAAGTTTTAGTAATTTATAAATTACAGCACTGTGTAAATAAAAAAATAATAATAAAAGAATATATATATACACACACACACACACAGTGCTGAGTAGACTCCTTACACATTTTAAGATATATATGCTTTGTTTTGCATTAAAATATTGTTGTGCACATTTTCTGTGCCAAATATACAAGCTTTGTGCCTATAGGCCTGTAGATGTGTTTTAGGGCCAGATTTACTAACAGCTTTCTCCAGCGCAAACCCTCTTTTGACGTTAAAAAACTACTGTAAGGATTTACTAAAGACACACGGTATCCATCTGTAGGAGTAGTCAATTTACTGGTATTTGCAGCATTATTTACCGCACCTGATTATCTGCTTGTTTGCAACCCTATGCTAATTTGTGCTGCTCTTGTTTGTCATTATGGAAATGATCTGCTATGTCTGTGTTCTTTAATATGTGCGTCGCCAGTAGATCATCCACAGAACTTTCCACTCCCATCGACGCTTCTATGTAACTGCGCTCTCACGCTAATTTGCCCTGTTAAGTAAATCTAGCCCATAGTCTTTAAAAGCTGTTTGTTTGTTGTGTGTGTAGGGTCTCCTCCTTGGTCCCTTACTATGTTCCTCGTGATGGACCTCAGGCCTCATATCTGGACTTCATAGGTCAGTTGCCAGCACTGGAGCATCCAGAACTATTCGGGCAACACCCGAATGCTGACATCGCCAGCCAGATCACTGAGGCTCGAACCCTCTTCCACACACTGCTGTCTCTGCAGCCGCAGGTCACCAGCACTGACGCCAACACCACTGGAGCCAGCAGGGAAGACAAGGTGTGTATGACCTGTGCATACTCTTATTACTGCTTATTATTTTTTAAAGAACTTTCAGCGTATGTTTAACTCTGTGTTTTTAGGTGTTGGAACTTTCTGCTGATGTTCTGCAGAAGATTCCCGCTGAGATAGACTATGAGGGTACTAGGAAGTTGTTGAAGGATGACCTTTCACCTCTGAATGTAGTACTCCTGCAGGAGATTCAGAGATACAACACACTGCTGCACACCATCAGGTGTGTGTGTGTGTGTGTGTGTGTGTGTGTGTGTGTGTGTGTGTGTGTGTGTGTGTGTGTGTGTGTGTGTGTGTGTGTGTGTGTGTGTGTGTGTGTGTGTGTGTGTGTGTGTGTGTGTGTGTGTGTAACAGTCATATATGTGATGTCAGATATCAATATTGACATGCTAACCTTTGAGTGTTGATGTGTGTAGATTGTCCCTGTTAGAGCTGGAGAAAGGCATTAAAGGTCTGGTTGTGATGTCCAGCAGTCTAGAGGAGATATTTCACTGTATCCACGATGCCCGTGTGCCTTCTCTCTGGGAAAAGGTAAAGGACGACACTATAGACAGCATCGTAACAGAAATGAATTTGCTGTCTGTCAATCTATACGTGTCTGTCTGACTGCCTGCATGGTTTATTTTACCTTATCTTGTGTATTGAGATAAACACATTCTCTACATTATGAAAACTGGACAGGAAACTTGACAAGACAAGAAACTTCTCTCAAAACTTAAAATGGTGAAATTCATATTAGTAATTCTAGTAATTCCAAATGACATTCATGTTTGGATTTATTACAGTTCATCACTGAGAAGGTTTGATGGCAGATTTAGTTGCAGCAAACAGCGCAAGCGGCTCAGGACAGTTTGTCATGTTGTTTGTCTGTTTTCAGATCATCGGTGGCGTGCAGATGGTTGCCATATTGCAAAGATTAAGTAAAACACTGAGGAAGTTTAACCTTTTAACAGAAAAGGTTTGATTAGGGGATTTAAACTCTTGACAATCTGGCAACCGCATACATGAACGCTCGTGGAAGATTGTTAAAAAGTAAAGGTAAAAAAAAAGTAAATCTTTAATATTTTATGGCCTTTTTTATTCGACAAAAACAAAGAGGGGATTTTGGTAATGTCTTTATTTTTAACTACATTTTAGTCTTGTCTATTTTTATCAACGATATTGCTTGTTGATATAGTCACAGTTATGGTTTGATCACATTGATGTCATCTCATCATCTTCTCGTGCATTCATCCATGATGAATAAAAGTTTTTTTCACTCAAAAAAATCTTACCCCAAACTTTTGAATGGAAGTGTATATACTGTATATCTGGGCTTGCCTTCTCTGCACAGAATAAATGCTCTGCTTACAATTTGACCAAAACAAGTTATTTTAGAGAGTAACATGCTCCCACCGCTCCCTTTGAAATTCTATCTATGTGAGCATCTCACTAGGTTTTGGAACAGTGCTTATAACTATGAATCACACACACCGGGTCATGTTGTAGTTGTAATACAGCCCTGCATGAGTGTGTGAAAGTGGGCTGTAAGGTCAGAGGTGTGAGTTTAGCAGAGAGCATCAGGAGTGTGTGAATGAATGGTTGAGAGGAATGCTCTGTGAAGGATGAGGTGAACAGAGCAACATTTAGAGGATTAAACACACACACTCACTCACCTTGAGTTTAAACACTGCTCGTTGTTATTGAATGAGAGCTGCTTATCATGTCAAGACTGCACAGGCCGAGCTCGGCCCGCATAACGTGGTACTAATGCTTTTGTGTGTGTGTTAAGGTCAACAAGGGCAGTCTGTGTGCTTTAGACCTTGTGTGATGCAGTACAGCCTTATTATACTGTGTGCGTGTGCGTGTGTGTGTGTGTGTGTGTGTGTGTGTGTGTGTGTGTGTGTGTGTGTGTGTGTGTGTGTGTGTGTGTGTGTGTGTGTGTGTGTGTGTGTGTGTGTGTGTGTGTGTGTGTGTGTGTGTGTGTGCACGCAGGCTTCTTGGTTCATTGCTAAGGGTAATTGCACTCAAATAAGCTAAATAAACAAAACCATGTTTACTTGAAGATCCTCAATAAGCGCATGGCCTATATCCTGATCCAAACGCCAATCTAGCCATCCCTCTATTCTGTCTCTTCCTCTGTCTTTCTGCCCCTCTTTTACAAAATAAGTGGAGAGCATCCATTAAGACTTCCTCTCCAGCTGGGACTATCCTTCTGCCATCTGCGGTGCCTCATTACTGTCTTTCTCTTTCTCTCTTTTTTTCCTCTCCATCCATCAGCCTATCTTTATCACTGAACGCACAGTTCTTCTGTCTCTGTCCAGTGTTTTATTTTGGCAGTGACTCGTTGTATCTCTGCTGAGATATGACTTTCATTTGCTGCTGACTTTCTGCTCTTCCTCTCATCTTTCCTTCTTTCTTTCTTTATAACTGCTGGCCTGTGAGTGGTGGAGGTGTCGGGACTCATATGTCACTTTGACACTGTTGACATAACCTGTTGTGACCTATAGACTATTAAAAGATAACACTCACATCGTTTATTGGATCTGGTGTCCTTTTTTACTGTCCTGGGATCAGTGGTTCCCAAATTGTGAAAGCCCATTTCTGATAGATAGATAGATAAGATAGATAGATAGATAGATAGATAGATAGATAGATAGATAGATAGATAGATAGATAGATAGATAGATATGTTATGGTCAGTGTTATGGTAGTATTATTTATGTACTATAGTATATTCATATTTTGAATTAGTCTTTATTTACATATTTATGTTTCATTTTAGTTTAAGTTTTATTGGTGTTCTTATGTGCTTTCGTAATTTTTAGGGGTTTTATATTTCTATTTAGCTTTATTACTTTTGTTAAAACTTAGATGGCGAGCTTTATTTCAGTCGTATTTCAATTAACGAAAGCACAGCATTATGTTAATAAAGGCAAATTAATTTATGTGTCATTCATCAATTTGTGTGCCTGTAATGTTAACTCAATGTCAATAAGGTTTTTTTTCTAATAGGATACTATATTTTCTATATTCTTTTTTCCCCTCCCAGTGGTGGTACAGTGATGCTGAAATGTGGGCACTTGAGCAGATTGGTCTTTAAACGCCTAGTTATGAAGATCAACAATGGGCATCATACACTTGTTCCCACGATTGTGATTCATTTTAAAATACATTTATACCACCTCTGTGCTGCATTGTGGCACCATGGGTTCGGTTGATTATTGAGGGCCCCTCATTTTCATGAACATCTTCCATTTGGTGTGTGTGGGTGGCGGGAAAGTTTGGGTCTGAGTCTGCTCTTGAGTGTTTGATCAGATTCAAACATCAGCAGATACTCCCAACCTTTTATCCTCGCTTATATCACTTTGTGTCCCCGTTTCAAAGGTTAAAAGCGACAGCATTTATTCCGCCTAAAACATCTCAAAACGCTCTCATTTTCATGCCAGCGAGAACCTAAATGCATGAAGGTTTTTTTTATGGCACAGTGTGAAATGAAACTAATCATGAGTATTTTTCTAGTGCTGTATGGCAGTCATTGCATTTGAAATGCTAATTCCTTTGGCACAAGCCATGCTCACGTTTGATATTTCTTTTTCTATCAAATCCAAATATCTTTGTTCTTTGAACACTAAAAATAACAGTGAAGGCTGAATAATTTCCTGTGTCCCAAGAATTCCAGAAAACATTGGACCATACTGTTTTGCACTGTCAGATTTATGTTAGTTTAATTGCTCGATTTGAAACGGTTATGTAAGATATGTTTAAATGTCTTTTAAGCGTTCTGTGGTTCAATCACTCAAGACATTCACGACAGACAGTAATGCATCTCATCCAAACCAATAGAAACTCTTCCTTTTTGTCCTCCTCAATGGCCTTGAGTGGCAGTTCTCATAAACTGAACTCTGAATCACACAATGCGCAATGAAAGGCCTTACTGTAAGCAGAGATAGATGTCACTAAGCTATTTTGTGTCCTTTACCAGATTTCATTCATCTGATGTCAGATTCCTGCTCTGAGCAAATACTGTTAGAGAAGAGTATGATCATTAATTACACCACTAAACAAGACTGGCTTCAGTAACGCCACGCTCTCTCTCCTCAGGCGTACCCGTCTCTGAAGCCCTTGGCGTCGTGGACACGGGACCTGTGCCAGCGTGTGGAGCAGTTTGCTCGCTGGGCAGAAACCGCTCACCCTCCCGTCCGCTTCTGGCTGTCTGGATTTACCTTCCCAACGGGCTTCCTCACCGCCGTACTACAGAGCTCTGCACGACAGAACAACGTGAGACAACACATCACGAGGCTCATACATATTCACATATAGGACGTCAAACACACGTTCTGAAGACTCTTAAACAGTCACACACACTAGAGAGTGCTCAATCAAAGATACACTACCGTGCAAACGTTTGATGTTGTTGTTAAAGAAATTAATACTTTTATTCAGCAAGGACACATTAAATTGATCAAACATTGGTACATTTTGCTGTTCTATTAAACTTTCAATCAAAGAATCCTGAATAAGAGAAGAGACTTCTTTCAAAAACACTTAAAAGAATCTTACTGGCCCCCAACAACATCTACATACCCTCATGTTGTTCCAAACCTATATGACTGACTTTATTGTGCGGAACACAAAAGACAATTTGTTTTGAAGAATGTTTCAACTGTTTTTGTCAATGTAATCAAAATCAGTGGGGTTTAACATAGTGTTTATTTTGTTGACAATTCATTTTCATAATTTTGGTCAACAACATTTTTTCACCGACAAATGAGATAACTATATATATATTTTTTTTTTAAAGTTTTAATTGACAAAAACAATGACGAAAATGTACTGAAATTTTTGTCAATGAATAAAAACGAGACAAAAATGTTAGGGAGGAACGATTTGGAATGAGATCCAATCAGAATTGGATAAATGTGAGAAAGCCTGATGACGCAAAAGAGCTCAATTCAGTTCAGCTCAATTCAGTTCAGCTCAATTCAGTTCAGCGCACGAGTATTAAGCTCTCTTTCGCACTTGAATGGACAAATACATAAAATGACAAAATTATGTCAAAATATCGGTTATGTCTTATGTGAACTTAAACTGTTGGGAGAATATCGGATATGGATATGAGAGATTATCGGATCAGTGCATTGGATTTGTGCATTCGGCGTTAAAGTGACAGTAGCCTAATAAACCTGCTGCTGTCCATCATTAATGTTAAGCAAATAACAAAAGAAAAAGAGAAAACCACTCAATGTTCTTTACTGAATAGCATTAATGGTTTCATTAAGGATTAATCTATATTTAATTTCTACAAATAAATATGTCTGCTTGAAGAATGAAGTGGTTTTATTTAATTTTAAGATAAATAAAGACATACGATATGTTACAGCAGTTAAATCTGTGTCTGTATAGCATGTTCAAACTTTAATATCATGCATATTAACAGGTTAATTGATGTTTTCTCTTGGAGTATATAATGAGTTTGGAAATTTTAGAGAAATGCTTAATTGATGCATTACAATTTATTTAAACCCATTAGATTCTAGTCGACTAAATTTACTGTAGACTGTAATGGCCACTAGTCTGTTTCCTGTTACCAGTTTCTCTGTTTTCAAGTGTGCAATTTCAGCAACGTAAACAAGTTAATAATAAAATTAAAAGAAATATCAATTATGCTCCTTAACATGGTCGCTATTTACATCTCATGCCGTCTGTAAACTCTTGTGTTATCAAGGCAACGACTGACAAATCTGTATTAGATTTGTGAGAGTCTGTTATCAACTCCACAGTGGAAAATGAAACCTTATCCACACCGGCTGGGCCGGATCGGCGTGGAATGGAGCGGTTGAGCAATGAGACAGTTTTGGCCTGACAGTGGAAAAGCAGCTTAAGTGTGTGACTAAGCTCCAGTTCCCATCATTCTCCGTGGAAGCACAAGAATGATAAAATACACAGATAAAGCAACAATTACACACATAATGTCTGTCCTTGGCACTTCTAGCTTCTTGGGAATTCAAAAATTTCCCCACGTGTTCATTTTATTCTGAACAAAATCAATGTTAAAATGCACATCACTTCCAAATTACGATTTCAAGCCTCGAAAGTGGGAACATCACAAAAATATGCCTTATATTTATCATATGGTTTTCAATCACACCAAATCAGCGGTCTAAAATTAATTTGAGAAACATGCGCAGTAACACATCCTTACCTCATTACATTCACTGACATTCTGCATGGGCCGCGTCGCAATCCTGCTCCATTACCCCTCTAATGCCCCAGTGATGATGTTTATTCTCGATTCCTTTTGGGATCTGCAGACAGGAGTTTCACACACTCTGCTCAGCCGCTCAGCTCCTTGAGGAGCGCGCCAGTAAAATGAGCAGCATCTGATGATCAAGAGACACCTGTGACGCTTCAGGGCAGCCAATTCTGCAGCAAATGGACTGAAAAGCAAATGTCCTAATGTGTAATGTCCCCGCACACCGACAGGTGGCCAGTGAGAACTGAGGATACACTCAGAGTGGGCGTATCTTGGCAGTTCTGTAACTTGTATGTGTGTGTGGAGAGGTTTTTAATGCTGCCAGTGATGCTGATAGCAGTGTTGTGTTTTCTATACAGGTGTCTGTAGACACTCTATCCTGGGAGTTCACTGTCACCACTGTGGATGACAACAATCTGCTGTTCCCTCCCAAGGTGAGTAACTGCTGCCATCCTCTGTCCATTAGCAGCTGATGCACCTGACATTTGCATCTCTCTCTCTCTCTCTCTCTCTCTCTCTATCTCTTCAGAGTCACATGATCCTTCAGAAATCACTCTAATATGTTGCTGCTCAAGAAACATTTCTGATTATCAGTGTTGAAAATGGTTGCACTGATTCATATTTTTGTTAAACCCATGATACATTTTTTCATGATTCTTTGATAGAAGTTCAAAAGAAAAGCATTTATTTGTAATATAAATATCTTGTAACATTATAAATGTCTTTACAGTCACTCAATTGAATGCATCCTTGCTGAATAACAGTATTAATGTTGTTTTTAAAAAATCTTACTGACCCCAAACTTTTCAGTGGTAGTGCATGTCAAACTAATTAAATGAATAACTATTTAAATGCATTGAACTAATTGGTTTACATTACATAATGATTCTTAATGTTATAAGTTGATTATTAAGTATTACTGTATGTACAGTGCCCTCCACTAATATTGCCACCCTTGGTAAATATGAGAAAAGGCAGCTGTGAAAAAGCTTGATCTTTTGATCTTTCATAACCTTTAATTAAAACCTTTAATTAAAAGTAAAACAATTGAAAGTGTTGGGAAAATCACATTATTAAATAAATGTTTTTCTCCAATGCATGTTGACCACAATTATTGGCACCCCAAGGAATTCTTATTAGTAAAATATCTCTGAAGTATATTCCCATTCATCTATTGTTTAGCACACCAGGGTGACTAAGAACATGAAATTCACATGAGTGTAAATATGAGGAAACACAAAGGCCAAATTCCCTTAATCATTTATCACAAGTAAAACCAAAGAACATAGTTCTGATGTGCAGCAAAGACTGTTGAGCTTCACATGTTATATATAACCTGTTATTAAAGCTCTAGCCCTGCTCATCCTTGTATTGCCGACTGTACTATCGAGTTTATACTGAATGGACATTTCGGACTATAAAGGAAAAGGAAATAAAACGGTCTCTTCTTCACTCAAATTGTTGCGGTTTCTGTCAGCATTTGACGTTTTTCTCTCAAGCGCTGAATTTACTGTTTATATACAATGCGCAGTGTGTCTGTGGCTCAGCTACTTACACACTCCTTTCACTTTCTACCTTCACACTGTACAAGTTTGGCACTGTAATGTGAAGCAGGGCTTCATAACGCCGGGTAAAAGCAAAGCGGTGTTTAGAACAACGATAACCTGGGTTAAGCGCAGTGTGAAAGCCCTTATGCCACGTTTCCAAGTTAAATTCTTGCACTGTAGACTCCCTCATGCTCTCTCTCTCTCTCTCAATGACTTTGTTTTGCACTTGACCTCGTGCCCCCCCTCCTCCAGGACGGGGTGCTCATCCAGGGGCTGTATCTGGAGGGGGCAGGCTGGGATAAGAAAGCTGCCAGTCTGGTGGAGGCAGAGCCCATGCAACTGGTGTGTCCCATGCCCACCATCCACTTCAAACCCGTGGAGAGCCGCAAGAGGGTCGCCAAGAGTGAGTACACTGCCTTAAAGCGATAGTTCACCCAAAAATGTAAATTCTGTCATTAGTTACCCTCATGTCATTCTAAACCTGTAAGACTTTTGTTCATCTTCAAAACACAAATGAAGATTTTTTGGGATGAAATTTGAGAGATTTCTGTCCCTCCATTGACAGCTACACAACTGACCCTTTGACACTTCATTCATTCTTTTACGCAGCACGTTTACTTCAGCAAGAACCAATGAGTTTTGTTCTCGGGCGTCAAGCAGGTTCGGCAGAGTTCACAATGTTTATATGTGAATAAAAGCCTAAATTAAATCTGTTCATCATATAAAGCGATCGAGTTTCTTCAGAAAATGTGGACTAACCCGCCCAATTCATATGGATTAGTTTTAAGATCTCTTTATGAACTTTTTGAAGCTTCAAAGTGTCAGTTGTGTAGCTGTCAAATGAGGGACAGAAATCTCTCAGATTTCCTAAAAAAGATCTTAATTTGTGTTCCGAAGATGACGAAAGTCTTACGGGTTTGGAACAACAAATAATTAATAACAGAATTAAAAAATGTTGGTGAACTAACCATTTATGGCCCATTCACACCAAGAACGATAACTATAATGATCATTGTATTAGCGTCCACGCCAGCTGACGATTTTGTTCGGTTTATTCTAAAATCTGCGCCACTTTAAATGCTTGAGCTCTGAAAGCAGGATGGATTCTGATTGGCTGTCAATGTTTGTATCGTCCATCAGCTGGAAAAGCAATCGTTATGAAAGTGATTGCACCGATTCTGTGCCCTTGTCGTTGTGGTGTGACCTCTGAATTTAGAACTATTTTTTTAACTATATCTTTACTGTGTGTGTGTGTGTGTGTGTGTGTGTGTGTGTGTGTGTGTGTGTGTGTGTGTGTGTGTGTGTGTGTGTGTGTGTGTGTGTGTGTGCAGATATGTACTCCTGCCCCTGCTACTACTACCCTGTACGGTCTGGTGGTACGGGTCGCCCGTCATTCGTGGTGGCCGTTGATCTGAAGTCTGGAGCTGTGCCTTATGATCACTGGATCAAGAGAGGAACCGCTCTGCTCATGAGCCTTGATAGCTAAACACTCACACTTTCACTGACACTTCATTATCACTCTAATTTTATACAGTGTGTTCAACAGATGACAAGCACTTGTTAGCCCTCTTACACAGTGAGGAAATGTAATTTAAAAAGAGAATGTAATATGTGCTAAATCATATATTAAAAAACCCATCACAATTTGTTATGTTTTATGAACTTGCAGAGTTGTAAATTAATTCAAATGTGTTTAATAAAGCAGACAAAACAAGGGACATTCAGTCTTTCTTACTGTACTGTACTAAGAGCCTGTAGTCAAAATCTAAATCGTAACAGACTTTGTTTGCAAGTAGAGAATCAGAACCAAAAACATATTGTGCACAAGTTTTATTAACTACTTTTTATAGTTAATAAATACAGTAGATGTGAAAGATATTAATAAAAATTATGTTGATTCAGCCAGCTCACATACCTGTATTTACTTCCTGTTTTCGGTCGAAGTCCACAGTAGTCGATTGTCGAGTTTGCGCGCGCGATCATTGGTAACTAAGCAACATCATATCATAATGTCATAGAATATCATAATATCAAAACACCACACAGCACCGTCATCGACAGACAGCTGACAGTCTGAGTCTCCACTGTTGCTTAGTTACCAATGATCGCGCGCGCAAACTAGACAATCGACTACTGTGGACTTCGACCGAAAACAGGAAGTAAATACAGGTATGTGAGCTGGCTGAATTAACATAATTTTTATTAATATCTTTCACATCTACTGCAGTCAGATTGACCGTGGTCACTCTTAATAACACCACTCACATGGCTGTGCACTCGTAATGACAAATCAAGGATGTTAAGAGGCTAAAAGCAGATTTAGAGCTTGCCCCATTGAAGTCAACAGGGTGCGAATTTTAAAAAGAGGATAACACGGTGTAGGCAACACCGATTTTTGTCGTTTTTGTCTGTACTGACAGCACTCCAAATGTACAAAAAAATGAGCTCAATGTTCAAATTGACCGGAGTTCTCCTTTAAGCATTTGCCTATTTAAATTCAAACAGTGACTTGTTTTTGACCATGCAGTGTATATTATGTACAGATGTGTGTTTAAGGCTCCAAAGAACAAGGCTTCAGCAACTTGTTAGATTTGAATACATACAGTAATAATAGTTGGACGGAATTGTTATTGCATTTGGTATAGAATCAATCAATCATTTTTTATTTCTAAAGCACATTAAAAAACAACAGTTTGAGTTGATCAAAGTGCTTTACAGACCCAACTGTACAAAACAAGACGAATACACCTTAAAACAAAACAAAACACTAAATAAAACCACATGTAGCTAAGAACAGTTAAAAGCAGCAGAGAAGAGATGGGTCTTCAACCTAGATTTAAAACACTCAATGGAATCACAGGATTTAATGTGTAAAGGGAGAGTATTCCAAAGACGCGGAGCTGCTGCCTCAAAGGCACGATCTCCCTTAGTTTTTAACCGAGATTTTTGAACATTTAAAGTAAAGCTTTGAGAGGATCTTAGTGGTCTAGCAGCAACATGATGCTGTAACAAACTAGAGATATATACAGGGGCAAGCCCATGTAAACCTTTAAAAACCATTAAAAGGACCTTGAATTGCACCCTATACTCAACAGGAAGCCAGTGCAAAGAAGCCAGCACCGAAATGATACTGCTACATTTCCTGATGCCAGTCAACAATCTGGCCACAGCATTCTGCACCAGTTGCAGCTGTGAAAGCAACTTCTTGGACAACCCCAAATAAAGAGAATTACAATAATCCAATCTGGACGAAATGAATGCATGGATCATAGTTTCCATATCTTTGAAAGACAGGAAGCCTTTTAATTTGGCAATGCCCCTCAATTGAAAAAAGCTGCCCTTAACCACAGCATTTACTTGTTTATCAAATTTCAGTTCGGAAATCAAAAATCACACCAAGGTTCCTCACCTGAGTATTAACATTCGAGGCCAAAGGGCCCAAGTCAAGTGCAAAATTTGCTAGTTTTGGTGGGCCAAAAATCACCACTTCGAATTTAGATTCGTTCAGCTGAAGGAAACTTGATGCCATCCTCAGCTTTATTTCGTCCAGACAGTCAAGCAAAGCTGACCATTTCGAGATGTCATTCAATTTCAAAGGAAGATACAACTGGGTGTCATCTGCATAACAATGGTATGCTACACCATACTTTTGACAGATTAATCCCACAGGGAGCATATATATAACAAGACAGGGCCTGAGGGACCCCAGAGGTGATGGGACGAGCGGAGGAAATAGAGCTCCCTATTTCCACCGCAAAGGTTCTCCCCTGTAAATAATGTAAACCACCTTAATGCAATCCCCCTAATGCCCACCCACAGACTCAGACGCTCAAGGAGAATCCCATGATCCACTGTATCGAAGGCTGCACTCAGATCCAACGGCACTAAGGCAGCACAGTTCCCAGAATCTACCGACAAAAGCAAGTCATTGGTCACCTTAAGAAGGGCAGTTTCAGTGCTATGCTGAGGTCTAAAACCCAACTGGAATGTATCAAAAATATTGTTTTTATTTAAAAAGGTTGAAAGTTGGTTTAGAAATACCTTCTCCAGCATTTTAGCTTAAAAAAGGCACCTTAGAAATAGATCTATAATTGTTTAACACAGACGGGTCTGAACTCGAAAACAGGCTGTACAAGAACGTGCTTAAAATATGATGGCACAAGCCCCTCTATAAGACTCTGATTCACTACAGATGATATAGTTGGCCCCATCGCATCCCAAACCTGAATTAGCAAGCGGTGCGGGATGATATCAAGAGAGCAATAAGCTAGCTTGAGATGTTTGGCCATTTCTAACTGGTCTGAAGTGGTTACTGGCTCAAACGCACTTAACTGGCCAGAGGTAAGAGAATCAGGAGGAAATTGAACCTGGCTTTGAACACGGACAGAACTAGAGGTGCTGGCTCTAATAGCGGAAATTTTATACATAAAAAACTGCAAAAAAAAAAAGCTCTCTGAATTCTTGAAAACAATAGGGCATACAGGATATAAAACTGTATTCATTACACAAAATAATATTTTAGAACTGTGCTGATTCTTAGAGATTAAATTGGAGAAATGCCGCACCTTAGCCACTTTGACAAACTGTTGATAGGACACCATACACTCTCTGGGTATCTCATATGAGACCTGTAGTCTATCCTTCTTCCATTTCCTCTCTGTCTGCCTCCATTTTTGTCTAAGCAGCCGACTGTCATCATTGAGCCAGGGCTGAAAATATGAAAATATCCAAAATATGATTACAGCCCATATTGATATCAGATATCAGCTCCTCTATACCCCGATTAGATGGATAATTCTCAATAACTGGCATAAGGGCATTGTACTGGTCAGAAAACTTAGAGGCAGAAGCAGCATTTATAGCCTAGCAAATGTGACATTAAACATTATAACAAAATGATCTGAGAGCCCCATGTTCTCAATAGTCAGCTCACCCACCGGTACACCCCAGGACAAAACCAAATCAAGAGTATTCCCTTTCTTATCCGTAGCACCATCGACAGACTGAGTGAGGTTAAAAGAATCCAACAGTAACAAAACATCTTGTACCAAGGGCTTCTCAGGGCAGCAAATATGAATATTAAAATCACCTAATATAACAAGGCTGTCACAACGAGTAATCATAGAAGATAACTCAGAGAATTCCCCAATAAAGTCCTTGTTATAATTAGGAGGTCTGCATATTAATGCACAAATTACTGGCCTAATCAGGACCACTTCAAAAACTTGCACCTCAAAGCTAACAAACTTATCCACTGTTAACAGCCTGCATTTAAAACAATTCTTAAAAATTGACGCAATCGCCCCGCCCCCCAGTCCTTGCAGAGTTCAGAGAATTATAGTCTCAAGGTGATGCTTCAGCGAGGGAGTCCCGGTGTTGTGCCGAATTTCGACCCCCTGCCAAATTATTACCCCCCTCAATTATTACCCCCCTCACTCACAGTCAGTACCTGATTGCCTAATCCTAACCCCACCCCTAATCCTAACCCCTCCCCCACAACTAATCCTAAACCTACCAATGCTAGGGGGGTAATAATTTGGCGGGGGTCGAAATTCGGCACAACACCGGTTACAATCGCTCAGCCAAGTTTCAGTCATTAAAAAAAAGTCAAAATCTTGTGAAGAGATAAGATCATTAATTAGAAATGTTTGAATAGATCTTGTATTGAAAAGGGCCATCTTCGCAATAGTACCGGCCGACTCTTTTCTGTAACGACGGCACATACTCAAAAAACCGAAGATTATCCGGATTAACCCCCCTCTTCTTAACACGACGTCGCGAAACTTTGATCAAAGTTGACAACTCTCGGTTTTGAGGAACAACCATAACCAGATAAGAGAACCTTGCATCCTGTTGACACGAAGAGGCACACGATGAGTTGATGACATCCACCGATAAGCCAGCCAGCCGCTAAGGCGATAAACGGGGAATCACAAAACTTATTTCCAGTAACAGCTGGAAGCCACCACCGCCGACTCTCGGAGACTTAAAAGAAAACCGCGCTCATAAACACGAAGAGAACTTACTCGCTGCACCAACAAGGATAGAAACGGGACAGAAACGAATAAAACAAACACAGAAACCGATGGCATGCCGAACGACTCACAGGCGCCATCTTTAATCTGTAGTTCTGAAATTAGAATCCTAATTTCTTGTAGGTTTGTGCTTACAGATCTGTTGCAAATTATTGCAATGGCAACAATTTAAAAATGTACTGAACAATTCAGGATTGTGTCAAATCCAGCTGACTCACTTGTGCGCAGAGCCTAGGACAATCTGAGTTCACATACCAAATTTCCAGTAATCGAGGGCTCTGTAATTTCAGAAAATTGTCAAAATTGTGCAACTATGATCCAACTAGTTGAAACGCGCCACCAAACCATATTGTATCCACAGGAATTATTCCTTTAAGTTTGACAGTTGTGGTCATTCACTACATTTTCCCCGCAAGTCGGCTTGTACCTTGATGATGATTGACGCATGTGGCTGTGTTTGTTCTTTGGAGCTGGAGGGGGAGAGAAGCGGCGACCTTCTCAGGACACTCAGAAGATTGAGGGAAATTCTTGGAAGAAGAGAACAAGAGAGCAGAGAAACTGGAACAGAAGAATAGTTCTGAGTGAGGGTGGCCTCTGTATAAAGCTGCATTCACTCTGCCATCCTCTTCTGAAAGAGCCAGACTTGCTGGGACTGTAAGGAGCTCTTTATTCAGCCACAGGTCTGTGTGTCTCTGTACCTCTAACTGGTTGTTGGGGTGCTCATAGCAACATGTCTGATTCACATTCAAATTGGCCTCCAAGGCGCCATTGTAATCTTTTAGAGTACTTCAGATTTTTTTTTCCTTAAAAAAATGGAAGTTAAAAAGAAGAAGGGAGAGAAAGACATCTTTTGATTTGTGAAATGGAGGATGAAGTCCCCAGGGTTTATTCATCACCCCAATGTTCCCACCTCAGACACATTGAGACTGTGAGAGGGAGAAACAACTCGCATGAATCTGACACTTGTTGCTGCGAGTAGCTCAGGAGAGACACAAAAACGCCAATGTAAGACTTTGACAGGCCAAGTTTATCCAGATTTCTGTCTGTACCCTCCTCTCAGACACCAGATGAGAACTTAATACTGGTCCTGGAGTGCCAGCTGAGGACAAGTGGACAATCTGATTTGATCTGGTTCCCTCGGGGACATCAGTCCTGAGTCTCGCTACATTTGAAGCGACATAATCGAGTTAGCTCTTCTCTGTATAGTATTGCATCAAACGTCCTCCATCTGTGTATTCAATTATGGTAGTAAAACACCCAACACGGACATTCCAAGAGGAAAACACTGAAAACATACACACACAGTCCTCCATTTCACTCTCGTAATGCCGTATACAACTATTAAATTCATTACAGAACCAAACTACACCCACCTGTGATCTTTGAATAGAATTTTACCCTCATTCATTTTAAATAAAAAATCATTCATATTTGATTGCAGTGGAACAGGTTTACAGACACAGTAATAAAAAAGAGAACAGCGGGTCCCAAACTATTGTGTGAAAACTTTATAAAAAAAATATGGCAGCACTTTATTTTACAGTCCTGTTCCCCATCATATTTACAGTAATTACAATAACTGGAATTACAATAACCATGAACATACACCAAATCCTTACCTTAACCCATAGGTACCTTATTATATTAACCAGTACTTTTGTGGTTAAGTTCACATACTGTAAAATAAAGTGCAACCAATAAACTTGGCCCGTCCATGTTTACATTGATGCCTTTGCATATTATTATTATTAATTTTGAAAGAAGATTCAGGGACATCAGTCTGAAGTATCGAAACATTTGAACCGTATTTTTGATCAAACAAATGCAGCCTTGGTGAACAGAACAATCGGTTACACTTTTTTTTGATGGTCCACTTTAGACATTCATCCACTTTTGACAACGAACTGTCATTAGAGTAGGGCCTATTAGTAGACTAAACTTCAGGTTAGTAGGATAAGTTGACATGTAGCTGCGAAGTTACTTATAGTCAGAATGTGTGTTGTGAAGCATCAAAATAAAGTGTTATCAGATATTAAGAAGATGGTCTAATACCCTAATGAGAGGTAGTTGACATGTTTTTGCAAAGTTACTTATAGTCTAAAATGTATAAAATGGACCATCAAAATAAAGTTTTACCAATTCATCTGTTCAACAAGGCTGCATTTATTTGATAAAAAAAAATATATTTGATAAACTCGGCCGTCCAGGAATTACATTCCCACTTTTGCATTAATTCATTCTTGATCTCAGTGCAACGGGTTTAAAAACACTCTTGATGAAAATGTTTGGCCTAACACGAATACCAAAAAATATATATATAGGCTAATAAAAAAAGAATATATATATTTAAGCTAAAATTGCTTTTTTTTTTATTAAACAGTGCTTTAATGAACAAATTGTGTCATTGTCTTTAAATTAATTCAATTACAAGTAAACGTTTCGCAAGCATAAAAAAAAATTATCTGCTAATGCTGTAAACTATATAGGAGCCCTTACTTGCACAGACATTCACATTACTATAACATTAAAGCTTAACAACAGAGCCTAGAAATTCAGTTGATATTTATTTTTAGATATAATAATAATCAACACTCAAATAACAAATTGTATGAAAACATTTAAACTGCACATAAGGCAGTTTTGCATTAACATGTTTTTACTTTGTTATTGAAATATAATAATTTACACAGAACTGTGTAAATTATTATATTTCAATAACAAAGTAAAAACAGCAACTTTGCTGTTATTTTCATGACAATTATTTTAAACATACATTAAATAACCAAGATATCATTAACAGGTTAAGTAAAATATAATGTATGGGCTAATATAGTGCATTTATTTACTGAAAGAGTTATCGAACCAAGCTGTGGACACTGAATGACTGCCTGACTCCTGAGGTAAATATAAAGCTTGTGAAAAACTAAGCTTTTATTGACGTATTTCCGCTGTTGAAACACTGATTGAGTGATTACACGAGTTATGATGCCTTTCAGTAAGTAGCCTATACTGTATCTTTCAACATACCTTCAGGTTTCCATTCATGTTTATTCTGTAACTGAGGAAGAGATTATCGTGTTTACTGCCGCTTTAAATGAGGAGCCTAGTACAGTGATCTGACACGCCACATCTAGGAGCACCAAAACGACAATTATTGTTTGAATTTCGTGATCAAATAGAATTTGAAAGATTACACCTTGCTTGTTATCAAAAAGTAACAAAACACTGAGCTTATCGCGATTATACGTGGTTAATAGTGGTTAGGCTTAGGCAACAACGCTGTATTCGTTGTGTACACATAAGACATGAGGTCCATTGAGTCGGGGCTGGGCGGGGCAGCAGTGGGCGCCCGTGTTCGGTACGCTATGAGAGTATCGCGATACGCATCGGGTGGTGTATCGCGGTTTTTCGGTTCAAATACGCTATGAGAGTATCGCGATACGCATCGGGTGGTGTATCGCGGTTTTTCGGTTCAAATACGCTATGAGAGTATCGCGATACGCATCGGGTGGTGTATCGCGGTTTTTCGGTTCAAATACGCTATGAGAGTATCGCGATACGCATCGGGTGGTGTATCGCGGTTTTTCGGTTCAAATACGCTATGAGAGTATCGCGATACGCATCGGGTGGTGTATCGCGGTTTTTCGGTTCAAATACGCTATGAGAGTATCGCGATACGCATCGGGTGGTGTATCGCGGTTTTTCGGTTCAAATATCGTTGCACCCTTAATATATATACAATTTTTATGTAAAATAAATATTATTTGAGTAACAAACTACACAGGTGTCCCTTTTTCCCTTTGCTCAGTGGTTGCATGTCATTCGGAAATCAAGGTGCCAGAGTCTGGAGGAAGACTGGGGAGAAGGAAATGCCAAAATGCCTGAAGTCCAGTGTCAAGTACCCACAGTCAGTGATGGTCTGGGTGCCATGTCAGCTGCTGGTCTTGGTCCACTGTGTTTTATCAAGGGCAGGGTCAATGCAGCTAGCTATCAGGAGATTTTGGAGCACTTCATGCTTCCACCTGCTGAAAAGCTTTATGGAGGTGAAGATTTCATTTTTCAGCACGACCTGGCACCTGCTCACAGTGCCAAAACCACTGGTAAATGGTTTACTGACCATGGTATTACTGTGCTCAATTGGCCTGCCAACTCTCCTGACCTGAACCCCATAGAGAATCTGTGGGATATTGTGAAGAGAAAGTTGTGAGACGCAAGACCCAACACTCTGGATGAGCTTAAGGCCGCTCTCGAAGCATCCTGGGCCTCCATAACACCTCAGCAGTGCCACAGGCTGATTGCCTCCATGCCACGCCGCACTGAAGCAGTCATTTCTGCAAAAGGATTCCCGACCAAGTATTGAGTGCATAACTGAACATAATTATTTGAAGGTTGACTCTTTTTTTTGTATTAAAAACACTTCTTTTATTGGTCAGATGAAATATGCTAATTTTTGGAGACAGGGATTTGGGGTTTTCATGAGCTGTATGCCAAAATCATCAGTATTAAAACAATAAAAGACCTGAAATATTTCAGTTGGTGTGCAATGAATCTAAAATATATGAAAGTTTAATTTTTATCATTACATTATGGAAAATAATGAACTATCACAGTATGCAAATTTTTCGAGAAGGACCTGTATAGGCCTAAATTATATTTTTCGAAATGTAGTATTGTTTGTTTACATTGTCACAAAACCGGATTCCAGAACTAAAAACGTATAGTCTATTTTTTACTGGGGGAAAAAAAAAATCTTTAAAGACTCGAAGACAGTAGAAGATTCACTAGAGGTGACAGAAAATCAATACATCCACGCCAGCCCCACATTATCCCTCAAACGGACACCCTGTTCCCTGCTCAGATGGAGAGAGTGAGTGAGTGAGTGATAATGATGGAGGAATCTGGGAGTCTCGTGCGTCCGGGAGAAACGGAGGCGGGGCGGTGCGGGTCCAAGAGAGACTCGTCCACCGAAAATAAACCTGCATGAGGGGGGAAAACGAGTGCTTGGGAGGAGGAGAAAGAAGGAGAGAAGGGGAAGCAGCTCGAAAGAGTGCCGAGGAAAACAGAGAGAGAGAGAGAAAGAGAGGGGAGTGCCTGCGTTTGCTGTGGATTAAAAACTGCGCAATTTCCAGACGCGCATCATCATCATCATCCCCTTCAGATGAAACTCGTGTGTGGACATTAGGGTCTCGCGCCGCGCGCTACCACCATCATATCACGCGAGCGGAGAGGAGTCGTGATGCGCGCGCGCGTGCGTGCGTACTTGGGGGAGAAGACTCTGGAACAATTTTTGCGCGCTGATATTTGTCACATCATCTCCTCATACAGTGGTTTCATAACGCAGCTATGCCGACATTTTACAGTGTGCGATTCAAAACCCCTCGTGCATGACATGATGAAGGTGCTGCGGCGTTCATTCACTGCGCGATGCGAAACAACTGCGCAGTTGCTTTTTTTTACCATGCATTTTTACAATGAAGATATGCGAGAAGAAGAAGCCACATCCCAGTTTGACTCTCCGTGCATTTAGCAGGTAAAGACAGACACTTTCTGGACTTTATGCACCTCGTAAACACTGCATATGGATGTAGCATCTGTTGTATTCTTATAGTTATAATGTTGCCGTGTGTGATATGCAAAAAAAATGTGTCGGAAGCGTGATCAATTTCCGCCTTTAATTTCCTTGCAGGTTGATGAAATTCAGTCATTTTGTGTTGGTTGCAAACAGAAAGTGAGTGAAGGTTTCCATATGAGTGGTGGATAAAGTTGCCCACCCTTTCCCAGTAGCACGGGTGAGATCACAGTTAATGTGAACCGGGAAGACTGTGGGAGTTTATTATTACGTAATCGTCTGTTTTAGAAATACTATTAGGGATATATCACAGTACATTTCCATCATGTTTTTTTCCTCTCTCAATAATAATAATGAATGCAAAGCTCACATTTGTGATACACGCCTGTAAATCAAACCGTGCTGTGTTTTCACAGTGCAAGTCAGATCGTCGCTGAATGAGATTCGGGCCTGGCAGTGGGCGCTCAAGGGTGTCGCATTTTTTTCTCTCGGAAATGTCATGTGGTGAAGTTGTGGCGGGATGAGAGATTTTCCAGGAAGAACATTTGAATTTTTTTTTTCTGTTTTCTCTTCCTCTCTTCTGCTGACTGCACGTCGCCGCCCCCTTTCTCCCCTCGTGTGTTTTCTAAGTGTGACTGCATGGTGGCGCTGCTGCACCGCTAAAGCCGATCCTCTCAGACTCAGGGCTTTCATGGCGGCGGTTAGTCCTCAATTAATCCCCCAAAATTAAGTTTGGCACATAATGAAACGAATAGAGCTATTTGAGAAATATATTTTAAACCATTTACACTATTATTATTATTGTGTAGACTCCAAATCCTCTGCTGTCAGCCAAAAACAAACTGTTTCCAGACATTACTACATATTGGGTCGTTTTATGGTCAGATATAACAAAACAAAAAAAATAGCTTTTTGGCAACCAACACAACAGATAGGTTTAATGCACACAGAGATAGAAAAAAAGTACCCCATATTAGGGGTGTGAATCGTCACTGATCTCATGATTCAATTCAATTACGATTATCATGTCAACGATTTGATTTGGTATCATTCATTCGGTTGCATCCTCACTTTTCAATATTACTGTACATGCCTACATTTTCGTCAATGAATACAAGCAGTCAGATGTATGAACTCCCTTTTCATTTTTCCTGCTCCTAGAAAGTGCTTCCTGAATGTAGCAAACATGAAACACAACTTAAGTCTGAACACAGCAGACGACAGGACCATTTAGAACGAACACTAGTAAATACTAAAAGCACATGAAACTGTCAGGTTGTACTTGTAACAATAACGCTCACACACACTCACGCGCTCGCAGCCTCGCACGCTGCAAATGTTAAAATAGTGGGTGCATTTTTTATTACTCGCTTTGGTGTTTCGCCTCCCTCCGCCATTTTACGTTAGCGAGAGAAGCGTGTGTGTGACGAATGACGTCAGAGAAATTTCAGTATGCTATAAGTGATTATGGTCTATTACTGCATCGATGCAAAATTGTTCACGTCGCATTGTGATGCATCAATGCAACGATTAATTTCAACACGCCTGCCCCATATGTACAATCAAATAAACTGCTGGATCTTTGATTTTGTGGGCCTATTTTTCTGCTGGTGGTCCTGGACATCTTGTTTAGATATATGGCATCATGGAATCAAATAGCAACAGATAATAAGAATCAAAACCTGACTGCTTCTGCTAGAAATCTTATTATGGGACTTGTTTGGATCTTCCATCAGGACAACGATCCAAAACAAACATCAAAATCAACACAGAAATGGGTCTTCTGCTATGACCATCCCAGTCTCCTGACCTGAACCCTATTAAAAAACTTAGAAAAGTGTTTCAACTTGGATTTTGGAAATTGGAGGATCGTAACAGATTCAGTATGGAGGAATGATCTCTGATCTCTTGTCAGGTGTTCTCCAAACGCATCAGGCATTATAGGAGAAGACTCAGAGCTGCCTGTTATCTTGGCAAAAAGAGGTTGCAAAAAAGTATTGAATAAAAGGGTGCCGAAATTAATTGTGGCCAATTACAGAAAAACATTTCATAAAGAGATTTTCCCCCCATTTTCATTTGTTTTACTTCAATGAAAGGTTAGGTTTTTGTGAATTTTTTATATTATGATGTATTATGTGATACTAACTACAGTAGAGATCAAAATTAGAGAACAATTAAGAAACACTTGATTATTTTCAGAAATATTGTTAATCTTCATTGCTTGAAATTTTAAGGAATATTCGCTGTGGGTATACGATTGTTCTACTAGCATTTTTTTTTTTTTTACAAAATAACCAAGGTACAAAAACCTTTATTTTGTGGAAAACACAGCGATCAAAATTAGAGAACAATAACCATTGCAGCACAAAAGAAAGCATTACAACAAAAATGTAGGCTTACAGCAGTCAAAATGTAGTAGGAGGTGTAGAGGCCCTTGCTTTGACTGAGCTGAGCACATCTGCGGCCACAGGACATCTCTAGACCCTCACACTCCCCTGCTGTGGTCTCGGTCCACTCTTCCAGTCTCTGCCACAGTTCGGCAAGTGGCTTTCTTAGCCATAACGCCAAGTCGCCAAGGATTTTCAATCGGGTTTAGATCAATACTCTGGCTGGCCATTTCATCATTTCAGTTTTCTGAGCTTCAAGGAACTGCTTTACCTGTTTTGCAGTGTGATGGCATTGTCTTGCATGAAAATTGTGGGCTGATTGGGAGATGCTTGCAGGGAAGGAACCACGTGTTGCTGAAGAAGGTTCTGATAAACATTTGCATTCACCCATTCATGTGTCTGTATAATCGGCCCAACTAGACTAACCTTTATGGAGGAGCATGTCATGTGGACAGAGGAGAACTGGTCAAAAGTTCACTTTAGTGATGAAAGCAAGTTTAATTTATTTGGGTCCGATGGAAAACATTATGTTCGGCGTCAAACTGGGGAAAGATTGAAAGTGCGTGAAGAAGTCAGTCAGAGGTGGAGGAGGAAGTGTCATGGTTTGGGGGATGTTTCCCGATTGCGGGTGAATGCAAATGTTTATCAGAACCTCCTTTGGCAACATGTGGCTCCTTCCCTGCAAGCATCTCTCAATCAGCCCACAATTTTCATGCAGGATAATGCCACCTGTCACACTGCAAAACGGGTAAAAAGCTCGGAAAACTGAAATGATGAAATGGCCAGCCCAGAGTCCTGATCTAAACCCGATTGAAAACCTTCTGCTTTTGTTCCTCACTCACTTCAGAAACCAAATATGTATACAGTAGAGATCAAAATTAGAGAACAAATTTTCAGAAATATTGGTAATCTTCATTGTTTGTAATATTAAGGAATATTCGCTGTGGGTATACCATTGTTCTACTAGCATTTTTTACAAATAACCAAGGTACAAAAACCTTTATTTTGTGGGAAACACAGCGAGAACAATTAGATTAGAGAACAATAACCCAGAAAACTGAAATGATGAAATGGCCAGCCAGAGTATTGATCTAAACCCGATTGAAAATCCTTGGCGACTTGGCGTTATGGCTAAGAAAGCCACTACAGTTGCCGAACTGTGGCAGAGACTGGAAGAGTGGACCGAGA
This sequence comes from Meda fulgida, assembly GCA_030578275.1. Lineage (NCBI taxonomy): Eukaryota > Metazoa > Chordata > Actinopteri > Cypriniformes > Leuciscidae > Meda > Meda fulgida. The sequence continues at coordinate 47,230,820 of CM060622.1, forward strand.
CCACAGCAGGGGAGTGTGAGGGTCTAGAGATGTCCTGTGGCCGCAGATGTGCTCAGCTCAGTCAAAGCAAGGGCCTCTACACCTCCTACTACATTTTGACTGCTGTAAGCCTAAAAAAAAAGAAGCTGACCTCTGCTCCTTGTCCCTGTTTTTAAAGCATTGCTTTACCTGGTTCAGCATCGCTCTTTCTTTTTGAACGTATATGTTCCTTCATATGAGCATTTAAAGAACAGATCTGTGTTGTTCGTTCCACTAGATGGCAGCACATGCTCAGAAAATGAAGGTTGTTGTTCAGATTCCTTTGTGTTCGCAGTTAAAAACTCAAACATGCCAGGACTGATGATCATGTGAACACAGCATTTGGATTTACATTAAATAATGTTACGTCTGTTTTGCGCTAATGTGCAGTGGTTCTCAACTAGTGGGTCATGTGACATGATCTGATGTGGTTGTGGACAGCAGGGGAAAACAGTGTTTAATGCAAATAATCTATGATAGCAAAATAAATAGGCTTATTAAAGGAAGAACATTTGTTGGTCATGTCAAAATCAAAGTGCCCAATAAATCGCTCCAGTTTTGGTGCAAATTCAGTTGTCATTTTGACCTATGCCAATATGTACATCCTCAAATTATGATCAAGTGGCAAAATAAAAGTATTAAATACCTGCAACAGCTGACCACAACACATTTTGTGCAGTGAGTTATTTAAAAGCACGAAACCATCAAAAATTAAATTTTGTACAAGAAACAATTGGGTACTGTATTGTCGCCTCTTGATGTGAACATCTAAAGGCAGACTATAATGTTATTTTATGTTTTTTTGTGGTTGCATTGTGACTTGTGAAGTCCTCAGGTTTTTATAATTAAAAACAACACAAAGCAAGTGTTTTTTAAATAACATTATGTTCTTCTTCTCCAGAGTTTACGGTTTCACCATGGCTGAGATTTGGCTGGCCAACGTGAGCGTCAGTCTGGATGAGTCTGTGAATCACAGATCCAATGAAACTCGCAGTGCCTTTTATCTGCCAATGGGAGAGGACGATCCAAACACACTTCATGTGGACCAATGGGGTGGCTGGATTCATCTGTGGGCGGAGTGGCTGAGAGGTCAGAGGTCAGTTGGCATGAACTTGTTGAAGATTAAGTTGTCTGCTTTAATACACAAAGTAGATCACTGTGTTAATCACTGTTGTGTTTCAGGAAAGTGTTTTGCCAGGATGTTATTAACTATTTGTTGGTGGCCTGATGCTATATTTAGATACGGATATTAATTTGTACTTTTATTTAGAAAAATGATATTTAATGATAAAAGTATTTTAAGTTCTGTCATCTTAATAATTTTAATCTCATGCTGTCTGTGCTTTTGTAAAAACGAACAAAAACACACTATCAAAATTTTGTATGCTTTTGAAAAGTCTCTTATGTTCACTGTATTCTTATGTTCAAATACAGTAAAACAGTAATATTGTGAAATAGTATTATTCAAAGTATTATTTTTCTATTTGAATATATTGTAAAATGTAATTTATTCCTGTGATCAGAGCTGAATTTTCAGCATCATTACGCCAGTCTTCAGTGTCACATGATCCTTCCGAAATCATATGCGGGTTTTGCTGCTCAAATAACGTTTATTATTATTATTATTATTATTATTATTATTATTATTATGAATGTTAAAAACAGTTGAGCTGCTTCTTGATGCAGTTTTTTCAGGATTCTTTGACAAATAGAAAGTTTAAAAGAAGATAATTTATTTAAAACAGGAATCTTTTGTAACATTATAAATACCTTTCCTGTCACATTTTATTAATTTGATGAATAAAATCATTTATTTATTTCAAAACAGAAAAAAAATTCTAACTGACCCCAAGTTTTAGTTTATGTTCATAACAAAAAAGTCAAATGTTAAAAATATTCAGCTGTCACATTGTTTAAAGAATATATTTAACATTACATATGAGACTGAATAAATTGCTTGCCTAATCTGTGCAAACTATATCCAGTTTTTCAACTTTTGTCATGAACAGGTAAAGTAAACTAGGTACTTTTACTTTTACATGAAATAGATGTGATGTAACTAAACGTTAAGCAGTGATTACTGGAGCACACCACAGGAATCCACAACCAGTTCATCCAGCTACATAATGAGTCCCACCTTAAAGAGTTCACTCAAAATTATCAATTATTTCTTACTCTCCTACAAGTTGTTCCAAACCTTTATATACCCGAGTTTCTTTCTGTTGAGCACAAAAGATGATATTTTAAAGAATATTGGTAAACAGACAGTTGACATTAGCCTTTGACTTCCATAGGCGACCAGTCAACATTATTTGTGGTAATTGACAGACGGATCTAGATGCTGTTCAACCTGTAATATTAGTTGTTTAAAAAGAGTAATTAATGATACTGGTGCTTAGAAATTAATCCAAAAAAGTAATCACATGAACAACAGTAGTGATATGGGACAACCAACCCAACATGTAATTGAATGTGAAGTGAAATTGAGAAAATTATTTTGATGAATTGAGTGTTATATGAGGGTCATAAAGTGTGTGTGTGTGTGTGTGTGTGTGTGTGTGTGTGTGTGTGTGTGTGTGTGTGTGTGTGTGTGTGTGTGTGTGTGTGTGTGTGTGTGTGTGTGTTTATATGATGGTGTTGTTGTGCAGCACTGGAGATGTTGATGATAGACTCATGGCTTTTAGTCTGATTTCCGCCACTGTTGTGCCATGATCAGAGGAGAGCTGATACCGTTGGTGAACCTCTCGGCTGTTTCTCATTGGCTGGTGTTCTGAGAGGTCTCTAAGTGCAGTCTGGGATTTGAATTACAGTGATTGATTTATTTAATGATGTAAACCATGCAAAGAGCTCCCAAGGATTCCTGTTCTGCAGTGTCTGTCTGCCCCACTCAAATGTGATGGTCTCTCTCACACACACACACACACACACACACACACACACACACACACACACACACACACACACACACACACACACACACAAACAGTGCTTTGTTTAAAATTAAAAAGCTGCAGATGTGATGTAAAGAACAGGATTGATTGAATAAGAAATAGATGAGAGGAACATTTTTGTCTATTGTGCTTTTTTTTTTTACATGCTCAACTTTCTTTAGTGTGTAATGTTGCTTTTTGAGAATGAAAAAAGGCCTGCAAAGTTACAAAGCAAGGGAGTTATTCTCTGTATCAGTGTCACTGTTTCTGAACTCCCTGAAACGCCTCAATTGTAGTCTTGAGTTTTCTTCCGGGAATAAACACGTCACAAAATTCCTCATTTAAATAATTCCCTCCCAAAGCATACTCATAATAAAGGGATGAGGCCTGGTTGAGTTAGTTAGTAGTGTGTTGAAACTAGTGGTTATTGTAAGGGGCGTGTAATTTCCCAGACACGCCCGAAGCGCTTGACCAATCACAACACACTGATCCAGCCGACCAATCAGATCACACTGCGCTTTTCAGAAGGAGGGGCTTCATAGAGAGGAACTAAACAGGGGTGCGTTTCCCCAGCAGCGTTAGCCAACTATGGTCGCAAGTAGGGGTGTAACGATACCCTCATGTCACGGTTCGATACATATCACAATACTGAACTCACGATACGATATTATTGCGATACTCCAAGACATGTGGTAAAAGGTTAACAAAAAATGCACTGTTGATTAAAATGCTACATTTGATATTACATTGTGTGTGTAAATGAATAGGCCTGGACTTGTACAATGCACAGGAAAATATTGACACCAGAATAAAAATATTCATGATTCTGAAGCTGAAAATACTGAATTATTTTAGACGAATATGCTTGCACTCTGTCACTGACTAGATATATTTAAAACAATGAAGGCCACTTTTTACTGGTAACTTAAGACATTTGGCATTATCAGGACCCACAAATATTCCCCCATTGCATTATTTTACATTATATTCAACATTATATATAGTATTTTAATGTAGTACAGACACTAAAACTCTGTAAACTTGATTTTTTTTCACACACAGTCATTTTCATTTTAGGTGAACTTTACACAATACATATTGTCACTATCCACGATACATAGTTATATTTTTGTATTGCGATATATTGTGTCACGTTATATTTTTACACCCCTAAAAGTTCTGTCGTTATCAGCATAGTTCAACGAGTCGGTGTTTCCCGAAAACAGTTCTAACGAACATTCGCAAAACAGCATCGCAAACTTGTGTGGCTGGAACGACATCTCTCGACCTGTGGTTAGAAGCAGAGTTTCTTGTTTGCATGACATTTGGACTCAATAAATCCTGATCTTGAGCAAAATAAGCAAGCTGACATTCAGGACAATCTATATCTTTGGTTTAGAATATATACAAATGTCATTTATGTCTTTTAGTTTGTCAAGAGATTTAAAGCACTGTTCTTGAAGAGTGCGCATGTGTGTACGTGCTCTAGTGCGTAAGAATGACCCTATGATTGAATCTGGACATAAAGCAAAATAACTGAGAAAAATGAGAATCAGTCCTCAGATGCCTTGTCTGTAATTTATAGCAAAACATCTAGCATTAATTCGATCTCAAACAGATTCATTAAAAGTAGTTATAACTCCACCACCTGCGTGACATCATTAACTAATGTGGTTAAAACTGAACTACTAATTTGCTCCAATATGGTTTCGGGAAACAGTCGTGACTAGCTAGTTAATTTCTTCAACGATGCATCGTACTATGGTAGTTAAGCAGTGAGTTACGTCGTTGGACGGGAAACACCCAGAGCGATACTGACAGAAGAGAGGAGCTGCAATAATGGAGAATATGTGAAAAACAATGTGTTTTTGAACTTTTTAGCTTGCAAACCTGTTCCAGTAGACATTTAAAAAAAAATCAAGACTTTGAAAAAGTGCATAACAGGTCCTCTTTAAAGGGATAGTTCAACCCCAAATGAAAATTCTGCAATCATTTACTAACCCTCGAGGTGTTTCAAACCTGCATGACTTTTCTTCTTATGTGGGACACAAACAAAGGTATTTTGAAGAATGTTTCAACAGTTTGTCAAAGTCAGTGGCATCCCAAAAAAAACCCAATCTTCTTTCGTTTTTTACGGAAGAAACAACTCAAACAGGTTTGAAATGACATGAGGGTGAATGACGACAGAATATTCATTTTTGAGTGAACTATTTTGATTAAACTATATTTAAATCTGTATGTGATTAACCTAAATTAACATCTTCTATTGTGTATTCCAAAAGTTGCAGATGAGTTTGCATAATATTAAACAGGGAGCTCAAATACCTTGTTTGGTGTAAGAAACCAGTGCTGGAAGTGGCAAGATCAGTAATTATTGTCTTTCCTATTAAAAGTACCAGGAAGTGTATAGTGTGCATATCAGCAGCCTTTCACAAACTGCTCTGATCTGATCGTCCCATCACTCTCACCAGGCAATGACTGTCAGCCGCACAAGACAAAGTTTTGACTATCAGTAGTACATTTGGAGCATGTTGTAGTTTAATCTGACCAATAACCATCCATTATGAGACTGTCTGACTGACATCAGATCAAATTGATACATGAAAAATTAAACTAAGTATATTAGAGTGAAAACTCTAGCTGAAGCTGAGCTGAAAATTTTTTCTTGATCGAGAAGCTGTTTCACTCTAACATACGTCACAATTGAGAAGAAAAGACTGTCGCAACTTCCATTTCATGCCGACTTTATCGCAACAAAAAAGTTATATGTTACCAAAATTTAAGTCAATCCGTTGCTTTAAATAAGTGTTTTAAACAATATATTTGAATAGAAAATAAGCGGAGTTAGCTAAAGTCAGTGTGTCATTGGCCAAAGAAGAAGTCTTCATGGTGTTTGTCCCAGTGTATTATCTAAGAGAGGATCGTAGAGTCTCAATAATCCAGTATGTGGGGATGTTTAAGTGAAAAGGAAGGAGCTGAGAAAGTGTGTCCTTCAGGAATGGAGAGATGAATGTGTCGTCTGTGGGTTATAGACAAGAATCTGGGCCGTTCAGCAGTGTGAAGTGAAGTAGATTGTGTGAGAGAACGACTGCAGTGTTTCTGGTAAATATATGGTGTCATGACAACACTGTCAATCACCAGCCATCTCTGCACGGGTCACCTCTGCACACACACATGCACACGACTCTTCTGCCTGAAGGTCATGAGTGACACATTACTCTTCCCAAAGCTGGATATCAGTCGGACACAGTCTCCATAAAGAACTGCTCCTCACCCTCTCCGTCATTCATTACTTTTCTGAGCTTTAATTTCCAACCTTGTTTTTGAAAATACTGTTGTGTTTTCGGATGGGTGGATGAATAGGTAAATAGGTAGGGTAGAACGATAGATAGATAGATAGATAGATAGATAGATAGATAGATAGATAGATAGATAGATAGATAGATAGATAGATAGATAGATAGACGGATAGATGGATAGATGGATAGATAGATAGATAGATAGATAGATAGATAGATAGACAGATAGATAGATAGATAGATAGATAGATAGATAGATAGATAGATAGATAGATAGATAGATAGATAGATAGATAGATAGATAATTCAGAAGATAGATAGATGGATGGATGGGTAAGATGGATGGATGAATGGATGGGTAAGATGGATAGATGGATGGGTAAGATGGATAGATAGATAGATAGATAGATAGATAGATAGATAGATAATTCAGAAGATAGATAGATAGATAGATAGATAGATAGATAGATAGACAGATAGATAGATAGATAGATAGATAGATAGATAGATAGATAGATAGATAATTCAGAAGATAGATAGATGGATGGATGGGTAAGATGGATGGATGGATAGATGGATGGATGAATGGATGGGTAAGATGGATAGATGGATGGGTAAGATGGATAGATAGATAGATAGATAGATAGATAGATAGATAGATAATTCAGAAGATAGATAGATAGATAGATAGATAGATAGATAGACAGATAGATAGATAGATAGACAGACAGACAGATAGATAGATAGATAGATAGATAGATAGATAGATAGATAGATAGATAGATAGATAGATAGATAGATAGATAGATAGATAGATAGATAGATGGATGGGTAAGATGGATGGATAGATGGATGGATGGATATGTATCAACATCTGACTTAATTATATGGTCTTGACAGAAGGAGAGAGAGAGGAAGGAAGGAAGGAAAGGAGAGAGACAGGAAGAGCTGAGTAAGCTGTAGGAACGAGTGGGGGTAGATATTCTGTACACTCCTCCTCTCAGCGTGGAGAAAAGAGCATGCTGTCACTCTGAGAGGAATCAAGGGGCTGATGACGTCACACATTGATCCCACCTGTGTGTGTGTGTGTGTGTATCCTGTGTGGTGTCCTGTGTGGGTAAATGTTCTGTGTGTCCTGAGGGGTTTCTGTGTGAATGTTTCTGTACAGAGGAAGTGATGTATGCCTGAGGCCCAGCTAACCATGAGAAGGAGGAAGAGAGGAGAGGAACGCAGGAGCCTGTGGGGAAGAAGGGACTCAGAGAAGGAGTGTGTGTAACCCGAGGGTTAAACACCACTGCCAGTGTGTCTATCAACACAAGTGCAAAGTAATTGTCCCCAAGTTCAAGATTTAGTTTTGATACTTTATTTTGTGTTGTCTTTTCGATGCTCAACAGATGCTCACTCTCTCCTCTCACTTAAAGGGATAGTTTAAAAAAAAACTGTCATCATTTACTCGCCCTCAAGTTGTTCCAAACCTGTATTTTCTGAGTTTCTTTCTTCTGCTGAACTCAAAAGATGATATTTTGAAGAATGTCAGTTGATTCGAATTATAATAAAACGTAATATAATGTGGTAACCTCCTACTGTCATGCTTTCCGTCTATCAGCCTTTCCTATTTGGATCGTTATCTCTAGGCCTACACTCAATGAACAACATCTCAACAATGAATTAAAGGCCTGTCTCAAATATAAGCCGGTGCAGTTTGGCGATTTGGGAAATAAAACCCCGGGCTATTATTTGAAGTTTTACGGTAATTTATATTACCAAAACTTATATTAATATTTAATCAAATGTATTTAAATTGCCAGTCCTACTTTCTGTAATTAATTTTCTTTACATCAGAAGAACCAGAAATATATTGAGAGTTTATATATTAATATTGACTTTATCAATAGGGCGACCTCGGAGCAACCGGGACATTCTGCCAAACATCTCATTTGTCTCACACTAAAGACAAAAAGTCATACAAGTAAATGAACTATTCCTTTAATAACTTCCCCTTATCATCATGTCGGTTCACTCTCTTCCCCATGTTCACTGAGGGAAGGTGACGAACGGGGATGTAAAAATCAGAAAACCTCTTCTTCGCCCTCCACCTCTTTTGAATGAAAGGAGCTAATCAAAGCCCCACACAAGCACACACACACACACACACACACACACACTGCTTTGGGCTCTTTGTGCTCCAGGCCTTTGTGTTCAAGAGGCCCTGCCGGGGAGAGAGACAGACTCACAGAGACAGAGAGAACACTTAGAAGACGAGTGATCACGTTAAAACACGCCACTGTAATTTACTCCGATGCTGCTGTGCACTTTATCAGGAACACTGGCAGAATGTGACTGTGAACGCTGCACACATACACACGTCCCCTGCTTAACCCCGACACAAACAGACATTACCCAGATGCTGCTGCAGCCAGAGAAATCAATCATGGCCTGTCCACTTCTCTCCCTCTTCTCTTTCTTTTCTTGTCTGTCTTTGCTTCCCCCTCTCTACTTCTTTCAGTGTGTTTTCTGGCATGACAAATAACAGCACATTTGTATTGCAAAAGCAGCAGCTGAATTGCTACAAACACAATATATACGATATTTACTGAATTTTTAGTAAATTGATTGTTGTGTTTAATGTGCACTACCGTTCAAAAGTTTGAGGGAAGATTTTTGTCTATTTTTTTGCCCACCAAGGCAACAAAAATACAGTAAAAGTGGGAGATATTATTGCAATATAACTGTTTTCTATTTGAATATCTTTTAAAATGTAAATCGTTCTAAGATGCTGATTTGCTGCTCAAGAATTTTTATTATTATGAAAACAGTTGAGCTGCATAATATTTTTGTGGAAACCGTGATACATTTTTTCAGGATTGTTTGATTCATAGAAAGTTGAAAAGAACAGTATTTATTTAAAATAGAAATCTTTTGTAACATTATAAACGTTGCACCTTTCAGTAATGATGAATTTAATGTATCCTTGAAGTATAAAAGTATTAATTTCTGTCAAAAAAGAAAAAAAGTTGCACTGACCCCAAACCTTTGAACGTCGTAGTAAAATGAAAAATTAAGTAATTTTAACTTGGCCAGTTAAAGCTTGTTGAGTCATTTCTACGTAGTAGAATGATAGTAAGTTTGTGAAATTTTGAGTATAAAATGATTTCCAGATGTCACAAAATAGCAAGTTACGAAAGCGAACAACAAAAGCAATGATAAAAGTGCATAAACACAGCTGGAAAATCGTATTAATTATTCATGCCCCAGTGCATGATGGGAACACCAGTATCAGAAAGCTGAGTAGTTTTTACTTAATATTTTTATATAGATAAAAAATGGTTTAATTTCTACAAGCTTAAATTGAGTACTAATATAGAATTTACTTTGTTTTTTAAATTCTTGCCTGAAGTAACGCATTCAGGTAGAAACCACATAATCTATTGGGGTTCCCTGTATAATTATAGTTTCAATCCCTGTATAATTATAGTTTCATTTTTCCATTGTGTTCCTGATTAAGTTGATTTATATGTTATAAATATGTAGTAAATATTTTAAATTATAATTGTAAATATAGAATTATACATTTAAGTTAATCACATTTTTGCAAATGAATGTCACATGAATATCACAGGGGGCAAGTAGAAATCAAGCCCTGGTGTTATTCCCAAGAAAAAAATTGTAGGATGAATATGTAATTTTATGTCAGAGAAAAAGGCCCATTGTCCCTCACACAATATCCGGCAGACACACTGTACATCTAGAACACAGCACTTGTGTGCACCTAATAGCTGGGGAAGTTTTACATAGTGCAACTCAATGATGAATTGAAACAAATCTTTTTAATTCTTTGTGTGGGTTGTGTGAATTGTAAGCAGTCTCTCAGGAAATGCAGTTCTAAGTTTGTTTTGCTTGCACTCGAGGCACTAAACTACCGTAGTCTCAGTCGCTCTCCAAGATCTCATTAACCTCTCTTCAGACTGTGAGCTGAAGAACAGAACAGTAGGGAGCTTGTGTCAGGTCTACGTCACTGTGATAATAGGCCATCTAATGTGTGTGTGTGTGTGTGTGTGTGTGTGTGTGTGGGACATATATTCGGGTGATGGTGTGGGCCGAGACGTGAACTCAGGGCTCGTGATTTGGACTCAAGTCAGTCCCAATTTGCAAGACCTGTGACTCAACATAGCCAATATTAGAATACTTGTGACTCGACTTTAACATTATCGTAGTTACTTGTGACTTGACTCATTCTGGATAAGTCACGTACTGATAGCGTGAGCTTCGATTCACGCTGATGTTCAGTTCCGGATCAGCGTGTCCGTCTGTCACTGTATGATGTCCTGGAACAAAATGAGCTTGTAACAACAAAAAAACAGGAAGCAAATGTCATGATATAACAGCTATTTGTTGAGCAGTCAACTGAAAATCTGCAATAGGAGATTTGTTCATTCAATCATAAAAATAACTCCGACAATAGCTTTACATGCATCCAAGGTTAAAAAAAAAACACATTTATGTTCTCATAATATATATTGCACATCGCTTCATTTCTCAAAGAGTCGGAAAACCGTTAGTTGGAAGATTCAGTCTCTCTAAACCCCTCCTTTTCTAAAGTCTACTCTGCTCTGATTGGTCAGATGGCACAGTCTGTTGTAATTGGTCGACCGCTTACATTGTCGTGTCACAAACAAAATGTTGGTCCAGATCTTCGTCAGTTCTTAATACACAGTGATACGAACAGTAAAGATGGTGTCGGTTTTACTGTATTAATTGAACCAAACTCTTAGCAAATACAGTAGCTGTGTCTGAAACCACTCCCTATAGTGCACTATATCGGGTGTCGGCCATTTTGTTGTTGTGTCCGAATTCTGAGTGAACGACATCATTCCCTACATTCGTTCACTACTTTTACCCATAATCCTCTCTGCATTCGAGTGTATATTCGATGTACACTTTCTGAAGTACTATTTCCCACAATGCAATGCGGAGAGATTTAAGCGCACATGAAAGTGCGGAGCAAGCAAGTTTAAACCAGAGATAACTTTTTTTCTCTTTTTCTATTAATCATTACTTGAATAAAACATTAAATTATTGATGTACCAATAAAGCATAACAGGGGCAGTTTAAAGAGCGAGGTCTACTCACAAATCTGCCTCTCATTCTGTCTTTATACTGTCGTACACATGCTCACTCGCAATTTAAAACCACTTCATTCATCATATGTCAGATGAAATGTATGTATATGAAATCACAGTAACATTCATTATATCTATATACATCTGATTTAATATCTCACTGTGACAAATTTGACTGAAATGGCCAGAAAATTTATAAGTGTGTGTGCATGGTGTAACTATAAATTGAGAACGTAATTAAGATTGTGTTTAATTAGACAGTTGTAATGGGAGTCCAAAGCTCACAGGACAGTTATGGCATAACTTTAATTACCTGTTGTTAATTCTGAAGGCCGTAGCCCATTGAAACACAGACGCACACGCCTCTCCACATTGTGTGAACAGCGTGTTGGATAGCGACAGATGGATCACTTCAGCGAGCGTGAGCTCTCACACTGCGTCGGTCTGTGAATGCCTCTTCTACAGTAGCTTTGTTCTCACTGTAGAATACTGGAGAAATATTGAGACAGACTCTTCGGGATGAAAACAAAGAGCACACACAAAATTCAACGACAGTTCTGTGTGACTGCACTTCTCTCGGTCTGTTATTCTGTTCCTATGCGTGTTCCTTCTGATAAGAGTCTGTAACAGGCTTATGGTCCTTAAAACCTTTTAAAAAAGATTGTCACACTGTCTTTGTTCTCCAGTGGAGATCCTCCCTGCTCTGTCTTAGACATTTGATGTGTGTTTGTTTTGTCTGTGTATTGCAGAGTGCTAATGCACACCATGATTGGATGTGATGAGATCAGCGAGCAGTCTGGATTGGTGGAGGTAGTTTAGGAGTTTGATGATGTTGTTGTTGTTGAGAATGGCATAATTCAACTCTTTATGATGCAATAATTCAACATGATGATGACATTATGAGCTGTAATGCATCCACGTGTGCTTATGAGATTGAAAGATCAACATTCCACTATTATTCTGATATTTTCCACTGTACCGTATATTGAAACATTTTAGAATATTAGGTTAATTGTTGTATTTAATTTTGAGATCTTTTTTGGTAGCTTTTATATTATATATTTATACATATGGTGAATTTATAAACTTCAGTTTCCGTAAAAAGATTTTTTTAAAGTTCCTTATCCGGTAATCAAAAACAGATGGTAAAGAGTAAAGAGATGCTGTTGGGGATTTTCTCTGCAGGAATACAAAATGTCACATTTCTCCAGCCAATGGCACACTTCTCAAGTCAAACATTTCACAAAACGACTTCGGTTTAAAATTATGAATGTTTGTGTGCGTGTGTGTGCGTGTGCGTGTGTGTGTTGTTAGATTTGTTAGAATTGTTAGAATTCATAAAAATGTTACCGGCTAACTGGCGATTGAACCGTTTCATATCAACACAGAAATTTACTCGCACTTAGCGAGTGTTAATTTTAGGTGTGTGTGTGTGTGTGCGTGTGTATGTGTGCACACATGATTAATCGATTTGACAGCACTATATGTATTGTCCATAATTAATACAAAAAATATTGTTGCACTTTTTTAGATCATGGTCATAGTGAGTGAACTACACCTGTGGTTACTCTGCTAGGATACCTGTACACTATAGAAATCATGTTGGGACCAGTTAGTTAAAAGTCATCTGAAAAAGTTCACCTCAGAAAAGTGAAGTTAGATCAGAGAAAGGCTCTAGTATCATTTGTGCAAATACCACTGAGTTTGATATTGTGTATCCAAATACTTTTTGGGGCTTTGACAGTATCTGTTTGTCTTCTGTGATTTGTGTGTCGGTCTGCTGTAGATCAGACAGCCTTAAAGGAGCAACGATCCCTGTGTCCACGAGTAGCCGTATGTTTTGGTTTGTGTGTGTGTTTTTGCAGGGTACCTTTAAGTCAGGGCCAGGCTTCTGTTGCCATGGTGAACATGGAATCCAAACAGCTTAGTTCTCCCTACAGCTCAGGCCCATTACGACATCTCATTGGCTGATTGTCCTGCATGGAATTGTGATGCGGGCTGTCAGCTGGCCAATAGGGCACAGGCTGAGCGAGGGCTGTTGCTAGGGGGAGTTGCTTGGAAAAGAGTCAGCTGGGTTTTTCTCTCTCTCGCTCTTGCTCTCCCATTGCACTCATTGACTCCATCTCCCCCTCCCATTTCCTCCTTCCTTTCTCTCTCTTCTTTTGCACTTCTACATGTGCTAGGGGAGCACATGTTAAAAAATTCACTAAATATTTCATGTTGCTCTTTGGTGTGTGGAGCTCTGATGCTGCGTATAAGTGTGTGTGTGATGTGCAGAATTGTTTTGGCTTGGTATTTGTGTGTCTCTGTAAACGTGCATGCTTTTATTTTGGTTTTCGTGGGAATATATAATGGTATAGCCATACCATTTTGTGTGTGTGTGTGTGTGTGTGTGTGTAGACTAGAGCTATGCACAGAGTATCATGTAGACAAAGTTCCCCTCAGTCACCCCCTTTATGTTCTTAACCCCAAACCAGTGCCCCCTTCCAAAACACAAGCACACATATGTACTTAGCTTAGGACTTCTTTTTGACCTATATTGTTCTTAAATAAAAAAAAATACTCTTAACCCCAATGATTGACATGATTTTAAGGTCAATACCGACATAATTAGTCTCTTTACTTACCATTTTTTTCATTTGAAGACTTTCCCATTTTTTTCTCCAGATGTGAACTTTTGATTTTGTTGAATAGTCTGTATATTTAGTGCAGTAAGTCCCTAAACCTAACCCAATGGCATCAGGACTGAGTAGGCAAGGCAGGGCAAGGCTTAGCAGGGCTAGACACGCAGGTAACAGGGAAGGACAGGTGGGGCAAATAAACCAATAATCTGAAAACAAGAAGGGTGGGGTTAAGATAATAGGAGAGCACATGGCACTAAGGCTACGTTTACACGTGGCCGGCTATTTTCATAAACGGACATTTCACCCTCCGTTTTAAAAAATAACATTGTGCACACCTGTCATTTTTCAGAAAAGTGTTTGTTATCTCGTGTATATATGCCGTTGAGAGCATGCCAGGCCTGTAGGTGGCAGTGTAACGAGAAGCTCAAGCCCACGTAGCCAATCCGAATCCAGAAAATAGCAACAACAGTTCCTCAACATGATAGAGCAGCTGTATTTGCGCATGCAAACAGACGAAAAGGGTTTGCACCAACATAAATGCGACTGCTACTCTGAATGCATCCATGATCACCAAAGCCAAATGAAAATGTAAACATAGGTTGCACTTTTGACGCAGTCCAAGTTCTATCGCATACTTCTCAGTTTACATGCAAACCACGTGCAAAATCTCCACTCTGGCCGGAGTTTTTAGAAAGAATCGTTTTCAGAGGCGAATTCTCCATTTGCATGTAAACGAGGCCTCAGGCTACATTCAGACTGTCAGTCCAAATCCGATTTTTCATAATAATAATATTAATTTCACGTGGTTTATGTGACTTTCTCACGCCATGTAGAACGTCAGACGTTGTTATAGGAAACATGGTGAAAGTCGTTGCAGAATCTGTGAGAATGCTGTGTTGTTGCAAAGTGCCGGACGAACAGGAAATTACAATATAACGGAGACATGTTTTGAATGCTGTGGTAGTACAAATATATGTGTCTTTATTTTTAATTGTTTGCATTTTCATTTGAAGATGAATTTCTGCACCTCTAGTGTCACCAAACAGAATTGCAATGTTAATTACTGGTTTCCCGAACACTCCTGTGAAGAAAATTGGTTAGGACAGTGTTGCTGTGTTGGGCTTGTCACGATGCTCAAAGTCCCAAATGGTAGCCTAATGGATAAGATTGTTTTTTTGGTCTTTTTGCCTTTATTGGACAGAAAGCAATAGGATAGGAGAAAAGGAGGAACATCAGGAAAGCTGGGAACTTGAAACTTGGGTTTCCCAAAGCAATTTTGGACTACTGTCCAGAAGGCTATGTCTCTGACTGGATAAAGTATTATAACACTCTTCAGCTTAACTAAACCTATATTAGATAGATCAGACCACTGCAACTGGAAAACTGTACCATCATAGTGTTTCTAATTGCTCATATCTTACCAAGAAGGCTTTGCTAATAGTTCTTTAGCTACAGCCACTCTCTCTAATGGGAGCTTCATCATTGGAATCAATTTCTGCTAATGTGAGATTCCAGTTTCTCTATTGCATTACATAAATACACACACATTACCATAATCTTCTGATCCATCTGAAAACAATGACAATAGGAGGAGTGTTAAAGCTTGAAGTGGAGAGTGTGTTGATGAGATACCGTATATTAGATCAAAGCTCTCAACTCCACCTAACATCACATCCCTCCCTCCATCTCTCTCTCTCTCTCTCTCTCTCTCTATCTCTCTCTCTCTCTCTCTCTCTCTCTCTCTCTCTCTCTCTCTCTCTCTCTCTCTCTCTCTCTCTCTCTCTCCTGGCACAAGCCCAGCTCTAATACATGCATCTTAATACTAAGTGTGCCCTCCTCTTTTTCTTGTTTTCTAGTTATTATACGCAGAGTGAACACCTACTGTTAGAGCGGTGGAAGATCGAATATTATTCTAGTTCCTATGGTTAGTTGCATGAAGTGCCGGCAGATTGTGGAGTTATGGACTGAATGTATGCGTTACTGTACTGTGGGTCAGTGAGTTCTTCTGTAACACTGATGCAGATCACGTTACAACACAGCTCAGCACTTTTCTCAAACACACACACAGAGCTGCTGGACTTTTGCAGAGGATACATCTTAATGAAGTCGGATACATCTTAAGGATTCATCTTAAAAAAAATATGGCACAAATGGTAATACTCAATACAGAAGCCTTAGAAATAGAAATCCCACCTTTCGGCTAATAGAACCAAACACATTTTTTTATAGATATTTTGCATGCACATTAACTGAAAAATACAGCAACATTTATGACCATTGTTGTCAGGGGTTGGATTGAATACAATCTTAGGATTTTTCTCCATTGAGTTAAATAGGAACAGTACACATATGCCTGGAAACAGCTTGTTACTAAGATGACTGACAAGTGGACTTGATTTAAAGCAACTGTGTGGTTGTTCAATTTCTTTTTCAATTGTTCAACATTCAATTTCTTTCATAAAACTTTCATAAAGTGTCATATATAATGTTTGTGGAAAACCACATAAAAAAACTCATGCACAGACATCCTCTATAACATACAAGGATAAAAATATCCAGTGCTGTGAAATAGAGCTTGCTTTGGTCAAAGTTGGTCAATCACATATAGACTTGAGTCTCTACTAACATACAGTATCTTGACTTGTACATTGAGACAGATTAATATTTTCTCAGTTATTTTTAGTCTTTCTTGTTTTGTCCTGAAGAGCAGAAACACATAATGCAGCTCTATCTCTCTCTCTCTCTTGCTCTCTCTCTCTCTCTCTCTGCTCCTCCTCCTAGACTCACTCTCTGCTCTGGAAAGAAAAATGAGATGGCAGGAGAGAGACGGAGAGAATGCGACAGGAAGAGGAAGAGTAGAGAGACGAGGTCCACAGGTGAGACAGGATGGCAATTATCAATTGTGCAAGTGTGTGTGTGTGTGTGTGTGTGTGTGTGTGTGTGTGTGTGTGTGTGTGTGTGTGTGTGTGTGTGTGTGTGTGTGTCTGTGTGTGTGTGTGTGTCTGTGTGTGTGTGTGTGTGTGTGTGTGTGTGTGTGTGTGTGTGTGTGTGTCAGTGCTTGTGTGTGTGTGTGTGTGTGTGTCAGTCAGTGCGTGTGTGTGTGTGTCAGTGCGTGTGTGTGTGTGTGTGTGTGTGTGTGTGTGTGTGTGTGTGTGTCAGTCAGTGCGCGTGTCAATGCGTGCGTGGATGAAGTGACAGTTTAATAGAATAATACTTTCAATTCTCACTTTATCCACAGTTTGATTGACAGAGAGCATGTGCAGTTGTGATTCATTGACAGCACTCAGAAGTAGTACTCCATACAAACCAGATTGATTGATAGATAGACGGATGGAAAGATAGATAGATAGATAGATAGATAGATAGATAGATAGATAGATAGACAGATAGATAGATAGATAAATTGATGGATGGATAAATAGATAACAGATGGACGGATGGATAGGTAGATACATAAAACAGATGGACAGACAGATATGATGGATGGATGGATGGATAGGACAAAACCACTGAGTTGTTTTTCTGGAGCTAATGCTGGACTTTATTTAATTCAATGTGTCATTGTTACAAACCCCAGAAAAGTGACAGAGTCTAATGTGATCTCACAGTCTGTGTGTTTCTCTGTGAGTGTTGGTGCACTGACTGCTGTGGCAGGACATTATCTGACTTCTTTGCTTACCTTATTGCGTCTCACAGATCGAGAGAGAGATGAAAGGAGTGAAAATGAGTGTCTAAAGCCGGAAAGAGGAAAAGATGGAATGGAGGTGTGTGCATGTGCGTGTGCGTGTGTGTGTGTGTGTGAGATAAAGGATTGTGAAGGACGGGGTCCCTGTAGACGACGGCAGATTGACTGGAGGCTTGTGAATTACAGAAGACAGGCTATGTGTGTAACGTTTCTTTCATCTGTCTGCTCTTACATTCCCTCCTTTTCTCAGGTGACTGATCCCCCCCCCCCAACTCATTTTTTCCCCATAAAACTATCTGAGATTCATTCTGCCTCTTTGTCTTTCTCTTTGTTCAACAGTAGCTAGAGAGAATGCTCTGTCTCCTTCTTTCCCGTTTGTATGACACATTCTGCATCAGTGTGTGTGAAAGGCAGATATTCTTCCAGGTTAGTTGTGGAGGACTCTCTCTCTCTCTCTCTCTCTCTCATGTGGAGAGTTCATCCGAGTCCTTGAGTTCAGAATTGTTGTATTTCTCTCTCTGCTGCTGTTCCTTCAGGAATATGGGACACAGACTGCAGCAATATAACAGCCACAACACAAAGAGTCAGAAGCCAGAGTGCTTTTAGTTGTGGGGTCTAATCCCAGTGGAAAATGTTATTGCTCAGAGGTTGCTCTTTCATTGCTCAGTAGATTAAGTTATTGGTGGTGTTTTCATTGCGTGATGTTAGTTCACTCATTCTGCCTTCATTTACTGAACCTCATGTCATGTGATTCGTAAATGATCACGATATGGCAAGTTTGAATGTACAGCTTGAATCTGCATATCAAAGATTGTCAACTTTCTTTGATGTTTTTCCTAAAGTTCTGTAGGACAAAAAAAAAGGATGGACCAAGATTAAAATAGTTTAGATTGAAGATTGCATACTTGGGAACAGTTTAAAACGTTGTTTAGATCTCTTCTGAAAATTTGGAGATGTGACAATCCTGGGGTGTCTCAATTCACTCTATTAAACTTTACTTTCTAGGAGAAACTTTTGAGATATTTCCTCCCAAATTGGATGGATTACGGATTTTAAAAAGATGTTTTGGTTCCTTCGCCCCTCTGTTAGACATTCAAGAGTTTTAAATTAGCTGTGACTGTGTGCGCGTGCGTGCCTGTGTGTGTGTCTGTGTGTGTGTGTGTGTGTGTGTGTGTGTGTGTGTGTGTGTGTGTGTGTGTGTGTGTGTGTGTGTGTGTGTGTGTTTTGGTGTTGGAACACCTGCCAGCTGTTTCCAGGTGAGTGAGTGGAGTATATATATATATATTTAAACGTGTGTGTGTGAGACTGTGTGTGCATGCTTGTGTGTGTGTGAGACTGTGCGCGTGTGTGTGTGTGTGTGTGTGTGTGTGTGTGTGTGTGTGTGTTTCAAACACCAGCCAGCTGTTTCCAGGAGTGTGTGGAGTATATTTATACGTGTGTGTGTGTGTGTGTGTGTGTGTGTGTGTGTGTGGTTTAGTGTCTGTCTGCTAGTCCCAGCGGAGGAAGAGAGTATTGTGTGTGTGGTTTAAAGAGCGAGAGACACTCAGTGGGTAAAATATACATTCTGCACCATGAAAGCACTTTCTTTTCCTTCCTTTCAAACTGTCACCAGATTACTTCACTCTCACATATAAACACAGAAGTACCTCTCTTGTGTGTGTCTGTTTCGTTTCTGATATTATGCTGTAGCTACTGACCCTTATAGAGGTCTCATACACTCCCACTCACTTACCTGGGATACTATAACCATTAATCTCACACACTCAGATTCTGCCTGGAACCTGTTCGAGTCTTTTGTAACTGTTTTATCTAGGAATGTGTTAACCTACCCACCTTCTCATGTGGAGTCCCTTCTCTCTGCATTTCGTCTGTGTGTGTGGGTGTTTTGCCTGTATGTTTTTGTGCGCAAATGTGCACGGTCTGTTTGGCCAGCAGATATAGAGACGCATATAGAAATATAAACCCTAGAATTATACAATCAGACACTTTTCTCTTTCTACCCATTGTGTTGTTTACATTTGCTGTGTGTGTTTGGATGGTTCTAGCTGGGTTTATTTATATTGGTAATTTCTTAGGGCCTTTTTACTCATCACAAAGCTATCCAATCATGAAAATACTAGTATAAATGCTATCCAACAAAAAACTTTCACGCTTCCGTTATGAAGCTGACTGCACAACGAATCTCTTATTTACATAACTGTTTGTTATAATGACAGTATTTGTGAGCATGCAGTTTAACTTAACCTCAGATTGGAAAATCAACAGATATGCTTGTGATTGGCTCAATGCTACAAAACTATGCAGAACTTGCATTTTAAGTCTACTACAGTAATGATTTATATTCAGAGCTGATTAATTTTAGGCTTCTGCCATTTGTCCTTGCATATTTATGTCATGTTCATAAACTGAGGAAACAAAACTTTGGCTTCTGTAGCGGCAGATATATGATTTACTTCAGGGCCAGAGCATGGTCACAATTTTATGTTTCAACTGGAGATGTCGATAGAGAGCCTGGTTGTACATTTTTTGTATAGTTAGTACTGCATTTGATTTACTACGCATTAGGTTCGCTGGGTCCGAAATCACGTACTGTCTGAGTAGGTTCTACATTTGAACTTAGCCTACTTTTTGACCGTTAAAAAAGTATCTGTAGCAAGGGGGGCGTGGTTTAGCGAGGTCTGTAGCAGGAGAGGGGGGGCGGAGCCGATCGGTAAGTAAGTGGGTCAAGTGCAAAATGACGAACAACTGTTTTTGATTGCAGTGATTGGCGTGGGGAGACCGGATATACGCTGGTTGCTGCGAGAGATCAGGAGAGAAGGACTGGGAACTCGCGTGCCACGCTTAGTTTTGAGAAAGATTGTTTTGATTTAAGTGACTGCTTGTTCGCTTTCGTAGTCACTCCGAGTTACGTCGGATGACGACGAATGGGGTTTCGCTTAGAACACCTATCGACTTCGAGTATACAAAACGAGCCAATGGCAAAGAAATGCCATGGGTCTGCGGCATTTGCATGACGTAACTCCGCCCCACCTCGTGGGGTGCTCAGATTGCATGTTGTTGTCTCAACAGATGCCTCCACCACGGGCTGGGGCGCCATGTGCAATGGACATGCTGCCACGGGCTCCTGGACAGGACCCCAGCGCCTATGGCATGTCAGTTGCCTCGAGTTGCTGGCAGTACGCCTTGCCCTGCACCGCTTTCGGGCGTTGCTCAGGGGTCAACACGTACTAGTCCGGTCAGACAATACCGCCACTGTAGCATACATCAACCATCAAGGTGGTCTACGCTCCCGCCGTATGACGCAACTCGCCCGCCACCTCCTCTTATGGAGTCAGAAGCATCTGAGGTCGCTTCGAGCCATTTATATTCCCGGAGTCCTGAACTGTGCTGCCGACGAGCTCTCACGGCTTCAGCCCCTCCCTGGAGAATGGCGACTCCATCCCCAGTCGGTTCAGCTGATTTGGGACCAGTTCGGGGACGCACAGATAGATCTCTTTGCTTCTCACGACTCGACCCATTGCGACCTGTATTTTTCCCTGACCGAGGGTACGGCACGGATGCACTGGCGCACAGCTGGCCACGGGGCCGCAAGTATGCATTTCCCCCAGTGAGCCTTCTTGCGCAGGTCTTGCGCAAGGTCAAGGAGGATGAGGAGCAGGTCCTTCTGGTTGTGCCGTTCTGGCCCACCCGGACCTGGTTCTCCGAACTGGTGCTCCTCGCGACAGCACCTCCTTGGCCAATCCCTCTGAGGAAGGACCTCCTTTCTCGGGGATGGGGCACCCTCGTCCCGATCTTTGGAACCTCCATGTGTGGCTCCTGGACGGGACGAGGCAGGTTTGAGTACCCTACAACCAGCGATGGTGGCTACCATCACTTCCGCTAGAGCGTCGTCCACGAGACACGCCTATGCGTTGAAGTGGAACCTCTTTGTCAGCTGGTGCTCTTCTCGCCGAGAAGACACCCGGAGGTGTTCGGTTGGTGTCGTGCTTCCCTTCCTTCAAGATGGGTTGGAGTGAAGGCTGTCTCCCTCCACCCTCAAAGTTTATGTTGCCGCTATCGCCACACACGATGACTTGGTAGAAGGTAAGTCCTTAGGGAAGCACAATCTGATCGTCAGGTTCTTGAGAGGAGCGAGGAGACTGAATCCTCCTCTGTCTCCTCTCGTTCCCTCTTGGGAGTGCTCCCTTTGAGCCTTTGCAATCAGTGGAGCTTAAGCTCCTGTCAATGAAGACAGCGCTCCTGGTTGCACTGGCCTCTGTCCAGAGGGTAGGGGACCTGCAAGCATTCTCCGTTGACGAAGCGTGCCTGGAATTCGGGCCGGCTTACTCTCACGTGATCCTGAGACCCCGGCCTGGATATGTGCCCAAGGTTCCTACCACTCCCTTCCGGGACCAGGTGGTGAATCTGCAAGCGCTGCCCTCGGAGGAGGCAGACCCAGCCTTGGCACTGCTCTGTCCAGTACGCGCTCTCCGCGCCTATGTAGACAGAACGCAGTGTTTCAGGACCTCAGACCAGCTCTTTGTCTGTTATGGTGGGAAGCTGAAGGGAAAGGCTCTCTCCAAGCAGAGGTTGTCCCACTGGATAGTGGACACCATTGCTTTGGAATACCAGCAGCTAGGTCGACTGTGCCCCCTTGGTGTGACTGCCCACTCCACCCGGAGTGTGGCATCCTCTTGGGCTCTAGCACCTGGCGCCTTGCTAACAGACATCTGCAGAGCTGCAGGCTGGGCGACACCTAACACATTCGCCAGATTCTACAATCTCCGAGTGGAGCCAGTGTCCTCTCATGTACTCGCTTCAACCAGCTAGTATTGGACCCGCTCAGGTGTCTTCGCTTGCTCGCCATTCCACTCCACGGACTAGATACGTGCGATATTCTCCTCAGGTGAGCTTTGTCGAAGGCCCTGAGTTCCTCCAGCACTCCTGACGCTGGCGCCAGTGTCTATTGCCTGTGCGTC
Source organism: Meda fulgida (assembly GCA_030578275.1). Classification (NCBI taxonomy): domain Eukaryota; kingdom Metazoa; phylum Chordata; class Actinopteri; order Cypriniformes; family Leuciscidae; genus Meda; species Meda fulgida. The sequence goes on from CM060622.1 coordinate 47,253,454, forward strand.
GGCTAGGTGCCTCCCGTGTGCATGGTCCCTCTCCGGAGCTACCCCCACATGTGTATTCCCACTGTAAGCCTCTCCGAGCATGTGTCTTTCCCTTGGCAAGCCACCTTGCCACCCCTGGGGTTGAAATATTCCACCTGCGGCTGGACACCCCAGTGTTCTCTATATGCATCCTTCAGGTCATGTGTGTATTTTCTATGCCCCCCGGGTTGGTGTTAATTGCATATTTCCTCTAAACTATGGGATATGCTTCCCAGTGTACCTTGGTATTCCTGTGTTAAATAGGAGTCCTTCGTCCGTGCTAGTCTCACGACAGGGATCTCAGATTTACGCAGGGCACTGGAAGACAGCTGTGAAGGTGGCGTGATTAGACTGGTAACCCCATTCGTCGTCATCCGACGTAACTCGGAGGGACTACGAAAGGGAACGTCGCGGTTACGTATGTAACCCTCGTTCCCTGAGTTCCCTGAGCTCAGTCTTGGCTCCTCAGCGAAGAAACATAACTGCATGTTGCCGGCGTCCTCCTTTTATACCCACGAGTTGGGGCGGAGTTACATCATGCAAATTCCGCAGACGCATGGCATTTCTTTCCCATTGGCTCGTTTTGTATACTCGAAGTCGCTAGGTGTTTTAAGCGAAACCCCATTCGTCGTCATCCGACGTAACGTCTCCATTCCCTACTCAGGGAACAAGGGTTACATTCGTAACCGAGACGTTTTATGCTATAGCTTGTCTATGGTGAAGGTGCTCGGGCGCAACTATTGTTTTGTTTATTTTGAAGGAATAAATGCTCGGGCGCAACTATTGTTTTGTTTATTGTGAAGGAATAAATTACACGAGTCCGAGTCACACCGACCCCTTGTCTTCTTCCATCACCATTACCTTGAACCATCTAAGTGTTACAGTATCTTCTATATAGTATGAATATGGGTAGTATGAGTAAAATTCGGATGTACTACATCCGCCATGTTGTTACTGTCACGTGACCTACCAGCGTTAGTTGCGTTGCTTCACTACCATTCATAAATCCTCTCCCATGGCCTCATGGGATAGTAAAGTGTTAGCGAATGCGCACTTCAGAATCTCGGCAGAAGTAGTTAGCGTACTAACTCTGTTAGCGTACTGTTTTTTGCATACTATATAGTAGGAAAGTATTTGATTTCAGATGCAGCTCTAGATTGTTGTTTGAGTTTAGTTAGTTTAGCTCCTTATCATCGTGATGTCATTAAAAATAACTTCATTAACTGCACACAGGAGTCACGTGGGAGGAGTTTGCTTTGTCAGAGACTCTTATGGGTTATCAGGGATTTGGGGGTACGGATGAGGAGACGCCCCATGAGGTTTAGAACTGAACATCTTGAAAAGGCAGTTGTAGGAGAGAGTGAAATGTTTGTCAAGAAGTGGAATCATTGTTAGTTGGTATCTGCAATAGCAAACTTATTCTTGTAGGTTGTAGGGAACATGATAAAAAGTATGCTGCCCATGCAACTGCATTTCACATGCACTTTTGAGTTCAAATTGCTGAATACACTGCACAAAGCACACACACACGTCTCCATCTCTTGTTTCTCTTCTTTTAACATGCACTCATGGCTCTCATTTTTACTGATAGCATGCAGGTGTGCCATCAATTACACACTTTCCTTCCATCTCACGCACACGCCCCACCGCCTCGCTCTCTCTCTCTTTCTGTCTGTCTCTCTGTCCCCTGTGTTGTTGGTGTCTGGGGGTAAAGGCCCTAGTGCCTCTGTCTGGAGCCTGGAGAAACTCTACACCCGACAGAGACGGAGAGACAGAGCAGGAGAAAAGGGGGGAAATGGGGTAACTTGATCTCTTTGGTTTGTCTATTCAATACAGAGGTCACTTGCTCAGGCACAAAGCATTAATCCTTGCACACACACACGCACGCACAGACTCATAAACACTCATTTGTCCTAAAAACCCAGAGCAGTAACATGCAATGCGGTGATGTAATTCCCAGCAACAGTACACGGATACTATTGGCACTGCCATCATGAAAATGGTGCCTATGGAAATATGGGTGGTTTCTGTCAAAGGAAAAAATGGCTACTGGCTGTTATACCCTCCGGCACAAAGATATTGTGGTGGAGAGAGAGAGAGAGAAAAAAAGACAGAAATGGTGGGACTGGCAGACAAACAGTGTTTCAATTGAAATCAAGGAATCTGTCTTCAGGCACTGAACTGAATCCATGCACTTATAGTTTTGAGCTTTTGACTTATGCTTATAAGTAAAAAATTACATACTGATTTTATTTATTGCATTCTATGTAGTATTTTGGGCTTTTTGACACTTTTGCTAGAGCATCTTGGCTTAAAGGGATAGGACACCCCAGTGTTCTCTATTAATGATCTTCATTAATGAAAAAGTATCAGTTAGTAATACCATGTTTTTTGGACATTTAGCAAAGCAATTGTATGAATTTTTTTTTAACATATGCTATGGCAATTGTTCCTATTTAGAGCATGGTGCTAGAAAGGTCATGGGTTGGATTCCCAGGGAATGTGTAGCGTCTGCCAAATGCGTAAATGAATTCTTTGAAATGTTTTGGAGCACCATGTAAATGCCATGGTGCACGTGGTAATCATTCAGTGCCATGGTTTTATTATCTCTGACTGTACCATGCACCGCCAGAGTGCTTTTCATTGGAGAGCACAGTTACAATCAGAAGGCCACTTCAGCTTGGGCTTGGACAGTGAGCAGTTGTCTTCAGGATTCATTAATAGCGAGAGGTCTGTGCGAGTGTGTGTGTTGTTTCTCTGTTTGTGTTTATGTGAAGTGTTCATAGTAGGGCTGGGTGATACATTGAATATTCATGATTTATTTATGATAGTTTTGCTGGAGATGTAAATAAAAAAGTAGTATTCCCCTGGTCATGTGATCTCTGCATGTCAACAGCCATGAGGTCACACAGGTCCTGTTCCAAATGGAATCCTAAGACCTCGTAATCTTGTTCCGAGTCTACGCTTTTGTGACATTACTCCATTTTGTCTGTCGGGTAGAAGTCTGCTACGGAGCTCGTCAAAAGTGTGCATTGAGGGCACATATTGACTGCAATGGGGGGGCGCTTAACGAGTACCCTTCTGAAACCTAAAGCCCGGGACACACCAAGCCCGATCGGCCATCAAGGTTTTTTTGAGCAGATTCAGCATCTAGAATCGGCGTCGGGCCGTCAGTGAGAGAGAGAACTCTGATTGGCTGTTCTGCTTATGCCGAGTTCACACTGCACGATTTTCAAAGTAGTCGGGTCACTGTTCTTTTCACACTGCACGAGTATCTAGGGTAACATTCAGTTTCTGCTGTGTTCACACTGCACGATGGATCGGCGATGGGGGGTTTCACACTGCATGACTTAACAAATAGAGAATCGCCTAAAACTTCTGTCTGGTCAGCAAACTACGTTTCACAACCAAAGACACGACCGGAGTTCTCGCATACTAAAAGCTAAGAAAATACATACATATCAAGATTGTTCAAGATATTGAATATCATCAATGGCTGAAAAATATCAAGATGCATTTTCTTAACTCTATTACCCAGTCGAAATGCATGCTATTGTATCGTGGCACGCAAGAAGTGATAAGGAAATAACGCAAGAGTGCGTGAGAGTTCTCGCGCGAGACTAAAATTGTTATTAAAAATGATTGCCCGCAAGAAGCTTGTGTCCAAATTGCCTGTGCGCTGATTTGCAGCGAAAAGGAGGGGAAAAACTGTATATGCAGGAGGAAATCCCACTCCTCCCACTTTTCAAATAGCCAATAGCGTTTAGTTTACCTCACAGACTGCAATTCGTACTTGACGTTTGAGCAACCGAACACACATCTCCATCCCATATTGCTTCATGATGTGTAAACGGTCGATTTGGCCAGGTGTTATTTATAGCATAGAGGGCGGGACGCTTTAAATTCTAGAGGGCATTTGATTGGACAGAAGATGTGAAGATGTGATTGGACAGAAGATGTTTTAATTTTACTGTCTTAGTACAGTAAGCCATGTTAAGCGTTTTTCACATTAAGTGTTTTAGAATGTCCCTGAAAAGATGATGTCCGCGGTGATATCCTACAAATCCGTGATCCATTTTAGCGAGAGACTGTAAGTTTTGAATGCTTAAATCTTTCTAAATAAATGTTGTTATTGTTTTGGAACACACCAGCTTATTCATAACCTTAAGGCTAACATATTCATACTAAAAGCTGTACATAAAAAAATACATAAATATCAAGATTGTTCAAGATATTGAATATATCGAATATCACCAATGGTTGAAAAATATCAACATGCATTTTCTTTACTCTTATTACCCAGTCGAAATGCATGCTATTGTATCGTGGCAGTGCTGCAGGGCATAAGCTTGTCAGCCTAGCGTGGCCTGGTGATCCCCGATTTAGCCGGGGGTTTTCCTGCGCGCACGGCCCCTGCGTGTAGCCTGGCCGTGGGCCAGATCTGCTGCCTGTGTCAGAGTCCCCCGAGGTCTGAAAGGACAAAGCTGGTCTCCATCCAGCTCTCTTAACCCCCAAATGCTGGCTCTCACTCTGATATCATTTCACTTTGATGGCCTGCTCTATCTCCGGCTCGCACAACCCTCCGCACGCGCTCGGTTTCGCTCCAACTGCAGCTGTGTGGCAGTGTGTGTGTCTCGCACTGTGTGTGGCCTCACATCAAACTCCTAAGTATTTTGGTTAATGAATTCTTTGCCCTCACTGTATGCCCGTCTGAGCAGTACCAGCATCTAAGCTCCAGTACCGCCCGTGCACCACCCACAGCGAGAGAGAGAGAGTGTGTGTGTGTCTGGGAGCTCAGGGTGGTTCTGGTCATGTGTGGTCTTCCATAGTGTTTTAATTAGGTTCTTCTCACTCAGATGGATCATTACCTTTAATGAGTCCAAACCATAGAAACACACATGTATACGCATCTATACAAAAATACGTTTTTATTGAGACCCGTTACAAGAAATGCACCTTAAAATTCTTCTGTTTATATGTATATACGCATCTGTGCCAAACTATTTGAAACATTTCAGCAGTGTACATTCCCTTTTTTTTCTTCTTTTTTTTTACTATTTACAGCACTGTTTACTGGAGATTAATTTTTTTAAAGAATGTAATATTTTTATTCAGCATGAATGCAGTGAATTTAAGGACTGTAACAACATTCATTATGTTACAAAAGATCTATTTCAAATAAAGGCTGTTCTTTATATAAACAAATGTTATATTAATCAAAAAATGTATCATGGTTTCCATAAGCAGCTTTCAAGTTACTTGAGTTGCAAACCATCATATTAGAATGATTTCTGAAGGATCATATGACAAGAGAGGAAGTAAAAATACTTATATATAATATTTTATAATTGTAATAATATTTCAGAATAGTATGCAGCATTGATGAGCAGGAGAGACTTATTTAAAGAACATTGAAATATCTTACGACCCCAAACGTTTGAATGGTAGTGTAAATTTAGACTCTTTCTGTCATTAGTATGTATCACTGTTACTGTAATATCAGTGTTTACATGCACAACAAAATTCTCTTTGCTATCAAAAATCAGCTCATTATAAAAACCTGACAATGCAAGAAAACATTGTAACATTTATATTATAAGTCGTCACACTGAATAAGCAAGCAGAACTGTGGTAAAGGTGTTTACATGCATAGCCAAATCGGGGAAGTAAAATGACCTTACACGTCTGAGTGAGTGTGAAGTTTGTTTGTGTGTGTTTGTGTGTGTGTGTGTGTGTGTGTGTGTCTGTCTGCGAACAAAAACTTTAAGACACCCTGATCCCTCATGAACTCTGCGTCCAGACGTTCTCCCTTCCCCCACGGCAGTGAAACCCCCATCCGCACTCAACACATCATCACATAACCACACACAGACACACACAGATTCCTGCAGTCATCCCTCCTCCCTCACTCAACATGTATTTAGAAAACACTCATGCTTTATCTGTGTGTGTGAACTTTGATGATTTTGTTTTAAAATAAAGCAATAAGCCGTACATTACAGTAGTTTGCCAACAAAAAAAAAAGGAAAAGAGTTGTCACAATACCAACATTTCAGTAGTTAATGCAAATTTCACAATATCTGTTTGAGTGCAGCAAAAACTAATATGTTTAAACACAATCCTTTATGTCAAATCAAATAAACAATGGTATCTTGCTTAGGGCTTGATATTGACACAAATTTTACAATTCGATTCACAAGCTTGCAATTCGATTCAATTTCTATTCGATAGAGAAAAATCTCTCAACTTATGCTGTAAACTATAGAGGAAACCCCAGCTGGTACATTACTATAATATTAGAGGTTAAAATTAATTGATTTGTATAGGCTACGTACGTTAAAATTACGTTTTTATAATAATAACTTTTTGATGACATACACTTGTTTTGAAATATAAACACTGTCATAGAGCATGATGGATTTAGTCAAACATACATTAAATATTGAAGAACATTAAAAAATACAAAATAAATATGCAATATATTGCATATCTTTAGCAAAATGCTCCTCTCTAGAGTTATTTTTCTAGCTGACTATCGAGTTTATGGAGACTGAATGGCTTTTCTGAGGTAAATGCTGCATTACGTAACATTGTTTACCGGCTGTTATATTAGCGTCTCTCTGTGGTTGAAACACAGATCACATAAGAGATATGATACAGATTAAGTTGTATTGTATCTTTCAACACCTTGAGATGTTCATTCATGTTTATTTCATGCTGTAACTAGTAGTAAAGCGGAAGAGATGTCTTCACTTGAACTGCGAGGCTACAGCGATCTGTCACGCCACATTAAAGAGCGCCAATGTGGTATTTATTGTTTAAATTTCATAATAAAACTTCATAATATAATAAAAAGAATTTGAAAGCTGAGTCTCTGTTTCATATCAAAAGTAACAAAGCACAGAGCTTATTGGGGCGATACAATGATCCGTTCATTCATCACCTGAAAATGGCTAAAAGATTCTTGTGATTTACAAATCGATATCGGTTCATCAAAATGAGAATCGATTAAAATCGAAATTTTTAGCCCAGTCCTAATCTTGCTTTTTAATTAATATAGTTTGTTTTACCATATATTTAATCTAGCATAAGTTTTTAAGTAATAATTCAAGTTAATTGATGAATATGTTGAGACCAGTGAGTCGTTTTATTCACCATGAAGTGCATTTGACTAATCACACCTGCACCATTCACTGCATTATATTCTACAGTATACTTCATTACTTTTAGCAAGTGCCATTTCTATAAAGCATGGCGCTGCCAAGGTCAAGGCCAACTTATACCTTGAATGCAGTTTCAGTCACTTTGGATAAAAGCATCTGCCAAATGCATAAATGTAAATGTAGTCATCATCTTTCTTTTAGTTAGATTCACTCTTGTAAATGGTGCTGCACTTCTGGGTCTTTTTGCAGAACATCTGAAACACGTGAAATCTCTGTGTGAAAATGTGAACGTGCACTTGGAAAATGCTGCGTGGACTCTTTTGGCTTCTTTATTAAGTGTTAAAGCGAGTCATGATGTAATGCTATTGTAATGAATCCGTCCTACTGGATATTCATAAAGTTTTCCCTTTTTGTGTTCCACAGAAGAAAGAGAAACATTTGGGTTTGGAACGACATAAGGGTAAGTAAATTTCATTTTTGGATGAACTATCTTTTTCAGGAGGGTTTGTACACGGTTTGAGTGACTGAAATCAAATGACACAAAGGGAATTTGAAGGTTAAGGTAAAAGCCAAAGAAAGAGAAACTTCCAAAACTTCAGAGCCTGTCTGTCTCTCTCACACTCTCTCGCTGGAGTCAGACAGGAGCGGGACGGGACAGGGGTGGAGATCAGACAGGCCGACGCCCCCTCTGCTATAGTGGGAGGGACACATACGTCTCTGTCTATAAGTCTAAGAAGTGGGCTGAGACAGAGACACCACAGTGTTTTTCAGTAGTTTGATGGATGTGGCCTGAAGTGACTCAGTCTCTGGTCAGTGTTTTCGTGGTTGTGTCTCTCTTCCGCTCTATTTTTACATTTTTGGCAGGCCTTTGAACCCAAAAGGTGACTCACTCTTTTTCTATGGTCCTGTGTGTGTGTGTGTGTGTGTGCAGTGAAGACAGAAGCGAGGGAGTTGAACACACTTTTGTAAACAGGAACCATAAATATGCATCCGTGCACACAAAAACTCCCTGAATCCGTGAGGAAAGTCTGCGAGACTCACGTGCCGAGAGACACACAGACCAGCTGCATGTGCTTGTGTATGTGTATGTGACCCTTTTCTTTCTTTCGCTGTCCCTCATTCTCTTTGGACTTGTTGCCTTTCCTTTCCAAACTTCCAGCAACTATCAAAGCACTGACTGAACATCTCCAACACACACACACACACACACACAAAGATTGAACATTCAGAGCATTTCACATACTAACTCTTTTGTATGTGAGCTAAGAGAATCCAGATGCACGTGCCTGTTCACCTCTCTCTCTCTCTCTCTCTCTCTCTGTGTGTGTGTGTGTGAGAGCGGTCTGTTGCTGACTCAGCTGATAGTGAGCACTTAATAGGGTCTGTAGATCAGATCCGACAGCAGTTTATTAGGTCTGTGGGATTTCTGGGCTCACATTCAGGCCTTGTTTTCAGGAGCAAGACTCTGAACGCTAAACAGCGTGCTTACCGTGTCATGGACCTGTCAGACAGCAAAACATGCTGTCATTTATTATTGCAACGTTTATTAACCAAACTACTGAAATCCTCTGTATAAAGCTGGTATTCTTCTTGAGTGAGCTTAACACAATTCAGTGCTAACTAGGCATAGGTGTAAAAAGGGTTCAAAACATAATATGTGGCTTATTGACATGCATTAACATCATCTGATACAGTAAATTACCTCATAAAGTCATGAAATCAGAAACTGTCCTGTTTGAATACCTTGACCATTGGTCACATTGTGGATACATGTTAGTAGTGAGAGGTAAACAACGATGCGTCTCCGTTTACCACTTGTGACCGGATTACATGAGACGGATGTTAATACCAGGTGTAAACAGGGCCAAGGTCACACACACATACTGTACACACAAAAAATGTGTGTGTGAATCTGTCAAAGTCTATTAATAGTCACGGACACATAGTGCATGGGAAAGACAGGGAGAGGTACTCATGACAAATTGTTACAAATCTTTTTTTGCATGTTTATGTGTGTCTGAGTTTGTGATTAAGAAAAAAGTTAAAAATATATAAATTTTTTATTATTATTGTAAAAATTCAGAAGGTTTTATGTTAGGGTAAAGGTTAGACTGTGGGTTAGGGTTCGGTTATAACAATTGTAACTAGCTGCTTATAAAACAATAGAAGTCTATCCAATGTCCCCCATTTAGATAATTTAATAAAGTGTGTGTGTGCGTGTGCGTGCGTGCGTGTGTGCGTGCGTGCGTGCGTGTGGTCCTGGTAAACCCTTCATTATGGGGACAATAAAAAAGATGGCAATATCTGAAATCCTTGTCCTTTTTCATTTTTTTTCAATCCCTGTGAGGAAAACAGCTGATAAATCATACTAAGTGATCTTTTCAGAAAATATAAAAATGCAGAAAGTTTTCTGTGAGAGTGTTTAGGCTTAGGGGATCAATATATACAGTGTAAAAATCATTATGTATATACGTATATAAAACATGAAATCCTGACGTGTGTTTATTTTATTGTGTATTTAAAGAACACACTCACACCTGTTTGCATGTAAACTTTAAGTATTTACACCTTTTACATTCTCATAACTCTCAAACACACAGACACACACATTCTCCATCCTACACACACACACTTTTCAACTAGCTCTGCAAGCTGTGGCCTAGGGCCAGAGGGTAAAGGTGAAAGATCAGATCAGAGAGTTGACCACATAAAAAAGCCATGCTACTGCAGGGTCGAAAAGGTCACCTTCATAAAGGTCAAAGTTCATCCTGCCCTGTCATGCTTCAGCATGTGTCCTGAACAGGTGTCCTAGCAACCGAGCTGAAGTGTTTGCTGAGTAAACACACATCCGGGTGCACGAGCCCGAGCTCAGCCACACACACACACACACACACACTCTTTGATGTTCGGGATCCCGGTGGGTCAAGATGTGCTGGAAATATGGAGCAGATTTTTTAAGGACTTTTTTTTTTTCTTTTCTTTTTTTCTTCCTGCTCTTCCATCTATGTGAGATCAGAATAAATCTGCGTCTCTGGTCTTTGCCATAGCACAACAAGGATCCGTGGGGACGGAGGCACATATGTGCTTGAATGCTTGCTCTTTTTATTTGATCTGAGCAGTGTCGTATAAAGATGAACACCCTCACAGATGATTTATTCAGTTGGGACTGTACATTTCTCTTAGATTTGGTTTGTGCATTTACTAAAGGCAATATTAATTTCCACCCTGTTTCGGTTGAGTTATTATTCAGGTTGCTAGCTGCATTGTGATTAGCACATTTTGGACTACAGTGCCGTTTGAAATCAAGCTTGAGTCTTAACATGATCATTAGGTGGGTGTTTAACCAGGGGTCTCAAACTACCAGCCCACAAGTGTTGGTTTATCCAGAAATTCAACCTGCAAATTAATTTATTTTCTTTGGTTGGACTTTTACTGTAATCCTATAATTCTCAGGATTATCAAACAATAGTCTAATATGTGATAATATAAATATAATTATTTAACTGGTCCCTAATGGAGAACTCCACATGGCTAGTGGCCCGCAGGTAACTTGAGTTTGAGACCCCTGGGTTAAACTGTGTGAAGTCTGGTTTGAAGTTTCCCTAAATGCTGTGTGCTTGTGCATGCATTTGTGTTTGCACATCTGCTTAAGAAGGTGTGTAAATGCCTTGTGCAAAACGTGTGTGGATTTGTGAGTTGTCGTCATGGCTTCTGCTGGTCTGCTGAAGTTCCTGCTGATGTTTATTCCTGAGCCGGTTTATTTATCTGACACGCCACATGAACTAGACAGTGAATGTGATCACGTTTGAGTGTGTGTATACAAGCTATATGATTCCTCTTGCTGCTTACAGTTTTTGTTCATGCCTGTGTAACCAGCATTACTAAAAATATCCCTTAAACCCGCTCTGCACCTCCTGCTGGATAACCTCCCCCCCGCTGTGGATCGCTCCACCCTGTCATGAAATGCACGCTACGAACTCCCTGCACAACCAAAAGAGGGATATTCCCAATCAGCCTGTTTTGCTCTCCAATCTGCAAATGAGGTGAAAAATGTTTTTTTTGTTTTTGCATATTTTCCACATTTTCATTTGCAACACTTGCTAATATATGCATGTATGCGTTTCTGCGTGCAACCGTAGCGCATACTTAGGTGTGCATCCAAAGTTGTCTCCCAGAATGTGTTTTGATAAACTGCTGGGTTGTTTCAACCCAACTTTGGGTCAATTATGGAAAAACCCAGCCGCTGGGTTACATTTTTAAATGACATTTGTAACCCAACTTTTGGGTTTGTCCATATTTGACCAAAAATTGGGTAAAACAACTCAGCATTTTTTTTAGAGTGTATAGAGTGTAAGGTATATTTCCATGCATGTGATTCTTTTTCCCCGTATGCGAGTGTGTGTTTGGCCAGCTGTGTGGAGGCACATTTTTCAAGCTCCAGGCGGAGGGGGGTTGGAAAACAGAGCAGGCGAATTTCAAATTCCTATTCTCCCTCTGAACATGTCCGGGGCTAAACTGCAAACCCAACAAAACTCACGTGGCTCTCTGTTTTTCTGTTCTATCCATCTGCTTCTTGTATGAACAGAAGTTATTTGACTTTGAGTTTTGACTTAAGAAATAGCAGATTTGGTTCTTCTCTGCATTGGTTTAATACTATAATCTTGGGATTTTTCGTACTATGATGTCATAATAACATGATGCCAGCCCCGCCCCCTTTTTACTCCCACTAGTCTAAACAGGAAGCACTTTGGCTCCTTTTTTTCAGTGTTACAAATAAACTGTATGTTTCTTGTACTCTTTCTTTCTTTTCACTCCTGTTTCTTCTCTAACACAGATTGGGGAAATGTAATGTTTCTCAGATTCAATCTAAATAACTGATGAGTTTAATTTCACCCATTGACACCTGGTACGAATATCAGTCTTGGGTGCTACCACTCATAAATGAACAGCAGTAAATACAGGTACACTATTGTTCAAATAATTGAGTTTATTAAGGGTTTTTAGTGATTATGAATTATTACTCCTGTGATCAAAGCTGAATTTCCAGCATCATTACTCCAGTCTTCAGTTTCACATTATCCTTCAGAAATCATTATATGCTGATTTGCTGCTCAAGAAACATTTCCGTCAGAAAGCTTGTATCTCTAAAAGCGCTACTTTTTTTTTTCAAGAAACAAAAAAAATGCTGTATTTTTTAAACAATTAAACACTGCGTTATCAAAGTTGATCAAAAGTTACAAAAATCAGTAAGTAAGTGCATCGCATTAAGTTTTCATCAACTTACAGGTTATAAAGTTTATTGTAGCTATGTGTACGCTCAGTTTTTTCTGTCATTTGGCCAATATCTCATGTTATTAAAGATGAAATGCTTCGCACAGGCTATTTAAGACAGTATTGTATATGAATCGACGACAAATACAGACCAAGACACTCTTCTCCACTGCTCAAATATATAAGACATTAGCCATTATTTAGTGTTTCTTGAGCGTTAAGAAAACCCTTCAAAGAACCAGTTATTTATTTACCATTGCATTGCAAACAAGCAGAGACGTTCTAAATTGCGTGTTGCACTTCATTCACCATAGAGGTGGGCGGAGTTATGAGGTTTGACTGACAGTTTGATTATCCAACGGAGCTGCAAGACCCAGACAGATGTAAAGGGTGGCCCATAGTAATGATTTATGAAAAAAAGACGAAATATGGAGATACGAGGTTTCCGTCTAACTTTTTGAACTGTAGTTTAAAAAGAAATTTGATCACACACACCACATTTGGAGATAGTTAAACATCTTTCAAAGAAAGCAATCATTTGATCTCAATACAAATCATTAAACATGCAGTGACAAACTGACGTAGTAAGTTATGTACATAATTAGAGACAATCTCCTCAATAAAATATGATCACAGGAGATGCATGACAGATCTGTCTCAATTGACCATTTGTGAACTGATAGATGTTAATGTCAGATGTAAACAGATGTATTTTTGTAGTCATCTGAAACTGTAAATGGTGCACTCACATCCTATCAGTGTTGAAGGTGTGTGTATGTTCATCAGGGCTGGCTAACTGTGGCAAACTAGCACATTGAATAGCACTTAACCTTCATCTCACATTCACAGTAGGAATGTGTGTGTCACTCTGTGTCTGTGTGCATTTTGCTGGCACGCATTAATAGATTATTGATGCACTCTTGTGATGGTTGACAGTCAGATGGAGGTGGAAATGGACCTATAATTTCATGCTGATGCCAGACAGACAACACAAATACTCATTTATATCCTGAGTGCAAACGATTTCTCATGGAGATAGAAAATTAGACAAAAGCAAGAATGGATAGGAAGTGATGATAGAGTTTTCTTCATAACACCCCTCTCATACCATCTCTCTCTCTCTCTCTCTTTCTCTCTCTCTCTCTCTGTCTCACCCTAGTTCTCATTTTGAACAGATGGGTTGAGGTATCAGTTTTTAATGAAAAAGGGAGTGTGAGAGTCACGTGACCGTCTCTCACACACATACTGGCATTTCAGATTTTTGTAGAGCTCACATATAGTCACCTAGTTTGGAATAAGATAAATGGTTCAATTTTCTGTAAAGGAATTATTATTTGTGTATTATTGAATATTGTAACTTTTGTCTTTCAGAGCAAGCACATAATACTGAGATTCTATATGAAAATGTATTAGTTCCGACTTTAAAAAATCTGACTTGAAGGATTTCAGTCAAACGAAAGTGTTTACATGACATTTTAAAAATGCTAATTATTGCTTTAGTCTGACTGCAAATCTATCTATCTAAAGTTTGGTGTTATTAAGATTTCTAAAATATTTTTTAAAAATAAACCTTTGGCTCACCAAGGCAAAAAAATTGCTGCTTAATATTTTGGGGAATCGTATTTTTTTTTAATCTGTATTCTAAGATAGAAAATGTATTTGCAAAAATATATTATCGACATTACTATTAAAATTATGATGTATTTTTGTTAAACCGAACTTTTATTTTGAGGGGTTGTCACGAAGACCTTTGAGTTTCTGTTTGTATATGATATGACGATAGTTACATTTATCAAATGAAATGGTGAAATGCTGGTGAAGTGACTCTCAGAGCAGCTCTGGAGATAAAGTTCATGTGTTCATGTCCTCCTATAGTGTGACGGCAGATGCTGAAAAGTATGCGTTTAGTAGACGAGACTGCGCCTATTTCAATAGCAGTCTTTTTGTGCTTTAATATTCACAAACACTAGACCATATCGTGATTGATTACTTGTACAGCCCTGCTTTTGATTTCTTCATCCACAATTTGCCAAATTCGATGGCATTCCACGTTATACTGTAAATTCAATTTTCATGACTCTACTCTGCGATTCTGTTCGCGTTTTACAAGTCTCATAAATCATACGGCCCTAAGTGTATTAGTGGCTGTACTGTTGTTACTAATGAGCTCATAATGATTCTAATGGGTTAACAGTGTTCATATGAATTGACTGACAGTTTTCTGAAAGGAAGTCAACTTCATTTAAAGCTATGTGAAAAGACTGAAATGGTGCATTGTGGGATGCATTGTTAGGAATGTGCTGATTGGTAATTGCACACAGCTGTAGCTCATTAGATGTTAATTGCCAATTAATCAGCATCTCCTTGTTGTGTATTTTAAATGAAGAAGAGAAATGAGAAGTTGGAAATGTAGAAAAGAGGAAACGATTTGTGCTGTGAGCAGAAGAGCGTAATTCTCACTTTCCTTTCCTCCTATCACAGTTTCCTTTCTCTCTGTCAACGCTTGCTTTCTCCACTCCCTCACTGACATCTCGTCTGTTTGTTGGGAAGTAAAATTTTTCATTATGCTTTCAAGTTAGTTAATTCATGCACACAATGCCCTCATCAGTTATAGTTCAATTCGTGTGAATATATATGATGATGATGGACAAAGCTGAGCTACAATCACTTCATGTAGAATTGTAAGTGTAACTTCACAAAAATCAGACTAGTACATATTAATTCAGACTTAAAGGGTTAATTCACCCAAACAATTTTAATTCTGTCATTAATTACTCACTCTCATGTCGTTCCAAATCCATAAGACTTTCGTTCATCTTCGAAACACAAATCAAGATCTTTTTGAAGAAATCTGAGAGATTTCTTTCGCTCCATTGGCAGCAACACAACTGACACTTTGACGCTTCAAAAAGTTCATAAAGATCGTAAAACTAATCCATATGAATTGAGCAGTTTAGTCCAAATTTTATAAAGAGACTAGATCGCTTTATATGATGAACAGATTGAATTTATACTTTTATTCACATATTCATCAACTCACACATCAGTTGTTTTAAAAAATAAAGTGGTAGTTGCGTAGCTGTCAACGGAGGGACAGAAATACACAACGGTGAGTAATTTTAATTCTGAGTGAACTATCCCTTTAAGGCTTTTACACGGCCTTTAAAAAAAGATGATTTACTTGCAAAGAGGTTGTTAATTAAGGATAGAGCAGTGCAAACTAAATTAGATCTGACATGCTGACGCATGTTATTTGTCATTTGTGTAACAAATGTTTTTTTCCCACTTACGTAACTCTACAAAGGACTTTGATAACACCAGCATTCCCTGACATACATTTACACACTCTCCCTCCTCTTCTGTCTATTGGCCGAGAGTCAAATATTTCACTTCTCGTTGCCGGCCACATTTCTCCAGTAATAAATCAATACAATGGAAATTATGTAATGCTTAGGCCAACGGCACTGACGACGATAGTATATGTGGCTTTATTTGGCTTCTGAATAATCTCTCTCCCTCCCTTCCTCTCTCAGGAAGATTTTTAAAATAACTTTTATCTTTATTGGATCATGGGAATGGAATTCATGACAGAAAGCTAAAAATAGCTTGGAGCGGGATCAGTGTATCAGGAGACAGCTTTTTTATGTGTGTGTTTCTACTTTATTGCAGATCAATGTGCAGATCAACTTTGCACTAAGTTAGCAGGTTCTCCATCCAGCCAGATTTTTTTGGGTCTCGCAGTGGAACGTTTTCAGCTTCACGTGGATATCCTCTGCTGTCCCCTTTCAATGGTGTGTGTGTGTGTGTGTGCTTGAGGCTGATTCAAGGTGACTAAAGGAAAAAAGTTACAGCACAAAACAGCTGTTTCTTTATTCTTTTTCCCACGCATTAATCACACACAAATGCATATCTCAGACATTCACACACATTTCACTTGTGATGTAAGGCAAGGCAAGGCAAGTTTATTTATATAGCACATTTCATACACAATGGTAATATAAAGTGCTTTACATAGAAGAAATTAAAACAAAAGAAATCAGAAAAATTAAAACAGTTTAGAATAAAAGATAAAATACAGAAATAAATGTGAAATCGGAATAATTAAAACATTAAATTAAATGTATGCATTCAAACAAGATCATACATAAACACCCCTTGCTTTTTGTTTTCTGCTGAATTTAGTCATCCAACCACAGAAATTCTGATCTATATTTAATTGATCAAATTAGCACTAAATCGATCATTTCTGACATTCTCACTGACCAATCGCAGCTAACAGCTATGTTGGTTTTTAATGGTTGATGCCTTTATATCGAAAGCGTGTGATAGGCAACATAATGCAGATGTACACCACCATCAAAAAATTTGGGGTCAGTAAGTAGCACAACTGTTTTCAATATTGGTTATAATAATAAATGTTTCTTGAGCAGCAAATCAGCATATTAGACTGATTTCTGAAGGATCATGTGACACTGAAGACTGGAGTAATGATGCTGAAAATTCAGCACAGAAGCACTAATTTAATAACGTACCCGACCCGACCTGTTTGACCGCGACCCGAACCGCACCCGCATTAAATCTCCTACATCAGGTAGACAAAAATGATTTATTTTCTCATGTAACACAAGCAATCAATCCAACATTAGGCATTCTTGATGCATTTTATAGACACGCAACCCAACATGGTAATAATGAACAGAAAAAAAAGATGAGAGCGTTCATCCGTTGTGTAAACAATACACAACTTTTGCCTTCAACATGTCAACAATCATGGCCATTTTGACCAAATGTGCATAAATCATACCATAGGCTATACAGATGCTTAAGGGTCTCCATAAATTAAAAGTACCCCAAATGTGAGCCTTTATAATATGGGGAATATTTAGCAGATTCACTCTGATATTAAGAGTGAATTAAGGTTTTGTCTTCTGAAACTCTGCAGTATGTACGTGGCTGTTGGTACAGCATGAAACAGCTTTTATTCAAATTGCGAATATATTATTATACAGAAAGCGAACAAAGAGCGCTGCCTTTATAATGACTGACGCTGTCAATCACTCCAGTTTCAGCACGATTGGCTACGATGCTCAACGCTACAAATCGCGGTGTAATTGGAAACATTTGACGGTCTGCAGACTGTGAACACAAATAAGCTTGGGAGTGTTTGAAAGCCGCTGCCTATCAGTGAGTACCGGATTGAGTTGAAGTATTCTTGATTATTTGACCCGCAGGCCGCCTGTCCCTATTGATTCCCGACCCGCACCAGCACCGCAAATGAAACCAGCACCAAAACTGAAATATTATTCCATTAAATAAAATATCAGTGGTTCACCCGCATGCAGGACTGATAACACCATAACACATAAATAGAATATTTAAATGAATCGTGCAAGATGATTTACTAAGGTTTGTGCTAGTCAATTTACTGGTATGTGTGCATCCAACAAAAGCATGTCTTAAACCAGACAGTAGTTTGCGCTGCTCTTGGTAGATCGCGTTGGTCATTATTGAAATGATCTGCTTCTTCTGTGGTTTTTAACTTGCTGTCAATAGATCACGTGCAGAACTTTCTTTTCCCATCAGCATTTTTTTTGTGTGGAATTGCACTCTAATTTGCCATGTTTAGTAAATCTGGTTAGCTAACGAACATGCATATAAGTGTATAACTTTTTGTATGATGGGAATCTGCAGAAATCTGTTCCACATTCTGGTGCAGATTCATGATGCACTCGGATTCTGAGTTCACAGAAATATTGGAAGGGAATGAGAGGCTGAAATATAGTAAATGGATCCCTTCCGCTTTCCGATCCCTCTATCTGACACACAGGGAGGGAGGGAGGGATGGTGAGAACGAGGCTAAGAGAGAGAGAGAGAGGTGACAGGGGACGGGGGGAGGGGCTGTTTAGAGAGAGAGATGTGAAAAAAACTAAGAGAGGCAGGCTGGCCTATAGCGGGGGTTGGGCTTAAGCACTGTGTGTGTGTGTGTGTGTATGTGTGTGTGTCTGTGTGAGAGACCAGCTCCTTTCCTCTCTTTGTTTGACTACTGAGTGGAAAAAAAGCAGAGAGAAAGAGTGTGTGTGAGTGAGAGAGAGAGAGAGAGAGAGAGAGAGAGGAGGACTGAGGGAGGAAAGCATAGAGAAGGAGAACAAGGGAGACACACTCTTTTTTTTTTCCTTTGGCTAAAAAAAGAAGGAATTCTGTTTTGTTTGGAGCTAGAATTCTGCATCCTCTTCACTGTGTTAGCTTTTGCATGGTGTGTTTTTGTTTGCAAGCCCTGCTGCTGCTGGTGTGTGTGCATGTGTGTGTGTGTGTGTGTGTGTGTGTGTGTGTGTGAGGGGGGCAGGTAGTCAAGCCTGCAGCTGGTTAAAGGGAAAATAAGAGCCGAGATTTTACCGAACAGACCGAATGAGCAGCTCTCAGTGTGGGATTACCTCAGAGACACTGGGAATAACGTTGGGAAACACGGTAAGACATGCCGCTTCCTCTATCCAGTTTCTTTGTGCTTCCAGCAGGGCATTTAAACAGAACTCGTGAAAGTATCAGGCTGCGTTTGGACAGCTCAGCAGAATAAAAACACACGCTAGAGAAAGTTGCTCTGCTTTTTCCAGTCGGATTACTGCACAAAGGAAGCTTGTTGTATGTACTAAGTCCGGCTCGCTCTGTTTATGTTCTGCCTGTCACACACACACACACACACACTACTGCAAAAAAGAAAAGATAAAACAAATGCCTGTTCTATTTCCAGTGTCTCCTTCCCTCACATCCATATGGAAAAGCAGGGTGTATAGCTGATTGTTCCGGACATGATTTCTGTTCTTTTAGTGACTCTTTGTTGAGTTTGTGTGATTGTTTTGCAGGTGTGTGTTGTCTGTTGTGGTCTAGGGAAGTGGTGGTTGGTTATGGATTATGTGTTAGTTGAGAACTAGAGTAAAGCCCCAGCGGCGTGAGTGTGTGAACCATTGCTTCCTCCTTGCTGTGTGTCCGTCTCACACAACCCACATCCATTACCGGCATCCTGGAGTGTTTCGATCAATCAAGAGTCATTGTGCGTATGTGTGTGTGTTGCTGGGTGTGTATCTGCTGGCTCCGCCCCTCATTAAAGCTCTCCACTAAGATAAAGAAACACAAAACATTGCCGGAAGAGCACACTTCGTCATTGTCATCAGGAGATCTGTAAAACAATCTCACGTCTTCATCTGTCAGTATTCGGTTTCTCCATTCCTCAATGGTTCTCCACCGGAAGAACATCCTCTTTCTCTCTCTCTCTCTCATTCTCAAAATTGTGACTGTCTGCCCTGAAACGCAATTGGCGTAGCGTCGCCGGTGCCTGTTTTCATCAGCGCGTGTGTGTCGCCCTCGGGTCGCTTTTGCTTTTAGCCTACATTTGTGTTTGACTTCCACTAGCTGCTGTTTAAGCTGAGCACAATACAACTCTGTTAGCATTAGTGGTGTGAGGACTGTTATTACCCACAATGCCATGGTGATTAGCAGCGTGCTAATCTATTCATTAGCTGCTAATCTAATTGTCAGCACTGGTAATGACTGGGCTGTTCGTGTATTTCTAAAGTAGTTTTGAACAGTCGTTTATGTTAAAACACTGTTGTTAGTCCTGGCTAACTTGACGTTTGCCATCACTGTCATAAAAAGATTAAATGAAGACAAAAAAAATGCTGAAAGTTTTTGCAATGTTTCCAATATTATTTTGTTTAGAGTAGTAGAATAACTAATTGCTATGGTATTTTGGCTGAAACCATGCTCTCATATTTGGTACCCGGATGAAAAACCAGCCTAAAGATGGTTTGCTGGTCTTATCTGGTTTAAGTGGTTACCTATTCTGGAGTTTTGCCAATTTAGCTTTTAAAGACTTCCCAGTCTGACCAGCTGAAGTGTCCAAAACGGCTCTAAAACCACACTGGGAGACCATCAAATCATCTTAAGACTGATTTAGGTAGTTTTTTTTTCCAGATTTATGTCCTGATCATGTTGGCTTTGACTCAGTCTCTATTATGAGCTCTCTCTTTATCACTCCCTGTGATGGGCGTTTGTTCTTCTGCAGATGTGGTGAGTGTGTGTGTGTGTGTGTGTGTGTGTGTGTGTGTGTGTGTGTGTGTGTGTGTGTGTGTGTGTGTGTGTGTGTGTGTGTGTCCTGAACCCCCCCCCCCAGGACAGGCCTGGCTGAACGGGGGATTGTGCATTCATTGGAATGGAGAGAGAGAGAGAGAGAAGGGAGGTAGGAATGATTGAGTGGGCTGGAGAAGAAAAGGAGTGGGGGATGGGAAATGTTGCTTGGCTGGTGTTTTGCTCTTTGGTTGAAGGAGGAGAGGGGGAGGTGGTTAAGGTATAGACACCCAGCTGGTTAGTTTGAGAAAAAGAGGTGCACAAACATCATGGGATTGAAAGATGTACAGAATTCTGAGATCAAGTCATATGTGCTAGAGAGAGAGAGAGAGAGAGAGAGAGCACAAACACCATGTGATTGGAACTATTGCTTATATGCTTATAAACACTGACATGCGTAGAATTAACCTGATTATAATACTAGTCAGTGCATTGGAACTTCATAAAATAACCTTTATCTATCTATATATCGTTCTGTCATTCTATCTATCTGTCGTTCTGTCATTCTATCTATCTATCCATCCAATCTATAGTTCAATCTCTAGAATACAATCCAGTCTAAAACTCTACTGTTATGTGTTCTTAATTATACTTTAGCAGTGTAAATTATTTTTTTGTCATGGCAAATGCTGCTTCTGTGAGTCGTGTTAGGATGGAAGTGCTGATAGTCCAAGTGGTTTCTTGGTGAGATCATTTTTGATGTGTTTGGTAAATTTAGTTGAAGTCACAGAGATGGGAGGATAGATGTGGAGAGAATATCTGTCTCCCCTTCTGTCTCTGTTTTCTCAGAGTCAGGCATGTTTTTTCTCTCTCTCACACACACACACACACACACACACACACACACACACACACACACACACACACACACACACACACACTCATAAATTCCTTATTATTGTTAGCGTGCAACTTGATCACTCCAAACACACTTGTGTTTCTACGCCTCCTTTGTCTTGCTTGAGTCCCCTGGGAATGAGGTGGTACTGACATGCACATGCATACACTCTCTTGAGTAAACAACGAAAGATGCTTTTCCTGGAATAGAGTTTATTTATATTTAACAGCATCTTTGGTCTTTAGCATCAATGCTAGTGTTTTTTTCTTTTTATTCGAAAAAATGTGTTCGCAAATGTATTCTATATTATCATTTAATGTGCATGGAGTGTTTGTCAGGGAATTAACCCAAAAAACACGTAAATCAAATAGCTAAACACATACAAATTGAGTGACATGAAGTTTAACCCATGATATGGTCTCGAAATCACAATGCACTGCATTGTAAATCTAAGAATACATACCTCATAACGTCCACACACAACTTCATCTATGTTTAATATGCATGAGGAGCAGGATTTGGGGTTTAGTCATTTTTCAATGTGGGCAAGGCTGCCTGGTAAGAACTGATACTTTACAAAACTTTCTCGTCTTTTTGTGCTTGAACGGGCACACACACTCAAAATTGTCAAAATGCCGATATCGGCGAGTATTCTTGTAAACACATTCGCTCAAGTGAAAGTATACAGTTGAGAAAAGGAACACGCTGACTTTTTGGGACTTATATCTTATTCACCGTATCCCCCAGAGTTAGATAAGTCCATACATACCTTTTTCATCTCAGCTAGCCTAGCTTAGCACAAAGACTGGAAGTTAATGGCTCCAGCTAGCATACTGCTCCCAATAAGTGACAAAATAACGCCAACATTTTCCTAGAGTTACAGCACGCACGGAGATGAAAAGGGTATGTATGGACTTATCTAACTCTAGGGGATACAGTGAATAAGTTAAAGTCCCAAAACGTTGGCGTGTTCCTTTAAAGTGACAGCAGCCTAATAAACCTGCTGAGTCAGTAATGTTAATCAAACAGAAATACACAGAGAAAATCAATTATATTTGATTTGTACAGACAGTGTTATTTTACATTTGATTATTCAATTTCTCTACCTGAAAACTTTTAGATTTACCTGAATAACAAAATATCATGTCGTGCAGCCCTATTTTGGAATCTCAAACACCTGTTTCAGTGTAAACCATGTGTTCAATGAAATAATCAAACACCCCAAAATGTAGCTCTCTGCAAAGTGCATTATGGGGTATGACCCTTCTGTGACCCCTGGGAGTGATCGATGGGCGTTTCGCATTACTTAAATGGAGTCATGTGACTGAGCGATAGAGTTGCTCCATCAATGGGTGAAATGGCACCCGGCCAATCGATAGTTGAGATCATAGTGATATGGAGAGAGAAAAAAGGTCATCTCAGGGTCAAAAGTGTGCATTTGAGCTTGCTTTCTGTACCCATTTCTTTATTGTTCTGTCATCACACTTTTTTCCTCCCTGTTCACTCTCTCTCTTTTTATCCTCTGTATTACCATTAAGTGCGCACCGTCCTTCTAACCCAGTTCTCCAATGAGCTTTGACCTCTTGTGTAAGGTGTGTACGCTTGTGAGAGAGAGATTTTAACTGTACTCTGACCTGTTGTGTAAGGTATGTACTCTAAGGTGCGTGCGTGTGTGTGTGTGTGTGTGTGTGTGTGTGTGTGTGTGTGTGTGTGGGTGTGTGTGTGTGTGTGTGTGTGTGAGGAGTGCATGTGTGTGTGAGGAGTGCGATAAGAACTGGAGCCGTTCAGGCTGCACAACAGTGAGATTCTCTGCAGGTCTGTACGAGATTTAGTGCCTTTCTCTGGACTGTGATTTGTGTGTATGTGTGTTTGCTCTGCCTCTCCTGCATTTCACACTCCAGCAACCCGATCCATTTCCTCTAGATGAGGTAGCCTGTATAGACGACCCCCGTGTGTGTCTTGTTGCAGTCAAAGCCATTGTTGATGTTGTAATTGATTTCTCACTGCTCTTGTTTCTGTAGTGTGACACGTCTGGAGCGCTAATTCAACTGGCTTAAAGGGTGTGTGTTTATGAATGAGTATTGGTTTTGTAGATGAAGTTGAATTTGTCTTTTTGTCACATAATAAATTGGCCATTATCTTGCCCTTAGTTTCCAGTTCACATGCATGAAAAGTTTTAGGCCAGAAACTTTACACACATGCACAAACACGCAAGCATTTGTCCAACACGGTGCCTAATTGAAGATTTCCTTCTGCACTCAAATACTTGCGTAGCTTGTTTTCAGGCCTAAAAACTGCGGCTTTTTTAATTTAGCTTACTAAACTCCTATGCTGCATCCTAAATCAAATACTATATAAAAACAGTAAGCCAGAAGAGTAGTATGTCTGAAAACATAGTATTCGAACCGTAGGCAAAAAGTACCTGAATGGTCTACTACTTCCAGCAAGATCTTGGAGTGTGTATTCGATAGACACTTTACTATATCATTAGGCCACAGGAAAGGATTTATAAATGGTACTTCGGGTGTGCAATATCACGATTTATTTGAACGATTAAAAAGCCTCTGAAGAGAGATCGTAGTATCGTGCTACACATTCGATCAGTTGCAGTTCTGGCACCCCGTCCCAAAATACTGTAACGCAACGTACATTCACATCACATGTTTAGCAATGCAGCGGTTGGTGACGCTCACTTCACATTGCAGTTCTTTGCTATTACGAGTTTTATTATTTGCCTACGTTTTGCCTTGCCAGTTAAAATTTTAGTTGCACGCTATTCTGACATAAGCTTTTCTGAGCGTGATTCGCATGCATACTAAAAGCCTGTCACAGTGCGAGTACTGAACTAAGTTCTCGTTTGTGTCTTACTGTGTTTAAACTATCAAAAACACACAAGGTTTGCATAAACAGTCATCTCTTATTATGTGAATGCAGACAGTTGGGAGAAAATTGGATGCGTGCCTGTACTGTAGCCTGTATAAGATCCGTGCATTCGGTCTTAAAGTGACAGCAGCCTAATAAACCTGCTGTTGTCTATGTCATTACTGTTAATCAAACAACAAAATACACAGAGAAAATCACTTACTGCTCTTGACCGAATCACTTCAGTAGCTTTAATAAAAATCAATGCATATTTCATTGATACAGTGAAGTCTATGTAGTGTTTTATTTGAACATTTATTCAATATTTCACTTGAATGCTACTGTTAAATAACCTACTTTGGCCAAAACGGCCTGTCACTCTTTTTTCATTTGTTACCTTGTAAGGGTAAAAATAAAAATAAAAAATTAAACACACATGGATGAATCATTCACAATAAGATCGATAACACACATTTGCACATTTTCATTCCATGCCGACTTAAAACTGATTGGCTTGCTGCTTACAAGACTATCTACTTATTCCCACTATTTGACAAAATAATAATTGGCAAATAACTGGCCATCAGTTACTGTTTAGCCCTGATAAGTGCCTGAATGCACCCCATGATTTGGAAACAGGGCTCTGTTTTATGGCTTTAGCTGATGTTATAATGTGATTCTTTGTTCTATGATCACAATAATACTAATCTGTTTATAGAGACACTTAGAATCTCTTAGCTGTAAGATGACATCATGAATAAGAAAGAATTGGGAGTTTAGATGCTGAAAACTGAATCAGTGTGTGTGTGTGTGTGTGTGTGTGTGTGAGGTGGCGTGGACGTGTTACCACCTTCAGTGTGGCAGGTGCGAGATACGAGGAGTGTGTAGAGCTGATCCCATTTGTTTTTAGCAGCAGTATCACAGGCCACTGTGGACGTTGCTTTCATTGAATGTTTATGTGGAGCCATTTGCTTGCAGCTATAGTGGCGTCCCCTGCTGTGTATGTATGTAAGTGTGTGTGTGTGTGTGTGTGTGTGTGTGTGTGTGTGTGTGTGTGTGTGTGTGTGTGTGTGTAAGTGTGTGTGTGTGTGTGTGTGTGTGTGTGTGTGTGTGTGTGTGTGTGTGTGTGTGTGAGCATTCGTGTGCTCTGGTTGAGAATAAATAGAACAGCAGTGTGATTTCACACCCCTCCTCCTTTCCTCCCATCCCCCTCCTCTCTCTCTCTCTCTCTCTCTCTCTCTCTCTCTTTCTCTCGCTCTCTCTCTCTCTTTCTCTCGCTCTCTCTCTCTCTCTCGCTCTCGCTCGCTCTCTCTTGCTCTCTCTCTCTGTCTCTCTCTCTCTCTCGCTCTCGCTCGCTCTCTCTTGCTCTCTCTCTCTCTGTCTCTCTCTCTCTCTCTCTCTCTTCAGCATCAGTGCATCTGTGTCATGTCACAGGGTTCTGCCGTCCCAGAGTAACCCACCTCCCCCTCCCTCACACTAAACGTTTTTTCTCTCGCTCTCTATACATCATCTCTCCTTATATATTTGCACTTACTGTATACACACACACACACACACACACACCTCTTTGATATGACGACATCTGTCAAACGTGCATATGTAAAATATATTTAGTTTGTCTTTTGCTGTGTGTTTGTCTTCAGCCCTTAAACCCCGATCTCACGCATGCACATACATGCATCAGATATTTCTGTGTATATATATGTACATGTGTGGAAGACTAGAGGGAGCACAAAAGGCTTGTGTGTGTGTGTGTGTGTGTGTGTGTGTGTGTGTGTGTGTGTGTGTGTGTGTGTGTGTGTGTGTGTGTGTGTGTGTGTGTGTGTGTGTGTGTGTGTGTGTGTGTGTGTGTGTGTGTGTGTGTGCGCAGCCTCAGGCTCCTCCCCCAGGGAGAGATGGACAGGTGTGGAACAGATTGAGTTCTGCCTCATCAACACTGTACACACATACACACACACACACATGAATACACCTGCATCACAATCAGTAATATACACCAACTGAACACAAAGCATGCAAGCCAATTAATGTGCACATAGATAAACAAAAAATATACATTTGAATAACGTTGTATTTGCAGTTTTTGTTAAAATCATAATTTTTGCAATTCTAAACATTTAGTTCCAGTCCTCAAAATTGATTGGCTGAGCAGTGAGTATCCCAAGAGTGCTGCTATTTCCAACATATTATTGTTATTGACTCATTTATTCAACTGATTTGTTTAAAACCCTGATTCGTTAAAGGGAAATGGTTAGGGTGAAAAGGAGGTAAATACCTGGAAAATAAACACTTTTCTACTTTGAATCTCTTTCAAAGATTCATGTTTTGCTGTGAGGATTGTCAACTGACCCAATGATGTAATGTATGCTCTCACATGATATTAAACATGATTGCTTCTTCATTTTCGGAATCAAAACGTCAGAACGAAACTCCCAGAATCCCCCTCAACATCCCCACACCTCACTGAATTTCTACTGCTCTTTGTATTCTTCTCAATTTGATTTCTCTTCCTCTTTTTTGAGGAAATGTTTTAGATGTTTTAGAAATGTTTTCTTTTCATCTTGTGGAATGATTTAGGTTTGCTGACAGTGTGTTGACTTAGGCCATTTCCAAGTGTTTATATGAACACTAATTAGTCAAATTTGAGTACATGTTGCAATATGAAGCGTGGCCTAAGTACAAGTGTGAGTATGTGTGTACGTTGATACTTGTTGGTGTGTTGTTCTTTGCGTGTGTGTGTGTGTGTGTGTGTGTGGGCGCTTTAGTGCGCACGTGTGTGTGTGTGTGGTCTTGTGATGGTTCAGAGACACCATGTGTGGATCACATGTGAGTTTGAGTAATTAAGTGCGTTTTTGTGTGAATGTGAATTTTATAACAGATGGACTTACTGATGAATACAACACACCTCTAAGCCCACACACTCACACAGACATATAGAACATAAAGTACATATATGCAAGCACAGTCTTAAACAAATTGTGTAATTTGGTGTCTTATTTTGAATAAGTACTTACCTGCAATCGCTAAAAAAGTATGTTCTATAATAGTATAAATATGTGTATTATGAATGTAATCAAGATATTCATGTAGGTTCATTATCATGTGACCTACCAGCGTCAGTTGTTGCTTCACCTTTATTCATAAATCCTCTCCTGTGGCCTCATGGGATAGTAAATTCAAGAGTCCATCGGATGCACACTTCAGACTCTCGCGGAAATCTCACCGGAAGAAGTAGGTCATCCGGGGACTTTTTTAGCCTACTCTTTTATGAGTACTGTGAATTCAGACATACTACTCTTGTCACATAGCCTAGTGTTCTTCGCCTACTATATAGTAGAAGTATGTGATTTCAGATGCAGCCGTTGTATTTCCTTAGGCTAGTTTGCAAGCCATCAGAGATAGTTTTAATCACTTGTCCTTTGTCTTTTATTCCATAGCGATTAGTGGTTAGTATTGTAGTATCGTTTGGCTTTCTTTTTCCACTGATGTTAGATGGCAGGCCAGCTGAAAGTTGTGTTGCATCAACGCAGAATTAAGCAATTTCATTTGAGTTAACCTCTACAGGTATATAACCAGAAGAAGAACAAAGTGCCGTAAATGGTAAAAGTATTTGTGCAACAAACCAGTGTGTTTATAATTAAGATATTAAATTAAACTAATATACCAGTTTCCAATATCAAACAGTATAACGCGCTGTTTTTGAAGCATCTGAACATTCGAACTGGAACAGCAAACCGGACCATGCGAGGTAAAAATGCTCACGCCTGCTTTTACATTAAAATGAGGTGGAGAGTACTAGACTAGAGCACATTTCCTTTTCAATCAGCAAAACAAATATTAATTTATTAGACATTAAAGGTCTGGACTCCATCGCAGCTTTCATTGGCCAAGGACCGTCCAGAGGCCGTCTGACTGACATGTAAAGCAACCAATCACAGTTTGTTTTGGTCCGCATCATGTTTAGGTCCGCACACATCTCCCGGACAATTCAACCAATCTGAATTCGACTAATCAGATGTCGACTTTAAAACTCCCGAAGTGTTTCCTATTTTAACATCTGAGGCTGAGACTAAAACTCGTATAACTTCCTTATGTAAAAAATGTGGATATTTTCATACAATGAAAGTTAATGGTGTCCTTTTTTTATTCCAGAGAAAAAAGAAAGTCATAAAAGTTTAGAACAACATAAGTTAACGACATGAGTACATTTTGACAGGCTTCTCATTTTGGGTTGCCTTTAAGGCATATTTATGCATGAGAAACTACGAGAAAAAAAAAATCTATTTGAACTTTGTTTTGAAGAGACACTGATTTACAGGCTGTACAACATTCAGACCCCTAATCTCTGCCTCTGTACACCATGATCTCTTTGAGACATGGTAAAACAGCTTTTACAGGTTACAGATGCTTGCACAACCCTAATGATGTTTTCAACAGAGTAGAAAAGCTAGTCACCATTAAACGCTGAAGACTATATTTGCTGTGTTTGGTGTGGCGTATAATGACAGTCTGCACTGTCTGTCTGTGCTGCCCGGGCTCTGCACGAGCTGAAGTCAGTTGAGAAAAGTCTTGTTCACTTCAGATCTACTTAACCTGTGAGATTGATAGCACAAGAAGTTGATCCCTCGGGGTTTGGGATTTATTTCTGTGAGTTTGTAATGGAGAAGGTGAAGAAACATGTGTGAGCCTGTTTGTTGATCACCTCAGCATGTCTTTACCTGACTGACTGACTGATGTTGTTGTTGTTGTTGATGGCTCTGTGTGTGTGCGCGTGTGTGCACAACAGACATTTTTGTCTAGTCTGGCTGTCTGTGGATGTAGATGGAAAGTCGTTTATTGAACTTTGTTAGGGAAAAACAGAAAATGGCTGTTGTTTTGTTGTGGGCTGCTGTCTGTTTCTCCTACTCAAGCTACTGTTATGTGGTCAGCTGCATGTGTGGTTGAAAGAGACCAACAGAAATGCACCACACCCTCATGAATGACTGACAGATGTTCAAAGACGCTTGAAATATTCATGAGAGAGTTCATATGCGTTCTTAAGGATCCCTGCTTGGCTTTGTTGGTTACTGTTTAGACAATAGCGTGTGTGTGGGTACAGGTTTGCATGTGGGTAATTTTTGAAAACCATACATGGCTGAATCTGACCTTTTCATGCGACGTGTGGCAAAAGTTCACTAAACCAAATCGTGGTTTCTGCACCCCGCCCACCTCCCTGCAAACACCCACCCCCCCCCCACACACACACACACACACACACACACACACTACTGATCGCGATCACAACCACACGGGTTCACGCAGACTAGTGGGCAGAAACCTGATAGACCAAAACAAATGAAACGGACTTGCAGAGGTTTACAGGATCATGATTTGACCTGGTATCACTGACTCTAGTATCTCTTTATAGGTCAACAGGACACTACCAATGGCCAGGTTGTGGGGTTGAATCCCAGGGAACGTAGATACTGAAAAATTATATTGTGAATACTCTTAAATTATCTGCTGAATGATGTTGAAGATTTGATGGTGTCAGTGTACAAAAGTTTCTATATGTAGGGCTGCTTACTTTGCTTAGGCAGTTACTTTTACAATTACTATTGCTCATACTGTGGTTAATCAAAGTCATTTTTATTGTCATTTTCTCACAGTGGAAGAAAATGAAATGTGGTTCCTGCAGAACATAATGTTCAGCAAGTACAGTCAACAAATACAGGCAGTAAATAAGTTGTAAAAGCTTGTATGGTTGAACAATAGATTTGGGACACAATCAAAGCCCCTAACCATGAATATTAAACTTTGATAATTTGTTCAACACCATTTTTGCTTGCATTTTTAGCATTTGGCAACCATTGCATTCAAGGTATGATTTGCTAACGTCTCACTTTATAGCTTGAGGTACTCAAAACACGAAATACTCTAGATCTACAGACATGAATGATATCTCAAATGAGCTTGTTTAGCAAAGGTGTGTTTATTTTTTAACGCAATCAGACTTGTCTGGTTGACCAAGTAGTGGAATCATCTATTGACTTGCAATAAGGGATGTACTTAAACTTTAGGTAACAGGACCCAATTACAAAGGATTTTCTTAACTTTTTCCAGGGTTTTTGGCAACCGGCTGCAGAATATCAGATAATTTGGTAGATTCTTTGATCAGTACAAATAAGTGCCTATCATCAACCCAGAATACATTTGTAACCACCTTAAGGCCTTGGCATCTACCCACAACACTCTTTTGTCTTTGGCACAGGCACATTTTCTTCAAAAATGAGTTGCTTGTGCTCACGTGAATATTGTAGTCTGTGTGTTTTGTGTGTACACATGGGTATGTGGTCTATTGTCCCAACACGAGGAGCAGGTCTGAATCATATGAGTGACTAACCATTATAACAGCCAAATACAGTACCTTGCATTCACGCAAAACAAGTTCACACATGAACGTACAACACACTTCCACACTGCAAGATCCATAAAAGCGGTGCACGCTTGCAGGTCTTTGTCAGTGTGAGTGTCGGTCACAGGGAGCAGGTGTGGTGAGGAGTTTGGTTAGGTAAGTAAAGTGATATAACCTCAATGCTCTATATAACACACAAGGTTGAACAGTGTCACAGCTTTTGTCTGTCCAGGTTTGAGGCCCTCAGGGGTGGAAAAGCTTTTCATTCATAGTTACTGTTTTACTAAAATGTTTTGACTGGTAGCTTAGGGGTAATTGCGAATGCATGTGGGGGAAATCTTGTTTTAGTTGAAAAGTGCGTGTGTAAGTTTTGCCTACGTTAGGATAGTAAAAGCTGAAATTGGTAAAATTCTGGGAAGCAGCCAACACTATACATTGTAACACAATATAAAAATGCTAAATGTTTTGTGTGAAGAAAAGTTTTTGGGGATAATGGACAGAAAATGTTATCACACAAATAAAAGCCAATAGAAAGTTCCTACATGATAGAAACATTCCTGTAGGCGTCTTCTAAAGATCATTAGGCAAGGCAAGTTTATTTATATAGCACATTTCATACACAATGATAATTCAAAGTGCTTTAAATAGAAGAAATTAAAATAATCGAAAGAAATAAGAATAATTAAAAGTTTAGAATAAAAAAATAAAATAAAATACAGTACAGTCGGACGCACTCATTACTCATTCAGTAAATGCACATCTAAACAGATGTGTTTTGAGTCTGGATTTGAATGTGACATTAATACAATGAAAGAACAGGTTAAGAGCGTCTCTGAAGTGTGTTTGGTTTGGTTCTGGATGAGTGGCACTGTAGAGTAAATGTTTTGTATTGCATTGTCTCCGTCAATATCCTGCGAAATATCATTGTTTGCTGCAGTAGGTTCATTGATAGCCAACACCTCTGTTGATTTACCATAACTCTTCTATCCTATTGACAATTGGAGGTGTACAGAACGGGTGGGTTGGGTTGAATCACAGAATGTGTGCTGGACAAGATGAGTGATGACTCTGTGTTCAGTAGGTCATTGTATTTGTGAGTGTGTTCACATGCCCCAGCTGGTGCACATGCAGAAGTGAAGAGAGAAAAATCTCTGTGTGTAAATCCAGCCAAAGCTGGTAAACCGTCTTGGACAAGCAACAAACCAGCTGGCCAGTTTAAAGTCGCAATGAAACGAAAGTAGTGACAGATCTTTTCTTCTGTATTGTGACGTACATCCCAGTATAATAGTGGATTATTGAAAAAGATAAGATGTAGAATGGAGACTTGCTTCTGTGTATCGACCGTTGACTAGTTTTAGATACGTGGGCATGTGGGCATTGCGCTCAAAAGTGGAGGGAGATGAACGCAAGTTATAGTATACTGACAGTATTCTGCTCTTGCTACATTAGGCCGTGTTTTTCAGTTGAGACGCTTTGCTTGCTATGATACCGAATATCCGCGGAAGTGTTACTAGTATTTCATATTGTTTCAGTATTGTTTCTAAATAAAAATGTCAATGTAAAGTATTTGCCCTGGCTCTTTTTTAAGTTCCGTTATTTTGCTTGTTGTCGTCGTCTGTTTCCGTTGTACAATCAGGACGTGGCGGTTGGTCGACGTGGTATTTGTCCCGCCCCTCCTTCACTGTGATTGGACAGCTGGGTAAAAAGTGACTGTACTACAAACCATGCCCCTTTCAATTTACACCGTTACACCTCCCGCGAAGAAACAAACCTTGACGTCATTGACTTTAAACAATATTCTGAAGTATATTATGTTATGTTTTAGGTGGCGATAGTGAAGCTTAAATAGCGAGGAAAGTGAAGTAGAAGAAGAGCAGTAGTGATGACGTCATTGATTTCAGAGGGAGGGGCTCTGATGACATCATGAATGGCTGTTTCATTATGAGGGCATAATTTGAGGTAGGGGGCGTAATTAATGGGGAAGTGGTTTGTAGTACTGCGGGACACATTCGGACACACTTGGAGCGTTTTCCTCAAAGTTGAGCATTTTTAAATTTTGGCGACCAATAGAAAACGCTGAGCGTTCAGCATGAAATAAACGTTCAGCTGCTAGTGTTTTCAAAACACGGTGCTCCCATTGAAAACAACTGGAAAAATACACTAGCCTTTGAAAAAAAAAACACTTTGGTGGACACACGGCCTTAGAAAGCTGGTTTGTGGAGCATGGACATTGGTTGGCCAGCTAGAAAACAGCTGTACTGTATTTCCCAGCAGGCATTGGGACATTGTTTTTCTCTCTCTTTCATTCTGTCTCTCTCACTCTCAGCCTGTCTTTCACTTTCACGCTCTCTGAGCACCGGTCCTCTCATCTGTCTCAAGAACACTTTGAGTCTGGGTGTCACACTGTCTCTCCTGGACTTGTGTTTGTTTGGGCTGTGTCCTCATTTAATCCTCTGAATCCTCTCTTCACCTTCAGAGAGTAGTCCTCTGTCGTTTGGTAGTAGAGATAGACACTGGCATTTTCTCATCTAAATCCTGTAAACTCCCCCTCACTGTGACCTTTGAGCTCATGGAGTCTTTCAGGGTTCAGAGTGACATTTAAAATGAAGCGTTAAATGTTAGCTAAGAGATTTGCTATCAGGGTTTGGTTCCAGAAAAGATATCAGGTTTTTTTTATCTCTGTCTGTCTCTCTGTGTGTCACTATCTTAGTGATCACGATCAGTAAGGTTATTTTAAAAGCTTGTTATAAACCGGATTGCTGTGCTTGGTAAGGGAAGCTATGCAGTTTTGACATTTTTAAGTGCGACAGGTTTCACTGCGTGATTGTGTTGACTTTTTGCAGTTGTTGCTTCAGGGCTCTGTTAAACTCAGCAGCTGTTTACCTGCAGGAGTGCGACCTTTTGACATTAAGATCATAAGTCAAGCGGCCTAACCACTTCTGTTTTATTGCCATCAATAAACAAATAAACCCACTTTATCTGAACCAAAATTGCTGTTATTTTCATACTATGGACAGAAAGGGTTTGAGTGGGGCTTTAAAATGTTTCCCCTCGAGCTACGGTCTTGGGTAGAGACAGAGTGAGGGAGGAGAACAGGTGAAAGTCAAAGGATTTTTTTCCTGTTTTCCTTGTCGGGAAATTAGTTCATAATTTTTTTCCTGCCTGCCTGCATTTCCACCACAAAAATCACACAATGTATATGTATGTATACAGTATATATATATATATATATATATATATATATATATATTATGTTGAGCATATGTATGTTTTATATTTAAGGCGAAAAGAAAACTCAAAGTATAAATCTTAAAAAGTTATCTTGAATTATATGTTTAAAATAATATTCATATTTCTCATTAAATCTAAAGTTTTCTTTGCAATGAACTATATTATATGCAATATGAAAATAAAATATAGGTTATCATTTTCAGTAACAGCTCTTCTCCCAATACACATTGAATCAATGAAGCTTTACAGAAAATCACGATGTTAATGTTTATAATGTCTTAATGCCTTACAGACAAGCAGATTAAAGCTGAGCAATAATATAGTTTACATTTTGTGATGATACAAGCAATCAAGCGGTTGTTATAATGTAACTGAATGACAGCTGCCTATATTCATAAACTTTTGCAGAGGGGTCGTTTACACAACACAGTTTACTAAAAACGGAAAACTTTTTATGCGTTTCGGCCATTCGTTTACACAACAACAGCGCTTTGGGGGCCTGAAAATGCAAACTTTTCAAATCGAGTTTCAAAATACAACTTTTTGAAAGTGATAGTTATCATCTCTTTGTAAACTACAAAAAACGTGCATTTGTGAAAACGTGCACTTGTGTATTACGTGTTCTGTCTATAGATGCGTTGTGTTGTTTAAAAATTGGCTACTATTGGCCTTTTAATCTTTTTCACAGATCCGTGTGAACGGGGGATCGTTTTGACAAAGTTTTCGCCTGTACGGGAAAAACGCAAAGGAAAAACTTTTCCGTTTTTAGTACAAAGTTGCCGTGTAAACGTATCCAAAGACTGAAACAAACACAGAGCTATACATACACAGGGCACACTAGGGACTGAACAAGATAATTCACATGACACAGGTGTAACACAGAGGTGGAAAGTAACGAATTACATTTACTCGCTTTACTGTAATTGAGTAGTTTTTCTACTTTTTTAAGTAGTTTTTAAAATCTGTAATTTTACTTTTACTTAAGTATGTTTTGTAAATACATTTTAAAACATATCCGTTACTGAGTAAAAAAAAAATAATACAAAAAAAATTGAATTTACGGTAGGCTATAATGCAGATGTCACGTAAAACATGCAAACTGGTAGATGAATGGATGAATAAATCGAAAGTAAAGCTGTACAATAAATCAAATCGCGACATGATCTGTGAATATTAAAGCACAAAAGACTGCTATGTAAATATATAATCTGCTTGTTCTGCGTGTCTCTGTGTGAATGAGCTGTGCTGTTTTGTCTACTTACTACATACTCAAGTACGCGACGCACTAATGCTGTTTTCAGCATCTCACAAACAATACGAGTACATGAATACATGAACATTTCCAGAGCTGCTCTGAGAGAACGCCTAATGTGCATTTTCATCATTTTATTTGAGAAAAACCATTGTCAAATACACTCTGAAACAGGACTTAACAACCCGTCAAAATAAAAGTTCGGTTTTACTAGAAGAAATTATGACAGATATTACTATTTTAGGCCTACAATATGTACCTACTTCTCATAATAATATTAACAACAACAATAATAATACTACAATTTATTTAAACTTTATTTAAGGAATATATATTATTTGTCCATGGTTTGAGTAAATCTGTTTTGCAGCACTTAACTAAAAGGATAAAACATTTGCTAAACTTTTATTTGATTACCACCGTTTTTGATAATATATTTGTATTAAATCATAAAAAGAAAAAAATCTGAGTAAGAAATATTTCATAGAACTCTATTTTTAAACATTTTAATAAGTTATTAATGATCAAAAATAAGTTGTTAATCTAATTCATAATCAATTATTGAAATGTGTTGATTAGATATGTTTTATTGAACAAAAGTTTCATTTATTTAACTGTCATTTTAACCGATGATAATAATAACCATAATTTAATAATACAGTTTATATAAACCGTGATAATTTTTGAGACGGTCATCAAACTGTGAAACTCTCATACAGTTACAGCCCTGCACGGGAGAGTCCCCCACCGCACCCCCGCTGTTACACAAGTTACTCAGCAACTTTTACTCTGCGTACATTTTAAATGAGCTACTTTTACTTGAGTAGATTTTTAGACCGGTACTTTTACTTGTAATTAAGACAAATTTGATTGAAGTAATAGTACTTTTACTTGAGTAGAAAATTTTAGTACTCTTTCCACCTCTGGTTATACGTGATCTGCGAAGTTGACTGGGTTTTATTTTGGGCTTTTTACATTTTTATTGATTGTATACTGTTTAAATTGAAGTTAACCCTAACTGAAGTTTATTGTCAAAACGACTCCGCGAAAACAACTAAAAACACTGTATTTTACTGCCAGGCCATTGGATGGCGATGAAACACAATAGACTGAATATGTAATACACATGTGCATGTCATCTTTCCAAAACCTTGCACTTTGAAACCTGTTTTTTTTTTGTGTGTGTGTGTGTGCATTTTTAGACACCCAAAACGCTGTTGTCATGTAAATGAACG
This sequence comes from Meda fulgida, assembly GCA_030578275.1. Taxonomy (NCBI): domain Eukaryota; kingdom Metazoa; phylum Chordata; class Actinopteri; order Cypriniformes; family Leuciscidae; genus Meda; species Meda fulgida. The sequence goes on from CM060622.1 coordinate 47,289,836, forward strand.
GCCAAAACGCATAAAACGTTTTAAGTTTTTTAGTTGAAAATGGTGTCGTGTAAACAGCCCTTAAATACAGGCAAAATGTGACATGTTCGAATTTAATACGTTTGCCAGGTATAAAAAAAACATGTACAAGATCATATGATCATGGGGGGTGGCTTGTGCCACTCAATAGCCCCTTTCACACAGCGCGTTGATCCTGGGAAATTGCCGTAAAATTGCTAGAGTGTCTTCTGTGTGAACGCAAACACGTCCCGGGATTGATGCCGAGGATCGACGCCGGGATGGGGACCTAGTAACATTGCCGGGATCAGTCCCGGAACACGCCCTGTGTGAACAAAAGCCAGGACCAATGCAATGTAAGGGGTGTGTCGTAGTGATGACGCACGTGCCATCACGTGACTGTTGCTCTTATAAAAAAGTTGTGAGAGCTGTGAAAAAAAGAGCTGTGCTCGTCATGAACACAGAACGAACCAAAAAAGGTCTGAAAACTTTAATGAAGCAGAAACCAGGGAGCTCCTTACTAGCCGTGCTGAAGCTGAGATCGTTCGCCAGCTTTGTGGAACGGTGCGCGATGCGTTAGTGTACATGTTTTCGACGCGTACGTTACATCCTGACGTCACGTGTCTTTACAGGATATGTGTGAACGCACCCACAGATTCCGGAAAATCACTGGCAGTATGAATGAACAAAAATCAAACAATCCCGGGAACACATTATCCGTGGAATCTCTGTGTGAAAGGGGCTAATCTCTATTGAGGTTTCGGCCCGGCAGTGAGCAATGCAAATGTTTATATATTGTTCCTCCCATGCCCTCAGAGGGCAGTTTCAGTTCCCCTGCTTTTTTGTATAGGGCTTCACTTTCCAAAATCAATTGGCATGGACTGTTAATTCATAGGTGTGTGTATGTGGGATTGATGTGGGCACAGTAGTGTGGGAGTTAACCCTCTGAATGAACCATCCGTCTACACGTATATGTGTGGCAGCTGTGACAAATAGTGCACCCTAGTGCTGACTCAGTGATGAGCCCACAAAGTGGGAGCCGAGTGTTGGTCTAAAGGCCGCTGTCTGTTCTCACACACACACCACTCATTTCTGCCATGGCACATCTCACAGTTCTGTGTGTGTGTGTTCAGGATTGTGCTGTACTCGTGGGAACGCTGTTATATTTAGCTGCTGTGTGAGAACAGGAGACTGAGCTCTGCTACTCCCTGATTATTAGGCCAGAGCCAAGCAATCGAACTACAAGCCCTCTGGAATTAAAGTGCTCAAAAACATGCACATATCTCTTGGAATCTGGTGTAATATCTGTTTTAGCGTAATGGAACACATGAGGTGTGTGTGTGTGTGTGTGTGTGTGTGTGTGTGTGTGTGTGTGTGTGTGTGTGTGTGTGTGTGTGTGTGTGTGTGTGTGTGTGTGTGTGTGTGTGTGTGTGTCTGAGAGAGAGAGATGAGTAAGAGATCACAGGGCGTCACACCCTGGTCACAGTGGTCATATCCCTTCTTCCTGTCTGGTGTATCCTATTATGTGGTCATCGCCACACACACACACACACACAATACTAAATTGCAAAGATACAGTGGTGTTGATAAGGGTTGTGTATGATAGAAGAAGAAAATATTTTCTTCACTGTTTCCCAAAGTTATTCATACAATCTTCTGTTGTCGATGTTTGCCCGTTTTTGGTAGGCGTTGTGCTCAGAGCAGCTTACGTCCTGTCTTCGTTTGGGTGTGTGTGGGTGGGTGAGTCGGTGTGTGTGGGGGTGGGTGGGTGGGTGTCTGTGTCTGTGTGTGTGTGTGTGATGTCCTTCCGCTGCTGTCCAAGAGGCCTGGTTCCCGTGACACACTCCCGTGGTTTGGCCAGCCTGTTTTGTCTCGGTGCCACTGATGTAACCTTGCTAAATATAACGTGCTGATCACACACACGTCTGTTCGCCATTAAATGGACATACTATGCGGTCCTCACACACTGTCAACATCCTGACATGGCAGATGGCATTAGTTTCTTTAAAAAAAAACTTTAAAAAAAAAAATCGTGACTGTTGAACAGATTAGAAAATAGTGAATACTGATTTCCTCTTTTTTTCTTTCTTTTTTTAGTTCAGGACTTCTTGGTCCAATTTTTATATATGTCCTATTTTTACTCTTAGACAGTTCTTGTCTCGTCACCTTCTCTTTCTCTGTGAAACTAATTTCTCAATTTAAACGCTAGAGGTTTTCAAGTTTATTTCAGTCTATTTTTTTTGTAATTTGTTTTTTCACTCTGTTGCTTTTAATTTTATGTCATAATAATATGATTATGTTTGTTATTTTTTATTTACATGTCATAACATTTAAATTGACGGATTACAAAATGAACTAATTAATATTATCATTATTATTATTATTTATATAGCAATTAAAATCAACATTACAAAAGAAAATAATAATAATTTATAATAATAACAACAATAACTATTATTACTATTACCCACTAGCCCCATATCTACTGAACAGCATGTCCTAAGGCTATATTTGGTATGAAGTACTTATGACGTTGCTTGAGTGGGTGAAAAGGAGTCTTGGATAAACATTTTTGTAGATCATTTTTTATATGATGAGGCGTGATTATCGTGGTCAGCCTTATTAATAGTAAGGAGGCGTACTGCTGTCCCGGGGAGAGAGAGCGTGAGAGAGAGTCACGAGTCCATCTTTAACAAGGAGAAGCGCAACTTTGCGCTGTCAGGGAATTCCGGGGCGCACGGCTGACGTCACGAGCCTGAGGGGCGGCGCGCTGACGAGGGAGAGCATGCGTGCGCGGCGCGCCTCTGTGCGCGGCCACGAGCTGTACAAAGCTGTGTGTCCCTTTAAAAAACCCAGCGCCACTGAGCGCAACTCGATCCCTGCCTTAACTCACAGACACAGCTCTGTGTTCGCTACAGAGAGAGAAGGCTTGACCCAACAACAACAACAACATAAAATATCAGCAACGCACCCTCTGCGGAGAGACTCAACTGATTTTAAGCGTTTTAAACCGACGGATTTACCGATTTTGCGGATTATCATTGTTGTTATTCAGCCGGGTCGGACTGGGATATACCTTTACACACCGAGGCGAAGAGTCACGGATTACGACATTCACCGGTACGGACAGGAATTTTAGTCGTTTTAGCCGTTGTGTTTGTTCTCAGGCAGCGTCGACGCGACGCTTCTGCATTTTATTCCGCGCTATTACAAAAGCTCCGCCTGTAATTCAAGCTTCTTTAAATATGATCACTCATAATTAAATCATTTTTACACGTTGTCACCTCTCTAGTTTCCTACAACGGACTCAACCATATGACTCAACCCAGATAAGGAAAGCTAAAAGATGTCCTCGTTTGTTCCCCAACAGATCCCGTCTAACTTTTGGAAGCGTTAGTGGAGACCCAAGCTGAACGAGTTTTACTACTAAAAGGTAAGTCAGTAAGTCTCTTTGTTCAGTTTTTTTATTGTTGTTATCCACATGATACACTCGTGACTAGTTTAAAGTTGAGAGATGGCCGTGACTGAAAGAAATTTCACTCTTTATTACAGGGTAGCAACAGTCTGTGTGAATGAAAGCGTTGTAGTAACGGTGACCGGAAGTTAAGTGCGCGGATTAACTCTTTACTGTCCACAACCTCATGGCTTTGAGACATTGAATGGCCTTTGTCTTTGTGCAAATATTATCTTTGAACAAATCTAAGCATGGTTTAATTCTTCGATAGGGCGTTTAATGGTCTAATATATGGCAGTGTTGTGTTCAGGGAGAAATTGCTTAGGTTGTAGAGTCCTCAGTCCCACGTGTGTCCCAAAAGAGGGTTGGGTTCACTGTGGTGTAAACTGACCCGGGTCATTCCTGCAGTTTGATCTGGCAAACAAACGTTTTAATTTAGAATTACTATTTATATATAACATTATCTAAAAACATGATCAAATTATAAATTATATAAATCTTAGATAAATCTAGATGACCTTATTACAGTCATGAGTGTCTAAAGAGGTCATCTGTTATGATTTTTGTCACATGACAACACAACGGTTTGCATACTTTTTAACCCACAATGAAATGGATTTTTATTTTTAGTTAATAATATTTTAAAACAAAATGGCTCTTTTACATATTTTAACTCTTTCCCAACATGTGCTTAAAGGAAAAGTTGTCAGCATTTTTTTATAATTTTCAAAAATGTTCATGGCCCCAGAATATTTTTTGTTGAATGAATATCTGAAGATGCAATATATCAAAAGAAAGAACAGAGCCTCTGCTTTTAAACAACAAAAAAAATACATAAGTTTTATTCTAGCTTAATGCATTCTTTTCTTTTAACAATACTTGAATGAGTAAGTTTCATAAAAATAAAAAAAGCAACATTCTGAGAAAAAAGCTTTCAGTGATCTTTCAGAAGTCATATCACCCCTTATCGTATAACATTGAAAACAAGGAAATATCCATCAATGGAAGGGAAAAGAGTTAAAACAAAATTGTTCTTTCATATTTTAAGGATCATTAACAAAAGATTGCCAAACTGTTAATGATGCTATTTGTATTCTATAATCTCCACACATCTATTTTTTGACATGCAAATCATTTTAATTATTTTTGAATAACTTAAAAAGAGCATCACTTCATTAACCCATCTGATTGCAGTGTGCTGATCCACTGCTCTTTGTTTGGCACGTGAGGGCAGGGCTCGACTGCTGGTCATTCTCGTAAAGTTGAGTGTATTGCGTCAGCCTTGCTTGTGCTGAACAATGCATCTGCCTGAAAGGAAATCATTTGCATGTTTTTTTACTACAACAAGCCTGCAGCCCTGCCTGGGGGTGGGGTGTTTTTCTCTCTGTCTTTGCATGTGCTTTTTGTACATATTCCGCTGTCAGGGTTAAGGGAATATGCAGGGGAAATTTCACTGTAACACGTTATTTGTGTTGACGTTGTGCATTTGAAATTACAGTGAAACAGTTAGGTGTTTGTTGCTTGAGAGTGTCTGGAGAGCAAGTTGGGACACTCTTGAATTTTACGGGCCGTCATAAACACCCGTGGAATACATGCAGGGGTTTATGAGGGGGACAGGAAGATCCCTTTGAAGATACACTTCCGATCAATTAGCACGACTGACATGAAAACAGAGATGCTGTGTTTGTGTGGCTTTGAAGTCGTGGGGTGTAAATGTTGAGAGCGCAGCTGCTGACACTGTCCTCCTCAGACCGACGGCTGTTTTGAATCAGCCGCCTGATTTCAACGTCACTGCCCCTTTATTGTGACGGTGTAAACCTGTGTTAAAGCTATAGACAGACCGAAGTAAGAAAGAAATGTTGGTGTGTATATTTAAAACACTTGTGTATGAGAATGAGTGGGGAGGATTCATTTGAGTAGCGATGTCCAATACTGTTGTTTTGAAGCACAATCACCTATAATAATCATGACCTGAAAGAACCGCTGAATCAGTGCTTTGAGCTGGTTCTTTGAAACGAACTGTTCATAAGAACCGATTCGCAGAAATGGGTCGATCTTCCCATCATTCATTTTGAGTGGTACAACAGTCGAGAAGGTGTGAATTTGATCCTAACAGGTAGAGATGAGAACAGTGTAGGTTGCACATTTCATGTGTGTGTGTCATGTATCATGTAGGTCAGTTGGATTGCTTAGTCAATGTACGCTTATCACAATAGCCCTTGATGATGAAAGTGAGCCGGGCTTCCTTGAGTGTGGTTATACTGGTATTTCAGGACTGGCAGAATGAAAGAAAAAAGATGTAGGTTGTAAAATCCTCCTCGTTCGTTCCATTGAGCTCTAACTGTTGCGCGTGGGAGTTTTTCCCATGTCAGGACAGTACTTTTGTGGTAAAGGGAAGTGATGTAGTAGGAATTTCATTAGAGAAAGTGTGCGAGTCAGTGAAGGGGTGTTGTTTTTAAAAGCAGGATCAGTTAGTCTTAGTTGGTGTAATTAAAGACAAGAAGTAAAAAAAGGAGTTTAATGCTGTTTGACGCCTATATTTTTTTCCCTTCTGACTGGCTTCTTTTTTCCTTTGTAACTTTGCCAGTCTGTCATCTCACTCTTTTTAGAGGAACTATTTTGTGTACCTTAGTGCAAAATAGATTTTTTTTTTTAAAGAAATGGGGGTGAAATAGTAAAATTCCAATAAAAAAACACACCTGTGCCAAAATTTGTGCAGTTTGCATTAACACCGGCAAAATTATAATAAAAAAAAACTGAAAAACACAATTTCCATAAGGATGCACAAGGGTTAAAGACAAGGAGTAAGAAAAGGAGTTTAACGCTGTTTGACGCCATATTTTTCCCTTCTGACTGGCTTGTTTATTCCTTTGTCACTTTGCCGGTCTGTCATCTCACGCTTTTGGCAGATAATCAGAGTGAGGGGAAAAGGGAAAGTGAGTAGAAGAAAGGAAGGGCTAGTGAAACTAGAGTGGGAGTGGTTGAGAGGAATGGAGAGAGGGAGAGAGTGGTGGAAAACAAAAAATATCAGTCATGTTTCTGTGACTCAGTGAGATGTTTTTTGGATTGAGTGAGCAGCCAGGATGCAACACACAGATCTCTGATATGCGTCATAACGTGATGACTGAGGTGGGATTACTTTTCTGTATCGCAAACATCTTCAAATTAAAGTCACATTTTCAGTTGTTTATGGTCAATAACTTTTATCATATTTCAATTAGAATATCTGGAATGTTTTAGATGCCAGACGTGATTCTCCATGCCGCTCGACTGGATCCCTTTTCAAAATTGGTCGAGCTTCAGACATTAGTGTTTTCGTGCTCCAACACACCAACCCGTTGCCATAGCAATCCGGGAGCCAGCTTGCTCGTCATTGATCCTTTTTGTTACTAATAACTTATAAGTGAGCCTGTTTTGTTTGTGTCTAATGCATTACTGGCTTCTGGGAAATGAGGAGTTTGAATTTAGGGGGGGACTTTTGGGTGCTAATGAGACACAAACAAGACAGAGATGTTTAAGGTTTAACTGTTCCAGTAATGAAAAGCTGCGATTTTGAGAAAGGTTATTTCTGGTACTTCGTATTCATAATGGTAAAAGAGAATGAAAGAGCGAACTTGTGTTTCCTGACATGTCACGGTGACACATTTGTACAGTAAAGTTTTCTCGCAGATGGCTGTGCAGACACACTCCAGACTTTCATGTCTAGTAGACATTCACACACTGAGTCACTGTCATTCACGCACAGCACTTGTCTTGCAGCTTTTTGCCATTTGGGTAGTGTGTGTTGTGTAACGTGTGGTCTGGTCAGTCACTCTCTCTGTTCCTTAAATGTTTTACTCTACTTCTAAAGGGAAGTGAACTTACACAAGTTGACTGACAGAAATACATCAAAAACATATCCCGCGCTTCAGAAGACTTAATCGGATGTAAAACTAGACACCTAACCAGTCCTTGTTTTTATTTGGTGGGCCATTCATAAATACGTACACAGAATATGTTCCACAGGATGTTACCTCATTCCCCTCAGTCCCTTTTAAGACACCCTCCCCTCTTATGAGAGGCCCACTTCCTGTTGCTCTGACGACAACTTCCTGTCTTATCATATCTGTTCTGCTTTCTTTAATCTCACATTTTGGTAAATTCATATTCACAAACAACCACCAGAGCAACATTTTCCTTGACTGTCCAGATGGAGATATCAAGATATCTTAAAGGAATAGTTGTTAAAAAATGAAAATTGGCTCATTATTTACTCACCCCCAAGCAATGCTGTATATGACTTTCTTATTTCATCCGTACACTATCAGATGTATATTAAATATCCTGGCTCTTCTCAGCTTTGTAATGTCATTGAATAATGCCTTTTTATAGCGAGTTTTTAAAGCTCCAAAAAGAGCATCAATCCATCATAAAAGTAATTCATACGACTCCAGTGGGTAAATGAATGCCTTCTGAAGCGAAGTGATGGGTTTTTGTAAGAAAAATATCCATATTTAAAACTTTATAAACTATAATCACTGGCTTCCAGCAATGGCCGTACACGCTTCACAAGAGAGTCGAGTTCCGGTGGAAGGGTGACCTCTGACCCGAAGTATGAAAACCCAAGCTCCTCTTCTCTTTTTTCTTTTTAGACTTCTAATTTGTGACAGGCGTTTTGTTTAGCTCATCCTCTGTTTCCTCATTCGTCAATTCTTGCCTAAGTTTGCGCCACGCTTGCGTCATGCATCCAACGTCATTTGTCGGGTCAGAGGTCACCCTTCTGCCAGAACTCGACTCCCTCATGAACACGTGTTCGGCTGTTGCTGGAAGCGAGTGATTATAGTTTATAAAGTTTTGAATATGGATATTTTTCTAACAAGAAATCATTGCTTTACCCACTGGAGTTGTATGGATTACTTTTATGATGGATGGATGTGCTTTTTGGAGCTCAAAAACTTGGATAGTTTCCAAGTCTAAAAGCTGGGAAGAGCCAGCATATTATAATTTTTATTATAAGTAAGTCATATACTCCTAGGATGGCTTGAGGGTGAGTAAATTATGGGATCATTTATATTTTAGACTATCCATTCTCACCAACAACTATAACTATATTAGTGTCCACATCAGCATACAAATCTGTTTAGCTGTCAATGTTTTTATCGTTTATCAGCTGGAAAAAATAAATAATTTTGAAAGTGATTCCAACAATATTGTTTTTCTGTGATTATTCTTTTATATTTATAACTATTTCTGTATTATTATAGTTATATTCTCTATGGTGAATTTTGCCGGACTTCTCCAATTAATTAGTGACAACTTTTAAGTCATCATGAAATCAAAGTTGTTTTGGACATTTGACATCTGACGTCTTGTTTTGCATTGATTTTTTTTTTTTTTTTTTTTCATTCAGAAAAATGACTCGTTATGGGAGTAAAATGGTTTGTGAACAGCGTTTCATGTTGACTTCCCCTTTTATGAGTAACATCAGTATCAGTAATCACCTTAGAGGTAATGACTAAGGGTGTTTTCTCAGCAGTGCTCACAACTGTGACTGGATGGATGTTTACTCTCTCTTAATAGGACATGACCTCTAGTTACAAAGAAAAGCATCATGTTTCCCTTTGAGACGAATCATACTCTTACTAACACCTGAATTCAAGATTCAATTTACTGAGTAAAATTGATTATTTTGGTGTCACTTCAAGATTGAAAGTGAGTATTTAGATTAGGGTCACCTGAGTGTCCTTCCCTACTAATAAGAGAGAGTTTCCTCAACTTTTTTTTTTTAAACTGCAAATCTGCCCTGGTTTATATATTAGCCTACATATTTATTCATTAACAGCTGATACCAGTTGGACAACAGCACTTTCATTTAATCGAATGTGGATATGAACATTTTAGTGTTTATTGAACATCAATATCATATCCCTGTCAATAGATCAATGTCTGTGATGTCCGCACTAATCATTAAACGCTCCATCCTGATTGATTTATTGTCTGTCTAGCAAGCATAAATCAGGAACTAGGTCGACGGTGATGACATGAAAACGAGAGCAGGGAAAACAATCATGGTCTCTGCATAGAATGGGGCCAGTTGTGAAAGTTTTTATTGTAGTGTTATTTTTGGAAGGGTGGTGCAAGGTTGAGGGAAGGTTGTCACGAAGTTACATGTGGGTGTGTGTCCTCAGCTGAACTCCATCTCTGGACCAGGGTGTACACTGTGTTGCTTGTGAGCATGTGTGTGTGGAGGCTACGAGTGTGGGCTTGGAAATGCAGCAATGTCACTGTGACGACTCAACCTTGCATCATTGGCAGACACACGCACGCACACACACACAGAGGGAAGAGAACAGACGCGAGCCTACTGTGACGTTGTTTCCTTGTGCCCCTGAGTGTGATCTCTATCTGAGCTGGGTTGTATAATGGCAAAATATGAGCGCTCACCCACAGGCTCTTCCACTGTCCCCCTTTCTCTCTGCATACTTGCGCGCTCAGCTGTTCTGGCTCTCCGAGTAGCCTTGTGGTGGTTTCTGGCAGGAATGAGGATCGTGTCGTCATCATTCACATGACCCATATCACTATTTTAAAAATAATCTCCTCCTTTTGGGATTTTCACAACGCCATGTTACTGATGTCAGACCTTTTATTCTTTCAAAAGCAAATCATAACTTATATATATATATATGTACACATCACTTCAAATGTCAAACCTTTTAGTCCAGCTGTATGGTTGGTTTGTTGACATGGTTATTTCCTGAAGGGTTTTTTTGTTGTTTGATTGGACAGGTTTGGTTGGAGACACCCACATACTTGGCCTTCAATTGGTTTGGTGTTTTTTTGGTGTCTGATCTGGTAAGTGTGACGACCAAGCCAGTGACTGGAATAGCTTTGATGTTTGTTATTGGGATTTTTTTTTTTTTATCAAGCTGAGGGTCGATGTGGGGGGGGGGTGAATGGGGAAATTTTCTAATTATGATGTCATCGTTGTAACATTTAAGAATCGAAAGTTATTTGAATTACTTCGGTTCAGAAACTCTTTGGAAGTATAAGTAGATACACATGGCATTTCTAGAAAACCGTTCTTGTTGGTTGTAGCATGAAAGAAAATTCAGATATGATGCCTTACAATAAACCAATAACCACACAACCACGTTCCCTTTTTATAATTAATTGCACCACAAGCCAACTGTTTTCTCCTGGCTGATTGTCGTCGGTGAGTTTCGGTAAAAAAAAAAAAACACTGTAATTTTACAGTGCATATGTTTGTGCATATGTTTATCAATGATGCCATACTTTCAGAAATTTCCGATACTGTGACTGAGGTGGGCGTCCCCGATCACCTGACCGTAAACACTGCGCAAGAGAAGGGGGAAGAGACTGGGTTGTGGGGTAAGCCCTTTCCATGGTTGAGTCATAGGAGTTCCCCATTCGACAGCAGACAGGTAGCTGTTATCAGACCGTGTGTGTGTGTGTGTGTGTGTGTGTGTGCGCGCACTTCAATTTCTCTCTCTTACAATAAGTTTAAGGATCATTTTCGGACTGCTGTATTGTTTCCAATATCTATATTACTAGTAATGAAAAACATGTTCTCGTAAAAAGCTGTAGCAGAATAATATGTGAGATATGAAATACAAAGAAGTTTCGTTTTGCGTTTATGTGTGCGTGTTGTAGTATGAATGCACACTGAAAAAAAAGATTTGAGTCACTACTCACCACTTTCTATCTTGGCAGTAAGGTCTCACGAGTTTGGTATTGCTATTCTGACCAAAGTACGATGACAAAATACTCGTTCAACTGTTTTAACTAAAGCACTGTTTTGCTTCACTGAGCGCACTTTGGAAGTGTTGCTATCTCCACTTATAAGCGTTTTTTGGGCTTGTTGTTTAAGGATGGGTCATAAAGTGATCCTTTTTATTGAGTTATTAAAGTGAGCGGATCGCAATATTTCCAGCATAAAGCATTTCGATTTATTTCCTTTTGGGGGGAATTTTCCTTTCTTTTTTACTGTCCTTGTCCTCGTTCACTGTTTTTCTAGGAAGATATGGCAACACAAATGAGTCAAAGACTTGTGGACTTGTTTCCCTGTGATGATACAGAAGAGAAACACATCTCTGATGCACATTAAAATGTTATTAACAACTATGTGTGCGGTTCCATAAACACTGCATAGAATGTTTGTAAATGCGGTTATCGGGGGTTACATTTTGGGGGGGTTAAGTTGATTGTAGAATGCGGTTACCACTCCCGTAAATTATACTGAACAATACTGTATTGTTTGTGTACAGAATGGGATTAAGCACTAAATGGTGAACTGACAACTGAATTGTTTTTTTCTTTTCTTTTTTTTAACTATGATGACTTCCGCTTCTGAGAACCCTGGAAATGTGAAAAAGGGTCCATAGTGTGCTCTGTGCACATGTCTATGTAACAGGTGTACAAATTATAGTTACATTTATATATTGTGAATTAAAGAATTCACACAAAATTGATATAGTTAGCAGCCTGAGTGAGTTTTCCCCTTCAACTGTTTTGATGTCATTAGCCAATATAATTTCCTGTTCCCTTTTGCATTCTAACTGAATGGGAGAGGTTGGTGTCATTTGGTTTCTGAAAATATTATTTAATCTTTATTGTAATTATTACTTTAATGCCTATATTTGGAATTAATTTATGTAATGTTATTGTACTTACCTGTGTGATTATTTTAGTAATTTTACCATTGTAAGTTTATTACTATTTAATCAAATGTCAAGGAAGAAAAATAATTTTTGTGACATAAGGTAAAGTGAGGTCAACCTCAACAATGGGCTAGGGCTGGGCGGTGCGCGATCGGTACGCCATAGGAGTAACACGATATGTACCGTGGCTGTTGTATTGCGGTTTTTCGGTTTGGTTTGAAAAACTAGCATTTATACCTCACTCCCCTGATCTCAAGAGGCGCTCTAGCAACTGACGCCCGAAGTGGGTCGAGTAGGACCGGTTGCACCCATTTCATACAAATATAAAAAAAAAATCTTGTGCTAAAAACATGCAGATATACGAACCCCTTGAAAATGCTTTATCCACCCTGTATTTCTCATGGAGTGTTTTTCCCAAGCTACAGTTTTCATATGTGATAGTTAGCTTTCCACACCAATGCACCAGGCCTGTGTTTATTCAGACACCTCCCCACAATAACTCTCACAATTGTGTGTGAGAGACCATATCATGGATTTCCTCTCACTGTTGTCCTGCTCACCACCCAAGAGCTCCCAGTGTTGCTGATGGATTTCCTTTAGTTTCTTAAAAACATCCACTTCTCTCTTGGATTGTCAATGTTTCTCATGAAAAAAAAAATCTAAAACTTTAAGTGGCCAAAATAGTTACTTTTTATATTAATAATAAATGTGATTGAGCAGGTGTGTCCAAACTTATGACTGATACTGTCATTTGATGTCAGTTTCTTAAATCACAATTTGTCTTATAAAATGCAGTGTTTTTTTCTTCTATGAAGTCATTTTTGACATGCTGTCTGTGATAGTATTGATGGCACAGCTGCAAGGCCTGGCTGTTGTAACAGCACTTGTACTGATTGGATGGAATAAAGCCAAAGTAATAGACCAGGAAAACGAATTAGAGTGATGTCAAATTCAATGCACTGATGTTTACTTCTTATCTCTCTCTACAGCGATCAACGGCGTTAGAGTCGGCAGAGATGATCAAGTGTTGGTGCTAAACCCTAACTACTCAGACATTTGAGAAGTGGCGCTAGATGCTTATTTGACAGGTAAGTGTTTGTGTGTCTCTGTCTGTCAATATGCAGAAAACTTGTCTAAGAATGCAGTGTATTACAGGGTCATGATTATTTCAGTCCCTACTAGTGGCTAAATCTAGACTTCCTGAAATTTTAGAGAAGCCTTTTTATAGTGCAACACCATTAGCCAGAGAGGAGTGGGTGGGCTCATATGCACTTTAGGCTCAAAATACACACATATACGCGCTGTCTGACTAAACCTGCTAAGCAAGGAATGGCTCACACACACGTACTGTATCCAAACAATCTTACAATACTGTCGCATACATATATATCTTTGGACTAATTATGCCTCATCACCAAAATTACAGCTTAAAGACTGTATTGAAGTGTTAAAAGCTTGTTCATTTCAACAGAAAGTGTTACTCTGCTTGCTGAGTAACTAGCCTAGGACCAACCCGTCAGGTTATACAGCATTTTATGGATGGCAAGTTTTGCATCTGTGGCCTATTTTATTGTATAATAAATGCGTGTGTGTGTGTGTCTGTGTTTTGTGCTATAGAAAGAGAAAGCCTGTGCCTGTCACACTTGAAACGCTTTTGCCAAGTCCATAATTAGTGTGTGCTAGGCGTCTTTAGCTGTATGGGCATATATGTGCGTGTGCCAAGCAATTTCAATTGAGTGTGTGCACGCACGCTTGCCAATATTTGTGCATCCAGCTTGCGCTCGGTGTGCCATGTGTGTTCAGAATGCGTGGGAAGCTCAGTGTGTTCGCATGCGTGGGTGTTTCATGGGAGCACAGCCGGTCTTCTTACTTTGGAGTCTCCCTAAAGAACACTTTAATTTTAGACCTGTCTTTTTCCCCTAATCTGTCCATCCATCCTGTTCAAGCCTTCTGCTGTTCCTTTCCTCCCTCCACCCCTTGCTCTCTTTCTTTCTGTCCTTTCCTCTCTCCATCACGCCTGGCCTAATGAGATTAACCTCAGTGCCTCTCTTGTCTCACACACACACACACACACACACACACACACATATACACATGCAAATAATCAAACTCAAGCAACACAACACAAGTACACACTCCTTTATGTACACATGCACACAGACACCGCTGGCTTGACTCCAGGACTTCGCTCTGCTCGTCCCCTCCCTCCCATCACTCTCACCCTCTGCCAAGAGGCCTCAGGAAGGGTTATAATGACCTCAGTGTACTCACCCTATAGGTGAACTCCCACAAGCCCATCTGTGCACCCTTTCCTCACATTCGAATACAGAAGAGCACTGCCCCCTAGAGGTTTCAAGTGGTACTGATGTTCTGGAGGGTTCCTTTGTTAATCGCTGCCTTCAGGCCACACACTCATACAGACTACAAAGGATGTGTTTTCCCCCTGTGTTTAATGGATTTGGCTGTATATTTGTGCTTCACCTCCTTATGTCCCATCTCTTCTCTTTTCTTTCTTTCTCCAGTTGGCTGGGGTAGCAGTAAACAGCTTCTCCTTCGTGTTGGTGAGTGGCCCTCTCTGTTTTGCAGTGGAGGGCTTCAAACTCACAGCTAGTGTGGTGAGTAACCATGTGTACTGTTCTCTTGGTGAAGATTATTGAACAATATTTTAGATCAAAATATTTGGTGCATCTCAGCATATAACATTATTTTGTAATTTTAACACTTCAGTGTAGCCGCTAAATACAGAAATTAAACGTCTGATCTTCCATCTGACTTGTTCAGATTTAAGCTAAGACATTTAAGGCAGCATCATGGCTTAGTAGTTAAATAGTTCAGTGTCACAACCACTTAACTCCTTGCAATCTTTCCAGCATATAGGGAAGTAGTTTTCCGGCAGTGACAGATATATTGGCTGATATATTGGCTAATATATTGGAGATGTGTAGGATATTACATAAATTGTCTCTTTTTATAGTCTAGGCTGGATGCATCACACACCAGAACAGTTCACCGGGTGCAGCACACGGGACCCTTTTCCTCTGGACGGACTCAACCGGGGACCATGGGCTCCCGTGGGCAGCCGCGCCTGGCCACCTCCCTCCAGGTAATATACCTCATCATTAGGGCCTCATTATGCTTTTAGTCAATTCACTGATAAAGTTTTTTTTTTCTTTTTTTTTCTTTGAAAGGGACAGTGCATATTAATGGACATCTTAGCTTTTCAGCGATGTAAATATGCCAGAATTAGCCAAAAGGCTATTTTACATCTGTAGTCCCCCGTCAGGTCATCACAGTATAAATTAACATAGCCTAACATAGAAATTGAATGCAATACAATACAATTTAAAAGACGCCACAATTTTCAACAACATTATACAAGACACCACAGTTGGCAGACAGGGATTATATAATCTAAAGTGCTGTTTATGCAGTAAAGTGCCATTCTATAAATTAATGCTCAGTCAAAAAAAAAAAGGGTGCTGCATCTAGTACAGCAGACGCATACATATACACATACACAGTAAAGAGCTATTCTATGTACTTGAGGTTGTGTTAACCGAGCTATCAAAAGGAATGATCAAAGAAATTTGTTTTATCTTGATAGGTGCTTACCTGGTGTCAGTCAGCACCAGTTCCTCTCCCATATGCCATCCAGTCACATGACTGGCCTAAACCAGCCTAGTAAATTCTTAAACAATGGGTGAGTGTCTTAAGCTTTATTGTTGTTTTACAAACTCTTCTGGTAAAACGTGCAACTTGCGTTGTAAGTTGGCTAATGTGTCTTTGTATTTCCAGTCCTTTACATCGAGGGGATAAGCAAGACCTATCTCAGACTTTGTTGCCAGGATTACAAAGGATGCCCCCTGCTCCTCCAAGACCTTGGGAACCAACCAGAACTGGCCAGGGTTATGAGCCATTGCCTGGTGAAAACCACAACCGACTACACAATGGCTACAATGCAGGGCCTCCTGCACACCTCACAGCTCGAGCCAGTCAGCTACTGAAGGTGAATTTTGACCTTATATTTCTTTACTTTTCATATCCTTTCTTGTTACATGAATGATGTTCATGTAGTAAGAAAATAAATAGCTTTAATTTACACGTTTAAGAATTTAATTGAATGTGTAGCACTGTAGCTCACTTAACTGAATATTAGGGTTAAGAGTACTCTGACCAAACTCTGTTTCTCTCTGTTTCTCCACAAGTATGGTGCTCCTCATCCTCAGTTCACAGCCCATGGCTCACGGCCCATGCCTCCATTACCTGATATATGGCCTCAAGCTCCGACTCAGCAGCAACCCAGAGGACCTCACTCTCATTCTGGACAGTTAAAACGGCCTGGGCCACCTCTGGGAGAGCACTCTGTCATTCAGCATACCCCTGCTCCATCTTTACCCCGACCCATGGAGGACTGCCCCGGTCCAAGCAAGAGAAAGAAGAGCTCTGGGTCTGAGCAGGTTGGTAATGTCTTTATGGCCTCACCCATGCAAGTTCTGTCTTAACTCTCCTTTAACAAAAGCCCTCTCTTTTTCTGTTTCTTATGTCAGGCTCCTCATTCAGCCATGCAGCGTATACCTGGGCAACCTGTACATTTGAATCAGCAGCCATCCTCTCACTACCCCTCCCCCAAACCTGGATTTTGGAGCCCACTGCACAAAGGAGGAGCACCCTGGAACCCAAATGAACGCAAAAGCGGGCTGATTGATTTCCAGGTCAGTCATTGTTGATCTGAATATTAATATTCAGTGATATTTTACTGTATTGTGTCAGTTTAATATATGGCATCATCTGTCACTGGCCTTTTATTAGACATCACATTTACCCTAATGCCACCCACATATTACATGATTTTAGCCCTGATTTTCCGCTTGCCGACAATTAATGGAGATCCTGTCAAAGAGCAAAACTTGTAGGCAAATCTATTTGGCAGGTTAAAAATCTAGACTTGTTTACGATCCACTACTCGTGTTGTGTGAAAAGCACAGCAACCTGTTGTCATGTAGTGTATGGGCATTATTACTGATATTGCGTCTGGATGTACTTTCCTTAATTTTTAATTTTTCTAATGCTCTATTCCCAGGATTCCGCCAAACCAGGAATTGGAAGTTTCCCATATAAACCGCCTCCCTTGAATCCGTCAACCATGTCTTCACACACCCTTCCCCTCACAAGAGGTTATGGACAAAGCAGGGGTCCTCTACTACCACAGTCCCACAAGACCGGTCCATCACAGTCTCTGGGGCCACCTTCACAGAGTCCTCACATCCACCATTCTACATACCCCTACCCCAACAACAGACCTCCAGCTCTGACCCAAGGGCAACCACAGGGCACTACTCCACAAAGAGGACGTGATTCTGAAGTGAATTCTTTGGATAGCCATGCTCCTCCACCACCTACATCCTCATCATCACTGCGGGCAGATAGGGAGCGCCCTGCACCCTCACCAGCAAACCACACCACTGTGCCTTACAGTAACTCCCAGTTCCAGCCTCACCCAGGGCTGATCCATTCCACCAGCTCATCAGCCAGCAACCAGGCCCAGGCCACAGTACCTCAGCACAACCCCAACAAACCCTGGAAGAACCAGGTAACAGGCACAGAGAATTAAGTAAAGTGAATTACACAGATATTAAAGGAATAGTTCACCCAAAAATGAAAATTCTGTCATTAATTACCCTCATGTCGTTCCAAACCCGTAAGACCTTTGTTCATCTTCGCAACTCAAATTAAGATATTTTTGATGAAATCCGCGAGCTCTCTGACCCATCCATAGACAGCAATTTAAAGTACCACTTTCGAGGCCCAGAAAGGTAGTAAAGATATCTTTAAAATAGTTCAACCTTAATTTTATGAAGTGATGAGAACACCACACTTGTGATTCGTGGTGCTCATGTGAACAGCGTCGGCCAATACAGAACCGGTGTTCTGACGTGGAACCTGGAAGCACTGCACTGTATTTACAATGTAAACTGTTCAACAATTTCTTCTTGTCTCTGTCAGTATCCTACGCAAAGTCGTTATTTTTGTTTGTTTTTTGCGCACAAAAAATATTCTCGTCCCTTCTTAAAATTAAGGTACAACCACCGTAGTCACATGGACTATTTTAACTATGTTTCTACCTTTCTGGGCCTTGAATGTGTAATGAAATTGCTGTCTATGGAGGGGTCAGAGAGCTCTTGGATTTCATAAAAAAATATATTAATTTGAGTTCTGAAGATGAACTAAGGTCTTGCGGGTTTGGAATGACATGAGTGTAAGTAATTAATGGCAGAATTATCATTTTTGGGTGAACTAAACCTTTAACCAAAACCCGGCTCTGATGCATTTAATAATTAACTTGATAATTACTGCCTTACTAATATTACTAAATAGCATGATACGCAACATAAATGTTATCTATTGTTACAATTGTGGGACCTGTTTTGTTGACTCTAATATTCATTTCCCTTTAGGAGTCACGTGACATTTCAGCAACAGGGGATTCTCAGGTTGTCGCACGCCATTCTCAGGCACAGAATAAGGTTGTTGGGGGCGAACAGGGTCCAGGGACGCCCAAACGTGTGAGCCCTTCTCAGGCCCCTGTTCGAAAACCTGTCATTACCCCAAACCTGGAAACTGCTCATCCACCTTGCTCCCTGGGACTATACACCAATGTTGGAGGCATCCCTACAATGAGTTCTGCACCCCCTACCACCACCTCCATCCCCAGCACCCTAACCAGTTGGAGAGGAACTGATTCTTCAGTGCTAATCTCAAACCCAAACCATGTATCCATGATTGGTAAAAATATGCCACATTCAGGGTATCAGGGTGTCCACCCTGGTGTTGGAACCCTTCCACACCCATATAGAGGGGCACAATCTCAGATTCAGCAGTCCACTGTTCCTCACACAGGACAAGGTAGACCTAACTACACCCCAGTGTCCTCTACTTTCTCCACCCTAAACTCAGGGCTTCAGAGATCAGGGGAGAGCGTCATCACCAGCAAGACCTCTAACACTCTCCAACGAGCTGTCATTTCACCTTTACTTCACCCTCAACCTCCAGCACACATAAAAGTCAATTCAGCCCTCCAGCCAATATCCAACAGTTCATGTAACTTAGTGACCATTCAAGCTTCCCCCTCAATTTCTCAGGCAACTACTACTGTTCCAGCCCCAGTCTACCCAAGGTCCTGTTTGCAAACTGCTGCCCCAAGCTCTCAATCCATTGCTGATGCTTTAAATAAACTTGATGCAGAGTTGCAGGGCCACATGCAAGCAGAAGAGAGAATGAGAGAGCTGGAGGAAAAGAGGAAACAGAATGTAGAGCGACAAGTGGAGACAAAGCCACATGCTGAGTCTGCAATCAAGAGTCTGGAGCGTTTGCTGTCAGGTAGTGCAGCTGAGCCTCTACCTCCTCGTTTGTCTCCAGCCAATGCACCCTCTTCCATCTCACCTCCTAGCCAGAATTCACCACCTTATCCCTGGTTGAGTCGAGGAGGAGTGCCCCAACGTCCTTCTGGAACTGCAACAACCATTAACGAACGACCACGACCACCCCCTCTCACCCCACAGACTGAATATGCCCGTGAGAAGCAAAGGCAGAGAGAGAAATGGAAGAGTGGAGCACCATCTCAGAATCCAACTGGGATTCCCACATACCCCTCAGAGTCAGGTCTCATCAGCCCCTCCCACAACCACACAATGCAATTAAAACCTGACCCCTCCAAAGATATCACCATGTTGAAAACCTCTCATATGCCTGGGATTTTGGATTCTATTCCCAACCCCCCACCCCTGCGAGAGCCACCCAAACTTTACCAGGCTTTCCCCAAGGATGTTCGCTCTTCATGCACACAAATCCGCACGACTGCAAATAGCCTGCAAAAACATATGCCCAGTACAGGACTTGGTAGTCTGGGTAGCAGTGCTAGTAGTTGCAGTGGTGACTCTGATGGTGCCCAATTTGAGGAGGAAACTTCTGAGCTCTTGCCTGATGGATTGGCTAACATTATGAAGATGTTGGATGAGTCCATCAAGAAAGAGGAGGAGTTGTATTCTGGTCAGAGAGGAGAACAGGCAGTACCGGAACCTCAGTTTTCTGCAAATGTGGCACAGATGAAGAGTTATTTATGCGCACCGGACCTTGTGCCTGCCCTAAAACAATCTCCAACTGCGGATTATCAGCCAGAGAGTCATGCAAGCCCACCTGTGTTAAGTCGGCAAGGTTCCTTGGCATCACCTTGCAGTCGCACTTCTTCACTTGAGGAAGAAGAGGAGGTTCTTAAGGTCATTCCCAAGACTGCCAATTCCATTAGCATGCAGTCCCAAGGAAGCATTCTAGCCACATCAGGAACCAACTATCGTCATAGTGACTTGGCCAAGCTGTATGGCCTTTCAGAGTTAGAGAAAAGTGAGTGTGAGGAGGATGAAGAAGAAGCTGATCGGGAAGATGAAACGCCGTCCTGTTCACCACCTCAGCGGCCACATCTCCACCAGACAGGTGTGAACAGCATGTTTAAAAACCTTGCATCTGTGCTTGAGAGCCAGAAATACACCTACCGGGGTGGACCCTTTGGTCGTCCTCCTCCCTCTGCTTTTGTGGGAGTTAAGTACTCTTCGTCTCTTTCTCTGGGGCCTGACATTTGCAGGCAACAACAAAGCACTTCTCCCACATCAGGTACAGCCAATCACCCAGGTTTTAGCAGTCCGATGCAAACCCCTGCCATTAGTAACTCAGATGAGTCCTGTCCCCTCTCGCCTACAGCTTGGGCGTCCGAGAGGAAGAGAGGGGATAATAAAATAATCCAGTCAGATCTTTTGGGCAATGATGATGAGGAAGAGATTTCAGAAGAACCCACAGAAGAGAAGGATTCTGGAACTGTGAAAGACTTGTTGGAAAGACGACCAAAACTGACCACCATCTCAGAGTCTTCGCTAGCAGAGCTTGGTCATAGCTATGAGTTGAACAAACACATTCTCCATTATACACACCACTCAAAGGCAGAGTCACAGGAGATATGCAAACCTGATAAAGAAAAGGACAGACACAGAGAAAGAGAACGAGAGAGGAAACACAAACACAGTAGCAGTAAAAAACATGAGGACAGGAAAGAGAGAAAGAAAAAGCACAGAGAAAGACACAGCGATGCGTCTCTTTTCTCATCCTCATCTTCCAGCTTCAGTCGACGGCACAAGGACGGAAAGTCACACAAGGAAAAGAAGAGCAGGCAGGTGCTGGGTAACCTGGACATTCAGAGTAAGGAGTTTAGGGAGAAGGAACAAGAGCGTGATGGAGACAAGAAGAGATGGAAAGAGGAATGTAGCCAATCTCAGAGCGAAGAGGAAGAGTGGGCACAAAGTAAAGACAATGACAGCAGCTCAGGACGTTCCTCTGATCTCCCATCAGCTTCATCAGCATTTTGTTCTGACGACTTTCAGAAACTAAAGGCATTGACAGATGGACCACCCAAAGAACTGAAGATACGCCTCATAAAGGTGGAGAGTGGGGACAGGGAGACATTTATTGCTTCAGAGGTGGAGGAGAAGAGGATTCCTCTAGAGCAAATCACCATAAAGAACACTGCTAGTGAAATCATCAGAGCCTGCAAGTAAGCGATATTTCCATGCAGGACATCTCTGAAAAAAGAATATTTCTTGCCTGCAGTGGCAATTTAGTTTGACATAAGGACCATTAAAGACCATATCTAATACTTAATGTCTTGTTGTTTCAGGGGAGCTCGTGTGAAGGAGAAATTCAAGGAATCATACCTCCTACCTGCCTTCTCTGTCAAACCAATATTGCCCCCAGAGATGCCCATCCCTCGAGAGAAACTCAACCCCCCCACACCTAGTATCTATGTAAGCACTGCAGTAGCATTGTCAGCATCTCCTGCCCCTTGTAGACATTTTTTTTTGTATCATATTCACAATAACATCTACTCCAGTAATATTAAGTTTGATGTTCTGGTGTAAATGAACTATTTCCCCGCCAGCGTTTTTTCTTTCTTTTTTTTAAGTTGCCAGACACTTTTTTTTTTTTTTTTTTTTTTTTTTTTTTTGCCAGTTTTTGATAATTTTCAGAAACTTTCCATGGCCTCCTGAATATTTTGTTATATGAATATCTTAATATGCAATATATCAAAAGAAACAACAGATCCTCTGCTTTAAAAAAAAAACTGAACAGTGAAAACATGGATTGTCTGAAATTTCTGTGAATGTCAGGCAAAGTATGTCTTAATGATTCCATGTTGGTGTTTCTCTACAGTTGGAAAGTAAAAGAGATGCATTCTCTCCAGTCCTGCTGCAGTTCTGCACAGATTCTAAAAACCCAGTTACTGTCATCCGGGGACTAGCTGGCTCCCTTAGATTAAGTAAGTTTCTGCATTACAGGGATCTATAACTATGGATGGATGGTGGATGGACAGATTTTCAATTTTGTAACTACAGTTGAGTCCAAAGAGTTGCTGTTGTTGAAACTAAGTTGCGCTTTTTTCCATTCCTCCTCCTTTATAGATCTTGGTCTGTTTTCAACTAAGTCTTTGGTGGAGGCGAATTCGGAGCATGCAGTAGAAGTTCGGACCCAGGTTCAACAGCCAGCGGATGAGAACTGGGATTCCACTGGCACTGGCCAGACCTGGCCCTGCGAGAGCAGCAGGTCACATACAACGATTGCCAAGTATGCCCAGTACCAGGCCTCCAGCTTCCAAGAGAGCTTACAGGTGTGAACACAAACCTACACCATAAAAGTTTGTACACAGTGTTTGTTAATTTCCAGAGGTGTATTGGTAATTTTGCAAATACTTTAAAATTCTTGTTTGTACAGTTTTGATATAACTATTCAATTAGTGGACTTCAGAGTCATATACATCATGCACTCACCATACAATTGTCTGACCTTGCAGGAAGAAAAGGGCAGTGATTATGAGGAGGAAGATGAGAAATCGGCCACTAACTCTGAGAATATGACCAGTAACTCCTCAGCTCCCGGCTCCAGGTAATTCATTGCAAATTAGCTCAGCACTCAATTCTTGAATTAATTCAAATAATTACTTTTATTTAAAAAAAAATAAATAAATAGTAGTAACATTTGCTTTAAGAATGTAATTAAAACTGTAATAAATCACCCTCCCTGTGTGTGTATGAATAAAGATCTGCTGTTAAAATGCTGTTATTAATTGTTTCATTTATTTTTACAGTTCAGAGCAAAAATCTGTGGGGAAGATAATAAAATTTGGCACCAATATTGACCTGTCCGATCCCAAAAGGTAAGACAATT
Source organism: Meda fulgida (assembly GCA_030578275.1). Lineage (NCBI taxonomy): Eukaryota > Metazoa > Chordata > Actinopteri > Cypriniformes > Leuciscidae > Meda > Meda fulgida. The sequence goes on from CM060622.1 coordinate 47,313,206, forward strand.
GTGCATAATTACTTCAACGTGTGCAGCATCTTCTTTGGATGACACGAAAGTCTCTACACAGGCAGCATCTACACAACTATGTCTTGATGTATGAGCAATCTGTATTAACTAAATGGTGTTGTGTCTTGTGCTTTAGATGGAAGCCTCAGCTGCAAGAACTGCAGAAGTTGCCGGCGTTTATGCGCGTTTCTTCCAGTGGGAATATGCTGAGCCATGTTGGCCACACCATTTTGGGAATGAATACAGTACAACTCTACATGAAGGTCCCTGGCTGCCGCACACCAGGTTTGACTCCATCCTTGATTGACTACAAATCAAGAAAGTTATTTGAGATTGAGTAGTATGCTTTGGCAAGTAGTTCTTTATTGATTTTAAATTTCGTGTTTAATGCTTGTGTCAACAGGACACCAGGAGAACAATAACTTTTGTTCTGTAAATATCAATATTGGGCCTGGAGACTGTGAGTGGTTTTCTGTCCATGACGACTACTGGGAGGCCATCAGTGATTTCTGTGAAAAGTAAGAAACTGTGCCACTTGAAACATGCTAAATCTGTCTTTTTAAGCCACAGTAGAGTTACTCAATATATTTTGTGGTTAAAATTAATAGCCAGACAATATTGTAATCCTAATGAAAGTATTTGTTATCTTGACAGAGTTTTTTAAATTAAGTTTTGTGAATGAATTCTCAGGCATGGAGTGGACTACCTGACAGGATCATGGTGGCCGGTTCTGGATGACTTGTACCGCTCTAATATCCCTGTGTACCGGTTCATCCAAAGGCCAGGAGATCTGGTATGGATCAACGCAGGCACTGTACACTGGGTTCAAGCCGTAGGCTGGTGCAACAACATTGCTTGGAATGTGGGACCTGTCAACTGTGAGTAACCTACACACTGACATTGTAACCTTTCTTTTTATCATTGAAAATTTGTATCAGTCAATATGGTTACATTAAACGGTTGCAACAAAATGTGTAAAACTAACATTTCTTAGCCAGGGCACACAAATGCAAAAAGCTTTTTTGCTAGACCTTTTATCTTTTGTATTTGTAGCATATCAGTACCAGTTGGCTTTAGAGAGATTTGAGTGGAACGAAGTGAAGAAAGTTAAATCCATCGTTCCTATGATTCACGTGTCCTGGAACGTGGCACGCAACGTCAAAGTCACCGATCCAGACACTTACAAGATGATCAAGTGAGTATGCAGCAGCATTATTGACTCTTTCTTACTAAGTTACACCACAATTAAGTAGAATGGGCATTTCATAATATATATATTTTGTTTTTCCCCCCCTCTTTTTCAGACACTGTCTCCTTCAGTCTATTAAGCACATTCAGATCCTGAGGGATCAGCTGGTGGCATCAGGAAAGAAGATCTCCTACCAGAGCAGAGTGAAGGATGAGCCGGCCTACTACTGTAACGAGTGTGATGTGAGTCGAATGTTGTGCTTCATAGTTTGTGTAAAATATTGGCAGGTTCTGCGTAGAAAAAGATACTACCGGTATGCAAAAACCCATTAGACCTGCAGAATTATATTCCAAAAAAAGAATATTTTGCATAAAGCTGCATTATTTCATAACCAGAGATGACACAGCTACGAGTTATTCTCCATTAGAATTTGGCACAGTCTATGTTAAGGTGCAATCATTATTTTTGCACTTCCTTTTGGTGACACCAGAGGCCCAGGAATGGCACCCTTCAACTTTAAAAGGAGATCCATTATGGTTTTTTTGTTTTGTTGTTGTACCTTTCCTTTCGTGTGTAATATAGCGGTTTGTGCATGTAAACAATCTGCAAAGCACAGTCAAAGTTCAAAGGGATTGAATCTCTACAATAGAAAGCTACTGCCTTTAACGCTTTATTTGTAGTCCTGCTATTATTTCTGTGACGTAGCTACGTCACCATGTAAGCCATTTAATAGTCGACTGGCTGTTTGGATCGCCCTCAAACAAAGGTCCAGGAAGATTTTCCCAACAAGGAAACAGTTGTTGTTTTTTGTGACTAAGGGAAAAACATCATCACATGGACTTCCAATGGCAGAGGAATTGAAGAATCAGTGTTTAAAATGTATTGTTAACACTGTTCCTCAGCAGTATAATCACAACCTTTTGTTGTGTTCTCACCATTTTAATAATGACTACTTCTGAACGGTGCTGGGGATTTATTTGATTGAATTTGGAAATAAAGCAAAATAACTGAGAAAAATGAGAATCAGTCCTCAGATGTAGTTTATTTTAAAATAAATCTGCCATTAACTCTGTTAAAAGGATTGATTCAAGTAAGTTATTACTCCACCACCTGCATGACATCATTAACCAACATGGTTAAACATCTGTCTCCCAAAACTGTATTTGCGCAAATTTGTCATGACAAGCTAGTTGATTTCTTGATGTCATGCATCGCACTATGGTAGTTAAGCAGTGAGTTGGGTAGTAAAGCGTTGTTGTTTGGGAAATGCACTCCTGTTCAATGCACGGCAATGAGTTGTATTTTTTGTATTTATGGCGTGGTGTAAAGAAATAACACAGTTACAAGTAACAACACATGAAATTAGAGATGCACCGGTCGGTTTTTAGTTTTATTTTGGCCGATCTCTATTCCGGACTTGAACAGACTGCAATCATTTCCCAAAATGTAATTTTTGTGGAAATATTACAATGCAGTTTGTATTAACAGGACATTGACACAGGCTAGAAATGGGATGCACCGAAGACAGATGCTCCAGCAGAGCAAATACTGTACCAGGCACAACAAGCCCGCTGTTCATGATGCTCGAAATAGAGGAAGAAAATATAAATATTTGATTTGGGGATGGGGGTTTATATACATGTATTTCTCAAGGGATCTGACTGTCCTCAGAAAAGTTTTGATGGCATTTTCTTTTCCTCTTTCTGCTGTTCCATTAGCACCACCTGCTGTCAGAGAGTGAATCTGCATTTTTATTCAGTCTGCTGTTTAATTTCAGCATAATTTCACAAATCTTAAGTCAGACCGTTCTGGTTTTGCTTTGGTCAAGTCATCTGTATTTATATAGCGCTATATACAATAAACAGATTGTTTTAAAGCAGCTTTACAGTGATTTAAAGGAAATTATGCATTTTGGCTGTTTCTGCTAGCAAGCCAGAGGCGACAGTGGCAAGGGACCCAAACTCCATCAGTTAACAGAATGGAGAGAACAAAATTGGGAGAAACCAGGCTCAATCAGGGGGCCAGTTCTCCTCTGGCCAATGAACGAAGACGATGTGATGTTTCAGGCTGCATCACAAGTCAGAATTCAGATTGAAATTAGCATTCAAATATTTATCTAGCTCCTTTTGCTTGAAGATCAATTCATCACACCGGTATGGAGCCGAAGCTGAAGGCCATAGGGTCTGTGCGGAGGACCTGCCGATGACTGTCATGTCGATGAAGCCTTCACAGGGGATTGTCTAGTTGACACGGTCCCTGCTGACATTCAGGGCTGCGTTTTGGTCGTGTCTAGATGCAGGTCCACCATCTGATCTGGATATGGACCGGATACGGCTGACTACGGTAACCTTGGGATAAGGATGAGACGGACAGACTAACATTAGCGTAGATTCTTCTTATGATGTAACAAGTACATTGGGTGTTATAGGAAGCGTTCCTGGTTCCGGTTGGCCTAGTTTATGCAGCCTAACATTCATTTAACTGATTTGAATAATAGGAATTGATAATGTGTTGTGTATGCCAGGTTAAAGAGATGTTTTTAGTCTAGATTTAAACTGACAGAGTGTGTCTGCTTCCCGAACAAGGCTAGGAAGACTATTCCAGTGTTTGGGTGCTAAATAGGAGAAGGATCTACTGCCTGCAAATGATGTTGGTATTATTGGTATTATCAACTGGCCAGAATTTTGAGATCACAATAGATATGAAGGACTATAACCCCTTTCGCACTGGCTAGTTCTAGGAACTTAGTTATAGTTCTCGGTAAACCACTCCGGTAACTAGTTCCTATATGTTCCCCTTGGGCCATTTTCCTGGTTGCATTCGCACCTCCAGTAGGAACTCTGAAGTGACGTAAACTGCGCTTGTTGTGACTTTTATTTTGACGGTGCTGAGAACGCCAGAGCCTGAGCACACAGCGCTCCCATTCCCCATCTTCATTAGTTTACGATCTGTTTAACAGTCCTGTCTAATATGTTATTATATAGAAATAATATATAAACAATGCTATACAAAGAAAGTAGACGGTATATTAGAAAGTATTAGCATTTTACGTGTTTGATGCCCAATGTTGCTGAGCGGTTAATAAACAGAACTGCATGCATCTTGCGGAAGACCATTGTATCCAAAGCTACTTCTCGCTTTTTATGTCTATAACGAGTCACGCAGGTACTGAGTTACTCCGCAGTGGTACGACCCGTACCAGTCTAAAATAGTCTGAATATAAACAGTTATTATAGGCGTACTGTAGTGATTCAGACAACAACTTGGGTTTGGAAAATTAATTCATGATGTACTTGTTTATAAAATAAAATTTGAATACAGAAAAAATTATGGACTGCCGCTTTAAGTAGTAAGGAATTACTTGTCAGCATACCTGTCAATGTTTGGGTACCAAAATACGGGAGGGTTGGGGGGGTTTTGGGGGGTGCTGGATGGCAGAGGCAGGCTAAATACACATTAATTGCTTAGATATTAACATAAAAAATGAACATGAATAAGATTTATTTATTGTATTTATTTTTATAAAAAAAAGTATTCGTTTCTTTTCATTAGTGCTGTCAATCAATTGCAAAAATGAACTTGATTAATCACCATTTAAAAAAATGTTTAGTTAATATATTTTATAATGTAATCCATTTCACAGTTAATCTCCAAATTAATAAAGAAACAACAAAAAGACAGTATATTTAAAATATCTGTCAAAAAGGTAAGAAATATACAGATATTGAATAAAGTTATCAAACAGTTTGCACTGCATACATTTTAAATTATATATTTATTAATTATTAAAGTTACAAAAGTGAAATACGGGAGACTCCCAGGGAAAACGGGAGTGTTGACAGGTATGCTTATCCAATTCACAAAATTAGTGGAATACATAGTGGATATGTTTCGTCAGGGCACAAAGAATTATAGAGCCGAGTATCATCAGCGTAACAGTGAAAACTAATGGGGCTTTTCCACTGCATGGTACGGTTCGGTACGGCACGCTTTGGCGCTTTTCCACTGCATGGTACGGTACGGCTCGGCAAGGCTCACTTTTGGCGCTTTTCCACTGCATGGTACGGTTCGGTTCGGTACGGCACGCTTTGAAGCTTTTCCACTGCATGGTACGGTACGGTACAGCTCGCTTCGGCTCGCTTTAAATGGTAACACCTCTGTTGAGGTTCCAAGCGTACCGTACCGATACTGAAATGTGACGTGGAAGCACTGTAGATCACTGATTGGTCAGACAGACAAAATCGTCACTACCAGAGTCATTGTTTTTGCGAGACATCAAACCCGCTAGATTTAAATAGCCAGTAACGGCAACCGCTGTAGCACCTGTTTTACTACTTGCTTGACTTACTTGAAGAAAAAAAAACGTCCAAAAAAGAAATGGCTGAATCGTGGTCAGTGGGCGAGAAGAGCAGACGTTCCTCTTGTTGGTTGCCCAGGAGCGGATAAACTATAACGATCAGTCATAATCCCACCCACTTTGAAGCGGTACTTACTGCTTCCTATTGATATCTCCCAAGGGTAGCATGTACAGGGTGAAAAGCAACGGTCCTAGTACTGAGCCTTGCGGTACTCATACTGAACTTGTGATCGATATACTTCATTTACTGCTATAAATTGGTAACAATCAGAAGTATGATTTGATCCATGCCAATGCAATTCCACTAATGCCAACATAATTTAAGTCTATTCAAAAGAATGCTGTGGTCGATAGTATCGAACGCAGCACTAAGATCCAGTGACGCTAATAGAGAGATGCATTTTATCTGGTAAACGTACCCTAAGAAAAATAAATTTGTCTACCAGAATAAATTTACATGATTTAATTATGAACCTGTAAATGACATAATAGGCGCACGTTAAGAGTTTGTGGTTTGTTTGTATGTTCCTGAGCAGGTGGAGGTGTTTAACCTGCTGTTTGTGACCAGCGAGAATGGCAGTCGGAAGACGTATGTGGTGCACTGTGAGGACTGTGCACGACAACGAAGCCCAAACCTCTCCAACGTAGTGGTGCTGGAGCAATACCGCATGGAGGAGCTGATGAACGTGTACGACTCATTCATCCTGGTGAGTTCATGTTCGTGCACTTGGACAACGCGTGCAGTTGAACAAAGCTTCAGAAAGAGCTAACATCTATAATTTGTTTGTCTTTGTCTTTCTCAGGCCATCAGTCCCAGCTCCCGATGAGAACGTCTCGTCACTTTCCCTCACACAGCCATAACCAAAACTCCTGCTCGCAGGACAAGATCTTTTATTTTAGTCCAATTAAGACTTAAAACACTTACAGTTGGGGGAAAAAATTACCTACTACTGTTAATATTTGTTGAACAGCCAATCCAGAACCAGTTTACTCAGAATTGTTTACAGAACCAATCAGCCAATAAGACTCCAGTTTGCTCCTGTCGGTCTTGTTTATCAACCTCTGAATGGCTCTGCGGGACGTCCAATGAACCGCAGTTTGGTGCTGTCACTGCTTACTGCAGCGGATTTGACAAGATCCTGTCCGGTTAGGTTTTTGTTCTTTTCTTTCATGTTTTTTTTTTTTTTGTCTTGAATACTGAAATGTCTAAATGCTCTTTGTACTTTTCGTGGGTGCTTATTTTTCTTCGATAATTTATTATTTTTAAACCTAGAACAGCCTAGATATATACCACATTGGCCTTGTGACTTGTATTTAGTGAAGAGATAAAAATTAATACTAATAATAGAGCTATGGACATTTTTCTAAAGCATTAAGAATTAAAAAGAAATGGTTGTTCAGAATGCTTCAAAACATACGGGTTTTAAAATACTTTTTCAGTTTTAGTATGGAACGTTGTGTTTATATCATCAGGACAAGCATTTAAGGATTGCATTTTTAATCAATCTCTTTTCCTGCATTTTGTGGTTATTCTTGTTCAGTTTCATCTGTTTTTGGTCAGTAATTGTTTCTCTCCTCTATTCAGATCTATTCTCTTTTTTTTTTTTGTAAAATTTTTTTTTATTTAAAATGTTCTTCTATTTATTGGATATAAAATGCTCTCCCTGCCTCAACATGGTTTCATAGATGTATTAAGGGTTTCTATTGTTATTCTAAGTCCTCTGTAATATTTTAAGGGTGCTGATTTTCTTTCGTTTTTTTTATCTTGGTGCTTACCCCTTTAAATGTCTTTCCTGTCTATATGAATTAAATCTCTCATAACTGACTCCTTGTCCTTTTAGATTGTAGAGCACAGAGTAGGATTCGACTAACCAGAAGGTGTCTGTTATACACAAATGTTTTTAAAACAAGTTTTTTCCCACCTAAGTTAGCAACAACATCACTGAAATGTGATCGGTTATAAATTTGAACACCTGCTCACTATCCGGTAAAAAAAAAAAAAAAAAAGATTACATCCAGGGGCCATGATCACATGAGTTCTGAATCTGAAAGTTCGCTGAATCTTTTTGCTTGTTTTTGTACTAAGATGGTGACTTGGACTGATGTCAGTAATCCTGAGCCTAGATTAGCAGCTACTTTGTGATGAATTGAGGTCATTCACAAATTTGGGCTAAGAACAGTTTTTGATACCTATCTTTAAACATTTAGTGGTGCTTCTGTCCTGTTGTAAATGCTGTTCATTTGAGGACACGTTTGCCACGCTGACTTACAGCAGGCATAAACTTTCAATATACATGCTATACAGTTATCGGCTGCAGTGGGTTGTCATACGCCTAAACTAATGCTTATATGGAGAAAAATCACATTGAACTGTAAATTGTGGCATTTTACTGGAACGGGGAACAGTGTGAAAGGGGATTTAACGCATTGTTTTAAAATATATACTGTAATTTTTTACAGCTTTAGAGGCGTTAGCGTGAAATGATTCATGTATTATCAGGAAAATGGTTTTGATTATGAAATAGATGGTGCTGAGTTCTCCTTGAGCTACTCAATTTTTTAAGAAATATTTTTCCTGTTGCAATATACACACACTTTCCTTTTTTTCCCTCATTTTATTTTTGTGGTTATTTAAAATCTGCACTGTTTTGGAATTCACACATGAAGCGAACTGAGCCAGACATGTCTTAAACACTTTGTGAATTCGTGTGTCATTGATATGATTACTCTGAATAATATTAAATGCTTTTGATAAACTTTGATCTGTGCCATGTCTCTGTATTCTTTCATTGGAAGTGTAAGGTTTCAAAAACATATATCTAATACTATATATCGAGGTATCAATAATATTAAGAGATCTAAACACAAAGATGATTTAAAAATTCACTATTCAACTTTTGGCCTTCTAGCAGTTACAAAAAAATCTGTATGCGGAAGAACAATGTTTTCTTTGTGACTCAGCTCTGCAAAACTGTTTGAATATATTATTTCTCATTACTAAAAGAAAGATTATCCTACTGCTCATTCACTACTAGGCTATGAAGGTAAAAGAGTAGCTAAACTCGAGAGAACGTAGATGTGAATTTCAGAACTTGTACAAAAAATATACGTACTTGTACACTAAAATAGTACAGCTCCAATGTGAAAACCTGTACAAAAAAAATCTGAAGTTGAATGTTGAAATTTGCACTTGCAGACAATAGTCACACACCTGTATTCTGAATTTGAAGCTGCAGACAAGTATCACAAATGTGTAAAATGCCATGTACATAAATAAAATGACAGGCACAAACTTGAAATATATATTTGCACTTATTCTTTCATTCACATTTGCAGTACAAGCTCAATTAGGCACTTGCAACTTCTCAAATCTGTCACTGGTTTTACAAATTTCGCGCTTGACTTTTGCTACTCTTTTCGCGATAGATGCAAAACTAACTTGTGCACTTGCAACTCAGTGGCGGCGAGAGAAAGGGGGCGGGGGGATGTTCAAACGAGCCGTTTTATTGGTTGGCGCCTAGCCAATGAAATTGTACTTCTATTGCATTAGACTCATAGTGCGAAAAACGGGGGGGGGGTCCGATTAACCTATGAGACCCCCTGAAAGCCTCAAAAGCAAAATTTGAAAGGGGTCTCAAATTTTGTCCAAAAAAAAAAAAAAATGTATTGTCATTAACGGTCTCTAAAATGTTTTTAAGTTCACCACATGTCCAATATTCAGAATTAAAAACATTTATTCACAATCACAAATATGTTTATTTTTTTCCAAGCGGAGCCAGACAGTCCTGTGAACCTATGCAAATTAGCCATATGTGCCAAACAGAAGAAAGTTTGAGAAGTCACTAAAAATGGCTAGCAAGCGAAAATTAAACATGGTTCCCGTGCCGACATTCCCGTATACGCTGGGACGTCCCGTAGATTTGGCCTATCTCGTTTATTGACGGCTCGCCGACCTAATACCAGGTCCTCACTGACTAATACAACAGCAACACGACACTTGAGAACTATCACGACATCTACTCTTGCCTTCCAATTACAGACCGTTCTGACGCGCATCAGACCGAAACGACTAACAAACAATTAAGGACAATGAACAATTTGGGACAATTAAAGATTTGATTTACGTATAGAATCATCTGCTGCCTGATCGCTCCCGATTCAATCCGGACTCGCGCAAACGGCAAATCCCCTCCATCACTGTCCAGATTTTAAAACAATTAGAATGACAATGATAATGATAATCGTAATCGAAACGAACCGCGAGACCAGTGTAGGTTCACACCCTTAACACTCTGTGCTGTCTTCTGATCAGATATTAAAGCGAGTTAATACAAACAAACAATTTGTAGTTATTCCCTCACCCAATGAGAATCGATAAGAGAATCGATAAGGAATTGAATCGATAAGCAATATCGATAATCGAATGGAATCGGAATCGTTAAATTCTTATCAATTCCCATCCGTACTAAGCAGAGACTTGCCGGCTGGTAGGACAGTAAAGCAGGTGGGCGAATGGAAAGACCGCAACCCGTGGCTTGACATTAAGGCAGGAACATTGGGGTGTTTAGTGTGTAGAAAAGCAAAAACGTTGCTACTCTCAGAAAAGGGACCGGGTTAAATTACATTTTTACATTAAAAAAAATCTGTTTTTGTAAAAAAAAAAAAAAAAAAAGTTTAATTTATTTCTATAAATTTAAAGTATATCATAATTCCTCCCAAAACTGCACAAATGTAGAGTAAAAACATGAATAAACATTAATAAAGTAACATTACATTTGTTCTGAGTTTGGTCTTTTAATACCTTTGTCTAAATTAAACTCGTTGCATTCATATTCTGGGCTCATCTGCTGTTCTGTTTTCTTTACATAGTATGCATTATTAGTATGTGTTTACTGAGTTAATATATTTTATTTCTTTTAATATCAGTCTAATGCATTAAGCCATGTTAGCGTTTCAAAACGTCCCAGAGGACGCGGGTTTCGTGACATCATTACGTACAATAGAAGTCCCATTTCATTGGCTAGGCGCCAACCAATGAAACGGCTGGTTTGCATTAAAAATTCCTACACACGATTACCGGTAATATATTGCTCGTCATCATACCCCAATTTCATCAGCCCATTGGCACGCTGTTATTGGCGAATATTTATCTTTGTTTATTAATCTCGTGTTTTGTGTCACACTATAATGAATTGCTGTAAAAATTACAGTATCATTTTACAGCAGCTGGTTGTTTTCTAATATTACAGCATATTGCTGTAAACTGCATTGCATTCTGGGGTCGCGCGACGGTTTAATTCAAACTACAGAATATTGCTGTAAATTTCATTTCTTCAGAGGTATTGTGATCTTCAACGGTCGTGTCGGCGGCGGCAAGAGGAGTGATTCTCAACTCTGTGGTAAGTGACTTATTATTTCAGTTTCTTATTTTTCATGTTACTCGTAGACTATGAAGGTAACGTTATATTCGCGGAATCGCGGTTCATATTGGTAACTTAACCCCGGAATCACACATCCTCCGACCGCGGGGCGCGAGGGAGACTTGAGCGGGGCTTCAGCAGCGCGGACGCGGTAGTATTTCACACATTCCTCTGGATCTGTGGGCTCCTATGTTAAGAATTACATGCTTTAATGACAACAGTCGGTATTCACACGAGCTTCATGTTGATCAGCACACTTCGTCGTGATTATTTTATGGTGTAAATCAAATCAAAATCAAGTCATCTGTTAAAATGGGCGCCGAAATTAAAACGGCGTTGCTAAAACCTTGCGTCAGACTCACGGAGGATGTGTGTCATATAACTTTAGCCTAGATTTTGAATGGTGCTGTAATACCAGTTTTGTCGCATGTTTAATATGCCGGTGTAAAAATCCCTTACATTTCAGTACATATATATATTATAGCCTACTCTGTGTGTGTAATTAGCTTATTTTTTGTATAATGCCTTTGTTCATTTTATTTAAAAGAAAGTGTTCCTGCACTCCGAATACTAAAATATAGTTTAAATGTAAAAAGCTGAAAAATAAAAAAGGTATAGTAAAAAATAACTTTTGTCACATGTGCTATTGTTTTAGGAGACACTTTGACAAGTGGACACTGGAAGGCCAAGTTGTGTGTGAGGAGAGCATTCAGCCCAGCTTCACTGCATATTACATGGAGGAGGCAGCCTGCACCTTGGAGTTAATGATTGAATTCTTAACAACTTCAGTACCTGCATTTTACACATGTATTCAATATCAGAACTTGCCTTTAGATATATTATCTGTTGAGTTAATGAGTCTTAATTACATATTGTCTGATTCCTGGCCCTTTAGGTGCTTTGTATGTATCAATACGGAGAGAGGAAAAAAGAAGTCGAGAGGATAATTGCCATCGAAAACGACAGGGCAAATGGTACAGAAGAAACAGGTTGCAGTGAACCCACATGTTGCCACTCTTCCCAGCAAAGTGATGGGTTATCAGTGGAATTTCTGAAATGTAAGTAACACACACACACACACACACACACACAAATATCTATTTTTTCTTTAATTGTAACCTTTTAATATTCTCTATCTGTCTCTAACTGTATCTGTCATCCCTCTATCGGTCTCTGACTGTATCATTATGTTTTGTAATATATCTAATATATTGTCCTTTTCAATATTTCTAGCCACTCTTTGCATCCTGTGATGGAACAGCATCTGGAGCTGAATTATTCTCCATTTTTGATCAGAAGTTTGTTGGACTCACTTGGGGCCTTGTTGTTTGGATATGTTTGTCTGGTAATGAAGTGGTGAAATTTCATCCATGTCTGTGTTTTTCAGAACCTTTTATTATGATCATGTTGGTCAACTTGTGGTTTTAAATGTATGTCGTTTGCGTATTTCTTTTTTGTGTGAAGAGCCATGACGGCTAATTTGTTTCTAGTAATTAAAAAATATTTAATTTTATGTCCATTTTTAAAAAAAAATACAAGTTTGTAAATAAAAATTAAATCAAAATATACAAAATACACTGTTTTATTACTTTTTTTCATGCATATTTTAAAGTTACAAATTAAACAAATGTTGACCTGTTTTTCAAGATTAGGATGTTGAATAATTTGTTTGGTTTGTGAAGTAATAGGGGAATTAAGTTGTGCATTATACAACACTTAATGTATTTAAAAACAATTTGCATTTGATGAATAATTAACATTTCAAATTCAGCTGCCAGTCATTAATATTCAGACATCAGGAAAATATATTGTATATACTGCATTTTACATACTTCCTTTAGATATAGCAAATACAGAGATTCATGTAACTTACTGTAAAAAATACTGTTATTTACTGTAATCAGAGAATACAGTAAAATTCTGTAAAATTAAATTACAGACGCTACTGTAAAAAATACAGTAACTGGCTAGCAACCCTGCTGCCAGTATTTTACTGTAAAATTTACAAGTAATTTTTAACAGTGCAGGTTCTTCCCGATCAAAGTTCCTTCCTGTTCTTTGCTGACGTAAGTTCAGAGGAACCAGAGCTTGTTTACTTTTGTGATCAGCTTTCAGTAACATGCCCTATCGCAAACCTTTGATGCATGTTTGGCACAAGATTCCTCACTTCAGGCAGAAGCTTTCAATTTTTCTGTGTAATGGAAGAGATTCATATAACACTCACGTGGGCTGGAAGAGTCGAAATAATGGTCAGATACATCAAGCCGTTTACAACAGCAATGCAAACTCAAGCATCAACCACCAAGAGTTCATCTCAACTGCCAACAAATGAATTTGTAAAACATTTAAATTCATGGTCAGTATTGCAGAAATGCATTTTCATCATAATACTCCAAATATGTAAGCAGACACATATCCAAACTGACTTGGCCGCATCAACACAGACTGGACTTGGAAAAGGACATCAGGCTCATGCAGAGGTTAATGTTGCGCAGGCCTGCGGATTTCCTACTTCCTGTAAGAACAGGAAGCTCTTTCCACCCCTCCTTTAACACATTACCAAACATTACTCATATATCGCCATTCAGAAAGCCTAAATGAAAAGCTTGTTAAATTAATGCAAAGTCAAGTCAAGGCGCTGTAGTGAACTCAAAACTTCGCTTGCCACAAACCAGAGGCCGATGAAAGCAAATAGCTCAAAAACATTTTGTAGCCTAAAAAAAGTAATAAAAATGCAGTGGATTTTTTTTTTGTGCAAATTTGCAGCAAACCTTGACAAAGTTATATTTTTGCACAACAGCATTTAGGCAATCTTCTGACTGATTACAGTAACAGTCAATCTCAATCACACTTTTAGCATCAAACATGATTTCACTCTTCTGGTTCAGTCCTGCTCAGTGCTTCAGTGCATATTTGCGCAGGTTTGATCTTTTCTCGACGGTCCTCTTGCGTGAGGTCAGGGGTGCAGAAACAGTAAACATGGGCTGTACAAAGCAGTGGGAAACATTACATCTGACAGACATTAATTGATCTGATGTGTGTGTGTGATGGGCTCTTATCAGTTACGCAAGCCAGCATTTACACTATTCCTCCGATGTGCAACCACTCCCTCTGTATTTGCAGATATTCTTTTCATCATGAAGGAGAGCTACTCCACTCCATCCTTCTTCCAGATCTTTCCTTGCCATCAGTTGTTTGTGATCCTTTCTGTTCTTTTCCCATGTGGACAAAAACTGCAATCTGGATCCGCTTCACTCGCGTCAACTTTTCAACTTTAAACATGTTAACCTTTGAAGAAATCCTTTCTGGAGGAGGCCAGTAAACTGCAAAGCTGCTCTTGCTCTTAAATGTTGCTTACATTATTTCCTTTTCACACTTTTACTTTATTATATAAGATGATCAGCAAAAACAAAATGTTTTTTTAAATCACTCTTTCAATTCATTTTTACATTTTAAAATAAATCAGTTTTTTTTTTCAGTGTGATTTTTCAGTGTATCTGGCCACATTATTTATCAGACTATCAGTCTAATTCCACATTATGATCGCAACCTTGATTTGCTCTTCAAAATATAAAATATTTTAATTATTTTATTCATGCTAAATGTACAATGTCAAAATATTTTTTAAATATACATATTGTTCTTCAATAGTGGCCAAAATTGATAAACAGGAAAATTGGCAAATTCAAACATTATTAAAAAAAAAAAGATATATATATATATATATATTTAAAAGGGATTTTTATAGCATATTGCATAGTTGTGCTTGGAGTCAATGGTTTTATTTTTGATAACACAATGAAACATGCCAAATTTTGCCGACCTATAGTTCTGGCCGGCTGTCATACAAATAAATTATAAATATGCAAAAACAAGAGAGAACCAACGAAATATTAATAACTGATTATGTTGAGGTTTTTCCTTTGAGCTTTTTTATTTTCTATGCATTTTTTCTAAGTAAAATAAAACCTGTAGCTGTAATTTGACTTTTTTTTGCCAAATTATTTAATGCTGTTATGTTTGACATTAAAAGAGTTTCTGTAATGTTGAGGTTTTTGTGGTTACCATTGTGCTCAAGATCAAAAACATGATGACTGAGCTGATGCCAGTGACAAGTAATCTCTATACTTGTTCATAAAATGTACATGCTAAACAAGTCACATTCAGCATGTGCTATACTAGCTGCGTATTTTAATTCAAATAGAAAAGAGTAATTGGTTCCAGGGCTACAGCTGTTGGTTATCTGAGGTTCTTCGTGAACACCGGACCGAACTCAGGGCAGCGGAGAGGAAATGGCACAAATCAAAAGACACACCTGACCTCAGTAGGTATCAATCTCTGCTCTCTGCCTTTTCTGCTGATGTTCACGCTGTAAAATCTACATATTTCCACAACAAGATCAACAGCGCCTCTAACACACGTTCACTGTTCAAGACATTCAACTCTCTCCTCTGTCCACCTCAACCACCACCCACCTCCTCGCTAACTGCTGATGATTTTGCTAACTTCTTCACTAACAAAACTACAACCATCAGCAGTCAGTTCTCAGCTTCAAACACACAGGAACCCAGACTAACCTCTCCCACAGCCAACAACCTTCCCTCCTCCTTCACTCCACTAACCGAGGATGAAGTATCTAAACTTCTCCTCTCTAGTCATCCTGCCAGCTGCCCTCTGGACCCCATCCCCTCACACCTTCTACAAGTACTACGGGTAACTCCACTGCTTAAAAAAACAACGTTAAACACATCACTTTTAGTGAATTACAGACCTGTCTCTCTCCTACCATTCATTGCGAAAACACTTGAACGAGTTGCTTTCAACCAAGTGTCATCTTTCCAGTCTCTGAACAACCAGCTGGATGTCAACCAATCTGGCTTCAAGAAAGGGCACTCAACCGAGACTGCATTGTTGTCGGTCACCGAAGCCCTGCGGATCGCAAAAGCTGCTTCCAAATCATCAGTTCTCATCCTCCTGGATCTGTCTGCTGCCTTCGACACTGTGAACCATCAGATCCTTCTGTCCACCCTCTCATCACTGGGCATCACAGGTACTCCTCTCCACTGGTTTGAGTCCTATCTCACATTTAGTTCCTTCAGGGTTACATGGAGAGGCGAGGTATCCAAAGCACATCAACTGACCACAGGGGTTCCCCAGGGTTCAGTTCTTGGACCGCTCCTCTTCTCCATTTACACCACATCACTGGGACCCATCATACAGGCACATGGTTTCTCTTACCATTGCTATGCTGATGACACCCAGCTCTACCTCTCATTTCAACCAGATGATCCCACAGTATCTACACGTATCTCAAGCTGTCTGGCGGACATCTCGGCATGGATGAAGAAACATCACCTACAGCTCAACCTGGCAAAGACTGAGCTTCTCATCCTCCCTGCCAATCCGTCTCTACAGCACGACTTCACCATCCAGCCAGATTCTTCCTCAATCAACCCATCAAGGTCAGTCAGAAATCTTGGAGTAATATTTGATGATCAGCTCACCTTCACAGACCACATCACAAAGACAGCTCGATCATGCAGGTTTGTTATGCACAACATCAGGAAGATCAGGCCTTTCCTAGTCTACATCCCTACCAGAAGCCTACGATCAGTCAATGAGCGACGGCTCGTGGTACCATCACAGAGAGCCTCAAAATCACTCTCCAGAACATTCTCATTCACGGTGCCATGCTGGTGGAATGATCTGCCCACCCTCATCCGGAAAGCAGTATCCCTGACCGCATTCAAAAGACAACTGAAAACTCATCTCTTTCGTGAGCACTTAACATAAAAAATAAAAATAAAAAAAATTATCTCCTTTTCCTTTAAATCCCTGCTTATCTGGCTTATGCTACTCCGAGCAATGTCTGAACTTTGTATTTTGAGCACTTGCGTTGTTTTTGTCTCTCCACGATGACTCACTTGGTGTAGTCCTCAGTTTTAAGTCGCTTTGGATAAAAGCGTCTGCTAAATGACTAAATGTACAGCTCAAGTAAAGTTGAGGTGACCTGGGGGCCGTTTACACAACTAACAAAACCTCATGCGTTTTGGCCGTTCATTTACGACAATGGCATTTTGGGGGCCTGAAAATGCAAACTTTTGAAAACGGGCTTCAAAATGTATGTTTTTGAAAACGACATTGTTATCATCTGTGAAAATGGTGACGTTATGCACTTGTGTATTACATGTTCAGTCTACAGACGCATTGTTTCTCTTTACAAAGTGACAAAACCAGCTACTGGCCTGGCATGAAAAATACAGCGTTTTAGTCGTTTACGCAGATCCGACTTGAAACTAGCCGATCGTTTCGACAATGTTGTCTTTATGCGGAAAACACAAAGGAAATACGTAAACGTACCCTTAATTTTTCAGAGAAATCAACTTAAAAATGTGTGTCCATTCATGCTACGAATTAAGTTCCTCTAAGTCAATGTAGTTTGTTAGTTGAACGTAATTTCATTAGAAGTTGTCATAACTCAAACATTTTTTGATGCAAACCGTTACATTATGTTTGTTTGTTGAGCCCACACATTTTAATTTTTTTTATCCCTGAAATGTCCCCTAAAAGACTGATTGTTGCATAACAAGTGCATTATGGGTGGAGGATGATGGATAACATGAGTTTTTGCACAGATCAGTTGGGCAATATCAACCAAACCACCACAAGATTACAGGAAAACAACACTTGGCACCATGTGGTCAGAGCAGTTTATGTTTCGAGCAGAGGAGAAAGGAGGTGTGGAAGATGTGGTGTAAATATGAGGTGGTTTCATGTCCTCTCTATCCATCAGCAGTAATTTAAGTCTTCACTTCGGCTCTTTAAATAAACATTCCTTCCCCCATACAAAAAGTAAAGAAAGGGAGTGAGAGGAGAAGAGAAGGGTAAGGAAAAGGGGGAGGGGGCACGAGGGAGGCACAGAGAAAGGCACTGCTATAACTGCCAGGCAGGATACATCCATATCTCAGTCTGCCTCACTAACAGAGAGAGAGTGGACTCATACACAGCCAAAAACAGCTACACTTCAGAGAACACAAGAAATGAGAGCAAGGATCAGTCTAGAACAGCAAGGAAAAACGTTTTTAGAATTTTAGAGATTCTAAAACTTTGAACAAGGAATTCCAAAAAAAAAAAAAGAAGCGCAAAAAACAAAGAGTGCATTTTGAGTTAGACAAAGACAACAAGAAGAAGAGGACTACTGGACTCAGCGTCGGGTGAGTGGGGGGTGCAGTGGGCTTGATAAGGTGCATGTGAGACTGACCTATCAGAGGCCACAGCAGGGGAATGCTTGGAATTCACGTATCTGTTTGATTGCTTATTTAACATAATTCACATAACCGTTAGATCAGCAACTTCTAGTGTGGAGTGTTGCAAGTGCATACCTGCTACCTTTCATTTAAAGACTGTTTTAATCATGATAACTCTCAAAGTGAATTATTTAATCAGCATTTATTGGCGTTGGGCATGTAAAGTACATATGCTTGATTTTGGAGGACGAGATCTGCTACGCCAATGCTGAGCAAAGACAAGAATTTGTTCAGCAGCTTAGTTAAAATAACATACATAAAGGACATGCTGCTGCAAGAATATATTAAAAACCCCATAGCAGATGTCTACAGGTGGTGCTGGGGAGGAGGGGGGTAAACAGATTTTTTCATAATCTCGGAGTAGCATATTACGAATACATATTGAAGTATATCTGGATGGCTAATTCAATAACATTAGTTTCAAGAAGGAATTATGTATTTACCAGTGAAGTTATACTGTATATGGATTAAAATACCCCATCAAGTAGAAGCAGGCATTGATCAAAAAATTGTATGAATCAGTAAAATATCACATCAAGCCTATATAAATAGCAAAGTAAAAACAATTCCACCTATAAATATTTTTAAGTTTCTATATATTGATAGCTCAATTCTGCTTTATAAATGCATAAATAAGGTTGCTTCTAAGTAATCTTTACTCCAGATTAATTCTCAATTGTGTGATTCCCAGAAAACTGGAAACAGTGTTAGCGGGTGGAGCAGTGTGTGTTCTCCAGGTTTGGCATAGTGTGCGCTTGTGTTCAGGTTTCCTGTGAGGGGTGATCGAGTGTTTGTTATATGCTGAGTCACAAGCCATACATTTGGCGCTAACAAACAGAATACAAAAGATACAAAGGCAGGAAGACGACACAACGGTCAGCAAGCACACAAACGTGTGCATGTCACCCTCATCATGCATCACTGATGGCATATTCAGGATCTAGTGGTTAAGGATGAGAGTGTGTGTGTGTGTGTGTGTGTGTGAGAGAGAGAGAAAGAATCGGAGACCATCCTGTATCCATATTTAGATGATTAGCGTATGGCATTGAGGCCACAGCTGTGTGTAAAGTATTTATGTAGTTTGACCTCGGCCTATTGTTCTGGAGTTCTATCTGGACGGTCAGTCAGTCTGTCTAACCGGTGTGTGTGTGTGTGTGGGGGGGGGGGGGGGGGCACCTCTTTCCAGCTCTCCACAGTTTTTTTTTTTATATATATATATATATATATATATATATATATATATATTATATACATATATATACACACAGTCTGTAAAATGATTAAATCAGAGTTGGGGTTCAAGGCCTCAGTTCTGGAAAAGTGAAAGGTATGTTTCGATGATGCACTGTTCTGCATCTTTATTATTATTATTACTATTATTATGGTGATTGTACTATATTGTATCTTTATGGTATTGATTGTTAGAGTATCATGAGATGCAAGACAATTTTTGAAAGAAATTATGACAGTAAAAGTGGCATTTTCTGATTTACAATTTATATGATGTTTATACATTTGTTCATAAAATTTAGAAATACAAAAAAATTGCATAAAGAAAATTAAGCCTCTTGAGGATCATAAGGATTTTAGCATTGACAATTTCAATTTCTGTACTCTGACAAAATATCGTTCTCATTACCAACTAAAACAATAATTTCTACATCATAGTAGCATTCGTAGGACCACCCGCAATTAATGCTTTTATTTTTCTAACAATCATTGTGTCTTGAAAGGATGGATCTCATTACTATTTGACAAATTTAGAATAAATAAATTATACAAAAATTAAAATTGCAACAGTGATTGGGGGGAGGGTGTTTAATTATGAAAATTAATATTTTTTTTGGGGGGGGGGGGTGGGGGGGTGGGTGACATCATACATACCCATAAACATGATAAAAGAGATCAAATCTCCAGAGGTGTGTGACTACGATGCCAAGGCTTCTCACTCTTAATCACTTCATCATATCACCTGTGTTGTTCCAAACACACTGAAAAAACGATTAGTTTCCGCCACAAAGGGCCAATTGGCTTTCAGATAACCATCAGTCTCTGATTAAAGACCTAATTAAAGGATCACACAACCCTAGTTTCCTGGCGATAAGTGATTTAACCTTGCTCTGAACTTTAGTAAACAGTGCAAAACAGATGTCGAAGTCACCTATTAACGCATCCACCAAAGTAACAAACTTTTTTAGATTTTCAAACAATTTCTCAGAGTGAAATAACCTAGAGTTTCCTGCAGCCGCGGTTGTTAGCAAACACAAATCACAATCACAGAGCCAATATAAGCCAGATGCTGAATGAGCGCTGAGGATGATAAAAACATCTGCCCAAATCGAACCCTTTCAAGTTCTAAAAGATAACTACTAATGCTTTATTTATTATTATGTTAACTTTTTGTATAACTTTTATTAAAATATCAGCAGAGTTTTCTATGTTAGATATATATATTTGAAGCGGATCAAAAAAGTTCATCAAAAGTTGTCCTAAGATGAGAACGGGAACTTTGATGAAAGGTTTTGATTCACTTCAAATGTTGACTACTGTAGATATTTGATTAAGCTAATTCATATATTTGATAGTTAAGTAGTTAAATGTAATACATTTGCTAATTCACACATTTAACTTAAAATAACCATGTAATCTTAACTGAAATATTTTTAGTAGAGGAAACTTATAGCTTTAACCAGCTAATTCAATAAATGCTAATTTGCTAATTGGTAACAAAATTCCTTGATAGCAGCAGCACTTGCTGAATGAGTACAGTAACATGACACATTTAATATATATCTGTTCTCAAACTAAGCTCATGCCATGGTGGCAACCCTACAAAAAAAACAACATAACAGAAACTCTTCTAAGCATAACAAAACTTTAAACATACTAAATCTCCCAGTTAACTCTAATCTTGCCCCAAAAACATTATATAACACTTCATTTTAGCATTTACTCTCACTTCTGAGTGTCATGGCAACGCATGCTGGAAAATAGAAATCCCAGCCCAGATTCAGTTAAATTAAAATTTGTCTAAATTAAAAGAAATAAGTTCATAAAACTAAAAACCAGAAAACAAGTTTTATGAACTCAAAAGAAAAAGAAAGTTCTAAATAGTGATAAAAGTTAATTTGAAGTTAATTTGATTAAACTAATTTGCTTAGTTATTTTGAGAGTTATGGTTTACAGTGTTGGCAGCTCATTTCACCATCGAGGAACAGCGAGAGCGAAGGTTTTGGAGAGTGACTTTTTGCATCGTTGTGAGGGAATAAGACGTCGCTGATTCAGCGTCCTGAGCTGGTGGGAGGAGCATACATTTGTACAAACTATTCAGTTCACTTACTTAATTTTAAGGCAAGGGGTTTACTCAATTTTAGCAAGAAACTAAACTCTTTAGAAGTACATTGCTTGGCAGAGGAATAAATGTGTTATAACGTTATATTTTTTGTTGCTGGTGTTTATTTTATGAATAAAATGAATATTTTAATGGAGTTACCGTTTTATAAAAGCAATAAGCCCCGTGAAGCCGTGTTTTACAGTAACTTTAGAACAGCTAAGGGGGTTTTAACTCCGTGTCGTGCCTAACAACGCCCCTAGCTATTCTAAACTCTTTATTGCTTTATTTTACTTTTGTAAAGTCTTTCATTCTCTATTGTCTTCAGATCAGGATGAGCATGAATGGCACACTGGAGAAGGGGGCTCATCACCAGGCCCTCGACCTCTCTGAAGAGCTCCCAACCAACACCCATCACCACCATCACCACCACCCCAGTTTCCAGCACACAAACTCCCTGGCCTCGACTGTGCCTGCCGGGACCCCAGCCGGAGGATCTGGGACGGTCGTGCCTCCCCCGTACTCGGCTGCGGAGGGTCCGCTGGAGCTGCGGGGGTCTCTGGACTGCTGGGCTTGTTCAGTGCTGGTGACTGCGCAGAACCTGCTGATCGCTGCCATCAACGCCTGCCTGGCTGGCTGTGTCTTCGGGCTCATCCTCACTCCTGCGATTGTCATGGTGGTGTTCGGCTTTCTCTGTCATTCAACGGTAAGAGTTGGGAGAATTAAGTGCATTAAAAAAACTGGTCAAAATATCAAAATAATGTAGAGTTTATGATGAGGCTGTTTTTGAAGGATGTGACTGCAAATTATTTTGGACATGATAGTAAACACGCAGCTCAAAGTTGATCATTTCACGTGATTAGGACATATTACGTATAGAACAACCTTAAAACTGTCTAAATAAATAAGTGGACAAAGCATGTACTTATTAAAATAATATATATATATATAAAAATTATTTTCTTTAAATAAATAAGTGAGGATAGGAGCAGGCTTCACTCAATGCATATACTTATACACTTTAAGAGTGCTAGCCTGGATGATTAACATACGAAAAATAGGAGAGAGGCCGCACTATGCATATATTCTTTTATTTTATTTCCACAAACGCGTTTCGGCGCGTGCCTTCTTCAGAGTGCCAAATTCTGCAAGCAGCATTTTAAATGAATTGTAAACGTGAAGTTTGTTGATTTAAAGCATTGCGTTACTCAAAGTGAGATGAAGTAAGAGCCATTTAATAAGAGTAATTAATGCTTAAAGCATATTGAAAGACAAACAGTGTAGCAGCACTAAAGGAATGTCCTTTATAATCTGGGAAAAAAAACTCAGAAGAAAAGCTAATCATGATTCAGAGATATTCTCCTAGGGATTTATGGGAGTTTGGCCTCTGTTTCCCTTTGATTCACCAAGTAATCTCTTAATCTCGGGCATTTCTCAGCAGTTTGGGTGCAGGAGTATTAGCAGGGGCAGGTCAGGAGTTTGAAGATGACGTCAGATGAGAAGTGTTTCAGGACAGGAGTGGATTACTGGAGTTTAATATTAATTCAAAAAAGTTATCTCACAAAGTTGTATGACGACTATGCAATCTTGCACTTTGACCCACAGAAGAGAAGATCGTCTACTTCTCTCTCAAACACAACAACAAAATGAACAGACAAGACTCTAAAAGATACAGACCCTCCATCTCACATGCTCTTTGTCTCTTTCTAGAGGAAAACAGCTTAAGCTATCGTCACATAGCACCCATGGGTCAGTAAGGGTCACGGTGTGTAAATAAAGGCTGAATTCTTCCAGCCTCTCCAATTACCAGACCTTAAGATCAAAGATCAATAGCCACTCAGACCAATTAGTCCCCATGTTACACAGATCTTTGAATGTATCTCTCGTTCATGTTAGGAACAGCCGACCACCATGGTGTGAATAGCTTGTCACTTCACAAAAGCAGTCGACTCCTCAAGTGTCTGACATATAATAGGATAATTGAGACTATTTGTATTGTGAAAAGAGCTATCTAAATCAATGTGGCATTATATGCAGTTAACCAGATGTAAAATCGACAACCAAATAAAAACACACCTCTCCCTTCATTGCTCTCCCTGCAGAACATCTAGTAAATATTCACAAAATTGAATGTTCATTTAAATTTTCAACAGAATTTTTCTTACTGGTATTTAACTGATTTTGGCCATGGTCGTCATGCCAAAATTCACTTGATTTAAAAACAAGCACATTTTTCCCCAAAAAATTGTTGACGCACACAATAGTGTCCCCCTTTTCTTAACATACACATACATTGTGAGAATATACATTGATGAATAAACAGTAGGACTATTAGCAGTCCCAAACTACTTTTTGCAATACAGCAAACACAGAACGTTCCCCTAACATTCCTGAATGTTTCCCATGTGGTTCTTATTTGGGAACCAAACAAGAACGTTCTAGGAACGTTCCCTGTAGGTTATTTTTAGGTTATACCTTAAGGGAACGTTCTAGAAACGTTCTGGGAACCAAAAGCCACCATAGTTATTTAAAAAATATACAAAATACAAAAAGTGCAAATAAATTGGCATTTTGGGGTTGTGAAAACAGCAGTTACCATGTTGAATACACCATATCAACATGAACTGTTAAATAAATAAACTTCTCCTGATAGAATGGCCATCATACCTGCATGCAAATCATTTCCAGCTAACACGAAGTAGCAGTTACGTGATGTATTGGCACTTTGCTTTAATTTCAGCACTTATTAATTGACAACGTAACTACGTCGTTGCATACTTTGCACTTGCTATTTTGAAGGAATAATCAGCGCGCGCCGCCTCATTTGCGCGTGGACAGGAAAGTTGTTTTTTCTGAGGTGAGCGACTTTTTATTTCTCAAGCTACGAAAATAACGTTAGAATAATCACACAAACATATAGCCTGACAACATCTCCGCGGATAATCGGGACAACGTTTTTCTAGGGCACGTCTGACAAAATTTCTGTAGGCTACACTTTCACGCGCGTCTTTGAAAATCAAGCCTCGCATCCGAAAAACATTTAGAATTACGTTTTTTTATGTTGTTTCTTTGACTGTTCACTCCGCGACCCACCAGTTGAGAAACACTGGATTACTTCACCTTTAAGTACGACTGTATTTATCTGTGATTTTTACAAGCATCTCCTTGAGTGAAGAAACCTGTCAGAGTGAGAAAGAGCAGCTCCAAACACAGATGCGCTTTATCAGTTTTTCACCCTCCTACTCTGTTTACTCAGTCGCTCTTTTTTAACTCGGCTTCCCTCCATCTCTCATGGGAATAGATAAAGAATGTCGGGGTCAGTTTCATCCTTCCTCCTGTGCAATGCTATTTCACAAAAGAATCACAATTGAGAACTAAATTTTGGTATCTGTCTGAACATATATTTCTATTGCAGCTTCAGGCAAGTTGACGGATCATCCAAGGATAAATAGCCTTTACAACATTCTCGTGAAAAAAAAGCAAATTCTCTTATATTTTTGTTGTGATCAGACACAGAGCAGCTCAAAGAAGAAGAAAAAAAATCCCCTATAATGCTTTTTTCGAATATTACTTTTCACATGTTCCTTAATACAGCTGTTTGTGACTGTGTCTGCAAAGTTGTAAAGATCAAAGTGTACGACAAATAAAGTGATTGTCTCCTAAAAGAAAGAATCGACTCTGAACTGCTAAAAAGAGTTCCAGTCTCACTTCCTGTTCACCTACTTAACGATGTAACTCATTTGCATAATACCAGTCTGTGCATGGTGTTCATTGGCTGTCCGTGAACAGCGTCTACTGTGGCTCTCAAACACTGTAGTTGTAGCTGAGACTGGAAGAGTTTGGTTCATGTTTTCAGCACTGTGAATCCACTTTGAATGCACTTCAAAAGGAATTGGTACGGAAATCGTATCGTATCACTGTGTGTCAAACGCCGAGGAAGATCCAGAGCTGACATTCAGATGTGATAATAGGCATTTCGTTACCAGTGCACTGTAAGTGGGTAGACCAATCAGAACAGACTGGACCATCTGACCAATCAGAGCAGAGTAGACCAATCACAACAGACTGGACCATCTGACCAATCAGAGCAGAGTAGACCAATCACAACAGACTGGACCATCTGACCAATCAGAGCAGAGTAGACCAATCACAACAGACTGGACCATCTGACCAATCAGAGCAGAGTAGACCAATCAGAACAGACTGGACCATCTGACCAATCAGAGCAGAGTAGACCAATCACAACAGACTGGACCATCTGACCAATCAGAGCAGAGTAGACCAATCACAACAGACTGGACCATCTGACCAATCAGAGCAGAGTAGACCAATCACAACAGACTGGACCATCTGACCAATCAGAGCAGAGTAGACCAATCACAACAGACTGGACCATCTGACCAATCAGAGCAGAGTAGACTCTCAGAAAGGAGGGATTTGGAGAGTGAATCTTCAAACGAACCGTTTTCAGAATCTTTGAGAAATGAGATGATGTGCAATATAGCCTACATTATGAGAACATTAAAGTGATTTTGAGAAAATGTAAGTGTTTTTTTTCTTGGATGCATGTAAACCTATAGATGGATGTAACGAATGATCAGCTCACTAAGGAAAATGAGCATATGTGCTGTCAGCAATCATTCTTACCCAGTGTATCTGTTGTTAGTGTGTCCACACCTCAGAGACTCGTTCCTCCAGGGAGACCCTCCTCAGCATTGCCCCCCCCCCCCGTACTCAACCCCACACCAATAAACAGGGGCGAGGGAAGATGTTTTAGGTTAGGGGTGCTGTGTTTTTTTGTTTTTAGGGGGAGACAAGCGTATCCTTAGTACTCGTTTAAACAGCATAAGTTACACACAACCGCCCCGGACATTTTTATTGCACATCACATTTTTGACATTATTGATACGGCTTTAATCAAATGTTATTTAACTGAACGGTCAACGGGACATTAATCACGCCTTTAAATAGAAGGGTTATTGACTTGTTTACACTGTCATTTACAATTGCCTCCACGGCGACAGGAAATAAAAATATAGGCATATGCAAAGCATTACTAATGTCTACCATAGACTGTAAAAGGTGACCTTACACAACACTGGTGGACTTGCGCTCAGGAGTAGAGCTGACGAATTATATCTACATTTGTATTTTTACTTTTAATAGCAGCTATTACTATACTAAGCAAAACAAAAGAGCCACATATCCAACACGAGAAATCAATGTAACTGTGCTAAAGCACAGCCAACAAACTATTTCTACGCACAGTACACTGCAAGCAACGGTCACAATATGACGTCACACTCTGCGCGTATGTTAACCCCCCCCCCCCCCCAAGAGCTAATAAATTAGCAAATAAATTACACGTTTCTAATAGCCAACTTAAAGTGTTATTTACAAATAAATTACAAAATACTAAAAATGAATAAATGAACAAAATGTGTCAAATGTCTGTTTTTTCAGGTGCGCCCGCACGGCTCGACGCCGTATTGCTCGGACCTGCTGAATGACGGTGGCTGCGTGGCTCTGCTGGTTGTGGGTTTCTTGTTAGTGACTCCACTCTTGGTTCTGGCCTTGGCTGCGTACTGTCGGCTCGCTCGTCACCTTCAGCTGGGTCTGTGTTTTATTCCTTACAGCCGGGCTGTTTACAAAAACCTTCCCGCGACCCAGCACCGCGGCCTGGCAGGGGGATGCTGTGGACAGCAATCTGGGAAAAGAGAAGGGAAGGGAAAGGTGTGGGTTTAGAAGGAAATGACTAGAACTGTAGTTGTGAATGATCACACTACTCTTTTTTATATATATATTTTTTTTTTATATTTTTATGTGGGGATTTTAAGGTCTGCATTCTCTGCAATGTGTTATAAGGAATTCTTACTCACTGATTAACATGTTTTATAGCCAGACACACCATGTTCGTCAATTTGTTATCGCACAAATTCAGTACTTGACATTTATAGAATAATCAAATTCAAATATCCAAAAATGTTGTGGATGTATTCTATGTATAACAAACACTATTGGCCTCATACAATAAGCACATCTTTTAAGCCACTGTCCAACACATTTGGTCATATTTTCTTATATCATGTACAGTGTTGTGTATTTTCTCTTTTCCTTAAATACTTTACATTAAATACATATCAAATACTGTAATTTAACAAAATTGGTGGGCTCTTTTGCTATTTTTTTCTCACAATGTGGATTCAGGACAAACACAACCGAGCTGCTTGACTATATGCAATTCAAGGAAAATGAAAAATCACTCCGGCTTTGACTTAAATCATTTTCAGAATGAATGGCACTTCTACCGAAAATTGTCAAAAATGTCAGCTTGCCATGAGAGAAATAACCTATAGAAATAACGTATAGCACCCTCTAGTGTTAAAAACATAGAAAAATAAAAAACACGCATAATTATGACAGTTTACGAAGCGATAAACAGAATCATGCGGTTTCACTGAGATTGAACAAGTGTCTTTAGGTTTTACCTGAACTCTGATCAGTTTTATACATTTGAAGACGTTTTAATAAGACATAAGTTTAATTATAAGGAATAATAGTAGTTAATAGCCTCGTATTGGCCTGTTTAGCTGAGCCATGGAACAAACAAAACAAGTCCTGAAAATTGATAAAATAACATGTATACAGACACTTGATATTATGAGGTAATTGCATTGGATATATTTTACTCTCAATAAAACACGAGTTTGTAAAAAAGTTGTTGTTGCAAATACACTTCTGGCCAGCAGGGGTCACCAGCGTGTGGCGTTTCTTTCGAACGCTTCGAAGAAGGGAATCAGTTTGAGAAGCAATTGGTTCAATTATTTACTTAATTTTATTTATAAAGCACTTTACAACTGCACCCCAAAGTGCTGTACAATCAGCAGCATAAAAACAACATGCAACTTACTAATACAGATACTAGACCAATCTCTCAAAAGCTAAAGAAATATATTTTCAACATGAGCTTCACTTTCTATCCTTCTAGCACTACTTACAACCACGTAACGATTTACAGTCATCCAAACGAATGCCGATGATAATATGATAGAAATATTAATTATATATAAATTTATATAACTTTATGTAACGTTTACTTTCGAGAAAGCTTTCATGTGGTCTCGCCCTATTTTTAATTATATTTTGATTTAGTAATATATTTATATTTTTCTGAACTTTGTCTAGCAGTATCACTTCCTGAAATATATATGCACTTTAATTCTGATTTTGACCAGTAAATCAGGGGAGAGCGCGAACGCAGTCCCCCACTACCAGAAATTATGCAGTCGAGATTCCCACATTTGGGGAATTCGCAGGGGTCAGCACAACCGGAGTGCAATGGCTGAGCCTCGCCCTGGGTGAACCACCTTCATGATCATGGTGTCTCCCCTGCCAGGTAAGTATGAGTTCTACTCGCTCCCGCTAGAGGAGTCACTGAAGGCAACATCGTTCTCAACCACGGTGAGGCGTCACTACACTACAATTTATTACTCATTCAATATAAACAAAACGCAGAATCGTGTGTCCTGATCTTACAAAGTTTCACCGCAAATCAAGCTTTAAACAAAATAGTATCGTTTTATTTCGTAGCGAACACTTTCCCATGATGCAACGGAAGCTTCGATCAGCCAATCGAATCCAAGATGTTCAAAACCGTAATTTTACGACCACAATAATCAGTTTGGAAACCCAAGTTAAAAGAAAACGTTAGAAATTACTTCTTGTTTTGGTACACTATGTGAAAGATGGTAGTTTTTAGTCGTTTTTATTGTTAAAACGAAACCGTGACGTAAACCATGCAACAATAGGATTTTGCCTACACACTTCCGGGTTAGAATAGAGGGCGCAAAAACAGTCAAAACAGTTTTCTCAGCTGATTGAAATATATTCTGTTCCATACTGTAAATGACAGTGCAAAATGTAACAATTATGCAGCTACAGTTTTCTTCATATAACCAGGGACATTAACAGCAGTTTGTTAATGCGAAGAAAACAGATTTCATTCAACACAGGACATTATTGTCTTTGCAATTTAGCACCACAAACTGAAACTGTTTAACCATTAAACTTATTTCGGCTGAAAACGTTGTTTATAGCCCACATTTGCACTTAAACTACAAAACATGAGTTTACGTTTTTTTTAACAACTTAAATATACCATGTATTGTAAATACAAAGTTTACTACTTTAAATATATTGAGAATAAAGAAAGAGTGCACAATTCCCACTATATTTAGTTTTATTTAAAGTAGAATGCATTTATATGGTAATATATTATTATGGTAGCCTAATGCATATTATGTATTCATATTAAATAATACACGGTGTCCGTGTAGCCCCTAGAGCCCGTAGCAGAGAATAACGTGATCAGAATAGATATAAATTAATTTATTAAAGATTTAGAATACGGTTTTCCTGATTCTATTTCACTAGTTTTGTTTAGACCTGAGCTGCTGCTTATACCGTGAGCGACATTTAATACGTTTTGCTTTATTTTAACAGGCGATGGTGAAAAAAAATCATTTTTTTTATATCATCTATACATTACATAAAACTTACATAAAACATATCCAAAATAATTTAATAATTTGATATATTTGGGATTTATGAGTTGTGACTCCTGAGTCACGTTGCCTGATAAGGATATAAAAAAGCATCACGTCATTAATCTGTTAACTGTTACTGCCACTGCATGTGGCAATTATATTGCTATAGATATAACAATTATATCCCATACTTCACCTGATCTAATGTTGACAAAAAGGCCAAGCTTTAATGACCCTGGTGCCCTCTGCTGGACATTTAATTTGTTGCACTCTGTATGTGCTTGTTGTTTCTGAATCACCTGACTATCATTTCTGCAATATCATTGGTTTAGATCAGGAGAACTGAGTGTCAAAGAGTGTTCATGCCCAGACACGGAACTATATTGCTAAAGTTTGCGGCAGTTTTGTAGTGATCTCCGTGCAGATCTGATCCAGTTTCTAGCGGACTTTTGTTCACTGTGTGCGCACATCTCAAAAGTAGTTAAATACTCTTTCATGTATATATAAGTAGATTTATTTGCTGCTATGTTATATTGCAATACTAAAAGTTTTGTTTATTCCTTTGAGGTAGTCAATGCACATGTAAGCTCGAGCGCAACCTGTACATTTTATAATTTGTATTTTTTTTTTACTCAAAACACAAAGAATGGTCAACGTTAAGGTTAATCCCTTTTTATACCCTAAACAGGCAACGTGACTCAGGAGTCACATACATTTAATAACGTGCTAAATAACATATTACTTATATTTCTCCTTCAGCACCTTAAGACAATATGTTCACAATTAATGTTAGCAGTGACCTTTCTTCCACCGTAGACTACCAATAACATCGCAGAAATCGACCGTAGATCTATCAATCACAGAACAGGTTACAAACTGCCTACACATTTTCAGGGCGGGACTCGTTGTGTTGTTTTTTTCTTCAGATTTGTATTTCTACAGCATCTTACGAATTTATGAATGAGCCGCTCGTTTTAAAATCTTCCCGGTCTACTGGCATTTGTTACATGCTCAAGATAACTTTCGTTAACTCTAATTTACAATAAATAAAACCTCCACATCCTGCAGCACTGCTAACTCCTGCTCATCAGGGTTCAAAAGTGATGGCGGTTGGAAGCTCTTGCCTTCTTCGACAGGCATATCAGTTTAGTAATGTCAAGAATTATTAATGTAATCATAGCATGAACTTTGTATTAATGCATAATCTGTATAAAATTAGCAAATATAAAGTCATTGTGCTGACCATGGCTAAACGATTAAAATGTTGATTTACTGTTTTGACATTAACACTTGCCTACCTGTGTGTTTGTCCTCATTTAGATGCAGGGGGTAGAAAAAGAGGCCCATCCAGATCCTCCTCAGAAGCCACACACAGACTCATTCCACCATCAGCTGTAAGTCCATAGTTTATTATACATTATAACCACCTGTTACATCCTCCTGGTGCTTGGTGGGCCAGAATAAACAGGGAGTCCACACAAAAGTATCCTTATAGGTAAATGAAAATAGTTAATAGCTAATACACTCATTTTTAAGGCTCCTGCATCAGCTCCTAATGTTGGGAGGACACGTCTGGGCACGGCAACATCAGCAGACACCACATATCCTGAGGTAACTGTTTAGGTCTGAGTACTCAGTATAACAAATAATAAACCTTATGTAACAACTACTATCAGGTGACATTTGGACCTAATGGGCTCCCCAAAGCAGACATCATGTGGCTAGAGGAGGATCAAGAAAGGGGATACTTTTCAGCAATGTCTTATCAAGATAAGCACTGCAACGCAAGGTGGAGGAAAGTCCTGCGAGGAGTACCTGCAAAAGAAAGACTTAAACACCACCCTCCTCAGCCAGTACAAACAACCTGAGAAGATCACAAGTCAGTCAGAGTTAATTGTTTTCTAAGGCCTCATTTACCCTGCAGGTCTTGTTGCTCAATTCCGATTTACTGACTAAATCCAATTTTTTTGACGACGAGCTTACATCTTTAAAAGAGAGAAGTGACCCATATCCGATATCTGCATTTACGCTACACCTGGTGAAACAGTTACGGATGTTCATTTCGGGTTTTTTTTTTCTTTCGACCAACCAAAAAACCCAATTTTTGTTCGCCCATTAAACGATCACTACCCAGTAACTGATAAAGTTAAACTAAAATTGAATTATGCTATAATAAATCTCTCTGTCCTAGCGTGTATCCCATATTTAAATAGGGTCCGCTTGCTTGCATGCTTTTCACCACTTGGCTCGATCTAGGGCATCTTCAGTGGTGATATTTACTGCGCGCATATCCTCCGCCAGACGACCGAGCCACCGCATCTTCGGCCGGCCACACGTCGTCGTCCGGGTGGTGATAGATTATAGGCCGTTTTCACCGTTGTCTCATCGCCACTTCTGCTGACATGGCCATACCAGCGGAATCGGGCTTCAGGGATCTTTTGCGTGCTATAATTATGCTATAATAAATGCTACGTTAAATTAGAATTAAATTAAAATGGATACGTCTGGATCTGTGACCCATTTAAAAGAACAAAATTAGTTGTCCAGGGGTTTAGTTTTACATGCACAAATATCAGCTTAAACACAACATGAGGATTCATCGTCACACCTGTAACACTATTGTGAATGGAGAAAACCAGAAATAAGCTGAGGGATAAAAAAAAAAAGTTCACTTAAATAGTTAACTCTTTCCCCGCCAGCATAAAATAAATAAAATTAAATTTAAAAAGGTTGCCAGAACACTGTTTTTAAACAAAAAAAGCTGCTTTATTCTAGCTTCATATTCTTTTTTTTCTTCTTTTTTTTTATCAACACTTAAATGTGGTTAAATTTAATAATAATAAAAAAAAAATATTAAGCAAAAAGCTAAGAACATATTTTTTTTTTGTCAAAGACTACATCCAGATCGGATCATTCAGAAGGATGATCAAAATACAGATGAAGTAGATCGAGTCCATCAACACCCCCAAAGCATCCTGGGTTGATATTTCATTCAGTAACATTAGGCAGTTTTGATTTATATGCTGTTTGATGTGGATGATGGCGTTATTTACATATGCATATGATTACATATGAGATTACTATATCAAATCTGCGACGTGTCCGGTTGGTGACAGGTGACCATGGCGACAGAAGTGGTTTCCTGCGGACCGTGCCTCAAGGCTGCCAGGGGTGGAGCGAGTGGTCCCATGGGTCGGTGGCTGGCGTGGGACGACGTCATTCTGCAGCAGCTGAGCGAGCCATCAGGCCAGGTTTCCGGCCGTGCTGACAGCAAAGCGTGGGGTGGACAAAACTGTAATATGCCTCCTGCGTGAACGCACAGAGGGCAACACCATGATTAAGGTGTGGCGGCAGGTGCACGAGAACCACATGGATGACTACTATGAGAGGAAGGACCTCTACGCCACGCTCCTCATGGCCTTGGTGGAACCCGGAGGCATCGTCTCTGCGTTGGGCCACGGGGAGTTCCAGGCGGCACCTCTTCCCAGAGAGCTACCCTTCGCGCGGCCCGCCTTCCTCCTGGCCGAGACAGACAGCGTTCAGGACTACCGGAGCCAGATACTCTCCACGTTCCGCATTGTCCTGATAATGGACTCCACAAAGGAGGCAAGTGTGTTGACATACAAGAACTCACAAGGAAACACCACATTATGCAAAACTAAACTGTTTTGTATTTGTTTGTTAGTTTGTTTGTTTTGTTGTAGGTGGTGAAGAAATTGTCTGGGGAGGGCAAGGGCTCAGCCGTGTGGTTCACCAGCATCGGCAACGAGTTCTCCCAGATCGTGTCCTTTGTCCTCACTTGTGAGGAGTCTGTGGAAAAGCTGGGGCCCATATGCCGTGGCGTGGTGGAGCGGTTCCAGCTCACCAATCAACCTGTACCCAAGGAT
Source organism: Meda fulgida (assembly GCA_030578275.1). NCBI lineage: Eukaryota > Metazoa > Chordata > Actinopteri > Cypriniformes > Leuciscidae > Meda > Meda fulgida. The sequence continues at coordinate 47,347,243 of CM060622.1, forward strand.
CCTGTACATCAACGCTGTGGAGACATTCTTCCAGCCTTGGATGACAGGATGGTGGTGAGGCTGGACATTTTCCACTGGATCCATCGCTTCGATGCTGCTCTGTGGACCGAGGCCCACTCGAAGTACGCCTCCTTCAAGTCTGCAGTGGTCGGGTCAGTGCGACATCAGTGTACGGGGAAGTTGGTACTCACATTTGGCCAATATCTCAATGGCCCGTTTCACTGGCTTGTTTCACATGATGTGGGCTACATGAAGTAGTAAGCTTAAATAAAAACTTTAAATAAAAAATGCTTAAGTAATCATTTAAAAAAGAAAAATGCTGAAAGCAAATAATCTCTCTATATATATTCAGACGTATATGGTTGTTATAACTGTGAAGCCTATAATCTTTTCGTCTTTGCAAAGTTTCAATGCTAATTTTGCAATTGATGCATGTAATTGCAGTTTAGTTGACAAGCACAGAGAAGAACTTAAACATGGAAAGGGGAAGATACAAAATCACTGGATAAAAGATTGACCAGGGGTTTTCAAAGTCTAAGACAGTGGGCCTCCCTTTTGACACAACTTACACAATGGCACCCCCCAAAAAACAAAATCAAAAACAAAAAAACACACACAGCAATGTCAGACTCTTAACTCCTCACTTTTATCATTGTTTGTGTTAACATGAAAAGTGCTGAAAAGTGCAGTTAGGCCTCGAAATGTGACCCAATTCCGATGTTTTGCTCATATGTGACAGATCAGATGTATTCTATGACCATCTAAACAGGGAAAAAAAAACACTATGCATTCGGATATTTCGAGATCGGTTTCAGGCCTCGTTCATATGTGGAAATAAATCAGATATAAATCAGATGTGTGCCAATGCGACTGTCATGTAAACAGGCAGATCGGGTTTTCTGAGGTATTAGGCAACGTCTCCGCTGTTTAATGACGAGAGAAACCCCGACGCGCATCTGCAAAGGGACGGATGGCCCGACGAAACGTCGTAGGAGAGGAATGTGGACCAAAGGAAAGGAAAGTGAACTATCCCTTTAAGCTAGTTCCAAACTAAAATGCAAGTTTGAGCTGTTTTAACTGAAAGCAACTTCCACTAATATAGTCCTGAGATCTCTCTCGCACACAATAACTGAAGCGCAGGCTGCAATGGCACTTTTCGTCCTCCTCCGCCTCAAAATCATGGTGATGTTTGGCGAACTTTGCGTATAATCGCAGAGCTAGCATCAAGCATATTTCACATTCGCCCATCTGTGCAAGAGAATTTAACCCTTTACGCATTCGCAATGTTTCAGATATATGGCAAGTGTAACAAGAATCGGATACAGTTGAAAGAACGTGTAAATGGACGGTAAAAAAAAAAAACGGATATAAAAGGCAACAAATTAGAATTGGGCATCAAGACCTGCAGTGTAAACGAGGCCTTATTTTTAGAAAAATAATTTAACTTTTTTAATTTATTAATTTGAACTAATTATTAGGCTATAATTTTCACCACTCTCCACGCCTCCCCCGGGCATGCTCTGGCGCTCCCCTGGGGAGGCGCGCCCCACACTTTGAAAACCCCTGCTGTAGACTATACTAGAATACGCAGAGAGCTTTCCACAACTCTCAACTGTCCTCAACATCCACCAATGTGCTTATGGACAGAAAGGGATCAAGAACCATACTTTTCAGGAGATGTGGGATCTCTATAGCTAGCGTTCTGTCCAGAAAGCCAGGCCAGAGGATTTTACTTTGAGTGAGAGGGATTGGATCTAGGAGGCTTTCAGATCTGTCAGCCGGTGGCTAAATACACCTGTGACCCATTTCACTAGTGTGCAAATGAAAAGATTTAGGAAGTTCATTTATGACAAGAATAATCTAGTAAGTTGTTTGAATCACAACATTAAATCATATTAAAATTTTAGCACACAAACAAAAAAAAAAAGTTATTCAGAATGTTTTACATGTATAATGACTCATATTTGTTACACAGAAATCAAGCTCTTCCATGAATGAGCCCTCATGGCTGGATGACACTCACTTACTAGAGGCGATCAAACAGTCCACAGCATCAAAGAAGTCCTCATCTACAGCATCACCTGACAGCCTTTTCTTTTTTAATTCTCTGTTCGGCCAGTCGTCTTTGGTGCAAAAGCTGAAGTTCAGTAACTGTTACTCAGCCGCCAACTTGCTGGACTCCATAAAGAACCGGCTGATAAACTGCTTAATTAAACAGCTGTGGCTTCATCCTAATTGTGGAGGAAAGGCTCAAATGTCTCCACTGGAGCATCAGATCACCAAAATGTACCAGCGTGTGCAGCAGAGTGACTGGATGATGCTGAACTTAGCAAACTTGGAAATCTGATCCTGAAAATCAACTCCAAGTGTTCATCAGGAGGTCTCGTCAGCCACAAATGTGACGGATCAAGGTTTGGCTGTCCTCCGACCTACAGTGCAGAATGAGGTCACCTCCAATTGCTGTAGAGCCTGGAAGAAACCTCACGAAAGCATACGAGAGAATTCAGTACTGCATATTAGTAGAGGATCCGATTCTGAGCAAATTGGGTATTTCTTTACCAAATATCACCAAGACCCTCCAGGATTTCATCAGTTGTCAGAAGAGACTCATCAACCTGCAGTCGGGTGTGTGCACGATGATGCCAGATCCACAGATCCTCAGCAAAACTCCTTGAATCTGCACAGACGTCTCGCACACCATCTTTCGTCCCTGGTACAGATTAATAATCTTAAATAATGAACATCAAGAATTTATATAGTACATGATGCCATTTATAACGATGACAAAATGTAGCAATGGCAATCATGCAGAAACACTTTCCTTCATTTAACCAGGCACAATCACAGAAGTTTGGTGGTTCACCAAACGGTTTTGTAGCTAGATAGACTGTGTGTGGCGCTGTGATGAACATGGCAATGCCGCTGTAACTGGGGTTGCCTAGAATCACTGTCAAGCTAAATGTATATTCTTCACATTTAATTTATTAAACATTTGCATACCATGAAAGCCTTCTATTTCCCAGATTCTACTTAAAGTGATTTGATTCACTTGGCAGCTCCAAACAAAAGTTAACCTAGTTTTGTTTACAAACAGGAGCTGCTTACTTAGGCTGATATTAAAATTAGATTAAATGTAAAATATATTGTAACTCTACAAACACAATTTAAATACATGATTTGTAAAACAGTACAAATGTGAACAATATTACACTGCTCCAATAGATGGAAGATGAAATGTCTATACACTTTTTAGTTCTATTATTTCACCAGTAAATCAGGGGAGAGCGCGAACGCAGTCCCCCACTACCAGAAATTATGCAGTCGAGATTCCCACATTTGGGGAATTCGCAGGGGTCAGCACAACCGGAGTGCAATGGCTGAGCCTCGCCCTGGGTGAACCACCTTCATGATCATGGTGTCTCCCCTGCCAGGTAAGTATGAATTCTACACGCTCCCGCTAGAGCAGTGACTGAAGGCAACATCGTTCTCAACCAGGGTGAGACGCCACTACACTACACATACTTCATCATCATAATCTATTATAAACCCTCAATCTATGATCTAAACTCTGGATCTTGTAAATCATCAGTCATGTTGTTTTAGTCGTACTGTCTACGCTGACTGTTGACAATTAATCATTCTGACTGGCCGAGAGTCTACATTTCCTGAACACTCGACTGTAGATCTCTCTACCAATCATAGAGAAGATTTGGTTTGACTCCACCAATCAAGCAAGAGAAACACATTTTGCATGTGAAATGGTGCAGTTACAGCATCTGCCAGCAGGGGCAAATGGGACTAATAAGCAAGGGGGTAATCCATCAGCCGTAAACTGAAGCTTCCCTTGGGGGCCGCCATTGTAGCAGACCATCACCTGCTGTTAGCATTCCATTGACTCCCATTCATTTTGGCGTCACTTTGACAGTGAATAACTTTACATCTGAGGTGTCCAAAGACTTCATGTGTCAATTATTTATTTCTAAAGAAACACGACAATGTATAAAAGGCTCCATTACTTTGTATCTCACGTTATGGCCCAGTAGAAGCTGTTTTTGTAAAAATAGGCTAACGATTGTGTCAAAACAACGCGACTGTCGCACAGTAGAGAAATTACCATATAGACAGGAGGAGAAGCTCGCAAGCAATCGGGGGGACGTGGAGGCATAAAGTCAAGGGAGAAGGCCATAGAGAGTCATAAAGTTGCTCCTGCTGCTAGTTCATGGACAGCCAATACTCGCGCTCTCCGTCTCTGCGAGACTCGGAAGATTCAGATTCCTCTCGCCACAGCAACTAGCACAGGTTGCTCACGTCACATCTACGTCGTCAAGCTCAGTTTGAGCCTGCGCAGTACGCTCAGCCATCAGGAAGTGAGTGCTTGTAATTCGCTTCACTTTTCTCCGTTGAAATCTATGGGGTCGCTGTGTCCATTTCTTTTACGGTCTATGCTAATAAGCCAAATTGTGACCCACTGCTTTTGCACACAAAAGAGTATCATGAATAAAACCTACTATTTCACATGCATTTAAAAGATAGTCACTATAGTCACTTCATCCCAAAGAGCATGCCGAGTTCAACAAGCTGAAAAAACAAAAACGCGGCGGCACAAAGCAGCTAACTTTGGAAGAGACAACGGAAAGAATTCAGAAATTTCCACATAGTTGTGTGAAAGCAGCAAAAATCACTGAAAGCATACTAAATTTCATTGTTATGGATGGGCAACCGCTGTCTGCCGCTTCACCGTCGTAGCTCCTTCATTTATGCTTCTGCTCCTCCGTGAGAGATAATTATGCAGTAAATGACTAAAGTAATTTTTGAGACTTCGTTATTGAGCTGTTTTTATTATTTTCTTTGTTTTTCCATGTTCTTTCTCACACTGTGACACGTATACTAGTCTGTGACTGTAAATTTAATTGTAATAAGATGCCATGATGTAAAAATACTTTTAATAGAACTGAGAATATGAATATTGAACAACATAGTACATGTGCATTATAGATTAACTTTGATGTCAGATTTAAAGGATAAATGTGCTACCATCTGGTTGGTATGATGTACTATGTAACTTATGCATGTATGTATCTTTTTCAGATTCTTTACCAGTGCAGAGTCTGCAAAACATGGTGAAGATGCACTGGCCAAAAAACTGGAGGAAGACTTGAGGACCACCACAGATGATGAGGCAGAGGCATCAGACATTTCAGAGCCACCAGAAAAAGCCTCCCGGGCAGAACTAGAAGCAGCAGTAGCTCCATGCAGAAGTAAGAGCAGCAGTAGCTTCATGAAAGAAATATAGCTGCAAGCAGCCAATACCGGGGCCAAGCGCAAGAAGCGGCAACAGATGCCATCATGGGCGGGAGTGGCAGACCAACTGCAGCAAGGAGCAATTAAAGACATTTTAAGAGAAGTTTGGGCAAATGGCTAAAAAATCATATATACAGTAACTTTTAAGATGATTTAATGGATTATCACTTTCGACCAATAGGTGGCGCAGTTACGAAATCGATGTGATGTGGTCAGAGTGAGGTGACAATGACACATACAAACTTTGGTGTCAAAATGTCAAGGCATTGCAGAGATAAAGCCTGAGTAGTCATTTTGGCAGCATGCCTCAACTTTGCTGCTGCGGTATACGAAAACGCTTTTGTCTATCGTCACGAAATCCATAACTTTTAGTCGGCACGGTCTGGAGATGGTAGGATTCGATTTTGGTGAAAATCGGTCAAACGGCCTTGAAGGAGTTCGAAAAAGTAGGTATTCAATGAAAATCAAGATGGCGGACAGGAAGTTTCTCCAAATACGTCAAAATTGGTATCCATGTTCTCGGCATGACCCAAGGAATCTATTAAGACCAGTGTCATTACAATAGGCTGTTTTATTCAAAAGTTATTAGCATTTTTGGAAATGTAATTTCAATTTTTGACCAACAGGTGGCGCTGTCTCAATCTTTTCAGTGCCTTCAGGGCAAGGCGCTGGTGGCAATTTCTGAGTTTCATAATGTTACAGCAATGCATTCGCAAGAATAGCATTTTACATCACAAAACTGTATTGAAATAAATGGGAATTTCACGTTTTGTTCTATTATAGCGCCACCATGAGGTAAAATCCTACAATTTTTTTTACGTGTCCTCAAAGTGAGCCCATACATATGTGTGTCGATTTTGGTGAAAATATCTCAATTTGCTTCGGAGTTATAGACATTTATGTGAAAAAACACGTAAAAAATGACTGACACGTGACTGATTGAATTTTACGACCCCTTACTATCAATATTTGGGCATTAGCGAATAGCCAGCGACCTCTTTTTTCAAACTTCTGACGGTGGTTTCGTCTTGATCGGACTAGCGGTTTCGAAGATATCGGCAAATGTTTTTTAAGCGCTAAATTGCAACGCTGCACAAACCATATGCCGAAATCTGGCAAGTCTGGTATCGTTGGACTCGGAAAGGATTCAGGAGACTAATAATAGGACTTTCGTGAAAATACGTCAACCACAGCCAGAGTTATAAGCATTTTAGATTTTAATTTTACCACTAGGTTTTACCACTGTTTCGAAACTTCTCAGGCTCTTTTAGGGCATCGTACTGATGACCCATACCGAGTTTCATAACAATTCGTTGATGCGTTCAAAAAATACAGCATTTTAGCACATAATTCAAAATGGCCGACAGCCAAAATGGCCGATCTGGGAAAATTGGATATCAGTCGACTCGGCATGACGCCCTGAATCTAACGAGATCACTTTTTGGATTTTTGGACAAACTGTTCAGAAGTTATAAGGAAAAATAGCTATTTTTCATATCTCCGGACCAGTAGGTGGCGCTGCGCCGAAACGCAGCATGTAGCCTCAGGTCATGCTTGTGATGACGTACCAAGTTTGGTCTGAATTCGATAAAGCGTTGCGGAGATACAGCCTTACGTCTGTTTTCGCAAGCGCTACGTCAAATTAGTTTGTGCGTTTATCGAAAACGGTTTGAGGAATCAACTTGAATTCCATAACTTTTTGTCGGCACTGCCTGGAGATGATCTGGTGCAATTTTGGTGAAAATCGGACAAACCGTCTAGGACGAGTTTGCAAAAGTAGGTTTTTTGGACAATTCAAAATGGCGGCCATATATTTATGACGGAAAATGACGTCATAGGATGCAATCGAATCGTCATGAACAATTTTGTTGATAGGCCTTACGGTTCAAAAGTTATTAGCATAATAAAAGTGAAACTTTGGACAGGTGGTGGCGCTAGAGGGAATGAGTTAAAGACACCAAAATTGGTGCAATTACTGTCAGAATCAGAATGTCAAACCGGAACAACTTTCCCGGAAACGGTTCTATGGGCTGCCATAGACGCCCACTCGGAAGAAGAAGAAGAAGAAGAAGAAGAACCGGAACAGATACAATAGGTGCCTCCGCACCTTCGGTGCTTGGCCCCTAATTTGATAAAATTCGGGAGGAGCGTGAGGAACCTGGTGGTGCAGCAAGCTGCTCCAGCACTGCTGTCCAAATGCATGGATTTTTTTTTACAGAGGAAACTATCCTCGTCACACACGACCCATACAAATATTGGGAAGTCAACCGCCAGCGCTTTCCTGGCCTTGCTGTCGCTGCCTTGAATTACCTCTGTGCACCCTGCACTAGCGTAGAAAGTGAGAGGCTCTTCAGCACAGTTTCCTGTATCTTGGATGAAAAGCGAAACAGACTGACAGCTGAGAGAGCAGAGATGCTTGCTTTCCTATGCAAGAACCTGCCGGTGATGCTCAAGACTGAGATTGATATGTTAAATTGTTAAACGGAATGTTAAATTTCAGTTTGTAGAAGCTAGTGTTTTATTTATCTGTTTCTGTGTTGGATGTTAAATATTATTTCCACTAAAGCATTGAAAAGAGCTGAATCCTGTTATTTTGAATATCTTAAACAGTAAAGCTATTGCTTTTTTGCTAAATTTCAGCTGTTTTATTGTTTATTGTGCATTGATTTTGAAGTTATATTTGCACTAACTAAACGGTTATAAGAGATTTTGATTCCATTTATTTGTACACATTTACCAAGCTAGCGAAGCTGTTGTTTTATTCAGCTGCTTTTGTTTTGGATGCTTAATTCCTTTTTGCAGTGCAAATAGCATCCATTAAGCAACCTGAGCAAATTTTGCACTTGTTGCTCTGGTGCAATAAATAAATCACTAAACTTGTGAATACATTGTTTGTCATTTTGTTTTACAAGGCTAAAGAATTATTGTTTAAGTTGAGCCTGATATCTTGCAAAGTAATGCATACAGCTTATTAAGTAATTCAGCACTTTAAAAATTTTTCCTTTGTATCGGATCGGTACTCAGTATCGGCTGATACTGAATTGCAGGTATCGGAATCGGTATCGGAAGCAAAAAAGGTGGATTGGAGCATCCCTAATGCACATGTATATGATCACCAACAACACCTTTAAAAACACTAATTATCAACAACATACAGTATTTCTATTAACCTCTGCTGGCACACACAAGACTAAAACATTTTTCATTTCACACTTTAGGGGGGTGCACCATTCCCGGAAGTACTGCAATACCGGGTCGATGCGTGGAGTGGACGGAGCAAGCCCCTATTCCATCTCCCTGATCCAAAAATCAATTTAATATATGGTGCCCGGGTAGGGCACGTATCAGATATTAAACTGATAAGAACAGATTTTTTTTTTCTTTCGAAAAAAGTTGTCACAGGTTTTTCATTCCATTCTTTCCATTTCTATATATTTTTTCCTGTTTCTTTATGTCACATATTTATTACACACATCTTAAAATAATAAAAAAAAAATAAAATAAAAAAAAATTCACCACCGGGGGCCGTTTAATACTGGGTTTCGGTACCCATCCCCAATCAAAAGACAACTGAAAACTCATCTCTTCCGTGAGCATTTAACATTTAAAAAAATGGCTTATGCTACTCCATGCAATATCTGAACTTTGTATTTTGAGCACTTCTTGCGTTGTTTTTGTCTCTTCACGATGACTCGCTTGGTTTAGTCCTCAGTTGTAAGTCGCTTTGGATAAAAGCGTCTGCTAAATGACTAAATGTAAATGTATTCACAAGTCAAAACCATTGCGGAGTATTTTCTCTTTAAAACTGCAGTGAACTAAAGACAGCCTCAAAAACAGTTTGAAATCGCTGGTGTTTCTGACGTAAAAAACTACAGTAGTCAATATTTGAAGTGGATCAAAAATAAGTTCATCAAAGTTATCCTAAGACAAGAACGGGCATTGTTCAAGATTCATATATAACTTCAGGGTCCCCGCGGGTCCATTTTTTTTATTTTTAAGGTCTGAAAATGTCTTGAATTCTGGAATTTTCCACAAGGAGGTCTTAAATTTCATGTGGGATCTTAAATTTCATGTCCGACTCATCATTTTTACTTATTTTTTCAACCGCAATTTGACCAGCGCAACATTTGGGGGCAGCACTTCGTGGGATGCAACCTGCATCATTCCATAGGTGACATACGAGTAAGTGATTGATGAATGCGTTGAGTTGATGGTTTGCCACCACGGCATTTTGCGAAATCGCAAGCATGGGCAAATGTTTGTTTAATGACAATTGGTTGGAGGACGAAAAGTATCGGGGGTGGCTGAAGAAAACAGCCAGTCATCATGAAGCGAGGTGTGCTTAATGTAAAAAGACGATACAGCTGGGGTCAATGGGCCACTTATCGCTCGATTCACACATGAAAGCAGAGAAGCACAAGAGTTATGTGTCGTCGCAGGCAAGAGGCTTGCCCATCAGTATGTTCTCATCGAGCACTTCGACCTCTCATCCTTCCACAGGCTGTCCACTTCAAGCAATGCCTTCGGCAGCTTTGCGAATGTAGCTACACTTAAAGGCGAAATACTGTGGGTATTTCAAACCATAAGCCGCCACCACTCGTAAACCTCAAATGAGGACATCCACCTAGTTTTTCAAGCGATGTTCCCTGACTCAGAGTGTGCGAGTACGTTCACGCGTGGAAGGGACAAAACCGCATATTTAGCACGATTTGGTGTTGCCCCCATACCTAAAGAAGGAACTAATTTCACGGGTAAACATGGACGCTTTCATCATAATGTTGGATGAGTCCATGAACACAACAACGAAAACTAAACAGTTGGATTTACACGTCAGACATTGGTCAACCGGCGAGACCGGCACCCCGATTGTCAGGTCTCGCTATCTTGATTCGCAGTTTTTGGGCCACTCAACGGCAAAAGACTTGCTGGAGCATTTTAAGGTAAGACTATCAAAGCAACATTTAAAATGCTTTGAATATGTTAAAATGCTTTGTGTGTTTTCATGTTATTTCCTAATGAATATTTGGGACAATATATCGATTCTTGGATTGATTTCAACTTTTACCTAATGCATTGCGAATTGATTCTGAGCTTAGTTTTTGCAGATGGCGCTCTAGGCTAGTTTTTAACCGCACACTCAAATGCTCAGTAATAAGAGCGTTTGTGCGTTCTCGGCTGAGTCTGAGAATGTACTTGATATGATGCTTTTATGACGCGAGATTGTTGTAAACAGCCCACTGCAAACACCCTTGTTCTTCGCTTCAACCTTTTCGAACTTTATGAATGATTATTTTATAGTAGGTTAAATCATAAAAGGGGTGGTGATAGCGCAATGGATAAGACACATGCCTTTTGTGTGAGAAACCCGGGTTCGAATCCACTGTGAGACACCAATGTGTCCCTGAGCAAGACACTTAACCCCTAGTTGCTCCAGAGGCGTGCGACCTCTGACATATACAGCAATTGTAAGTCGCTTTGGATAAAAGCGGCAGCTAAATGAATAAATGTAAATGTAAAGCACGCAGTGCCATCTGCCGTTGAAAACTAAACTCAGAATCGATTCGAGCGAGAATCGCGATCTATTCAGTAAAATTAGAATGATCCAGAATAATTTCTCGATTAACGATGCATTGATATATTGTCCCAGCCAATCAGTTAAAAAAATGTTGTGGATGGGTGACATCTAGGCATGCCTACTGCATTTTGCTGTAAATAACTTTATTGTATAAAGCATTCAATATGCATTATGTTTCTTGCATATTTTTAATGTGAAAAGTAAAATTGAATTGAATTAAATAATGAATGCCAGTTCATAATTAGACTCCAAATATCTGTTTTGTGCTTCTCAATTTTAGGTTAACAATTTTGACACTGAACCATATCACATAGGCCCAATTTGCAAGCATTCAAATTATGGCTTAAGATGTGTTTCTCAAACTTTTTTCAAACCAAGGACCACTTAGCCAGTTTAAAAAAAAAAAAACAATCTTGACATATTTGGATTATTGATCCTCATCCCTATGCATGGCTTCAGACTAAAATTTTAGTCTGAAACCATGGCTAACTTCACCTGCTAATAATGTCCATGATTAGAAAACAAGTCCTAAGAAGTGAATTGGAAATGATCAACAGTGTCACAGTTCATGTCATCCATTTTTGTTGATGACTTTTGCTCACAGACCTCTTTGGTAATCTGGCATACCACCAGTGATCCCCAGACCACAGGTTGAGAATCACTACTTTAGACAAACTATCTAATCTGAGTGAACATGAATGAAAATGTTATCATTCTTTAGCCGAGGTGAATTTTGTTTTGATTTTATTTTTTTATAATTTCAGGAGGGCACCAAGGAACTTAATTTAAGGAACATGCTTTCTGTTTCAATGGATGGACCCGCAGTAAATTGGAAATTCATGGATCTCCTACAAGTTGAACATTCTGAACAGTTTGGGGGGATTCAACTCCAAGTGGTGGGAAGCTGTGGTATCCACACCCTACACAATTCATTTAAAGGTGGATTTGAGGTGTGGCATGTAGAAAAGGTGCTGAGATCTCTCCACTATCTCTTCAATAATGCCCCAGCAAGAAGAGAGGATTTCACATCTGCAACACTGTCATCCACACTCCCCTTAGACTTCTGTGGCCATCGTTGGCTTGAAAATGTGCCTGCTGCAGAGAGGGCAATTTAAATTTGGCCCTCTATTGAGAAGTTTGTTGACCAAGTGTCAGCTAAGAAGGTGAAGAACCCAGGAAATGCATCATTCGACACCCTCTCTGAGGCAAGAAAGGATCCTCTTATCTGTGCCAAACTCCACTTCTTTGTGTTCATAGCAAGAGTCTTTCAACCATTTCTGGAAATATATCAAAAAGATATTCCCATGATGCCCTTCTTTTGGAATGACTTGGAGGATTTGATAAGGGTAATTATTTGTCATAATGCGCAACACCTTTAATACAAAGAAATTCACTGATCTAACTCAAATATATATTTTTTTATTTTACTAGAGCCTTCTCAGACGATTCATGAAGCGCGATGCTTTGCCCTCGAGTCCATATAAGCTGGTAAGGCTCGATGTCACAGACCAGAAACTTTGGCTTGGCACAAGAGATGTTGACATTGGCATGGGTGCAGCAGCTGTCATCAAGGTGGGTATATACAAGGTGGGTGTGTGTGTGGAGAGGCATGTTCTGAAAAGGGGCGCCATTAATCCGTGTAATTATGCTGTAAAAAATGCAGACTATGTAGAGGGACAGAAATGTTGTAGATTTTTGACAATGTTTTTTTTCTGTCATACTGCAGGGTTCCAAGGGCAAAGGGTAGCGAGCTTGGTGTGCTGCTGTTTAAAAAAGAATGCCAGAATAGGGGGCCGCCCTCAAAAATATGCAAGGCGGCCCTGGATTAAGTGCCCTCTTAAGATATGCCACATGTCCATAACAGATGTGCCGTGGACGCCAAGGAAAAATTTCTTCAAGCCTGGCAAATGCCTACAGAAACTGAAACCCTCATTGAGAAGATTTGTGCTGACAACAGTTGAACAGGCGGGACATCTCGTGGAAAATTATAGTAATAAGAATAGAATAGCACACTCACTGTTTACACACTGGCCTCTCCTTGTATCAGTCAAGACCAATACCCATAACCCTGTCAACATATAATTCAACAGCATTCCATTTATTGGTGTACATATTTGATTACTATTCATTGAACTTCAAATGAATCAGGTAAGGTCTACTATTAAACAGGCCATTCCACACAAAAAAAATTACACTAGTTTTTTTTTTTCGTGTGTTTTTTTTTAAAAATTGGACAGGTTGGCATGACAACCTAATGCGACTGAGAACCCAGGCATTTTTCTTTGTAAAAATATTACTCATGGAAGGGATTAAAGAAAATTTATGGAAATGAGTTGTGATTGTTCTCTTTAAAAAAACGCAACTTTCCTTTATTGTGATTCTAATTTTTTTATTCACACTAGGCTCTCCTTTGTGCATTATTACAGGTGATGTGATTTCTCAACAGTTTGAAAGGCCCTTTCAAGTGAGGCCAAATCGGCTGGAATTTTCAAACTTCCAGCCCTCAGTGTCCAGGGTTGATAACATTCCTGTCCAGAATCTTCAGTCCTACACTGATCTGTGAACTTCTGCAAGAAGTTACTACTTACTCCTCTCACATGGGACAAGCTGAGTGGAGCGGGCTTCTCCATCCAATAAAGATGAAAGATGTGGAGTACGTGCAACAGGTCTGAGGGAGTACGGATTGTAATTCAACAGCTCATCGGTGATCAAGTGAAATGTTTGTGTGGGGTGACACAATGCTATTACAAAGAGCTAATCAGTTACTGTTGCCTCAGCACGGAGCCGTTTACCCGGACCGCGCACACTTGGAAGAGGAAAAAAAGAAGAGAGGAGACAGAAAAAACTCCAAGAAAAGAAAGCATGTCGAAGAGGACTGAAGAGCTAAAGCAAAAGAAAACTAACAATTTCGAGCAATGTGCGACACTTAGGAGAATGATGCAGATAGAATGAGCAGAGCAAGCCAAAAGTTCAGGTGTAAGTAAAATGGCCACAGATGATCACAAATCCAATTCTTTGACGGGGGGGGGGAAGGGTAGGACCTAAAGAAAACATAAAGACCTAATTGAATGGATGCAGAAATTTGAAAACAAGAGTATGAATTGACAAAACAGTCCATTGAGGAGACTTTTGATTGAGAGCTTAAAAGTGAAGGTTTACATGTACCTTGTGAATTATTGTATTATTTTGCTCAATGTTACTGACTGGGCCGTAGAAAAATCCTTCCTTTTATGTTTGATCAAGCACTTGAGGCTTTATTGGGAAGTCTGAAGCGGTTTTCTCTATTTGTCATCCCATGTAAGCATGACTGTTTTTCCTGCTATTTTTGTTTTTATACGTTATATTGGAAGTATTGATGCACAGAACTGAAAGTAGTTGCTGGAACAAGAGCACTTTTAAATTCCATTTCTGGATCCTGATCTTTCTACAATTTCTGACGGATCTTCAACCTTAGGGTCTATGCTTAGATTATTGAAAATGTGCTTGCAATTTATCTGTGTCTGCAATGATATGCAAACCACTAAAAAAAAAAGTCCCTGAAAAAAATATTCTTTGGTGAGCAACCCCAAAAAAACCCCCAAACCCACTCAAGGCTATTTGCAGCCCCTTAATTTTAGATCCAAGTAAGACGGAATACTTTAACTTTTAGTGTATTGTGCTTTTGTACTGTCCTGGGGCTGTCTTCCAAGTATTTTTCAAACTTCTATGAGGGGCCAGAATTTAGAAATTTACCTGAAGTACCTTAAAAGCTAAGTTATAAGGCGATAATCAGCACTTGGTTACAAAGTTATCGCTTCCGCATGACCTGTCTTAGCGTGGCTCTGGTGAGTTGTACCACAACACATCATTCTGTGTTGTTGCCTTGAACATTCCTGTATTAAGGTAAGGTCTTAAAATTGTCCTTTTAGAGGACTTAAAAAGTCTTAAAAGTCATTTAAATTTGCTGTTAAAAAATGTGCAGATACCCATGAACTTTTTGATGGTTTTGAGCCACTATGGTTATTGACTACTGTACCTTGTAACCAATCAGGTCACCTGTGAACGTCAACAGTGTATCTCTGAGCTGATGTGAGTGAGTAGAGGCGGGGCTAATTGCATATTCATAGAACCGCATTATAATAAATGCCGCACAGTGTCGAGTTACATTCCAAGCTATTTTAAAGGCATGACGAAAAAAAATTTCCAAGGAAAAAAAACTTGTCCATTATTGATGATCACTTGTCATTTGATGATCAAAGATCGTTTTGAAGGATACAAATATTGACTAACAGGGGAACAGAATAATCCACTGTTCATGCATGGTCCAAAGCATAGATACTACTGTACCTAATTTCCTGTATTTAAAAAGAAAGATCAATTTGAAAGGCATCGCAGACTTCAAATAAATCAGTAACTACATTAGAACGTTTCAGTTTCTAATATAAGACCATTAAATCAGTGGGAGAGCGCGAACGCAGTCCCCCCTACCAAAAATTATGCTGTCGAGATTCCCCACAATTTGGGAATTCGCAGGGTCAGCACAACCGGAGTGCAATGGCTGAGCCTCGCCCTGGAGGTGAACCACCTTCATGATCATGTGTCTCCCAGCAGGTAAGTATGAATTTCATACTCGCTACCCGCTAGACAGTCACTGAAGGCACATCGTTCTCAACCACGGTGAGACCGTACACTACATAACACCTGCTTCATCATCACATCATCTATTTCTAACCCTCAATCTATGATCTAAAAACGACATGAACCGCTGCTTAAACAAGATCCAGAGTTTACGTCGTACCTTCTATAGACCTTTTTTGCCCAAGGTCACGATTACATCACGCCGTTAGCTGGAGGCAAAGCCAAATTAGTAAGTCTGTGCATTATCTCTTGTGTGCTGAATGCTGAGGGGCCGCTGGCCTTGGGAAACGTGTTTGAACATGTTTAATTATTGTTGCAAGCATTCCTAAAATACAGCTTATTGCAACTAGGATGGCAATTTTATTTCACAATATCCCATGATCGATCCTCATTTAAATTAAGCGACCAATTAATCGATTAAATCGATAGCCATAATACTGCGGCTGCTGCAGTGGCATATGCCACAAAGCATGTCGGCAAATTTCTGCAAATGCTGCAGAAGGTCGCAAATGCTGCTCAAAATGAGCTAGTTCCTCATAGTAATTAATGAGAATGTTTTTTTATATCTAAATAAAGGGTTAGTAGGAATGTAAAATATTTTCGATGTGATAGAGAATTAAATTAAGTTAACGATTTAAATAAATCAAATATAAACGACTAATACAACGTGTCATCAACTGCAGCCTCAATGCGTGCTTGTCAGAAGTGGTGGCTGTTGTGGACGCGCTCTTCCTGGAACAATGCACTGAAAACAGCAACTAAAGTCAAATTAAATTCACAACGAATTAATAAAATCGTGTTTCCATATTATGTAATATACAGTCCTCAAATTAATCATCGTTTAGCCGGCATTGCTGCTTAATGTCGATAAGTTTTTATCGATTACATGTATTATTGCCGATTAATCGTTAACATCCCTAAATAAAAAAAAAAAAAAAAAAAAAAAAAGGTTAGACCTACTTACTGGGGGGGGGGGGTGATAAACCGGCCTAGGTTTCGGGCTTAAAATAAAGTATGGATACAGCCTGTCAGAACTTCTACCTAGGGGAATCCCCCACCCCCATATTCCACAGACGAAATTCAGGCCGTCACTCTATCAATCATAGAGAAGATTTTGACTGACTCCACCAATTAGGCCAAGGATACTTGGTTTTGCATTAAAATGGTGGCAGTTAACCATATCTGCCAGCAGGGGAAATGTACTAATAAGCCAAATTGTACCCACTGTCTTTTGACACAATAGGTATAATAAGATGAAAACTTACGGGAGTTTCAATGCAGTTTTAAAAAAAAAATTGTCGCCCAACATCGCTATGCAGCATTTTGAAAATATTAAGTAAGCATCAGACACTCAAAATTTTACCCTCATTAATAAACATAAGTTCACTCATAGCACCCTTCACCAATATCACAAGACAAAAACTACAAGTATTTTTCTTTTCACATTTAAAGGGGGTGTGCACCGTTCCCGGGAGTCCTGCAAGTACCGGGTCGATGCGTGGAGTGGACGGAAGTCAAGCCCCAAGTTCCATCTCCTGATCCAAAAATCAATTAATATATGGTGCCCGGGTAGGGCAAACTGAATCAGATATTAACTGATAAGAACAGATACTACACCTTGATCTTACCAAAAGGCCGAGCACATAACCCACAAATGGTCAGCAGAAGCAAACAGCACTCTTTAAACGGCAAATCTGATGATGTAATGCTTTTATTTATTTTATTTTTTTACTCTAAGTTCCTGATAGGAAGTAATAGTTAACATTTACTCAGAAAAGCTTAAAGGTCTTAACCCCCCCTACTTTATTACCGGTCCGTTCAACCTCATATTGAAAAAGGCTGTGAATTTTGTGAATTGGGCTTTCCTAGATTGCTGGAAGTCTACAGTCACCGTAGACTCAGACTGTTTGACCATTACAGCACAGAGACGCAGCAAACAGCCCGCCCCTATTCAACCGGCGCTCATGGTCGTTCCCACAGCATCTTGACCTTACTGGCTCATGAATAAACCCCCCTAGTTTTTAAAATCTTTCCCGCCCATTTGCAGGAACGGAATTATGACTTTTTAAAGGCCCTGGGATCAGTTACACGTCCAAAGCCCCCAAACAACTGAGAACAATGTGTCCACGTAACATAACAATTACCTCAGAAAAGCCATTTAATTACACAGCATAGAAAAATGTACTAGGCCTATAGAGAGAGTTATTTTTGCTACATGCACTTATATTACCATATATAATTTTACTCAAAATCATTAAAAATATTATAACGATATTATAAAAACCTATTATATTATGATTTGTCCTTTTTAACCTTTTTAATAATAATAACTACCCGATTACAGATATTTATCGTCATGTTCAATCATATTCAACTATCGCATAAAAAGTGACAGCCCAATTTTGTATAGCATAGTGAATTCTTCCTTATAAACTTACATGTAGCTATATACAAAGTACCTGATATTTTATCCATATTAATTGATGTAAACATTGTACATGTTTGTTACAGAAACTAATGAAATTCGGTTTGGTCACAGAATGTTTGAGAATCATAATGACACTTATTGTGATGCAAGGTTTTTTTTTTTTTTTTTTTAACAACCCCCAATATTTTATAATCCTTTTTAATGCTTATATATCATGAGGCTGCCTGCTGAAACATAGGGTTTAAAGTTCTTAAATTTCAGTACTCTCCAAGTTCAGAATCAAAGCACGTTTAAATAATGATCGCAAACTTTTCTTGCCCCCCGGTCTGTAGAAGACAAAAGATGTCCATCCCTCATCTATGGACCATTTATCGTTTCGAGAAGCAGTGGCTACTAAAATTTTGGTTTGAACCCGTAAAGAAAGAAAAACTGTCATTTCCACAAGACAGCTCATGCTTAATTATTGCCTTTTTTATTTGAAGGTTGCATCATTTTACAGTCGTTCAAACAACTGTAGAAGTGAAAGGGTGGTACTTTTTAACAGTTCAAAAATTGAACAATAACTATGAAGGCTACTCTATTTGCGCTCTAGTGCCCCAATTTGTTGGATCGTTTAAAATTTAGGCAACAAAACAATATGCAAATAAAAAAATTACACAAAGATAAAAATTTAGTCTCACTTTCAACTTAGGGAAAATGGGCAGATGCGCTGTAAAAATTAACATTATTTTTCCAATGACCTTTCTTTCACAAAAACAAAAAACAAAATCTGAGTGGTTCAAATATTAAACTAATATTAAAAACCGGATGGGATTGTCGTTCTATAAGAGGTTTTAAAGGGAGCCCACAATAGTCCAAGATCCTTGTTTAAGACGCCTTGTTAGGCTATGGGACAGCATTAATAAACATTTTGTTTTCATTGTTTTATTGGGTTTTCTGAACCAAACAACAGATCGCGCTGTGCCTTAAACCCCAGGGCTCTGGTATCAAGGGCCCCTGGGGCACTGGCCCGAAAAACCCCGGTCGTTCAGGGCCCCAGTGCATTTGTTATGAGATCCGCTTCAAACATTAGTGAAAGGGGGAACAAGTAAATTCCAGCCTAAATCAGCCTAGCTTACTGTCCACTTTCTAAAATACCTGCATCAATAAAAAAAAAATTAACATTAGGACAAGAAATGCCTAGCAAACTATCAAGTGAGAGTTGTAGCAATAATTTAACAAGTGCTAAAATTAAAATCATCCAACAAAAAAAAGAATAGCACAACCATAAATCGATGCGTCGTTTCAGCATTAAATGGCCACACTGGCAACAAAACCACTAAATTGAATGTAAGCCGACGCATCAAGACAGCAATACGACCAAAACACAATAGTGACCGCCACTACCACATAGTTATGGACTACATGGCAAAAAAAATTATCCACGATAATTATTTTATATCAGTCGTTATCGATAATTATCACGATAAATGTCAAATCTTTATTTCTTTCAAGTTTAAAGGCAGATTTTGCTCCTAAAGTGAAAAATTGTAGAAACCAGAGCGTTAATTGTGGTTTTTAAAACTACACTTTATTGTCATAACATATCATGACAAACAATTGCCAAATCTGATTTAGACATTCAAACATTTGTATTTTTCCTTAAAATAAATATCTTAATAGAATTTTTTTTTCTTATGTTTCCTGCAAGTGCTCATTTTTATTTGGTAACATTTTATATTCTGACTGTTTTTTTTTAGTTTTATTAAAATTAACCATTGTCATTCAGCATCATGCTATTTAAGATCATGATAACCACAGCTAAAACCGGGCATAGCCTACACACCACACTATGACAAGAAAACGTGCAGTGATGGGATCCTTACAAGAGCAGGTGGAACACTGCAATGGGAGATGAAAGATACTCACAATTAGTGCTGAACGATTAATTGCATTTGCGATAATATCCCGAGACGAGAAAAACCAATTCTGCCTAACCGCAACTTGCCGAATTACAAAGTGTCAAGTGATGCGAGCGAAAGCGTGGAGAACCTCCGGCAGCCTCAACTTTTAATTCCTTTAAGCCCTGTAGCCGCAATGCCTCTGCTCGAACGAGCAGTTAGAACTAACAACAGCTGACTCTTTTAATCTCGAAGAGGAACAGCACGTCGGTAGTCTGTGGAAACTATTTTGTTTCAAAAAGAAGCTGCTGGCGGCAGCGTCAGGTGTTGTGGCAGAACAAGGCCGTGCTCCCGTTACTTCCACGGTAAACACTACAAACTTGGTTTCCAGCATTTTAAAAAAAAAAAAATCACCACAAATCAAGGTATGACAGTTGTATGTCCAAAATGGCGAGCCACCCAGTGCGCCAGACAACCCGAATACCTCAAGACCGGGAATCACTGACCGAAAAGTTCTAAAGTGTACACTCCGTATGAACGCCAATTCAAAACGGCACGGGGAAATCACTCGTGCAATAACCGAGTTCATAGCCAAAGTATGGTGCCTCTCAGCACGGTGACCAACCTGGGTTCGTTGGCATTGAAAAATGCCGCGTTGATACACGGTACAGTAAATACCCATCCCGTACATACTTAGTCAGACTGCCATACCGGAGCTGTACAAAAAGTGCATAGAGACAGTCGCCATTGAGCTTAAACGGTTTGGAGTTTTTTGCTAGCACTAACTGATATGTGGTCAAGCCGCACAGCTGAACCTTACCAGAGTCAAACAGGACCATTTTATTAGATGAATATTTCACCTCAGAGCTCGCTGCCTACAAACTACTACTTCCCAGACTACCACTCAGGGGAAAATATTGCAGGCCGCCTGAGAGAAGGCTTGGCCTGCTGGGATCATCCACGAGAGAATCACGTCTGCATCACGACGGACATACGCGTCAAATATGGTGCTGGGCTGCGCGGCTTAAACATGAATGGACGAGGATCCCGTGTTTTGTGCACAGATTACATCTATGCCTTTTGGTAAGTTCACAATTGAGTGTGTTTGTGTGTGTGTTCGCACCGCAAAAGAAGAGAAAGATGCGTTGAGATATGAATGAATTCATACTTCCCTCCAATCCTTTTCTAATGTTTAATTGAAATATTAAGTTTTGATTTTATGAGCTTACATGGTCAGGTCTGGGGTGGGATGTGTGTATTATCAGAATTACAGAGAATGTTAATGTGTAATAGTGAATAGCCTTGTTATCACAAAACTCAAATTGTGTTGTCCTGTTCACGACTTTTGTGTGTTTTCACAAATTGTGTGGTTCACAAAACTCACTTTTATTTCTTTCAGAAAATGCACACAAAGATACAGAGTGTCAAGGGCAAAGCACTATGGAGAGGAAGTTTGTGGGCACCTTTTTCCCACAGTTGGAATAAGGCGGCAGCACTAGACGGAGGCACAGAGGGAGCTCTGTGAACCTGAGCCTAACAGGCCAAAGCCATTTCTCAGGTATAGTCCGTGGGATCGATATTCACGCTCCCACATCCAACCTGCAGGATATTGACGTGTTTGGATCAATTCACAAGGCACTGCATCCTCTATTGGAATTTACTGATGCTCTTTCTTTTCTGGAGAAGTAGTAGTGAGCATCTCCTACCTCAAGCCAGTTCTCCACCTTTTTGCCACATTAGTCTTGGCTGAAGATGCTGCCCTTAACTAAAACAATAAAACCCAAGTCCTGAGCATAACCTCATAACACATATGGAGACCCAAACATCCAGAGCTTTTGGAATCTAAGCCTGTTTCCTGGACCCTAGGTTTCATAACACAGTACAACCAGTACTGACAACATCCCTTGCTATCAAGACCGCGACTGAAGACAGAGATGGTAGACTTAGCACAACGTACATATCATTGCGGTAAATGAAAATTATAGTATTTCACAAAACAATGAAATTATGTTTTTTTTTCACGAAAAAAATATGTATTGTCAGGCCTTTTTTAAGGCTGAATTTTTTCTGTAAAATCGACCTGGAAAACTAAAGGCTGTTGTTTACATCTAATAGAAAGAGATCTCGTATTGAAACTGTTCAGATGCCTCAAAGTGCACAGCCCTAGGGGAAAAGGCGAAGAGAGATCTCTTGTTATTTTCAAACCATTGCAGCCTCTCCTTCTATGCCTGTTATTATTAAAACTTGAAGAAGTCGCAGAGCAGATGTAAACAATTACACCTGATGACTCCTACCCTTGATGGAGAAGATGATCCCTTGGCTTGGTGGAGGGTGCACAACTCGAATCAACCAAAACCCACATTAGTGCTCCCAGGGGCCCGCGCGTATCTTTGTGTACAGCCACAAGCGCGTCCCTCAGAGCGTCTTTTTAGTACAGGATGAAATAAATTGTGACTGCAACTCGCTCATCTTTGAAGCCAGCAAAAGTCAATATCCAGCCAATAGTCAAAAAAGTTTGGGGTTTTTCATACAAAAAACCTGTGGAGCCACTGAGAACAAAACTGCTGGTCAATTATGCTGGCAGAGGCCCAATACTCTTGTGACCTTAGTCAGTGTGGTCTGTATGTTGTGTACTTGACGAAAGTGAGGTGTGAATTATTCTATATTATAATATTCAAATTGTTTTTTAATTGTCTAATTTAAAAGTGCATTTTCTTCGATTTTTTATTTATAAAATTTTATTTACTTTAGAATATGCTTTTGAACATATATTTGTAAAATCAGGTTTACAGTTGATGGTGAAATATTTACTGGATTTTGTAACAGTAGATACATATAATTTTTAAATTATTTTTTTCTTAAGACTGTAAAATTTAAACAATGTATTACCAAGTGCAAGACTTTGTTTAAATTACTATAAATGAGCAACAGTGGGCAAAGCCCCAGATGTTTGTGGTAATGAGAAGTTATATTTATTTTTCCAAATCGTTCAGCCTAACCCTTCATCTATTGCATAATTCGATTCTATATATTAGACCAGAAAATCAGGGGAGGAGCGCGAACGCCGTCCCCCACTAACCAGAAATTATGCAGTCGAGATGATTCCACATTTGGGGAATTCGCAGGGTCAGCACAAACCGAGTGCAATGGCCTGAGCCTCACCCTGGGTGAACCACCTTCATGATCATTGTGTCGTCCCCTGCCAGGAAAGTAAGAGTTCTACTCGCTCCCTGTAGGGGACGCACTGAAGGCAACATCATTCTTCAACCACGGTGAGGCGTCACTTCAGTACACATGGTTAATCCTGACAATCGATTCATAAACCTCAATCCTAAATAATTTATAATAAAGAAATAATCTATCAATATATAAAATATTGAAAAAAATAATATAAAAAATCTAATCTATTTAAAAAAGATAAAATATAAATGACTAAATTACAAATAATCTATATAACAATCTAATAAATATAAAAACTATATAAAATAAAAGCTCGCTCTAAACAACTATCACCTCCTCAAACCCCCCACTCCCCACCACACCCTCAAAACACACAGACGAAACAATAAACCGCGCACAACAAAAACGAACACACAACACACCACAGCACACACAGCCACCAATCAGCCGCGCGCCACACAAACACACAAAACTTTAACTACAACAGAACCCTACACACTTCGTTCAATCCATGACTCCTAAAGACAACCTCAGGCACTTACACACCACAACTCCTTGACCCTCCTATCCCTCCCTACACAACACTCCACCCGCACACATATACCACACCACACACTAACCCACACCCACTCACAAGGACCTTCTCTCCACCCCTCGGGCACAGCCAATCCGCACACACCAAACACCCAACCACACAACCCCCAATCACCCCCTACCCCAGCACCACCAGACAACGCACCCAACAGCCGACGCCACACTCACTTCGTCGCCTCCCGACACCACACGCCACCCCCACCACGCGCTCCACAAATAACCCCACACACCGCCTCCCACACCACTAGACAGCCGCCCCCCCACGTATTTCAACACCCACCCCCCCCCACCTCACCCCCCCACTCAACCACACCCACCCACCCAACGTCCACGAGCCCCTCATCCCGCTACGCGACCACTCCGCACCCTACCCACCGCCCACACGCACACACAACCCCCACAACCACACCACACCCGCAACACACACACCACTGCACTACTACAACCCCCCCCCACACCCCCCCGCACCCACACGCTCCCCCCCCCAACCCGCTCACTCAACCTCCCATACACCAAGTGCAACCTGCACCACCACCCAACCCCCACACCGATCAACCACTTCCGCACCACCACACCCTCCCCCCACAGCCCACCGGACAACCCACCCCACGCACCACCACACCCCACCAACCCAACCATACGCAATACATCCGTCCCACAACACACCAACAACACCACCCCCACACGCTTCGCCTCACAACTCCACCCACCACCCCACCCACTCCAACCATACGCCAACCAACCACCCCACGCACTCCTTCCCCCCAACAAGACCCAACTCACAGCCCGACTGCCGGCACCCCACACCCCCCCCACCAACCCACACAACCCCATCACACCACACGCAACACACCCATCACCAAAGCCCCATCCACACCTGACAACCACACCATTTTCAACAAAAACCCCCAACCCCCAACCAACCCATCCACACTAATGATAGAATATCCCAAGTCTGAGCCAGACCACCACCAAAAAACCCCACCAACCAAATAACCAAATCCCCCGACACAACCCAACCACTCACACCAACACACACTACGTCACAACGACATAAAACGCAACTCACACAGCAATAAAAAACAACACATCATACACACCAACCACCAACACGCACCCCCTTTGTTATTCTGTGCTTGTAATAGGCACCACCCTCCCCCCCACCACGGCCCCCCAGCCAGGGGCGGCACAATTCCCTCACCCCCAATGCTAAGTGCTCAGACCCAAAAGAGAGGAGTCTGTCGTGCAAATGCTCAGTTATCCCCCACAAGTCCACACCCAAAAGCAAAGGAACACCACAAAATGTTGGGTGTTGCACGTGTACACCATCTTACCCCCACAAGGCAGCAGCCAATTCAAACTCTAAAAAGGACGCATCGCAAGCCTAGGTGAATAACAGTTTCTTTTCCTCGGTTACCGAAGTCAAAAATTCACCTCACATTCATCTCCACCCTGACACAGGCACTTACTGTAGAGGTACCGTGACGTAGACAGATGTTCAAAACTGTGAACACCACGAAGGCCACTGCCCCTGATGGAGCACCTGGCAAGGTGACGAGAAGATTTTGAACTCATTTCCACCAATCAGACCAAGAGAAACCCATTTTTGCCTGTGAACTGGGGCAGTTACAGCATCCTGCCAGCAGGTGGGGCAAATGGGACTAATAAGCCACATTTTCGACCCACTGCTTTTGCCAAACACACAATGTGATCATGAAAACACCTACAGTTTCAACATGCATTTAAAAGATAGTCGAACTGTGCATCACTATGGAGCATTTTGTAAACAAGAAGCCAGATATTCCAAATATACTAATCAATCTATATTTTACTTTTACTTAGGCAATTTTTATATGATCAATCAACAACACCTGAAAAACACTAATTAACAACATACTATACTTCTATTAACCTCTGCTGTCCCACACATGACTATAACCATTTCTCTCATTTACACACTTAAGGGGGTGAGCACCATTTCCCGGAGATACTGCGAATACCGGTCGAATGCGTGAGTGGACGGAGCCAGGCACCTATTTCCATCTCCCTGATCTAAAAAATCATTTAATATAGGTGCCCGGGTAGGGCACGTAACCAGATACTTAAACTGAAAGTAACCGATACTACACTTGATCATTTTTTTTAGCCAAAAGGCCGAGAAAGCGATACCCCCACAAGCGGTTAGCAAGGAGCAACCAGATCATTGAAACCGCAAATCTTGATTAAGGTGAGTATTTTTTACTTAAAAAAAGTTCTTGTAAGAGAGTAATTGTTATCATTACTCAGATATGGCTTCAAGGGTCATAAACCCACCTTACTTTTTTAAAACCGTTCCTATTTGTCCACTTGTCGATCACAACCTCAGAATTGAAAAAGGCTGAAGAAATAGCGTGTAGAAAAGCTGTGATGAGAGGGCAAGGGGCAGGGGCTGCCAATCATAACGCAGCCACGTCCCTAATTTGTGAAAAATTTTTGGAATTTTCTGATTGGCTGACAGGAGTACTACAGCAGAGGTTATTGAAACCCAGGGTACACGAGACCCAGACTCAAAAAAAAATCAAAAAAAATGTCTCATTTGAAAAAAAAAAAATATATTAACATATATATTTTAAATTCCGTTTTCTAATAATATTAATAATAGCTTGTTATGGAAATACACACACACACAAAAAAAATAAAAAAATAGAATTCATGCAAAAATATAATTCCCGTCAACCTGACCAGGCTGAACGACCTACTCGTAGCCCTAGGAGGCAAAATAAAACAAAAACCTTGTGCGTAGTGTTTGTTGATATTCAGCCATTGTATATTTTTTTCCCCATGAGATGATGAAAATATTCGGTACCGGAGACATTAAAGCCCGTATGAATTAAATTTATGCAGAACATTAGCAAACCAAAGTCAAAAAGCATTTTATAGGCTTTTTTTTTCACAAGAAAAGAGGGCAGAGACCGAGGATCCCCTTTAAATATAGAAGCAGCCAGAAAACCCGGTCAGAAGGCCATCAAACCCTGCCCCGCAAACACGGAGAGGAAGAAAAGTAGATGGGAAAAGGTCTAAAAGGGAGGAACCAGGGAGGAAGAGTAGAAGGAAGAAGTAAATCGCAGCAGGGAAAGATAATGAAGGCGAAGCAATGTCATGAGTAGCATACTTGCCCACAAAGAAAAAGCAGAAACCCAGAGTAAGGCCATATTAAAGATCATTTATTTTTTGGAGTTAAGAAGAGTTTTGTCACAACAGTATTCGGGACACCAGCCCCATGCAGCAATACCACTGTGCGAATAGAGTGGTGAACACGTTGGCAAATGAAAGTTTGAAACGCAGTGAAGTTGGAAAGACATTTAGTAGAAAAACGCCATATGCAGTATCTTGTTATTACAATTTGACAAAAAGCACAATGTTGTGTTTTATATTGCGAGTGCACACAAATATAAATAAACACTTTGCAGTTTTTGAATGAATGTCCTGTATGAACAAATCACGGTTGGTAAGTGCCGTGCCCCCCCCACCCACACACCATTCCAGGCATGACATCGCAGCCCGATTCATTTATAGCTGAAATAAAATAGTCCAACCTAATATAGAAAATCAAACAGCTCTATTAAAAGTCAGTAGTACAATTCGTACCGTCATTCAGCGTAAGCACACCGCTCCACTGTGATGTTTCCAGTTGATGTAATTCTGGTCGAAATTGCAAACGTGCAGTGAAGTTGCTACAAAGCCTAATAAGAATAGTTTACCATCAAATACAACGCGAAAGTTGAAACCTTTTGATTCTAAATGAGAAGTTACGTGGAGCATAAATGCCCTACTTTTACTTTCGCTTAAATTCGGTTTGGCTTGATTAGTTTATTAAATTTTTTTAATTCTTGTATCTTTCTGAATATTAACTTAACAGAGTGTATTAGTGGAATATGTTCGTGTGATATTTTAAAGAAAGCAGAAAACGATAGGCTATTAATGGTAAAATTCCTGTATTAGGCCTAATAGCATGCTCAAGTTATTTCGAGCATCAACTTTGCGTTTGTTTGTGGCAAAACTTCTGTTAAAGCATCATCACTGCGTAGGAGACACTCAAGTCCACATTATAAAAAAGAATATTATATTCTTGCAAGAATAGGCCCATTCGCCAACACAGAGCAGTTACCCCTGGTGAAGTGAGTGACGCACACCAGAAGACATGCGACAGCCTTTATACTCTTTTCAAGGTTCCTCCACACCACAGCAGTTACCCTTCACTACCACTCAGATTAAGGTCCCCACTGCTGTTTCAGTTTCTACTTAAAACACAACATTGCCTGAAATCAACCTAGCCCAATCTTGACCATTCCAAAGGTCAAGATGTCCTGTCCCATATATTCCTGACACCTCACGCAACAAGCACGTTCACTACATATACTTTTACACATAGAATAGGTTTCCAATCCCTTATGATATCTGTTTAGAATAAAATTACTATTTAAAATCTCTACAACACGTTGCCTGCAAGCCGCGACAGATCACTAGCTGCACGTGCATCATAAAAAGTGTTTAAAAAAAATGCTGAGCTGAATTTTTTTTTCAGCGCACAGAGCCTAAGGGTCGCCGTAAAAGCAAAAAAAAAGGGTTTAAACAAAAAAGTTGAAAACCCCCTGGACTAACAGTCACCGTAGACACAGAACTGTAGATCAATATCAAAACAGAAGACGTTGCAAACAGTCCGCCCCTGTAAGTCTTTCAACCACGCAACGATCTTGATACATACTGTCTTATGAATAACCTGCTCGTTTTAAAAATTTGTCCCTGCTACTGCTTTGTTTATGAGATCCCGCTTCAAACAATACAATGCTCAAAGATAAACTTTAGTTAACTATGTATATTATATTGGGCTTTTGAGGAATTCACTACTAGCATGGTTTAAATCATACTTTTTCTGATCGTTATCAGTTTGTTAGCAGTAAAAGAAGAGATGTAAGTAAATTCCTCTTCGAGAGTGATACCATAGAAATCCAAGTCAAGTCATCTTCCATTAAATAGCGCTTTAAAATGTAGATTTTTTCTGAGCAAAGCTGCTTTACGGAGAATAAACATAAAATTGAAGGTTATATAATTGTTTGGCTTTATAGTGGTTCCTGAATAACGTATTTTACGCAGCTAAAGTTAGTTTAGGATTGATTCATATTCGGCGAAAAGATCATTTTTACTAATTCAGGGACCACTAAGACGATGCCGTTCTCTCTAAACAACTTAAAAAAAAAAAACGCGAACCTGTGAGTAACGCTGATGGCGTTCACAGCATGCCCATAAGAACGCTGACATAAACGTTCCCATTCCGACTGTGACCTAATCCGATGCAGACAACAGTTGAATTATAAAAGTCCTTTAATTGTATTATGTAATGCTAGGTCAAGAGATGTGTTTTAATCTAGCATTGAACTGACAGTGGTTGTTTGCTACCCGGACAATGGTAGGAGACTGTTCCAAAGTTTTGGTACTAAATAGGCAAAGGATCTAGCCGCCAGCAGTCGATATTGATATTCTATGTATTATTAACTGGCCGAATTGAGATCGCAATAAGACGTGAAAGACTATAAAGCGTTATGAGCTCTGCTCAATGTACTGCGAGCTAAAACCAATTAAGTGCATTGTAAGAAAACAGCAATACATTACAATTATTTACGAGGTTTAATAGGCATGGCCAATGCAGTGTTGACCGAATCGGGCTAATATGTATTCATATTTCCCTGGTTCTGGTAAGGAACTTCGAGCTGCTGCGCCCCGTTTGGAACTAGCTGTAGTTTATTAAGCGTGCACTGTAAGCTAGGCTAGGCAACCGGTAATACACAGACCCTTATGTGCCACAAACGTACGCGAAGTCTATGACAAATCGCCAGCGAGCGCAAACATCAACATGTTGCTTCTAAATAATGTGTAGCGAACCACGATCTTGTAACCTTGGCCTTTTCATTTCACCCCCTTCCTCGCCGTGGAAAAAGTAAACTCCACCGAGCTTACCTTGATCCTCTCTATAATACTGAAATCTGCATTTGACAAGAAATGCCAGCAAACAAAAGAGTAAGAGTTGTAGCTATGGGATGCACAGATACCATTTTTTTCAGAATCGAGATCCGATACCAAAAATTCGGAGTAACGACCGACCCCGACGCTTTTTCTTTTAAATATAGTAATAATATAATGTATAAATATATAGTTTAAAATTAAAATAATTATATATTATAATAATATTATAATATTAAATATTTATATAAATATATAGAAATAAAAAATAAAGTAAAAATATATATAATTATATTTAATATAAATTTAAATAAAATTATGAAAAATATATTAAAAGGTTTTATATTTTTTTAAAAATATATATAATATATAAATATATATAATAAATTAATATAAATAAAAAATATTGTATATTAACAATAAAATATATATAAATATAATATTATAAT
Source organism: Meda fulgida (assembly GCA_030578275.1). Classification (NCBI taxonomy): domain Eukaryota; kingdom Metazoa; phylum Chordata; class Actinopteri; order Cypriniformes; family Leuciscidae; genus Meda; species Meda fulgida. The sequence continues at coordinate 47,377,264 of CM060622.1, forward strand.
AACTAAAAATAAATAATATTAATAAATTTATTATATATATTTAAAAATAATATAAATATAGATAAATTTATCAATTTAAATAATAAATAAAATTTATATATATTAAATAAAATAATATATTAATCCCCGACACCCCCCACCCCCACCCACACCTCCACACCAACTACCTAAAAAACCAACCACCCACCCGCCAACCAGCAGAAACAGACACCACCACCACCACACCACACACAGCCACCAACACCTAACACCCACACCCCCAACAACAACCCCAGTCGCGCTATCTGACACTCAGAGGAAGCAACACACACTTACCCACAGACCACTTCAATATCAAGAAAACCAATGAATCAAAAAATATTAGATCCTACTCAATGACACCAGTCCTTATAAAAACTAGATTCGTAGGATAATTTAGCAGTAAAAAATAGTCTAGCGTACTCCACTCGTGGACAGTAATAGTTCCCAAAAACTGACCTTTAAGTGAAAAAAAAAACATTTAGTGAGGGAACAAATAATAGACAATAAGGTAACACTGAATCAGGTAAAACTACACACTGCTCTTTTGTATTGTTGTAAAATACATCATTACAAACAAGATGAAAATTTTTTTTTTTTTATACATACCTAACTATAAAAATTGAGACATGTTTTAAAATGTATAGCACAGCTGTTTAAAATGAGGCACCAACCACAGATAGGACTTAATAAGGCTATTAAAACATCTTCCATTGCGTCACTGTAATAATGAAATGAAAGGATCCAAAACAGTGCCGGCACAACGCGCTTAAGCGCATCCTGACGCAGAAAGATGCGCTTGAAGCAACAATGGAGTTCCCAGCACGCAGCGCGTCGAATCCGCATAGAAAAGTTCAAAGCAACAAAGAAAGGAAGACAAAGTGAATGCGCGAGTATTATACAGTATCAATATATGCCATAGATTGAGCCTATTTTCCTTTAAAGAGTTTAAATTTTCAGTATAACATGCGTGTGAAGACCAATCATAGTGCTCTGACACTGCCTAGGTTGTGCTCTAACAGACCCTCGGTAGAAAGTAACATGATAAGTTACAGCAAAAAGCCCAGCAAGATAAAGTTTTACGCGAAACCCCTAGACCTTTATCTACAGAACAAGAATAATAATAGTAACATAGAATCATCTTGGAGCAAGTTTTCATCGTGCTGACCTGTCGTAACCGAACACAACGCGCTGTTTTGATGCGAATGAAGAATGATTACAGCCCGCAGCTGAGGGTAAAGTTTTACTTGATCCTTGAATTTCGTGACTTAAATATTATTTATATCTCACAATAAATCTATATAATGGCTGTTCAGAACACTTAAATATAGTGCACGAAAACTTTATGGCGCTTTATAATTTTTATAGTGCCTTTTGTTGGGCTTAAAAATAAACAGGAATAATATACGCACAATATCGGATTTGGATCGGCCTCGTCTGACCGATACCCGAACTGGCAAAAATGGAGCTGATAACCCGATACTGAGGGCCTCCCAAAGTTGTAGCCATTAGGGGTAAAATCTTTGCGTAGCGGGGGAGCTGCCATCGCACTGATCACACAACCCCGTCACGCTAGGCTGCTGCCAGCTCGACCCGTCACGTTATATTGCCTGCCTCGCACCTTCACAACAATATGGTAAGATTTTTTAAAAAAACCAAATGCAGGCGTATAACCCTGTAGCCAGAATTGGTACGCACAATAGGTCAATAATCACCATTAACCAAACGCTTTTCTCACCTGCCTTACTGTGCGTTCAAACACCGTATGCGAATAGCGCGTCATACTCACTCCGCGTCTACCGCGTTCTAGTTTGACGCTTGACCACTTTGTGTTAATTCGCGCGTCAAGAGGAAAACTGACGCGCAAAAACGAAAAGTTTGAACGAAATATACGCGCGTCGGATTCGAAACCTGTTGGCGGCATCTATTTTTTTTTATTTGATCGAGGCATTCATTGGGAGAGTCCACCGCTCTGTATTTACTCTGGAAAGCAGAACCAGGCGTAGGATCATCATTGCCGTATATGTGTTCCACCAGGCCCCCACGAGGCGACCCAGTTTGGCTTAGTTTTCGAACCTTTGCTCGCTCAGGAGCTGCGCCTGGATGACGGCCGCTTTTCAGCGAAACTTTTCGCCTGCTCCGCGCGCCCAGCTGATGACCTGTTGTCCCGCATCGAGGCGAGGAATCACCCTCGCCCTCATCCACAATAATAAGTCAATTTTATTTTTGTTTAGGAATGATAAATGGAGCCGGCCTCCAAAATGAATAACCAGTCCCTGTGCTTTTTTTTTTCTCTCTCACACAACACTGGCCAGACACGAACTTATGCACTAAGTTGGTTGTCTTAACTTATCAAAAAATTTCATATCACTAGATATGGAAATAAATATAGCATTCAATACAAAAATGAATGTCTCAAATATTGAAATCACGTTTATGTGATCAACATAAAATTTTGGCTTTGTTGTGCATTAACCACACCCACAATTAGTCATATTGAAGCATCCGGATACTTCACCACGTGCCAGCAGCAAGCAGCTAGCTCCTGAATGGTTAACGGCGCGCGAATTGGACGCCAAAGTTCAGATTTTATTCAACTCGGTCGCAGACGCCGAAATTCGCGTCAAACCGCGTGAATGCACAAATAGCACGAACTAAATCATTCCAACTTGACGCGCGAATGAGGCCGTAATTCGCGTCTACCGCAGCCGCCTCCATACGCCTCATTCGCCGCCGCAGGAATTGTTTGTCCGCGCGTTAAACGCGTCTTTGCATTGGACTTAACATTGAAATCACTCGCGGCTGGACGCGCTAATCGCGTCCGGTGTGAACGCAACCAATCAAAAAAGGCCCTACAGACACTCCAACTGGTGCACATGATCCAATAGACAGCATCCCCCGCCAATTTCCTCCTCTATACTTACTCTTTGTTTTAGCTATTTAGCCATAAACTTTATATTTTTATTCCAGAGAAGCCTATTTAATCGGTAGGCACGAGTCTCAGTGACACTATTTTGTCATCTAATCTTATATTTTATTTGCTTGATTTGCCCGTAATTGAGTGCGTCTCATGGCTCTTACTAAGCATCGCACCAGCCACAAAGAATCTCTCACTGTTTCATCTACCAAACACTCCGATTGATTACACATGTGGCTCAAACAGACAGTGCAACCCTGCCTCTTATTTACTATGTGTTCATCTTATCTTATTCCCTCTTTTTGTCTAAATTAATAATGGATCGTCGCGTCACGTACACCTATAAGCACGCGCCAGCCACAACCTAAGCCTCCGCCTGCCTCACTGTTTAAATCAACCAGACACTCCGATTGATGCACATGTGCAAACAGACAGTAAAATACTGCTCTTATTTATCTTACATTTAATTCCTCATTTAATTCCAATGGAGCAGTGGCGTCATGTCACCTATAACCGTTGCGACGGGCGGATAAGCCACAACTTAGCGTGCGCCTGCCTATGAGAGCGATTGACATGCCAAATTAGCCACGTGAGGAACGCAGAGCTTGAACACGCCCTCAACACCTCTAAACAAAGAATCAGAGACTTCAGCGTAACTTAACCCTCTCTGCTTTTTCACCGAGTTTGAAGAACTGTATATTTTGTGCCATTTCACTTGGATTTCCTCAGAAGAATTTGAAGATGAAAGAAGATCGTTAAGGTAAGACATGTTTAAATTGGTGTCAGAACTTAAAATGTAACTATGAGATTGGAGTAAAAACATGAAGCCTAATGTCGCAACCTTAGTGTATCTCTATCTGACAAAGACATGTGTAAATTGAACTAGACTGAGTAGGTAGAGCTGTCCCATTTTTGTGAAAAAATCCTGATCGATATGAGACCTAAGTGTTCATTGGATCGATTGTAAAATCGATTTTTCCCAATATCTAAAGACTTTTGGGTTTTCAAAACCAAATATAGGCTAAATCCCCTGGACAACTAACCGGCATTCGAAAGAACTAAAGATGCGCATGAGACCGCACACAAGTCAGCAATATTTTCTGATGATTATTGCGTGAGTTTCGTGCACAATGAAAAAACAGGAGTGCAATATTCAGGGTTTTGTACATTAAACACCCGCAAATCCACCAAACACAGGTAAAAAATACCTTTAGGCGGGAAACGCTGTCAATCACGAGCCAATTTAGCGTGTATCTGTTTACAATTTTTCTGGGGGAGTTCGTGAGCCAAATCTGCGCGGATTTAGCGCAAATATCAACACGTGAGTCATCATGGATTATTTTAAATGCAGCGTAAGGTGCAGAATCTCCCATAATCTGGCTACTTGAACACTCAACGTCCTAAGCAACAAATAACGCGCGCTTGGTTCACTTTGCATTGAATAATAGTGAATATTAAAAGCATTGGATAACAGAAAAAAACATTATTTCCAACATCCACATGTTCTTGTAACGTCTTGATCTGTCCACCTAAAACACATTTTTTGTTAAAAAAAATAAAATAATTTAAATCGATTCCCTGTTTTCTCGCTTGCGAAACGAGTGGTGTGTTGGTTGGTCCCAATCGATTGTGCAAGTCGATTTTTCGAACGTAAAAGTGACAGCCCTGACTGAGGTTAGGCAACCCTTTCATGCTAAAACTTTTTATTTTTTATTTATATACAAGTACAACACAGGATGTTTTATGTTCGATAATAAAACACCGAATGATAAACGTAGCTCGTAATTGAGATGTTTACTAAAACGATGGTGAATATTATAATTTTTGGACCCGTGGTCTACGTGGTTAATACTGATGTTTGTGAATAATATCTGCTCAAATTGCGCAGAGATAAAATAAGTAACAATAGTGTCGGTAATAGTGTTTTTTATAGTTTGGGGGCACTCGATCGCTTCAGTAAATTTTCGTCTGCACTACGTGTAAGTGCCATATTTGAAAGCAAAACGCGCCACACCTTATCTTTGGTTTTTTTATATTTGTACTAGTGGTAGTGTCTGAAGTGGGATCCTTTTAACTATTATAGGCTGCCTGCTAACTTGGCTATAGAGTATTATTTATGCAGCAGTGCACAATAGCCTATGTGCCCACAAGGCACAACAAACCTGGTGATTCATATATATATAATATATATACACACACAGAATCCCTTCTCAAAAAATTTGCAAATATTGTGATAAAAGACGATTGTCATCATTATTTCCATAATGTAATGATAAAAATTTAAACTTATCATATATTTTAGATTCTTGCACACCAACTGAAATTTCAGGCTTTTATTGTTTTTAATACTGATGAATTTGGCATACAGTCTCATGAAAACCCCAAATTCCTGCTCAAAAAAATTAGCATATTTCATCCGAGCCATAAAAAAGTGTTTTTAATACACAAAAAGTCAACCTTCAAATAGATTATGTCCAGTTATACTCAATACATGTCGGGACTCCTTTTGCAGAAACACTGCTCAATTGCGGCGTGCAAATGGAGGCAATCAGCCTATGGCACTGCTGCGGTGTTATGGAGGCCCAGGACTGCTTCGCATAGCGGCCTAAAGCTCATCCCCAGAGTGTTGGGTCATGCTCTCAACTTTCTTCTTCTCGACATCCCACAGATTCTCTAGGGTTCAGGTCGGAGAGTTGGCAGGCAATATGAGCACAGTAATACCATGGCCCATAAACCATTTTACCAGTGGTTTAGGCACTGGTGAGCAGGAGCCAGGTCTGCTGAAAAATGAAGATACAATCTCCAAAAGGCTTTCACAGATTGAAGGCCTGAAGTGCACCAAAATCTCCTGAGTAGCTAGCTGCATTGACCTCTGCCCTTGATAAAACAAGGTGGGAGCCAACACCAGCAGCTGACATGCAGCCCAGGGACCATCACTGACTGTTGGGGTACTTGACACGGGACTGTCAGCATTATTGCATTTCCTTCTCCCCAGTCCTCCCATCCAGACTCTGGAACCTTGATTTCCGAATGAATGCAACACCACTGAGCAACAGTCCAGTGCTGCTTCTCTTATCCCCAGGTCAGCGCTTCTCTGCCGCTGTTTCTGGTTCAAAAGTGGCTTGACTCTGGGCAATGCGGCTCCTGTAGCCCATTTCCTGCACACCCTGTGCACGTTGGCTCTGAGATGTTTCTACCTGCCAGACTCACCCACTGCTTCCGCAGGCCCCCCAAGGTCTGGAATCGGTCCTTCCCACAATCTTCCAATCTCCTCAGGGTCCCGTCACATCATCTCGTTGTGCAGCGTTTTTTTGTCACACATTTCTTCCCACAGACTTCCCACAGAGGTGCCTTGATACAGCCCTCTGGGAAACAGCCTATTGTTCAGAAATTTTCTTTCTGTGTCTATCTACCCTCATGCTTGAGGGTGTCAATGATGCCTTCTGGAACATCAGTCAGAGTCGGCAGTCTTACCCATGATTGCGTTTTTGAGTAATGAAACAGGCTGGGAGTTTTTAAAAGCCTCAGAATCTTTGTGCCGGTGTTTTAGAGTTAATTAGTTCATTCAGATGATTCGGTTTAATAGCTCGTTTAAGACCCTTTTCATGATATGCAAATTTTTTTAGACAGGAATTTTGGGTTTCATGAGCTGTAATGCCAAATCATCAGATTTACAACAATAGAACACCTGAAATATTTCAGTTGGTGTGCAATGAATCAAAAACATGAAAGTTGAATTGTCCATTACATTATGGAACTAATGAACTTATCACAAGATGGCTATTTGTTTAGAAGGACCTATATATATATATTATCTATATTGAGGGCTGTCCAGTTAAACGCGTTATTAACGTCGTTAACGCAAACACCATTTTAACGGCGTCAATTTTTTTATCGCGAGAATTTAACGTTCTTTTTGCCCGAGCCAACTTGTAGTTTTTACATGCTTTTATGCAACAAGATGCGGCATCGAGGCGGCGCGCTATGAAACACCTTCCATTCCAATCATGATTTTCATTCAATGGTTAAGTTGCGCCGCGGGGCGAGGACCGGGACGATTTTGTTGCTTTGTCACCCAACGCGCATGCGCAGGTGGCGCGCACGCCCACGGTCAAAGTTCGAAATATTTCAACTTTGACGCTGCGCATTCTTCGTCCTGTCTGAAAGTTAAACTACAACACCACAAACCGATCTAGCTAGACCGAAAACAACAGGCAACGACGCGCACGAACACTTGTTTGGGCTTGCCCGATCCTGGCGGGCGCAAGGAGAAGTAAAAGGAGTTTAACGTTCCGTTTTGAGTGGATGACGACGCGAGACGCCGAAATGGATGGCAATAAGATTCTGAATGTACAGTTTTACCTTTTAAAAGTTGCCAAATGTTTTCCCAATGACAAGAACAAATGATCTGTGTGTTTTGTCGGTGAGAACTAACATCGCAGCACGTCCATCTAAATATCCTTGATGGCCACACACACACACACACATCACACAAATTCTCCGCCCCCTCGTCAATATCAGTGACCTATCGTCAGTATTTCCTTTAACCCTTTTATCGAAGGACATCGTTACATCGTGTGAGAGATAATTGTGCTCCCAAGTGGAAATGTTTAGTGTGAAATTGACAGTAGATGCCAAAGTTGTTTTTCAAAAATAAAAAAAAAAACATTTGCACACAAGCAAGCCGATCCACTTTTCCATGTTGAAAGGATTAAAATGAAAAAAAAATATAATTGGACAAAAAGAAAGATATTTATAATAATAAAAAGTGCGATTAATTTGCGGTTAATCGCGAGTTAAAACTATGACAATTAATTGCGATTAAAACTATTTTAATCGTTGACAAGCAACTAATCTAAATATGTGTGTGTGTTGATGTGTATGTGTGTATTTGTGTGTGGTGTGTGTGTATATTGTAACTTTTAAAATGCAATTTTATAACCAGAAAAATCACAATGATTCCCAAAATCGTGCAGCCCTTATATTCTATGCTTAGAAAGCACATGTTTTATTTTATTTTTACAGAGACCAGAAGCCCCACTGATGAGTGCCTGCCTGACTTCAACATTGGACATGATCTCTGTACATGAACATGGCAAAGTCAAAAATCAAACACCATTGGAAATGACAGTATGTGTTCAGGACTGGCACAAAATGTGTGCGAACTGTCCAAGTCTCTGTCTTTAGATCTGTCTCCTGATTCAATAATGTGATTTTATTATGGTCATTTGCTGTTATTTTTTGGATATTATGTTGTGTTGGAAATAAATCCAAACAATCAAAAAGCCATTATTCTCTCATAAGTCTCTCTCCTCAATCTTGTGTGCCAAGCTCCTCAGAAAGAGAGTACCTGATAGCACCTTATAGGTCCATTAGGGGAGGGTTCTTTTGTCTTGTCTCAGGTGGTAAAAACACTACATAGTAATGGCCTGTTCACAGCTTCTCGCATAAAGCTTCTTACAGCAAAACATGTCTTAGTTTTTAATCAATATATTGTCTAATCTGAATGAGTAGTCAGGATGTTTTTCACAGTGTTTGGAGCAAATATCTAGGCCACGTATACGAAATATTCGATAAGTTTTGTAAAGAAATAAACAGTATGGGTTTCATGACCACGAACTCAGAAAAAAGCCTGTTTTCGTGGTGCTGCCTGGGCTGTACAAATCGCCACACAATTTGAAAACAGCTTTCGCGGAATACCTTTTCACAAGCAAGACTGAACGATTTGATTTTTTGGTTGTATTTGTCATGATTTAATAGTAAAAGTAACCTATCAGAGGATAAATTTAAACATACAAACGTTATTGTGTCTCGAAAAATAGTAGTTATAAATAGTTTTACAGTAGAACATGTAGTTGTTTAAAGCACAAATATACTTGGATTGTTTATAAAGATAGCGCCTCATTTAAAAATTAGATCTGACGTTTTCGGAGCTGGAAGATGCCGATCACTGGGCGCGGTCAGAGCTCGTCTACCCCGTCTGCCTAGAACAGACGTAACCTCGCCAGTTGCTCCTGACGTTTGCCGCTGGCTCGGATGTCTCTAGACTAGTGGTTAAACATGAGATATAATACGTCTTGTGTATATCAAAAACTGTCGATCTTTGGTCTCATTAATCTATAAATAGGTTCCCTGGTTAAATGCGTTTGACTGAGGGCAAAGTGAAGTTTCATAACTTTATATTTAGGAGGGATTAGGGTGGTGGGGGGGTGCGGGCTATTTTTAAACGTTGTATCCTGCTGTATGTTTGAACTGAAGCTACTTCTGTAATAATGGCTATTACTGATCAATAAAACTGAAATTTAACAAAAAAAGTTAAATAATTAAATATAATCACTATTTAATTCTAAATCACTATTCTATTGCTATTACTAAATAGTATTATTAATAAACTGTAAGCTATAATGAATATTTTTTTATGATTGTATTATTGTACTTATGATATTATATAATTAATAACTATTCATTACATTTTAATTGCTGATACAATTAGGTATTTTTTTTTGAGTAAACTATTTACAAACTTACATGTCACTTTTATTTTTAATTGTACTATTTGAGCCATTGCACTGTCGTTTTACCATAACATATGTATTCTCATAAAGTACCCAACAGGTTATCTTGTGTTATTGCTAAAAATCTGGTCAAATCACAGAAAATGCTTTTTTTTCCACAATAAGAAACTCAAATTATATCTCATTAATGGCGTCTTCCCCTTCTTTATCAAGAATAACAAAAAGTCCAGATACATGACAAGCCTGAGCTTTACCTTCTTTATTAAAAAAAAATATTTTACTAGTCTAAACATCGAGATTATTAAAATAACTCTGTGATGGAACTTTTTGTACACGCACATACAATCCACTGAAATCGTTTGATAAAATGTAAAAAACAGTTTTTGATTTTAATCCAGAAAAAACGCAGCTCAGTCGTTTACTTGCATTTGATAAATGTGCAGTCTTAGCCTCCGCTAAAATTGGCGGACGCCAATGACGTATCACAGCAACGTTTCCAAAGTGGGGGGCCCCCCCCAATAGGTGCGTTGCTATGTATTTATTAAGTCTAGTGGTCAGCAACCATAGATATAATATTGAGACTAGGATGCCCAATTGGGCCGCTGGAAACCGAGAAATGCCGGCCGCCATCTGAACCGGTCGAATACCTCCTAGTTTCGGTTGCGTGCAGCCAGATAAGATGCCAGAGCATTGTGTAGCCTTTCCTGTTCTATACGCCGGAACCACGAAATAAGTGCTTTTCACAAGTAAGTCTAAACATTACCGTACTATTGTTGTATTTTGTGAATAGAATATTACCAGATAATCGAGAATGCGCAAGGATATTTGCTATACCAGTACTGAAAATAGTTTGTGAAATATGGCTTTTACTGCATCAGGCCGTATTCACCTGGCTTGGAGAGGTGGGGTAAAGTAATAATTACAAGAGCTTTCTCGAGTATCAGAGAAGCATTCAACTGCCTGTTGTAGGCTAAAGTTATTTGTGATGCGCACATGATCTCGGTAAGCAATGTAATACACGGCATAGACAGCGATGCCAAATTGATTTATACCGCCACCCACTCCCTTAGTTATAAATTGAAACCTATATCTTATATCCATGCGATTTGGCTATTGATATTAACAGAAGGTCCTGTGGTATATTACCATGAACTTACTCCATCTACCCTTGTCAAGTTAATCCGAATAGGGCTCTCGATATTTCCTCCCCTCTTACATCCAACCATACAATAAAAAAAGGTAATAGGCTATGTTGGGTCCCCGAATTTAATTTTGAAATTACCTGAGACGCAAACACATTTGAAAGGCTTTCATCTCAATTTTAAATACAGCGTGGCGCCGCGTTCTTGTAGTGATGTGTTTGTGAGAAGAGAGAGAGAGAAGAGAGAGAGAGTAGAGAGAAGAGCTCGTGTTTGTTTGTGTCTGATTTGTGTCACAAATCATAAATTGTTCTGCAGACTTATTTAAATATCATTACTTTACTGCAACAATCTGTTTCGCCACTTCTTTATTATATTTATAATGTGTGATTTATAAAATACATATATATCCTTCATCACACATATAGTGGCTGTCACTTATGTCATATATCATAATATATATTACTGTTAAGCCTACTAAGAAATTAAAATACGCCGAACCATGTATCCTCGTAATCATACGTACATGAATGACATTTGCCAGGCAAAAAAAAAGTTAAAATCAGTTCAGTATATCAGTGAGATATGATTAATTAAAGGTGCCTACTGAAAAAATTGAGGTAAAATTATCTAAAAAATGAGCTACACACATCAAAAGAATGAGCAGAAATAATGCAAATTGATGTCATTAAAAATTGACAAAGTTATAGATGCTGGCCGGAGATAAAAAGCCTAAATTAGCAAGCTAAATACTATCAGCGCCGGCCCACTGGTGTCGAAATACCAGTTTCGGCATGGAGGCGTATGAGCACGGAACATAACCACCATTCAAACTGTAAATACACGAAAATCACGGCACGGCTTGTGGGCGTACTTGAACCTGATGTCAATCATGTGAAAAGTACAGCCCATTACTTTCAGTCAGGGAAGAACGAGAGCGGAAAATGGCTGAGGCCCTTTGCAAGAGAGGTCCTTAGCCACACCACAACCACCTGCAGCGGAAAAACCTCGCACAGATGCTCAAAAAAATAAAATCGACATAAAAAAGGAGCAGAACCAGAGTCAATATATGGCACTGCGTTCCAATCTGCTGGAGACTTTTATGGACAAGGAAAGAAATGACGATCGACTCTGAACTTGCAACATTCTTTTGGATCGGTAGTAAGGATGCAGTTATATTTCACTAGAAAGTTTGTTTTATATTGTTTGTGTAATTTTGGCTAACTTAACCGTAACGTTACTTAACTATTAGCGTTCGAAGGTTAGCGTCTAACGTTATCCACAGATCCGAACGCCATATGTTCACCATGTTTATCTACCAGCCCGTCTTACCAAACTGATGATAAGAATTAACATAAGCTAAGAAGCTTGAATGTCATTTCGGTGATAATGAAACCCCCCAAATGAGGAACGCACGAAACGTAATGTAGAGACCAAATGTTTTCAGAGGGACCTACTAATAAAACAAGAAGAGGTGGTGGATAAGGAAATCAAACTTGATATATGCTGGCTAAATTAGCATTTTTTACTAGTTACTAACGTTTAGTAGAGATGATCGGTGACGTCGCTAGGGATCTCTCATTTCACTTCTACAAGCGCAAAAAACATATTGTTAGATTGCGTAATAAAATTGACAGAATATGAAGCGTTAGTTTTTTTGTATATATCATAACTAAACCCTGCTCTGTATAATCTTGTCGGCTACGTGCCTCTTGTCTTTGCGATTTTTCTGTGCGTCATAAAATTGAAAGTGTGGCGGATGAGAGCGTGTGAAAAAGATCAATTTCGAGTTAGTAAGCTCGGAATGGCGCAAGCTTGGTCTAAATCAGCGAATGCTGATTGTGATTGTAATTCAAACTAATAAAAAATATGATACGATAAACAAAACTCCTCTGTGAAAAAAAACAAATTCACTGGTAAAGGTGAAGGGAAGAGCTTGAAGTGTCATTATACAAAACACCATTTGACATCAGCAAACGATCCTCTGGAGTCCCATCGTCCCTCTAATAGGAGTTGGCTCGGCTTCATGCTACGGCCGTAAGGTAGGCGGAGCCCATCGACCTGTAAGGGCAAGAGCATAGAGACTATGCCGTTTTCCGTTGTTACGTTAGAGAGACCAACTCACTTTTTCGGAGGTATACTGCGCCCACTGGTATGGAATGTGGGTTGAATTTATTATTATTTGCAGACATTCCACATGCACCTTTAAAATGCGCAGACAGCTCATCTCACCTGCCAAACAGATTACACTGGGAGAGCGATACCGGTTTAAGATGGCGGCTCGCAATTCTCATTCCGTGGCCAAATAGGCAGTAGCGGTCGATAGGGCGTCATACCTATATGATGTCTATGGTCAGCGCCATTATCGGTACACTGGCGGCTTCACTTCTGCCTCAAAGGAAGAAGGCGAAGGGGCTTTGTCCACCTTGCCGTTTCAAGTCCTCGTCGTAAAGATCGTAAATACGGTTGAGCGCACTTGAACGCCACCACCATGTCGTAAATACCAGTGAGGAGCTCGGGACTTTTTTTAAGCCCCATCTGTACGAGTTGGGGGCGTGTCACTGAGAAACCATGGCGAATACCACAATACTTAAAGTATTTAGCAAGAATATTGCTAGACTTTTCTATTTACATTGAAGTAAGCTAAATGCCTGCACCGAATAATGATGGCATTATAATATAACAATGTAAGGTAAAGGTTTGCAGGTGGCTCCAATAAAATAATTAAAAACATAAAACCAAAGCACACCAGATGCACAGTTAATTGTTCTTAATTTCCTAGAACTAGAGTTTAAGAAACTTGCTTTATTTTTTTGTGAAATAAATAAATAAACAAAAGTACAGCCGCCATCTTACTCGCGGACGACAGTGACTTGAACGCACATGCCGTCCATAAAACACGATCTTCCCACCACGTAAGTACGAACTTCCCAGGGACTTAACGCACCAGACTCACAGTCTGACTAGAAACGGAGTATGACGACGTCCGGCTACAACAGTGACCAAAACACATTAAGACAGACACTTCCACATGTTGTTGGATAAAAATTCATATAATTAACAGGCACAGCAGCCGTGTGATTGTGGGGAGAAAATGAGTAATCTTGTGCAGACATTGCTGCAAATGGCATTGAATGCAAAGTTTGCAAATTACTGGTCAGTAATTGGTCAAAAATGGTCAGAAAACTATAACCGTTTTCCTCCTCAACCAAATCTGGACAATAAAACCTGTGGCAGCCGATTATAAAATCATCAATTAAGATTTTTAAATAACTTACCCAAACAAGCAAGCAATTTCCAAGCAGCTTCCTTTCTTTGGCTGACGCTGATCCAGTAGTTTCGCTTCTAACGGCTGTGGAAGAACTCTTTCAAAAGCTTGGCATTTTCAGCCACAAAAAAAAAAAACACACAAAATTTTCACTCGAGTAGGTGCTTCCTTAACGTATATCCTTTTCCTTTAAAAGTTAATCTTGTAAACGGGCGAGGATAATAAATTAGCAAAGATGTCTGAAAGACAATAATGTTGCTATTGCGTTTTCATATCGATTAGCGTTATTATCAGCGTTATTTCCCCCCGATCCGAGTTTCCACACAACAGCGGACGGACTTGTCATAACCTAAGCGATTTCAAGCCGCCACGCCATTTTATAGCGGCGATATGAATGGTCCAATTTTCCTGTCATTTGAAATAAAAAGTCTCTCTTTGCCACGCTAGACCACAATCACAGCGCTGAACGCGAAAAAATTCCTAATATGGAAAAAACGGACCTGTAGTACACGAAACAAACAGAACAGCAGTGTTTTGCAGAGTTGTATTTCTTCACAAAAGATTTAGATGTTTATTGTAAAATATAATTTACTAAAAATCAATAGAATGGTGACCTTTTTAATAAAACAAACCTATATTCACATATATATATATATACTTTATTAAAAATATTATTTTTTACAATAGTTTAGGGTCCACTCTCTGAGGGCCCTGACAGTTCCCATCTGACAATAATAATATTTTTATCTGGGCCGGTGCACCAAGCCGGTTACAACTTAACCTAGTTTTCAGTTTGGAGGATATTTCAAAAACTAAAATATTTAGTAACTGTTGGAATAAAATACCAGACAGACTTAACTGAAGTCGGATAAAACGTGCTTTACTGAATCAATCTGTACTGGCTGACATTTACACTCGCTTACATTTTAAAAGACAGATATTATATGTATTAATAGAACAAAAAACAATGTTATTGACTATCAAATTACTACCACATTAAAATTTATATCATAATTCTATAATAAAATGCATGCATAAAAATACCTATCAGGAAGCATTTCTGTTACACCCATAAGGGACAAACGAAAAAAAGCCGTTATAGAAAAATGGGTGAAACAAATCACAATGGCCAGGGCCAGAAAAAAGCTAATTAATTAGCAGCACAAAGTCACGAAACACACACCTAACACAGAAAATATCAACAAAAGAAGTTAAGGACGGTGATCTAACTGATCAAAACTACCACTATTAAAAATTCTACTCCCGAGAAAAATAACAAACACAAAAGGGTCTTCCGAGTCGCTTACTTTCCCCTCTATTCTAATTATAACTAAACAAACACAAACTCACCATCCATTACAAAAGAAAATAAAAAAAAAATCCAAAACCACCAACAACAGGTTTCTAGAGCACGTTAATAGGAAAAGGCTGCAGGTGTTTGGGAATAATCCCGGCCTCCACCCCCCCAGCCAAACTGACAACTTATGAATCAAAACAAAAGGTAAAACAAGAGAATAGAGCAGGGGCTCCTAACAATTTCTTAAAAGCACATCTTAGAGCATTACTTTGTGAGTGTTTTATATTATATAAAACTTTGAGGTCACCGACCGAACACAGATCATGTCCCTTTGAGGGAAAGTCTTAAAAGGTACGACCCCACCAAGAAGGTAAATTAACAGTCTTAAAAATGTCGATTTTAAACAGTCCCCCCACTGAATTTAGTAGGGATTTTTTGTCCACAGCAAATAAAGATTCTGTACTCATGGGCTTGGTATGCATAATGAAAAAATAGATCATTATAGATAGAAACTAAACTGTTAAGATAATAATAATAAATAATAATAATAAATATAGCTGCAAGCAGCCATTACCTGGGCCAAGCCAGCAAGAAGCGGCAACAGATGCATCATGGGCAGGAGTGGCAGACAACGCTGCAGCAAGGAGCAATTAAAGACCTATTAAGAGAAGTATGGGCAAATAGGCTAAAAAAAATAAATCATATACAAACGCCTTGAATGGAAGTAACGAAAAAGTCGGTATTTAATGAAAAACAAGATGGCGACAGGAAGGTATTGTCAACAAATACGGTCAAAATTGGATATCCCATGTTCTCGCAATACGCCCCAAGGAATCTATTGAGACCAGTGTCATTACAATAGGCTGTTTTAGTTCAAAAGTTATAGCAATTTGAAAATGAATTTGAACTTTTGACCAAGCAGTAGGCGCTGCGTCTGCATCTTTTCAGTGCCTCCGGGCAAGGTGCTAGTGGGCAATTTCTGAGTTTCGTAAAAGTTACAAGCAATGCATTCTGTATAAGTAAAGCATTTTACATGCACAAAACTGTATTGAAATCAATGGGAATTCACGTTTTGTTCTATTATAAGCGCCACCATGAGGTAAAATCCTACAATATTTTTAAGTGTGCCTCAGAGTAAAGAGCCCATACATAAGTGTGTCGATTTTGTGAAAAATCTTCAATTATAGACATTTATGTGAATAAAACGTAAAAATGGACTGACAACGTGACTTTGATTGAATTTTACGACCCCCTTACTATCATTATTTTGCGACCTATTCCAAACTTCTGACGGTGGTTTCATCTTGAACGACTATAGCGTTTCGAAGATATCGAGCAAATGTTTTTTTTAAGAGCGCTAAATTAACAACGCTGCACAGAACCATATGCCGAAACCTGGCAAGTCAGGTATCGTTGGATATCAGGAGACTAATAATAATACTTTCGTGAAAATACGTCAACTCACCGCCAGAGTTATAGCCAGTTTTAAATTTTCACACTAGTGGCATTGTGAGAAGGAGGAGAAGAAGAAGAAGAAGAAGAAGGAGGAGGAGAAGAAGAAGGAGGAGGAGAATGAGGAGGAGAAGAAAAGGATGAGAAGAAGAAGAAAAATTAGTGAGCCGCACCTTCGGATGCTTGGCCCCGAATAATACAATTACAGGGGAGGAAGGGAATAGGCACTTGTGAATGGAGCACA
This sequence comes from Meda fulgida, assembly GCA_030578275.1. NCBI lineage: Eukaryota > Metazoa > Chordata > Actinopteri > Cypriniformes > Leuciscidae > Meda > Meda fulgida. Next base: position 47,394,114 of record CM060622.1, read on the forward strand.
CAACGTGTCCAATGATCCGGATTCAGAACCTCGACATCGGCCTGCACTGAGAGGAATCACAGGACAAACTGCAGGCCGACGGCTGAAGCCCTCTCCATGGAGAGTAGGAACACGAGCTGGTGAAGCTCCTCCTGAAACTCATGTAGGGTTGACCGTGGCTTGTTATCGTGTCCAAGGCGTTTCTCTGTGCAACAGCTCTTCAGTGAGTAGACACACAGGGTTTTATGCTGGTGCGTCTTGACATCTTTTCAAACCGGATCCATTGATATGTTTCGGGGTGGGGGGCGGTGCCAACGGGGCAGCGTTCGCAACGTCTCTGTTAGCTGCGCTCGTTAATCTACAGTTGAATTCTCTGTTATTGTTAGTCTACAGTCTCGGTGCATAAATGCTTGTTAGAACCATTACAAACAGCACAGCAGTTTCACCAACTCTAGCAAAACTCGACTGGGGGGAAACATCATCACTACATCGCCACCTTCAAGGCTCAAACAGAGTTCTGATGTGTTTTTTAGCGATACGAATCAAAGCTTACAAAGTGTTTTATAATAAACTATAGCACTAAGACCCAGAATCTGCCTTACCTAAATTTATGGCCAAGACCCCGGCAACTGTTGTCGAATATGTCTAAACAAGACATCAGCGCTCCGTACAACAGGCTTCAGAACACCCTTGTAAAACTTCTCCTGCTCACTCGCAGCATCCTCTCCTCCACCTGGACTGCACACAGATTGAACATGTAACATATTACAAGCACAGCAGGAACACGGTCTTGAAAGAATGGACACTGTAAATGGGGCCAAGATCCACAGACTCGTCTCAGCAAAACTCCCTGAAAATCTGCAAAGAACTACACACACAGCAGAGCAATCCTGTCCAGAGGCCACACTGGTACAAAAGGAGAAACACTCTTCTTACTTCTTGAACGCTCATGAAAACCAAAAAACCCTCAGGGAACACAAAAAGTACAATAGAAGATGTTTGTCGCTCCTCTAACAATTCATCATAATAACCGGTACCAATCAGCAGATTTGAGTGGTTCACCACATATGTTTTTCGTAGCTGGGATACTGTTACTACGCTAATCACCCTTATCGATACATCGCCCTCACTTCATGTTATTTTGTTGACCTAAATGTTTTTTTGTTGTTGTTTTTAATTGAATGTCATCAGAGGGTCCCAAATACCTTAGGACTGTTTGTCACACTTTTTTTATATTTGAACTTGGAATCCATGCAAAAACCAAACGAACGCCATTCGAGGAATTTTATGTGGTTGTTAATAAAAGTATTAATTAATTTACTTTGACCGCCCATAAGAATAAATGAATGTGAGGAATTTTTTTTATTTGTCCAATCCTATAAAAAAATCTGGCGACAATCCAGACAAGCACACACCCAAATAAAGGCCAATGAGTTTCTACAGCACATACATCTCTATGCAGAACACACTCACTCTCTCTCTCACACACCAGACCTAGGAATACCAATTAAAACGACTGGGGGTGATATAACGGGAAAGGGGGGGGGTGTCGGGTTGGGGGGGTGTGTTTTTTTCCTTCAATTTTGTCAAAAAAAAAAAATTTCTGAATTAACAAACAGGATTTTCAAATAAATATTATTCTTCATGGTTTCACTTGTATTTATTATTATTATTATTACTATAATTATTATAATATTCCAGCTGTAGTGGTGCCAACCTTAACTGATTTGAATAATTTGCAATATCAAGACACTTCAGTGTATACAGCAAAAAAAGAAGCTGCATTATTAAAACTAAAAATGCAAAAACCTTATCAACCAATAATTTTTGGATACAGTTACATAACATATCTGAATGAAATAGTGAAAAATAAAAGGAAGAAACTGTCTTAAGGCACAGGGAACATCGAAATTTGCTCCCAAATAGAGCTATAAGGCCATCAAGTGGCATGAGTCATATAAATAATATGTTGCATTAGTTTTATTCCACAAGAGGTCGACGGAGATAATCAGCACAAAGTAATCTCACCATTGATTAACAGGGTTACAGAATAAATTCGAGTTAATTTGAAATTTAAAGTTGAAAGAATGTAATTATAGTATAAAATTAATAATCTCAAAAAATATAACATTAAAATGACAAGCTATTCTGAACATCAACAACAAAAATATATATAATTTAAGGGAACTTGTCAATTTGAACACGAGAATATTTCATACAACTATAGAATGAAACATAACCACAGTAATCAATAGCACACTGAGCAAATATATAACTTTATTAATAATACACTAAACACTAAAAAACAGTCTAGTAAATTAGACCCAGTCAATCAGGAGAGCGCGAACGCAGTCCCCCATAGCAGAAATATCAGACGAGATTCCCACATTTGGTTCTCACTAGCAAGTGCAAAGACTACGTTGACCCGTAGACAGCTACGACCCGTCATTGGCCCAGAGTCTACTTTTCACTGAGGACTCTAGGCCAATCAGAGAGCCGAGGTGTCTACTTTCAGCCGGCGAACCGTCCATTGGCCCCAGAGTCCAACGTTGTCTGTAGACTCTAGGCCAATCAGAGAGCCGAACTGTCTACTTCACCGGCGAGCGTAGACACCAATCAAGCGAACAGGGGGGATGGAGATCGGAATAAGACCTTTTCAGAATTTGAAGGTAAGTGACAATGATATATTATGTGTACAAAATGATAAATGAATGAATCGTGTCAAAGTAACAACTAAATGTGATGCATGACTATACTTAACTGTTATTACATGTGGAGAGAAGACGAAGCGTCCTGCATTACCGTTTCCTTTCATTCTATATTTATGTTTTACATTGCAAGTTTTATTTATTAGCCCCCCTTTTATTTGGATATGTATTATTATGGTATCAATATAGATAGCAGGTCTTCGATTGTTATGAACAACAGGGATGAATTTCCATAAATGACCACATTTTAAAAAAAGAAAATGAATAGCTCGACACAAGGTAAACAATAAACAAACCGCCTGCAAGGTGTTAGGATTACAAATTTAAGAAATGTTTAAGACTGCTGATCCCTACAGCTATAATATCACATGAAAAGTTAAAGGTGAACTAACACTATATTGGGCATTCAAGGTACATAATTTCACAATTTTTTGGATTTTATATCTGTGAATGTTTACATAACCATAGTTAATGTGACCCGGTGATGTGTAATAACAATAGTGAGGACCATTAATCAATGAATCACAAGTATGATTAGATTTAAGTAGTTCATCTCTAAGGCGTGTATAAGGTCAACACTTTTAAGGACTGCCCACTGATGTATATACGAATACATGTATAGTTCCCTCAAGAAAGACGACATTTGGAAGACTTGCAGCATCAGATATACACTGGGGAAGGTTGAGCTTGTTGCAACACATTACCCTTCTGGAGTTATACCACTGAGTATACTGATTTTTTTATTTATTTTAACAATTGACCAGACATGGACCCTCTTATATTGTGATCCTCGACACAAGTTGTGCCAAAGGCAAGGCAACAATGCCTTCTTAAGGCAACAAAGGAGGCCGAAAGGCGTATAAACCGTGCCAAACCACGGACAGACGGCGACCTGAGGATAAAGGCTTATAACAAAGGAATACCTTTGGGGACATGGATGTTTTTTTTTTCCACTTATATATCCAATGCATTCATGATAACCCTACTGTTGTGCACTAGAGCAAAGTGCTTTGCCGTGTTATCAAAGGCCGAACTTTCTGTTTCAGCTAAGAGAGATGCCGCGGTCATGTCCACTCCAACGGAGGTGCAGTGTTTGGAGGGTCACTAATAATCACGTTTGGGAAATACCAAGGGAAAAAATTTCAAAAAAAATGGCTGAATGGAAAATGACATTGGATACATTAAATAGTTATAGCATGTTTGCAGCTAAAACTGAATCCAACTATGGGGGCTCATTATGTTTTTCAAAAATTAATTATGCCTTTGTCAGATTTAGTTTCGCTTGATCCCCACTCAAAGAGAACCACCAACCAGAGAGAAGAGCCATGAATGACGCAGTGGGCAAAGGATTACCTCCTTCAATATGTTGCAGCATCACAGGTCCCGCCACCTCGAGATCAACATGGACGGGGCCATTAAAATGGCAGAGACGCTTCAGGACGTTCATCGTTCCTGCTCTGTTAGACAGTGGCTGGGATGGGAGAGTAACGACGACATCACCAAGCCAACAAAAAAAAGACGTACCTGGAATATTTATAAGTCCAACCACTCCCACAGACTTGCTGGTACAGACTTGAGGATTTTGAAGACTTTTAAAAAAAAGGCAATGGACATCGTCTTGTACTCTCAGTCCATAGCCCGTGAGCTATACATATGTTGGGACTATTGTCCTTGTATTATTTGTTAATGTTGCATTGCAATTTAATAAAAAAAAAAAAAAAAAACATATCAGAAGGGCATTTCTGTTACGAACCCATTAAGGGACAAACATAAAAAGCCAGTCAGAAAATAATTGCAAAAATATTACAAGGCCCAGTGCAAAAAAAAAAGAGCAAATAAATTGCAGCAAAAAGTAACAAAACAATCAACCGGAAAAATATAAACTGGTGAGCAACTGCTCAAAACTACAACTCAAGTAAAACTTTCTAACCCCGAGAAAAATAAAAAAACCCGGGTCAGCTTACTTACACTAGGATTCCTGCTATTCTACTATAACTCAACAAACAAAAACTCACCATCCATGTACAAAAGAAAAAAAATCCTAAACCAACACCAACAAGTTTTCTTGAGGCTTTGTCCTTGAGCTCTTAAATAGGAAAAGGACACAGGGGTTGGAAAAAATCCAAGCTCCGCCTCACATCCAACTGACACTTTATGATCAGAAGAAAAAGAAAGAAGGAAAACGAGACAGAGCAGGGAATCGTAAGCAATTTCATAAAAATAAAATCTTAGAGCTTACTTTAGTGATGTTTCAACATTCATAACAGAGATGTCAAGCTTCTCCATCAATGACTAGAAGCTTTCCTTCATGGACTGGAAAATCCTCATTTATTCATGAGGTGTAAGAGGGATTCTTATCAGAGGACAATGGTCCAATAAGGAGACAAGAATGGAAACAAGAGGTGGAGGAAAGTCCTGAAGGATACCAGACTGTGGTATCCATCCCTCCTGAATGTCCTAGTGTAGAGGGGGACAGTCATCTCAAGCAGACTCCAGGTTTCACAGCTGTTTTCATGGAGAGTTGGAGTGTGACGTTTCCAGTCTTCGCTTCAAAATCTGACATGCAACAACACTTCCAAGCCAGAACGCGTTTTCTGCAACGCACTTTGGTCAAAGTCTGGAACTATTTTATGCACAGCTTTGTCCAATACCAGCACGCTGATTCGTATAAATGCTCTCCATCCGAAACGCCAGAGGCGTATCACAGACACGCCAACTATGCCATAAGCAAAAATGCCGATCTATTTTTTAGTTTTTATTGGTAACGGTAGCTTGAGCGGGCGCCCTCTGCTGTACACGCATGAATTTGCATTTGCACCACCTGAGGCTATTCACTTTTAGTGTGAAGGGTCTTTACAGTTGCCCAAAACATAACTTTTTTTTTAAATTAAAAAAAAAGCCCAGCCAGGTGAAAAATTAAACGTAACCCAGTGTTCCCCACAGACTAATTTGTGGCGTCACCACAGAATCAAACATTCACAAGTTCACAAAAGGTTGGCTTCTCACCGTGACAACCCGTTTACCACAATCACAATTAAAAATGCTATAAAAAGTATTTGATAGCCTATTCAGAATACAATGTTTGTCATGTGTTAATGTTGTAATCCCACAACAACCCTTTAGCAAACAAGCGATTGCGCCTTCTTTAGAAAGTTAACTAGTCCGCGCAGTTTGCGGTAAAATGCACTGTAAGCTGACACTTATGTAGCGCGTGGAATCAAATAAACGTATACATTATGTTAAACTTTTTTTACTCATACACAGATGTTTGCTGCTTCAATCCAAATGAGTATTGAAAAGTTTTCAGCACTGAAAAGGCATGTGTATGAAGGATGAGGGCCAGCCTGAACCGGAGGTATGAGTCTGAAACAGAGCAGAAAAACTCCGAACAGATGTAATTAGTTTCTTTTAATTTAATTCATATTTTCAGGCTTCAACCAGTGCTGTTCAAGCATAAGGTCAGAGAGAAAAAAGAGATAGATTCATTAGGCATTGAAGACGAGAAGGAAGGACAAATGTTGTGGATTATGGGATGGGCGTGTGGAATGTGAAGGTGTGAATCATTTGATTCATAATTAATATAATAAAGTTACAGTGTAATGAATTATTAACGAAGGAATAAGTTTTGCACCTACCCCCAGTCTGACAAAAACACGACCCACGTTTCTTTAAAAGGGTCAACCACCATCTTTTAGTGGCTCGTTCAAAAAAAAAAACAAATGTTTTAATAAAGTATCGATTTTTGGCACCGGTATTGTATTATTATATTATTATATATAATATTTAACTGTTATTATAGTCTGTTTATGCTGTAGTTATTGTTTTTTTAAGGAATGTTGAAATTTTGTTGTCAGAGGCTGCTTACGTGATGACATTTTATGGTATATTTATATAGTTTGTTGGTTGTTAATATATGCTACATTTCCTACCCAGGGGACTAAGAGAATTTAACATGTAACTCATTCTGGTATGGCTGAATGACATACACTATGCCTTTTAAATACATAAAATTAACAAACAAATAAATGAATTTTTTAACCAAAAATAAATGAAGTTCATTTCATTCATTATAAACCAGTAACTCAGTAGAGCGCGAACGCCGTCCCCCACCTACCCAAAATTATGCAGTCCAGATTCCCACATTTGGGGCCAATGGAATCCAAGCGATGTTCATACCCGTAATTTACGACCACATAATCAGGTCCCAAAACGTTTTCTCAGCTGATTGCAAATATATTCTGTTCCCGATACTGTAAATGACAGTGCCAAAATGTAACAATTAGTAGCTACAGTTTCTTCATATAACCAGGCACATTAACAGCAGTTTGTTAATGCGAAGAAAACATGTATATTCATTCAACACAGGACATAATGTCTTTGCAATTATAGCACCACAAACTGAAACTGTTTTAAAAAAATATTTTGTAAAATACATTTTATTAAAAAAATTATAATAAAAAATAAATATATTCAATACCGTAATTTTGATTTACTGGTAACGTTTATTAAAACTTCCATGACTGTTTTTCATACTTTCAATTTTTTTGGAAGTGCTTTCACTTCAGTGATAATCTGCTGGGTTTTTTTTAACCTTTGAAATTAGGTATTATATTCCAAAAGCATTCCTTGAATTACAATCATTTTAAGTTTGAAGTCATGTTTAAACGTCATTCCTCTAAAAGGTTGGTGATGGCTTTTTTTTTTTGCAGCAAAAAATTCTATTAAAAAAAAAAATACAACGAAATAGTCACCGAAGACATACTAATTGTACAAAAAAGGCCAAGCTTTAATGACCCTGGTGCCCTCTGCTGTACATTTAAATTTGTTGCACTTTTTAAGTGAGCTTGTTGTTTCTGATCACCTGACTATCAATTCTGCAAATTTCATTGGGTTTATATCAGAGGAACTGAGTGTCAAAGAGTTTCATTGGCCCAACACGGAACACATATTGCTAAAGTTTGTGGCAGTTTTGTGCAGATCTGATCCATTTCCCAGCGGACTTCTTTTCACTGTGTGCGTACAATCTCGAAGTGTTAAATACTCTTTCATGTATAAAGAAGTAGCTTTATTTGCTGCTATGTTATATTGCATACTAAAAGTTTGTTTATTCCTTTGAGGTATCAAATGCACATGTAAGCTCGAGCGCAAACCTTACATTTTTAGAATTTTATTAATTTTTTACTCAAACACAAAGAATGGTCAACGTTAAGGTTAAGCCCATTTTTAAACCCTAAACAGGCAACGGTGGGTGACTCAGGAGTCACATACATTTCATAACGTGCTAAATAACATATTGTCTTTAAGGTGCTGAAGAGAAATATAAGTATATGTTCACAATAATGTTAGGCAGTGATCTTTCTTCCACCGTAGACGACCAATAACATCGCAGAAATCGACCGTAGATCAAGCACAGAACAGGTTACAAACGGCCTACACATTTTTCAGGGCGGCGCTCGTTGTGTTATTTTTTCTTCATATTTGTATTTTCTAATCTACTGCAATCTTAACGAATTTATGAATGAGCCGCTCGTTTTAAAAACTTCCCGGTCTACTGGCATTTGGTTACGACATGCTCAGATAACTTTCGTTAATCTAATTTACAATAAATAAAGATCTCTCCACATCCTGCAGCACTTCTAAACCTGCTCATCAGTTCACAAGTGATGGCGGTTGGAAGCTCTTGCCTTCTCCGACAGCAGATCAGTTTAGTAATGTCAAGAATTATAATGATTGACCATAAGCAGTACTTTGTAATTAATGCCTAATCTGTATAAAAATTAGGCATATAAAGTCACTGTGCTTGAACCGAAGGCTAAACGATTAAAGAAGTGTTGATTTACTGTTTTGACATTTAACATTTCCTACATGTGTGTTTGTCCTCAATTAGATGCAGGTGTAGAAAAGACCCATCCAGATCTCTCCCAGAAGCCGACACACAGACTCATTCCACCATCAGCTGTAAGTCCATAGATTATTATACATTAAACCACCTGTTACCTCCTCCTGGGGTGCTTGGTGGGCCAGAATAAAACAGGGAGTCCACACAAAAGTATGCTTATAGGTAAATAAAATGTTTAATGAGCTAATATACACTCATTTTTTAAAGCTCCTGCATCAGCTCTTAATGTGTGGGAGGCACTTCCTGGGCACGGCCACATCAGCAGACACCACATATCCTGAGGTAAACATTTTTAGTCTTGATTACACAGTAAAACAAATAATAAACCTTTATGTAACAACTACTATCAGGTGACATTTGACCTGTATGGGCTCCCCAAAGCAACATTACCTGGTGGCTAGAGAGATCAAGAAAGGGGAAACTTTTTCAGCAATGTCCTTATCAAGATAAGCACCAGCAACGCAAGGAGGCGAAAGTTCCTGCGAGGAGTACCTGCAAAAAGAAAGACTTAAACAACCACCCTCCTCATGCCCGTACAAACAACCTGAGAAGATCACAAGTCCCAGTCAGAGTTAATTGTTTCTAAGGCCTCATTTATACCCTGCAGTCCTTGTTCTCAATTCCGATTTACACTGACTAATCCAATTTATTTATGAACACGATCTGACATCTTTTAAAAAGAGAGAAGTGACCCAATATCCGATATCTGCATTTACGCAACACCTGGTTAAACAGTTACGGATGTTTCATTTTCGGGTTTATTTTTCTTTTCGACCACCAAAATACACAATTTTATGTTTCGCCCATTAAAACGCTCACTACCCAGTAACTGATAAAGATTGTTAACTAAAATTGTGAATTATGCTATAAAAAATAAATCTCTCTGTCCGTAGCGTGTAGCCCATATTTAAATAGGGTCCGCTTGCTCTTGCATGCTTATCACCACTTGGCTCTATCCTAGGGCATCTTCAGTGGTGATATTACTGTGCGGCGCAATCCTATCCTCCCGCCCGACCACCGAGCCACCGCATCTTTCGGCCGGCCACAGGCGGCCGTCGCCGTGGGTGATCGATTATAGGGGCCGTTTTGCACACGTTGCCATCGCCAACTTCTTGCGGACATGGAGCCATACCAGCGGAGTCGGCTCAGGATCTTTTGCGTGGCTATAATTAATGCAAAATAAATTTGCTACGATAAATTAGAATAAAATTAAAATGATACGTCTTGGATCTGTTGACCCCTTAAAAAGAACAAAAATTAGTTGTCCAGGTTTAGTTTTACATGCACAAATATCAGCGTTACACACAACATGAGGATTCCAACGTCACACCTGTAATCACTATATGTGAAAGGAGAAAACCAGAAATAAGCTGAGGTGATAAAAAAAAAACATTCACTTAAATAGTTAACTCTTTTCCCCGCCAGCAATAAAATAAATAAAAAATAAAATTTTAAAAAAGAAGTTGCCAGAACACGTGTTTTAAACGAAAAAGCTGCTTTATATTCTAGCTCATATTATTTTTTTCTGTTTTTTTTATCAACACTTGAATGTGTTAAATTTAATAATAATAAAAAAAAAATATTAAGCAAAAAGGCTGATAACATAATTATTTTTTTTGTCAAAGGTCATCCAGATCGGATCATTCAGAAGGATGAACAAAATACAGATGAAGATATCGAGGTCCCTCAACACCCCCCAAGCATCCTGGTTGATATTACATTCAGTAACAATTAGGCCTTTTGAATATATTATATGCTGGTTGATGTGGATGAGGCGTTTTTACAATATGCATATGATTACATATGAGAATACCTATATCAAATCTGCCGACGGTCCCGTTGTTGACAGGTGACCATGGCGACAGAAGTGGTTTCCCTGCGACCTGTGCCTCAAGCTTGCCAGGGGTGGAGCGGAGTGGCCCCATGGGTTCGGTGTGCTGGCGTGGGAACGACGTCATTCAGCAGCAGCTGAGCGAGCCATCAGGCCAGGATTTCCCGCGGCCGTGCTGACTTGGGAGCAAAGCGTGGGTGACAAAAACTGTAATATGCCTCCAGCGTGAACTCAGAAGAGGGGAACACCATGATTAAGGTGTTGGCGGCAGGTGCACGAGAACACATGGAGGAGCTACTATGAAGGAAGTACCTCAACGCCACGCACCTCATGGCCTTGGAGAACCCGAGGCATCGTCTCTGCGTTGGAGGTGGGCCACTGGGGAGTTCCAGGCGGCAACCTCTTCCCAGGAGCTACCCTCGCGCGGCCCGCCTTCCTCTGGCCAGAGGCATACAGCGTTCAGGACCGTACCGGAGCCAGATACTCTCCACGATCCGCATTGTCCCTGCTAAATGGCCTCACAAAGGAGGCAAGTGTGTTGACTTACAAGAACTCACAAGGAAAACAACCCACATTATGCAAAACTAAACTGTTTGTTGTATTTGTTGTTAGTTTGTTGTTTTGTTTAGTGGTGAAGAAATTGTCCTGGGGAGGGCAAAGGGCTCAGCCGTGTGGTCACCAGCATCGGCAACGAGTTCGCCCCAGATCGTCCTTTGACCTCACTTTGTGAGGAGCTGTGGAAAAAGCAGGGGCCCATATGCCGTGGCGGGGAGGAGCGGTTCCAGCTCACCAATCACCCTGTTACCGCAATGATCCTGTACATCAACGCAGTGGAACCATTCTTCCATCCTTGGGATGACAGGATGGTGGTGAGGGCTTGACATTTTCCACTGGATCCATCGATCGATTCGATGCTGGCTCTTGTGGACCGATGGCCCACTCGACGTAACGCCTCCTTCAAGTCTGCAGTGGTCGGGTCAGTGCAATCAGTGTACGGGGAAGTTGGTACTCACATTTGCCATTTAACTCAATGGCCCTTTCACAGCCTTGTTTCACATGATGTGGGCTACATGATAGTAAGCTTAACATTAAAACTTTAAATAAAAAATCTTAAGTAATCATTTAAAAAGAAAATGCTGAAAGCAAATAACTCTCTAATATATAATCAGACGTATAGGGTTGTTATAACTGTGAAGCCTATAATCCTTGCGTCTTGCAAAGTTTCAATGCTAATTTTTGCAATGATGCATGTTAATTGGCAGTTAAGTTGACTAGCACCGAGAAGAACATAAACATGGAAAGGAAGATACAAAATCACGGGATAAAAGATGACCAGTGGGTTTTCAAAGTCTAAAGAACAGTGGCCTCCTTTAGAACCAGGACAACTTAAACACAATGGCAACCACCAACAAACAAAATCAAAAACAAAAAAAACACACACCAGCAATGTGCAGACTCTTTAACTCCTCACTTTATCAATTGTTGTGTTAACATGAAAAGTGCTGAAAAGTGCAGTTAGGCCGCTAAATGTGACCCAATTCCGATGTGTTGGCTCATATGTGAAAGATCAGATGTATTTCTTTCTCTGACCATCTAAACAGGGCACAAAAAAACACTATGCATTCGAGGATATTCGAGATCTGGTTCATGGGCCTCGTTCATATGTGAATAACATCAATATAATCATATGTTGCCAATGCGACAGTCAATGTAAACAGGCAGATCGGTCTTTTTTCTGAGGTTATAAGGCAACGTCTCCGCTGGTTTATGACAGAGAAACCCCGACGCGCAGTGCTGCAAAGGACGGATGCCCGACGAAACGTCGTAGGAGAGAATGTGGACCAAAGGAAAGGAAAGTGAACTATCCCTTTAAGCTAGGTCCAACTAAAATGCAAGTTTGAGCTGTGTTTTTTAAAACGAAAGCAACTTCCACTAATTATTAAAGTCCTGAATCTCATCCTCGCACACAATGTACTGAAGCCGCAGGCTGCAATGGTCACTTTTCGCCTCCTCCCCTCAAAAATCAAGGTGAGTTTGGCGAAACTATGTGCGTATAATCGCCGAGAGGAGCTATCATCAAGCAGATTTTCACATTCGCCCATTCTGGCACGAGCATTTAACCCGTTACCACGCATGTCGCAATGGTTCAGATATATGGCAAGGTAACATGAATCGGATACAGATGAAAGAACGTGTAAATGGTACGTAAAAAAAAAAAAAAAACGGAATATAAAAGGTAGCACATTTGAATTGGGCATCAAGACCTCGTGTAAACTGGGCCTTATTATTTAGAAAATAATTTAACTTTTTTAGATTTATTAATTTGAACTAATTATTAGGCTATACTTTTCAACACTCTCCACGCCTCCCCCTGGGCATGCTCTAGGCGCTCGTCCCTGGGGAGACGCGCCCCAACACTTTGAAAACGCCCTGCAATAGACTATACTAGAAATACGGTGAGAGCTTTACCACAACTCTTCAACAGTCCTCAACAACCACCAATGTGGCTTATGGACAGAAAGGGGCTCAAGAACCATACTGATTATCAAGGAATGTGGGAATCACTTAGCAAGCGTTCTGTCCAGAAAGCCATGCCATAGGATTTTAACTTTGAGTGAGAGGGATTGGATCTAGGAGGCTTTCAGATCTGTCAGCCGGTGGCTAAATACACCTTTGACCCATTTCACTAGTGTGCAAAGAAAAGATTTTGGAAGTCATTTAATGACAAGATTAAGCTAGTAAGTTTGTTTGAATCCAACATTAACTACATATTTAAAATTTAAGCACCACAAAAAAAAAAAAAAGTTAATCAGAATGTTTTACAGTAATAATGACTCATATTTTGTTTCATTACACAGAATCAAGCTCATTCCATGAATGAGCCCTCATGGCTGGATGAACACTCCACTTACTAGAGGCGATCACACCACCCCAGTCCACAGCATCAAATAAAGTCCTCATCACAGCATCACCTGACAGGCTTTTCTTTTTTAATTCCTGTTCGGCGGGGGGCCATGTCCGTCTTTGGGTGGGCCAAAAAGCGTAAGTTCCAGTAACTGTCACTCAGGGCCGCCCACTGCTGGACTCCATAAAGAATCGTCTGATAAACTGCTTAATTAAACGCTGTGCTTCATCCTAATTGTGGAGAAAGGGCACAAATGTACCCAACTGGAGCATCAGAACACCAAAAATGTACCCCCGTGTGCAGCAGAGAGTGACTGGATGAAATGCTGAACTTACCAAAAAACTTGAAATCAGACCCTGAAAAATTCAACCTCCAAGTGTTCATCAGGAGTCTCGTCAGCCACAAATGGGACGGATCAAGGTTTGGCTGTCCTCCGACCTACAGTGCAGAATGAGGGTCCCCACCTCCAAGTTGCGTAAGCAGCCTGGAAGAAACCTCACGACAGCATACGAGAGCAGCAGTACTGCAATTAGTAAAAGGATCCGATCTGAGCAAATTGGGTATTTCTTTACCAAATATCACCAAAGACCCTCCAGGATTTCATCAGGTGTCAGAAAACTCATCAACCTGCAGTATCTGGTGTGTGCACGATGACGCCAGATCCACAGATGCCTCTAGCAAAAACTCCTTGAATCTGCACAGACGTTCTCGCACACCATCTTCCGACCCTGGTACATATTTAATAATCTTAACTAATGAACATCAAGAATTTTATCATAGACATGATGCCATGTATAACGATGACAAAAATGTAGCAATGGCAAACCTGCAGAAACACTTTCCTTCATTTAAAACCAGGCACAATCACAGAAGTTTGGGTGGTTCAACCAAACTTTTGTCGCTAGAATAGACTTGGGGTGGCGCTGGTGATGAACATGGCACGCCGCTGAAAAAACTGGGGTTTGCTTCTAAAATCACTGTTCCAAGCTAAATGTTATTATTCTTCACTTTAATTTTATAAAACATTTGGCATACCAAGAAAGCCTTCTATTTCCCAGATTCTACCTTACAGTGATTTGTGATTTCACTTGGCAGCTCCAAAAACAAGTTTAACCTGGTTTTGTTTACAAACAGGAGCTGCTTACCTTAGCTGATTATTAAAATTAGATTAAGTATAAAATATAATGTAACTCTAGCAAACACAATTTATTATACATGAAATTGTTATACAGTACAAATGTGAAAATAGTACACTGCCCCCAAAAGATTAAAGATAAATGCCTATATCCTTTTTCAGTTCTATTATTTCACCAGTAAATCATGGGAGATCGCGAACGGCAGTCCCCCACTACCAGAAATTAAATGCAGTCGAGATTCCCACATTTGGTGCATTCGCAGGGGTCAAGCACAACGGAGTGCAATGACTGAGCCTCGCCCCTGTGTGAACCACCTTTCATGATCATGGTGTCTCGCCCCTGCCAGTAAGTTAATGAGTTTTCCTACTCGCTCCCGCTAGAGCAGTCACTGAAGGCAACATCGTTCTCAACCACGGTGAGGCGTCACTACGAAGTCCATTTAATTTAAAAACAATCGATCAGGTTTCAAAAGTCCCTTTCGAGAAAAGTCAAACTCTGCAGCCATATTTACAACGTCTCCAGGGAGCTATTTTGAGAAGGACCTGGATGCAGCCTGGAGAAGGGGGCGGGGCTACACGTGTCGCTCCACCCCATACTTACACTGATTGGCTCGGCCGTCTTTCACAAGCACACATAGGAAATGCGATCGGTTCGAGTTCAATTCAATACAGACAATACAACATTAGCCTACATCCCGCATTTGGCAAGATAAATTAATTATGAAAACCCCTGTTCTTAAACTGGAGTAGAGAAACACTAATAAAATATTACTCTGGTAAAAGTAAGGTTTGTAATTCGACAGAAGACCAACCTAAAATAGGTTAGACCTCAGTCTGACATTGTAATGATTTATTAAGAGCAAACTTGATCTGGCCTTTTTATGAGATTATTAGAATTTTTTTTAGACCACAAATATAATCTATATTAATCCCACATCATTTTATGGAATAGATACATTAATGTGTTTTTACTTTGGTTACCATTCTTCACTCATTTCTTTTTTTTTTCTTTTTTTTAACTTTCAACATGGCAGAAATTAATTTTCTGGATTAACTTAAAAAAAAAAACACTTCATCTTTATAAACAAAATAGTTGGCAACATTTTTCAGTCCATTTCTTTAAAAATAAGTTTACCAATAAGTCAACACACAGGAATAAAACGTATTTGTGATGATATAAATATGAAACAAAAAAAAACATCAAATGGTTTTAAAATTTAAAGAGAAAACATAAGGAAAAGTGGCTCTCACAAGCGGAACAAAAGTACAAGATAGGAGTCGTGAAGATTGTCCACATTCCAGTAAGTAGATATCATCAAGGTCAGGTCTTATACTGTACATACAACATACTGTATGCACCAAAAACTTTCAAAATAAATAAGGTTGTGAAAAAATACTGACATATTCTGCAGAATGACCAGTCTCTAAAATATACACGTAAAGATCCTTCACTTATTGCTTACAAAAGAGCAAGAAATATCAGGGACAAACTATTAGAGCCTGTTGCCCAAAGAAGTCTTTAACCAAGACTGTCACAGGAAAAAACCTAAACGTACAAGCTTCATCACATGTAATACCCCAAAAATGGCCTATATTTAATACAGCGCCCTTGCAAAAGTTTGTCAGAGAAACATCTCATCATTTAAAGGCAATAATAACCAACTGCAGAACTGCAGAACCATTACGTCATAACAGTCTGAGGACCACAGCGCCAGCCCGACAGTCCGATGCCGGAAGTGTACGGAGTTCATGTTTAGACGCGTTTAGACAGTAAAATGTTTTTAGACAGTAAAAGGTTTAATTATGGCGGAGCACACTGTAGAACAAGGAAAAGAAGAAGAGAAAGAGGTAAACAGAAGTTATAAATTTGATATGGGTCATGCAACATACTTAACATAATAACGTTACGCTTAAACAAAACGGCTCTGTACTGAAATGTTTTTTTGAAATGAAGTATTTTGAAACGAAGTATTTTGTAAGCAAATATTTAACAATATCAGCAGAAGGAAAGGAAGAAGGAAAGGATGCTCTGGAACTGGCCAAAGAGCCTTTCATGTTTCGGTTCCAGTTTCAACAGGACATGGAAGTTATTCTTTTCAAATGTCACGACGAAAGGCACCTCATGCAAAACTCCATGTGTGCGGAGTTTTAATTTGTTATTTATTTTTCTCTTGAGAATTATTGTTGTCAAAATTTGTGCCTGTATAACTTTTATAAGATTTATTTTCTTTGGTTTAATTTTGTTTTATACAACTTATTTATATAGTTTAATTTTGTCATTTTATTTAATTAGAAAAAAGCTAGTGTGTGATTTATTTTTATATTTCAGAGGAAAAAAACTCATTTTATTTAAATTAATATTGTTTGTGTTTTCAGTCCATCATATTATTGTGTATGGTGGTCTTTGTTGGTTGAGTATTTAAAAGTATTTTCAATTGAATAAAGTGTTCAAACTCTCAAGCTTTGTTTTCATTGTATTTATTTTTCATTTTATGCTTTGTTTGTTGTATAATATTGTTAATCAATCTTAAATATACATTTTTTTATAATAACGTTGTTTTAAACTTTAAAACTTTCCAAAACACGGAAGTAGCGTAATGCCTTGCCGCGCCCACTTCCGCCCTCAGACTGTCGGGCTGGCGCCGTCGCCCTCAGACTGTTATGACGTAATGGTTCTGCAGCCAGACCTATCTCTTTAAAGGTGACCTATAATTCAAAATTGAATTTACCTTGATATAGTCAAATAACAAGAGTTAAGTGCATGGACATGACAGAGTGAATCTCAAACTACTGTTTTCGCGTTCTCATTTAATTCACGTTTATGAAAAACACCCCTGAAAAACGGTCGGTTCTCCACACAATACCGACTGTGACGCAATAGTCGGGATCATTAATACGTATGCCTCCACAAATTTGCATATGCCAGCCCATGTTCAATGACAAGCGGAACTGCGCAGTCGAAGCATAGGAAGTTTTGCAGAGGAAGATACAATCGAGACTCATAGGGAAAATGGCAGACCATGGCAATAAATGTTATGTCCCAGGCTGTGCAGGAAATGTGACTACTTTTCATACCCTTCCTTCAGAAAAGACATGTCAATAAGCGTGGTTGATGTTTATTTACAATCGAATACCGCAAAACTTTGATTATAAACCGATAGTTTGCTCCGCGCATTTCACCTCGGACTCATTTACAAATCTGGGACAATTTCAAGCAGGCTTCTCTAAGAGTCTTTTACTGAAGGGAGCAATTCCAACTCTAATCCCGCAAGCGGTAAGTAGTGATCTTATTAACGATGATTTACACTGTTATCTAGATCCAGCGCAACACCATAGTACAGTAACAATACTCCAAGTAACGAGTCAACGTATAACTAGTGTGACAAAGAGTTTATGCCGAGGATTAATATTTATTGCCTGTGTTATATAATTATAAAAAAATACAGTAGAAACAGATGCAAATTCCCTTTTGTGAAATAATTTAACTTCGATTTCATCAACAGCACGTCAGAGGCTAACTACGTTACTTTATTTGCTCATGGATAATGTTAGCTCACTGGATCCTTCTAGCTAACGTGACAATCTCCACCACCATAAACTGAAGCTAGATTAATTTGACAAGGCATCTAACGTTAGTCCATTTGTTAATCTTTTACATTTGTGTGAACTGACTATGAATTATTTTGCACGCTTGTATTTCAGAGTGCACCACAGCCAATCAGTGCAGAGCTCTTCATTACTATTCATGACCCTTCCAAATAAGGTAAAAACAGACCATTTCATTCTAGGGGCAATTTCTAGAGTTGAACATGGACCTGTAAAACCATTTCTGGACATTTTAAATGACCTAAAATATGAAATACCCTCTATGTAGATTTCAAAGACCAAATTTAAATATTTCAAATCATTATAGGGCACCTTTAAGGGATTGTATCACTGAACACAGGAGTTCAATAATTTTTTTTTTTTACTATATTTGTACATTCATAAAGAGATGTTAAAATACTTTTTTTTTCTTTTGTCATTGTACCTTTTCTTTGGTTTCTGAACATGTTGATTAGAAATTTACCATAAAAACAGGCTATATTGGCCTGATTTGTGATCACTCACTTGAAATGTGATTATGATTGGTGGATGCCACACCACCTGACTTTTTCATTGGTTATCCGTAAGTTTGAATTCTGTCCTTGTTTGTATTTAAATTAGCTTTTGTGCAACTGTAATCTTTTAGCACTGATGAAGGCCTGTGCGATTAAACCCGTTGGCAAAATAAAGAGCAATATCTTTTCAGCTCCATTTTACAGACTATGTTGATCTCTCCATTTTGCAAGTGTTGCTGGTATTGTCCCAAAAACTAGCATTAAATAACTCAAAATTATGTATGAACTGGATTTAAGTGAGCACTCAGATGAAAGCATAAATAGGTAGCATGACGTAACCATTTTCTCTCCCTGTATGTGAGATGCCATACATTAATAAACTGAACCGGGATCATAAACAGTGTATTTAAGGTATGCTATATTAGTTTAAAATAACTGTTGAACACAGATCTTTTTAGCGATTTTCCAAAAGTCTAAGGGGAAAATGCATAGCTTTTCGATCGAGGGAACACATGCGGCGCCAACTTCCGAGTTGTCCTACAAAGTGACGTCATCACTTCAGCACTCTATTGTGTGCATTTATTAACTAACTTCAGGTTTCATCAATACAATTTTTCCATTATACTTTGAATTTACAAACATGACAGATTTTTTGGGGTGAACTATCCCTTTAAAAGTACTCGCTTGCAGAAGCACGTGACAAGCAGACGTCTCTTCCTGGTTGCTCACACAGCCACTGAAAAAAAAAAAAAAAAAACCTATTTCGAGGAAATATATTAGTGTCCGATTGAACAATGTGGTCCGTTTCTTTTAATGTGACTATGTATCCTATGTAATGTGACTAATGTGTGTGTGTATTTTAATTTTATTTTAATTCACAATGTAAAGCGACCTTGAGCTACGGAAAAGGCGCTATATAAATAAAACTTCATCTTCCACAACTACACTCATTTAGCAGACACATTATTCAATACGACTAACAGGAGCGACTCAACTAGGCGGAAGTATCTTACGAGGTGGTGAAATACAACAAACGTATACAAACCAAATACGGGAAGAACCAAATTGTGGCGTTTCAAGCGTTTATAAACAGTATTTAATTCAACGAAATTTATATAAACATTAATCCTCACAAATACCACTTTAAAGCCAGACACTTAACATATGCCAAACAAACTATGGATAGGGTAATAATTCTCTCATTTCACCATAATAGGGGGTGC
Organism: Meda fulgida; assembly: GCA_030578275.1. Classification (NCBI taxonomy): domain Eukaryota; kingdom Metazoa; phylum Chordata; class Actinopteri; order Cypriniformes; family Leuciscidae; genus Meda; species Meda fulgida. The sequence continues at coordinate 47,413,894 of CM060622.1, forward strand.
ACCGTTCCCGGAAGTACTGCAATACCGGGTCGATGCGTGGAGTGGACGGAGCAAGCCCCTATTCCATCTCCCTGATCCAAAAATCAATTTAATATATGGTGCCCGGGTAGGGCACGTATCAGATATTAAACTGATAAGAACAGATACTACACTTGATCTTAGCCAAAAGGCCGAGAAGCGATACCCACAATCGGTCACCAGTAGCAACCAAATTCTTTGAAACAGCAAACATGACGACGGTGAGTATTTATTTAAATTCTACACGCCTTTGTGTCCAAAATATAGAAGATTACACAGTTATTATATAACACTTGATAATATCACGCATTTAAATAATGGTAGTTTCTTCAATAAGACAAGGACGAGTGGAGATGCTAATGAGGTACTAGTTCTCCAATCAGAAACCTGATACTTGAGCGCTTCAATAATGAATAATTCCCGGAGTTTTTTTCTTTTAATGAAATGCGAACGTATCAAAGGGAGGTGAAAATAGCTTAAGTTAAGACATGACATCAGAGGTAAAATTCCCAGAATCTATAAAGTTAAAATATAGGCTGCGGTTAGGATCTGCCCCCAGTGGACAAATTAAGAAATGCAACTGCCTTCCCAACAGCTCCACATTGACACGTAACGTTAGGCCTGCCTATACTATGAAACTCATGTATAAACATGTAAAAAATAACATTAATAATACGTTGAAAGGGAAATACCTTTGTAAACAACAACACTATAACTATCATCAGAAAAAGTCACGATGTCTATTCTTATTTAGTTAAACCGGCACATTTTCCCTCACCCGTTTTGACAAGGCATCAATAATTGCAGACATCTCATCAGAAGTTCACATTCACATTGCATGCACACAGCCAGCCCCTTCAACAACTTTAACACTTCCAAGTCAGAATATTCAGAAAATACTCAAATATATATTTTCCTCGCTTAAAAACTGATGAGCCTAATCATCCACGCTATTACTAGACGACGGTTATTATAATCGGACCCGCATGCCATGTCACATTAACCCGTAAGCTATATTTTATCTCAGAAAATGCAATATTTAAGACAACATCCCGATGTAAATGCATAACGTTACGTTTTGGAAGTTGAAACATCGTGTATTATGTTTTATTTCACATCTAACGCTAGATAACAATGTAGGCCTAACGTTATGTTAACTGGATAGTGTTAACGATAGCTACATGTGAAATTCAAATAGCAAATAGCTAACGTTACGCAAAAAAATAAATAAATAAAAAAGACATTGAGAACAAACCGTCGATAACCTTGACAAAACATGTCAAATAGGGTTTGATATCGATTAATGTTAAACAAAATGTTTTAAATTCCTCACCTTACTTCCAGTAACACTTGTAACACTTGTTAAACTAAACGTACGATGCAAAACCTCACGCGACCGCTGCTCAAGTGCGCCCCATAATGACGTGTTATAAATTTACGTGATATGTGACGCGACCAGTAACGTTAAGGGTCAAATGTTTACAGTTTATATTTACTTTAGTTTTTGACCCCTAAAGCTTGGTGTAGCCTACTGTTATATTATAAAAAAATAGATTATGTAATGTTTATCAATTAACCGGCCCATAAAAATGTAAAATAAAAATATATTATTATTATTATTGTAGAATCAACATGTTGATGTTTGTGCTTGCTAACGATTTGTCAACAGACCTTATGCGCCACTCGCAGCCATCTTAGAATTTTGTCTTAAAACTTCAGTTTTTGCGGTAACTGTATATTTCTATAGTATTGCTGTCGAAGAGTAATTAGCTGGTGAAGCAGATTTAGGCTACTTATTAGGAGTTAACGAAAGTTATCATGAGCATAATGTTTGATGCGGATCTCCTAACAAATGTCAGCTAGACCGGGACGATTTAAAAACGAGCGCTTCATTCCTAAATCCTAAGATCTTACCTTCATGCTGTGGAAATAAAAACCGGAAGACAGACACAATGGCCCTCATTTATCATTCTTGCGTAGAAACGGGCGTATATGTTGGCTAAGATTATGCTTACACTCCTCGCACCGCCTGATTTATGAAGTTGTACGTACCTTTGAAATCCAGGTGTACTCAATACCTGCCCTTGATAAATGCCGTGGCTGAAAACGATCGCCATTAGAATAACACGCCCCTATATATTCAAGTCTCCGCCACGGACACACGGAAGACGGCAAAGAATAGAAACATTTTTTTTTACAGCACGTGTTTTGAAACAATTAGCATTTCATTTTGTATCACGTCACTTGTATTGGGGTGTCCAATAGTGATGATGATGTGATGTGGAGTACAGTCATTCACATTAATAATTGCATAACAATTTGTAATATTCTTATTATTATGATTTTTATTATTAATGACGCTTATTGTTATTTAGAAGAAGAATGTCATTTTTATGATTTTGTCAGTCTGAATTTAATTTTGGTCATTGAAAGCCTTTCATTACTAAACCCAGGTGAACCCACATGTGATAAATGAGGGCCAATATGCGCAGTGCTGAAAAGGGGTGGGGCTAAATTTATTCTACACAACATAAGCTGTTTCTATCACCCTGTTTCTATGAGTATTTTGAAGTACCGCATATTCCATGCAACTTGTCTGAAATAAAATATTATTTGCCTGGTTGGTATTTTTAAGTTTTTCACTGTTTCAATACAATCTTTGAGGGTAAAGAACATCTCTAAACTCAACTGTTATTCCAACAAGCAGTTAATATATTTAAGCGTTTTAATCATGCTTGTTATACATCAATAAAGATGGTCAAATGAATGAAGGAGAAATATCACTGGCCTTACAATAGCCCAATAAATGTGGTCATATAGTTGCCATAACACATGATATTATGAAATAGGCTGTAAAACAGGGCCTTGTTTTGTCATGGCTTTATTGTAACTCTTGTCCTCACATTGATCAACCAAACACAAGCCACTTATCACTACACGTTAGACAGTAATAATCTATAAAGCAGAAACTTCATCCACTGCCCACTTTTGTGCTAACAGACCATAAATGGCACTGATAAAAGCACTGTAAATATTGTCACGTCTCAAAGGGCATTCGGTGGTATCAGTCAGAGTCTGAGCCGCGCTGAGAACAACACAACCTTTGACAATTTCTCTGGATTTTGATTTTTAATACAGTTTCATCACAATGTGTACTGGAAAGTGTGCGCGGTTAGTGGGGCTAATACTTCTACCCTCGGCTTTTTTGTGTATACTAGCCAATATACTTTTATTCTTCCCTAATGGGGAAAAGCTGAAATCTGAGGAGATTTCCCTGCAGGTCTGGCTTATGGGAGGTGTTCTTGGTGGAGGACTATTTGTGAGTATTCAGTCTTTCTGGATTTGATGGTCATATCATTCATGTGTTGTTTGAACTTGGCTTTTTCCTGAGAAAACAAATTAGGAATTTCCTAGGAACTTAGTCAAATGAATAGAACTGACTTATGGTGAATTCAGGTTGTTTGGGACACTTTTTCATCTCAATGGTAAAATGTGTCCCACTCAACCTAAATTCCTACCTATGATTTAGACAGGACATCAGATACATCAAACACACTGACTATACAGGCCTCTGTGCGTATGTGCCATTTTCTTTATTGAATATGATAAGGCATAATGATTGATCATTTGTGTGTTATTATAAGAAACTGCACTGTAGTTAGGGGAATGTATCTGAATAAAGGAACCTTCGATTAAAGGAACAAGGATGTGGCGAGAAAGTACTATTATTAGAGACAAGAGCATATTACGCATGCAGAGCGTCACTGCTCACACCCTTATAAATTGGTTTATTGACATTGTAACATCCTGGATATGACCATAATGGATTAATCCTGAGTAAAGTTACATACTCTGTTCACATCAATCAAGCAATAATTGCATTTACACAGGATCATGCCACGTGCAAATAGAAAATTGGACAGAGTTTGATGTGTAATTTAGTGCTTTTTGGCGTGAGAAAACACTTAAACTCTAAAAAATAAAGGAGTTTTCTCTGCAATGTCATAGAAGAGCAATTTTGGGTGAATAGTTCTTAAAGGGACAGTTCACCCAAAAACAAAGATTCTGTCATTATTCACTCACCGTCAAGTTGTTCTAAACCTGTATGCGTTTCTTTGTTCTGTTGAACACAAAATAATATATTTTGAAGAATGATGTAACCAAACAGTCGAAAAAGGTGGGTGAGTAAATGACAGATTTTTTTTGTTGGTGTACTGTCTCTTTAAGAACTGTTCACCCAAAATTGCTCAATGACATCGCTGTGAAAACCCCATTTTGGAACCTTTATTTTTAATAGTTTAAGTGTTTCCCCCCACAAAATGCATTAAATTACATTTCAGACTCACTCCACGTTTTCTGTAATATTTGTATTTGCGGATAGCATGAGCCTGTGACCTTTTCTTATAATTATTTTAATAATCAAAAGAACCCTTTTGTGTAAAGAACCTTTTGTGCAATGTAAAGATTCAATGCAATGGTAAAGGTTTTTCAAGGTACTTATTTCAAAGAAACAAAATAAGTAGATTTTGATTTGCTTAATGATTAGACAACGGTGTATTTTCTTGAGTGAGGTCGCCTCAATATATATTTATTTATTTAATTATATATTATATTTAAGCCAGAATGAGCTGATGATAAACTTTAGTTTAAAACTGCTTTACAGCTAATTTTCTGACCTTGACATCACAGTTAATAAGTACATTTCCACTCACTTTCATTCATCAGATGATGTGTCCAAGCTGCTCATCTATCAGAGCCGGGGGCAAAGGCTGCTGTGGCGCAGGTTGCTGTGGAAACCGTTGCCGTGTGAGTAAAATATGTAAAAATCACTATCAGATTTAATATTCATCAATATTATTGATATGCCTGCATTGACACCATTATATGAGAACTGAACTGAGCTGGACGATGACATCATGGTTTTCTCCAGAGTCAAGTCAAGTCAAGTCAAGTGTATTTATATAGCGCTTTTCAAAATATAAATTGGATCAAAGCAGCTTCACAATATCAATCAAATAACATAACAATGTTTGTTTCTTAGTGAAAAAACATCCACGTTTGGTACGGCTGATCAATGGTATTAATGCTTGGTTAATTATTTGGAATATCCCCAACTGAGCAAGCCAAAGGCAAAGGCAACAGTGGCAAGGAACCGAAAAACTCCATCAAGTGACCTACTGGTGTCCTAAAACTCCATCAGGTGACCTACTGTGTCCTAAAACTCCATCAGGTGACCTACTGGTGTCCTAAAACTCCATCAGGTGACCTACTGGTGTCCTAAAACTCCATCAGGTGACCTACTGGTGTCCTAAAACTCCATCAGGTGACCTACTGGAGAAAAAAAAAACCTTGGGAGAACCCAGGCTCAGTCGGGGCCAGTTCTCCTCTGGCGTTTATGAACTAGAGGCCGGATTTATAGTAACTGTAATTTGATACAGAATTTTGTTTTATTTTATCACTTCGGGGTGGGTACGCGAACCGGAATCACAACGTTTTATCTGTAGAGTGGGAAAGGGATCCTCCATAGGGAGAGGCTAGTTGGCACTTCAGCACTGCGTTGTCATCGGGTCCAGGCAAAGCTCCTAGTCAGATCTGGATACGGCCTGGATCCGGTAGGCTGCGGGAAAACCTTGGGATAAACAAAGACACTAAAATTAGCGTAGATGCCATTCTTTTTCTTATGATGATGTAACGAGTACATCAGGATTTAAGGGAAGTGTTTCCCAGTTCCGGCTGACCTAATCTATGCAGCCTAACATTGAGTTATAGAAGTCTATAATATATTATGTGTATGCTAGGTCAAAGAGATGTGTTTTTAATCTAGCTTTGAACTGACAGAGTGTGTCTGCTTTCCGGACAATGGTAGGAAGACTGTTCCAAAGTTTTGGTGCTAAATAGGAAAAGGATCTACCGCCAGCAGTCGATTTTGATATTCTAGGTATTATCAACTGGCCCGAATTTTGAGATCGCAGTAGACGTGAAGGACTATAATGCGTTAAGAGCTCGCTCAAGTACTGCGGAGCTAAACCATTTAGTGCTTTGTAAGTAATCAACAATATTTTAAAATTTATACGATGTTTAATAGGCAGCAAATGCAGTGTTGACAGAACCGGGCTAATATGGTCATATTTCCTGGTTCTAGTAAGAACTCGAGCTGCTGCGTTTTGGACCAGCTGTAGTTTATTTATTAAGCGTGCAGGGCAACCACCCAGTAGAGCATTACAATAATCTAGTCTTAATGTCATGAAAGCATGAACTAATTGTTCCGCATTTGTTAATGAGAGTGGCTATATATATATATATAATATATATATATATATATATATATATATATATATATATATTAACTAAATTGATAACCTTTTGACGACAATTTCACCACCATCACTGAATTTACTTAAGCTGGACTATGACGCCATTTTCTTCTAGACACAAACTTTGTTTATTTTCCTGTTATCTCTGTAAAGCTGCTTTGAAACAATCTGTATGGTAAAAAGCACTATATAAATTAATGTGACTATCATTCACAACAAGAAACTCACTATAGAGGAGATGCACAATGTGAAAATATTGCCAGCATAATAGGGCTTTTTAGATTTTTCACTATTTCATGTTGTTTTTGTTTTGTACAGATGCTGAATTCTGTTTTCTCGTCTATATTTGGCATTGCTGGGTCGGCCTACTGTGGTTGTGTTGCCATTGCAGCACTGGCTGTTGGGCCAAAATGCCAAGTGGAGAGCGGAGATTGGGGATATCCCTTTGAGGATAAACCAGAGTAAGAACACTTAAAACCTAAAATAAAAACAAAACGAATGCAATGGAGTTACTTTAGTTGTTAATATAGATAATTATAATACTACAGCAGGTTTAATGTGAATTTAATGTCACTCAGGGAAAACTGCAGTTGATGGTGTGTCCACTAGGTGAGGCCTTTCTCCTGCACTTCATCTAAAGCTCCTTCTCTCTTCTTTCTGTCTCTGTAACAGGAACAACAGCAGTTACCTGGTGGATGAGACTTTATGGTCCAAATGTGTCTTTCCTGGAAATGTGGTTCTCTGGCACATTGTGCTGTTCTCCATACTTTTGGGTCTGGCTCTGCTACAGATGATACTCTGTGTCATTCAGGTCGTGAACGGATTGTGGGTTGCCTCTGTGGAGACTGCCGAAAAAGAAAATCGGTACATTTTACATAAACATTGAAAAAGCATTTACTTTAACATAAAAAACAGGTTAAACAATGTAATTTCTTGAGCAAAAACTACACTGACATGTAACAGAGAAACACTTTTTTACAGGAACCAGTATTATAACCAGTGTTGGGGAAAGTTACAATATTGTGTTATAAGTAACACATTTTATTAGTAACTTTTTATGGAAAGTAACATGTTACGTTATTTTTGCATTACTTTTCTCAACTGGGCTGGTGAGGAAAAAGTAACAAAAGTTATATTTTTGGCAAAAGTAGGGGCTTTCACGGCAACAGTAAAAACTCATGTTGAACATTCATCAATGAAAACAAAAAATAAACACGTGATGTTTAACTAAAATCATTTTTGTTTATTAGTATGGTTGAATTGGATAATCGAATGTCAGTGGCAAAGAAATTAAAGTGAGATTAAATTCATAAAGTATTTGTTTCATTTAACATATTTAATTATTGCAGGTTTGTGTAATATTCTGAGTTTGCACTTCACTGTTTTTATTCATTTTGAGGAATACTGAATCTATTTTTGTGCAAGTGAGATGAGTAAATGCTCACATTTAGTCTAGAAGTACAGTAACCATCATGTTCACACACAACGCCTGTGCACTTACTCATGATTTCACTCAACATGTGGACAGGAGAGCTGTCAGTCAATACATGGGAAACTTGCATTCCTCATTTGAAAAAGTAACTCAGATAAATGTATGTAATATACAGTAAGTAATGAGTTATTTTCTAGTTACTTGAAAAAGGAAACTCATACTTGAAACTCATGAACAATCAAAAACAAACAAATCCAAACTGTAAACCTTTAAGACCTCTAAAATATTGACCTCTTCAACACTGAAAAAATTCGATGTCTTTTTCATTGGGCTTTGAGACTGATCTCTTTTCTCTGTACAACAGGATGAAGGAGGTCTGTGAGATCTGTTGAGGAGGGAAACAACAACAACAACAACAAAACAACAACAAAACAAAGATTTGATCAGGACAAGAGCTTTCACACAGACTGCTTATAAATAATGCAATAAGCATCACTAAAAAGGTTTGTTGTGTGTAAATTTAACCTTATTTTAACTTTATTCTGTATTTTTCTAGTACTAGTAAATTTCAGTAAAACATAGCCTATATAATCACACATTTTCTGGAATGAATCACATCTATAACATTAACATTTGTAAGATATATTTTTATTGCATTACATAATTTCACACTGAATCTCCAAATAGAATAACATAAAACAGTATATGTAAAATGTTTGTTTAATGGCATATTTTACTGAATGAATGCCAGTAAGACTGCTACTGATGTCTCTTTTAAATGGATTATTTTCTCTATTTCTGGGGTTGAAATGAGCAAATGTGATTGGTTTTGTTGTTTTGACCCATGTAACCTTTTGTATTTAAAATATCAAGCTCAGAACTACAATGATTTTGATATAAATTGTGTGGAAATTCTTTATTAAAACAAAATCCTTTTTGGATACAAATCAGGTCCTAATGATCCAAAGCAACTGTCTTTTACAATAAACATACTTTGCTGAAATGTATTACGCTTCTCTCATGAGCCATAAAACTTAGTTTGGTGGCATAAATGATTATCGTAAAATAAGCAACGGCTATCTTTAGACTTGGCATCAGATTGCATGAGAATAAGATTTCCTTTACAGGTTACAAAAATACCCATGAGTGTTTTCCTTTTCTGGTATATTTGCCAGGAGGCATCATGTTTGTTTCCATTGCATTTGGGTTGAGACTCTGACAGCATGTTTTGGCTGTTTTCCCCATTTGATTTTTAAATGCTTTGATAAAGCCAAAATGTTCCATTTTGCTTTCCATCTCAACATCTGTGCCATTCTCTATATTCCTTAAAATCACTGCTTTCACTGTTGAAACCCTATTGTGACACCGGATCAAACCGGATCTTGCAGCACAGCAAAAAGTGTAGGTCAAACCCCCCTGTTGGTGAAGGCCAGATTTGCAGCTGAGACAAGATTCATACATTGAAACGAGGGAATGTTGGACCGTTCTCAAAAAGAGCGTGAGATTCTTTCACAGCGCTCAGCAATGTCTACTGTTATTTGCATATGAATATAAAGTCTATACCCTGTGCTCACGTTGTAACCACAGTCCTCCACTCTCATGTCCACTTAATCCTGTAGCTGCACAAACACCCATTTGAAGCCCAAGATACGATAAAGGCTGGAGAATCTCAAAACCAGCTTACAGATTCGAAACCCAAGACCAAGCCAACTGATCCATGTAAACATACTATACATGCCTCATCCACAAGGGGGGGAGGCAACAGCATGTCCTAGTACACATATACGTCAGCTTAATGTATAGACAGCTCCAGGAAAGGATGTTCTGTTCTTATTGCCACAGAGATCATGCATGTAAACACAAACAAACAAACAAACAAACAAACAAACACACACACGTTGGTGCAACTACATTCTGAGGACTCTCCATAGGCGTAATGGTTTTTATACTGTACAAACTCCCTTTACACTAACCCTATCCCTAAACCTACCCATCACAGGAAACATTCTGCATTTTTACATTTTTAATAAAACATTGTTTTTTTTATGTTTTTTAAGCTATTTGAATTATGAGGACTCATGAAATGTCCTCATAAACCACGTTTAATTTGTAATACCAGTGTTATATGCATGTCATTTGTGTCCTCATAAATCACATAAACAAGCACACACACACACACAGCATAAAAACATCATGGCATTTTTGTTTCACAAAAAAGAAAGAAGCTGTTGTACTAAAAGCTTTGTCACGGACCCATCCAGACTAATTCCATGACCGTCCACCAATTAGACACAGAGAACAGAAACAAAACACTCATCAACCTCAACAATGGGTCCAGACAACAGGAGAAGGCCAGACCAGAAAAGCGCTGGATCAGAGTTTGTAAACTGATGTTATGAAATTCAATAAAGTACACTATTAAAAAACAAAACTGCATGCATTTTGAAGAGGAACATTGTTTTGGTTGTGCTTTGTCTCTGTGTGACTGTGCGGATGAATATGATTCTACTGCTCATAAAACATTCACTATAGGCTTAAGAGATATAACCAGTTTAGATGGAAAGGATCCCAAGCTGACTATCTGAAGACGTTACTGTATCTTTACCCATTAATACACACGGTACTTCCTTGAAAATAAATTCCAGCACAGCGAAAAACAATCTTCACAATAGATAATGCTTTATAATTAACTCTGTTAGAGATCTACATATGGCTATTTATATGTTCAATAAAATACTTTACTCATCTGTTGAGTAATAAAAACACCATCATCTCTGCGTCGCTTTTACAACATTTCAAATCCTTGAGTTCTCGCCATCCCCGAAAAGCCAAGCCAATGTTGATTCTTGTTTTATGATTCTTCGAGCTCTTCCCTGGTTGGAGATTTAACTGCTCCATGTCAACTTTTCTCACTCGTTGTGAAACTAACCTCTGTCTCTCCCACACCAGACACGCGTCAAAGTAGCCGGAGCAACTTCTCTCTATTTACGGATGTGACAAAAACCCACAGACGAGTGACGTACACAATTTCCTGCAAAAAAAACATCCCGACATGGTCTGAAATATGAACAATTATAGGCTTACCATAGTGAATCAGAGTAGGACAAAAACATGTTTATGATGTATTGACTTTTCATTTTGAACAAAAAAGTTACATTTAAATTCAGAAAGTATTCTGTTTATTAAATCATATTTCCATTAACTCCATGAATCCTGATGACATTAAAGAGGATTTGTCTTAGTATGTCTCTAAGAATGCAACATACATGCACAAACTTGGATTGCAATCCTGATGGATCAACAGCTTCAAGTCAATGCGTGTTTTTCTCAGTATGACTCATTAACTAAAATGACAAGTAACATCTGTGTTATTGGATATGTGAATTTAGGAATTTGACGCTGACTTGTGAGCTCACACACACCCCAGGGAATAGTGTGTGGAGGGAAGGTGGATTGATGACATGCAAAGAAAAAATTGGAGGGGCAGTTTTGGGGAGGGGATATTTTAGTTGAGAACAGGGTGGCTGGGGAAACTGGTCAAAAGCGATCTGAGCTGGATTAGGGCAGATATTCTGTGCAATGAAGCCATGCCTTGTGTTTACAAGTGACACTGAGCGCTTATCAGGATCAACTAAATGCTGGATTTTTAAAAGTATGTGAAGTATGTCAAATTCTCAGCATAGACTCTTTAAAACACGTCCAAGAGTTTTACACACTGGTCTGTCAGGGACATCGACGTTACATTTTCACGCCTCTAAACATGACGCGGAACAACAAAAACTGTGATTGGTTGCTTTACTGTCAGTCAGACGGCCACTGAAAGCTGCGATGGAGTCCAGGCCTTCTGCCGTCGTCAGTCTGAAGGTCTGGCTACGCGAGATGGGCAACAGCATGCGTGTAAGCTCTGCAGGAGAAGTAAATACTCATGAAATCACTCATCTTCCTCTGAGAGTGTGTATGTGCCAACTCTAAGACATCCGTCAGGAGTTTCATTTGTTTTTAGGTGTCTGCAGGTTTTTGTCATTCTGGTATATTCACACTTTTGTTAAATGCTTGTGCTTTCCTACAAAACTTAAGCACAATTTTTTTTCCCCATTTACTAGCTTATTAACCGTCATGGTATTTTAAGAGCGAGTATCTATATCAGTAATTCTTTCCACTGAATAAAGATACATCTTGCTGCTCTATTCCTGTACTACAGTTGATGGCATTGATCTGAGCAATTAATCTTCTCTCAATGCCACACAAAACAAAGAGAGTTGATTAGATTTGGTTAAACCATCAACAATAAAGGGGGAATGTCCGTGGAAAATCCATGTGAATGGAGCAACAAAAATATCTGATCACACAATCACTGATTAAAAATATGGTGCTCTTGTTATGTCCAGTACCAGACAATGATGTGAAGTGTTTAAAGCTTATTCAAAGTGAATCTGCTGAAGCAAAACCAATGCACTCCATCAATCAACATACACAGCTGTATTTGTGGAAAGCTTGACATGATAGTTGAATATATGGCACATATGACATTTTTTCTTTCCGCCAACCATTAATAATGAATCTTAATTATTTACTGTAATCCTGAATTATAGAAAATAACAGCCTGCATGCTTTTAGCAAATAACAGATAAGAATCAAATGTTAAAAGTTGTATTAATTTACATAAACAGAAACAGTTTCTTTGCTTGCCTCATGCATGCATGATATAATGCACTGTCTGTAATTATGACCTTGATTGTTTCATCGCACTTCTGTGATAGTTTGCCTAGTTGCTATTCCTGGCCTGTGATATCTGACCTCAACAACACCATTTCATTAAACATCCTGATGAGGGCCAAAGAATCATTCATGAGGTATCAGTCAAATCCCAGTGTAAACATGTCCGTCTTGCGAGAGCAAGGTTTTCATAAGCCAAGCATTTTTGCAGGTGTGCAGGCGCTTGACACCCTTTTTCAATTTAACAACCATTTTAACAAAGTTATAACAGGATATTTGGTTTTAAAAGTGAGGAAGGAGAGAGTCAGTAGTCACAGAAATGATTTAAATTCTCAGTTTGTTAAAACATTCCATGCAGGTCTGAGATCAGTTTTCATCTGGATCTGGGTACTTTGTTATATAAAAGCTTAAAATGAAAACTAATGATTGAGTTATCCAACTGTTTCAGACACTGGCTTACAATACACTGTCTGCTTATGTGTGTCGAGTCGAAACGTTGCACATTTTAATAAATTGGTTTTTGAAAGCAGCAGTGGCAGTGTGCCCATTTTTGTTTACTCTAGTGCTATATTTGATCGCGCACCTGCCTAAGGTTTTTTGGATGTGTGCATACTTTGAATGCTTATGTGTGTCACTCGTTCAAAATGTTTCTTTGTCAAAGTTATGAAAAAAAGGGGAGGAGTTAAACAGGAGAAACAGGAGAAACAGGTGAGACGAGGAGAGAGAGAGAGAGAGAGAGAGAGAGAGAGAGAGAGAGAGAGAGAGAGAGAGAGAGAGAGAGAGAGAGAGAGAGAGAGAGAGAGAGATTAAACATGGAACATAAAATTGGCTTCATTCAGAGAGAACATTTTTTTGGGCCAAGTCAAACACAATGAGAATTTTAATTGCTTGTTTTTTTTTTTTTTAGAGTGTGTTGTAACGGGGATTGAGTTCTGAGTGCAAATCGGACCTCAGCTAATGAACCGAAGAAACAAAATCCACCACAACTCATAGAACTATTTCCTGCTGTCCGTTTTGGACGTTACACAATGAGAATTCAAAGAAAATCTCAGGGTTTATTTACCCTTTTAACACTGTTCCTGAGTCAGCCTCCAAGCTAGGACAAACTCAGACTGCTCTCTGATCAGTGGGAAACACAATAATGCTATTTGCACTAAGTCACACAATACTAATGACGATCAATGGGGGGCCTTGGCCTTCAACCCAGATTGAGCAGCAGACTTGCTGTTCAGAATTCTAATCCGTTTCTCCTTTGGAATTGGCCTCTGTAAATTTCCACTGGTGAAAACCGGAAAACAGGCTGTCAAAACGAATCAGGGTGTAAATATGTCCCCGTATGCTGGTGTTGCTGGTATGCGTTTCTTGAAAGTGTAAAGATGATCTTTTTTAACTCATGAGAAATGTCCATGCTATACGCCTATACATTGGCACCATATGATCCGAAGTAATGTTAAATTGTGTTAATTTGACACTTCGTTTTTTTACTGTGATTTAAATTAGATTTAGATTCGGAGTGTAAAATTGCTTATTTAAAATGAGCTTAAGCAACAAAATTTCTATACATTTTGTCCTAATTTAATTTGATTGTGTTCAATCTGCTTAAAATTGAAGTTTACTTAATCCGTTTATGTTGGATTACACGAATGACTTTTGTTGCCTTAACTGAAACTGGGCGGTGTTTATAGTTCACAGCATGCTTTGCATATGGCTGAATTAAGAGAGAACAAATGTTGAAATGAAGTGTTATTTTATGTGTTTTTGAGAAAATGAGAAAAGGGGAAGACTTGATGGTGTGTAATTATGTTTAATGTTCATTTTTTTAATGAATTATTAGAACCATTTAAATTACAGTGGAGAAGAGTGGAGCACTTGGTTATAGGCTGTGGACTGATTCTGCTACTTTTACCCCTTCGTCACTGTAAAAAAATAATTGTGATTTAACAGTAAAATACTGTAAAAATGCTACAGGGAAAAACTGTTATACAGTAAATAACTGTGATAGAGCTAATGGTACATTTAATGTAATTTTACTGTAAAATACCATTAAATTGACAGTTTTTGAAAGCGAAAAAGAACAACTCATTGTATAATTTAAAGTGAAAAACCGTAAATTGACATTCCTACAATTCCCTGCATGACACTTCGCATTTGATGTATTTTTGTTGAAATAACTGTTTCTTCATAGTTTTCTTAGTTTTTCTGATCAGTTGTACATTAGGCTTTTATGTTACATTTAATGTTGTTAAATTCATGTTTATTGCATTTTTAAAATTTCATGTGTTACAATGATGGTGTTTAATGTTTGGGTGAATCAAAGTTTGCAGCTTCTATTTATTAGTATAAACAATTTTGTGAAAGAACTGTTTGTGATAAGCTTTGATAGATCATGTGACTCTCACCACTACTGTAATTATTGGTTGTCAGTATATTACAATGGTACTAAACAGATATTAATAGTTCAATACATCAGCAAATTAACATTATATCAGATATTGAAATACAGTTTATTACTGTAAATTTTTAAGTTGAGTTTGTAAAACCTAATATGTTGCTACCATACTTTATACGTTACATTTCTGGCAATCACAGCTGGCGTTATTTTACCATAAATTGAACACATTTTTTTTTTACAGTGTATAATACTTACAGTATAAAAATATTTTTGTATTATCCTGGTTGTTATCCCTTTATTTCCCAAACTTTGCATGTTGTTCCCTTATAGGGAATAAGTAGTAGTAAATAAGAACCCCTTAGTTTTATAATACTTATAGATAATAAATATGTTTTTTATTCTCCAGGTTGTTACCCCTTTATTTCCAAAACTGTACATGTAAGTTCTTTATAGGTACACTATAATTACAGAAAGTTACACTGTAAGCATTGCTTTAATCACGCAGTACTTTCCAGGCTGTAATCTAAAGTGTTACCTGTTTTTTCAGTGTCTGAATTTAAGAGCACTGATGCTTAAACGTGTCGTTATATGCAAAAAAAAAGGAAAGAAAAAAGTTGTATTTTTAACTGTATTTTTGTAAAAAAATGTCTAAACAACTTAAAAATGATTATAAATCCAAAACACTAAACATCATGGCTGTGTGGGTGCATTAAAACACTTAAAAACGCGGAGAGGTGAATATTCTCTCAATGAATAAGAATATTCAATGAATAATATGAATATGAACAATGAATATTCTCTCAATGCATGCATGTGGGAAGTGTCACTACAGCACACAAAGGATACTCAAAAGAACTATACAGCAACACTGAAAAACCAAAGCTCAAGAAACTCAAGTCCTTGCACGTGTGAAAGTTCAAAAATAGTTTCATGAATCGATCCTGAATAGTGAGAATGTTTCCCCATGCGTTACTGGAGACCTGGCAGCAGCACACTACAGCAAACTGAGTGAAAGAGGAGGAGGAGGAGGGGGAGGAGGAGGAGGAGGAGGAGGGAGGAGGAGGAGGAGGGGGGGGGGGGGGAGGGAGGAGGAGGGGGGGGGGGGGGGGAGGAGAGGAGGAGGAGGAGGAGGGGAGGAGGAGGGGGAGGAGGAGGGGAGGGGGAGGAGGGGCGTGCTGCTCAGATAAGCTATTTAAAGCTGAACGTTCAGTGTGCTCAAAACTAAAGCTTTCCATGTTGTCATACTGAACGGGTTCTGAATCTGCCATCGCCAGTGAACTGTCAGTGGGTTGGAGAACCATCGTAAGTCACTTGGAATTTGAAGAATTGTCTGCGTGACAGTGACAAAGTTCGTGCAAGAACCAATCGGTGAGTCCATTTGATTACGTTATTTTGAATTAACTTATTTTAAAAACACCGAAATACCGTACAAATTCCAAAGTAAATTTGCAGTCGTATAAGGGTAAACACAGACACACTGGTCTGGAGGTGTGTGTGTCAAAGGTGGGAGTGTCAGTCTCACAATATAGCCTACTGTCAAACTTGCTTAATTGTTAAACTTTTTTTTTTTTCATTTTAAAGGAACAACAACATACAAGCTTGGCCTGTTAATTAGTTTAATGTATAGGCTATATTCAATTAACAGACAATACAGTAAAACTACTTGTAATGTGCAGTGAAGCCTATTAATATATTATTGCTTTCGACTAGAATATAGCTACTTTTATTAAAATTTTAAGTCTTTTTACAAAATATGTGTCACTGTATGTTCATTGTATTTTACAATGAAAGCTGTTAATTTTTTTATAATAATTCATCTACAGAGTGCTAAATTTTATGTTGTTTAGGTACTGCTTTGTTTTGTCTTTGTAGGTAGCCTAACACTGCATTGCCTATGTTTATTATTGCGTATAAAGTCTAATTTTGATTAATAGGTCTATTCATTCATCACGTGACCTTATATTTGATCATCTATTTTATTTACGGGAACCAAAATAAATCGTTTACAAGACACTTTTGGCAACCACAGCGTCTATTTCTTTTTAACAGTAGGCATAGCCTATATAAATTTATTTATTTTATCGTGAAGCATTGTGAAAATCTGACAGGTTGAATTCCCTGAGGGTTAATTCTAAAACAACAAATTAATCCACGAACTCTTTATCAGTTAAACAGTATTATATTTGCTTGTTAGACGTTCATTCATCACTTGGCATACTTAACAGCAAAGAATGTGCTCAGGTAGTCCTATCTTACATTTCGCTTAAAGAGATTTACTTTTCTTCTGAACTGTGGCTGATCTCTTGCGCTGAGATTTTATGTAACGTACTTTTCAGCGAATGATGCTTCTGGACTAAGAATAGCCTTGATGTCTGCAAATGGAATTCATTAGAGATTTTGTAAACATTCTTTAATAATGAATATGCTTTCGCCTGTACACAGACCCCCCACCACCGCGTGCCCGAGCCGAGCGTCACGTACTGCACATACACACACAAAATATACTCAATGGGAATGCGCGTGTGCGCGGGCACGCGGGGGTGGGGTGCACTCTTAAAAATAAAGGCTCCAAAAGGGGGGGTTTGCAGGGATGCCAAGAACCATTTTTGGTTCTACAAAGAACCTTTTAGTAAAACGTTCTAAAAAGAACCATGTTTTTATGATTGTGAAGAACATATTAATAATCTAAAGAACCGTTTCTCACTATAAAGAACCTTTTGTGAATGGAAAGGTTCCATGGATGTTTAAAGGTTCTTCATGAAACTAACAACGGCAATAAAGAACCTTTATTTTTAAGAGTGTGGGGGTTGACAGAAATCAAAATCATAAAATTAAATTCCTTGAGATCCTTCACTCAAATGTATGATGATCCTGCATGGCAAGAACTTTAATCACAGCATTTGCATTCAATCAAGTCTTAAACGCCCATTTTTTTAATTGATTGAATACACCCGAAAATAAAGGTTACAAAGTTTTTTTCCCCCTCATCCTCTTAGCAATGCAATTGTAGAACCATTTTTGGTTCCCAAATTATTATTGGTTCCTTAAAATATTTCTTATAGTGTGAAGATCATTTCAAATATCCAAAGAACCATTTTCCTCTGCCATTTCCCTGCACTGGAAAGATTCCATGAATGTTGAAGGATTGTCATGGAAGCCTGCCAATAAAAAAATAACTTTTTTAAGGGTGCAGGTCAAAAAAGGGCTGTCAGCCTCTTATTATATTCTTACACCATTTAATACGGACACAAATATACTAAAAATGTATATTATGATTACCTAATTTATTCAATTAAAGCTTATAGTAAAATATATCTGTAAAAAGTACAACTAAATTGCAGTATTAACATGTGTAAATCTGTGGCAGGATTTTAAATAAGTGTGAATGCACTTGTTGTCCTTTTCTTCTTTAACCTTGAGGATAAACTTTAATGAACACAAGCTTGTTGAGAAAAAAGGCAGAAACACTTTATTTCGATGATCCACTTTAGACATTCTACTAACTGTAATTGTTAGTAGACTGATCCCTTCTTAATATCTGCTAACACTTTATTCACCAACAGATATTCTACTGACTAAGTAACTTTGCAACTTCATGTCAACTTATTCTAACCCTGACCCTGACCTTACATACCACTACCAGAGTAATGAGAGAACATGTAGTTTCAAAGTTACTAGTAGATTTTCTAAAGTGGACCATCAGTAAAGAGGAACCAAAAGGCAATATGTGGTTGTAATAATAATAATAAAAAAGGCATTCAAATAAACCTCTGGAATTCTATGCAATTCCAAGAATACTCTGCGATTCCAAGAAAAATGCTGTTGTGCGCTAAATCAGTGCTGAGAGATGAGACTGACAGCCTTGGTTTGTTTCTGAGGGTGTATAATTGGATGTGTGCAGAAAGTGTCTCGTTTTCAGAAAAAGAGTTTCTGATGGAGGTAAAGAGGAATGAAGTGTCGTAACTATATTACCAAACCATTTTAAGCAGCAGTCCCCAGAGTGTGCTTAAGAGACAAAAACACAGGCATACAGATACACAAACACATGGCTCGCAATGTTTAGTAAATGACATGGAGAGGGCCGTCATCACAAGGCTAGATTAAACACCCTATAAGGATGTGTATGTGTTTGCATCTGCTTTGTACATGTATACAAGTGCATGTCCATGTCACTAACAAACAACTTAAGTCTTATATGCATTTCTGGGTCTCCAGACAAGAACCTTTCCAAAGATAAGATTTTCTCCATTCTTATGCCTCCTCACCCACTTTTTCCCCAATTTTTTCTGGGCATTGTCATTTATGCATTTTGCCAGAAAACGAATACACAAAGAACTAAGAAAAAAAAAGAAAGAAATTGCCCCGACGTGCCCTTCCGCATGAATTGTTTCGAATGAAAGTGAATTATGAAAAGGACTGAGGAGAAAAGAAAAGAGGAATGGTTACAGATAAATGCATATCATATGATTGGCACAAGACGTAATGGAAAAGTGTGTGTCTGTGTGTGCGCCTTTACTGGAACCAAGGGAAATTTAATAAAAACAACTTTCACCTTTGCTGTTCAGCGTCAGTATTGGAAAATATTTAGGACAAAATGTTCTCCACAAACGCTCAGAGGTTCTTGGGGTTTGATGCAACCCATCTGAGCCTGAGGTAAAAGACTATGAAGAGGTTTAACACGGAGTGAAACCAAACTAATCTTTGTTATCATTTTGACTCTTTAAATAATCAAGATCTGAAGAAATTAAAACTGCAAAATGATCATAAGGCTGAAACTCAAATCAAGCATCAAATTAAATGACTGAATAGAGTGCAGAACAAATGTTATATTCACGATTCCACCATCAAATGAGCTAATCCAACACTTCAATTCTCAACACCACTTATTTCCAAAATATTGTAAGTTGAGTCATTATCAACTGAAACATTAGCAGTGGCTAAATGCATTTAATCTGAATTGTGCAGGTTTTGTCCTCAAGCGTAGACTCAGGCAAGTTAAGCTGAACGAAAACATGACAGATTTTCAATGATTATGAGTCACCACTGAAACGAAAGAGAAGGGTTGGGTGGGTACAGATTTATGCATGACAGTAAACGACCATATTTCTGTGGCGTGTGGTGACATGGTTTTTTTGACTGTCGTT
Source organism: Meda fulgida (assembly GCA_030578275.1). Lineage (NCBI taxonomy): Eukaryota > Metazoa > Chordata > Actinopteri > Cypriniformes > Leuciscidae > Meda > Meda fulgida. The sequence continues at coordinate 47,433,910 of CM060622.1, forward strand.
CTAATCACTACGTTTCTGTGTGAGAGACATGCAGCTGGATGGAAAACATCTCTCTGTCCTGCATTGCATTGGATGCTTGACAACTATGATCCAATGACCTCTTACACAAGCTCCGTTGTATGTGATCCCACATCCCATTCAGCTTGTCTTTTTTGTTGTTGTGCAAACTTGCACCAAGAATGTACATGCAGGTCGGCCACTAATGTTCCTTATTACATTGGTTTCTGGAGCAGACAGAATTCATAGAGCATATAAGTGTAAAAGCAAGTCATTAAAAATTAACCATTAACTCTGTATACTACAAACCAAAGGCCATACAAAACCAGGGGGAAAAAGCTGATAAGAGATGCATTGGTCACTCAGTCACATAAAGCTCTTGAGATGTGTTTGTTTTTGTCTTTGGCTATAGGTTCTGATAAAAGTTAACTGAAAAACTGTAAACTCTCATATTCAACAACTGCAGGGTGCATCACTTCAAACATGAGTTTATAAACAAACTATTGGTGCGTTCAAGTCATGTCGAAAATAAGTTTATGCATAAATTCAAAACAGAAACTGCAGGACTTAAAAAATAAATAAATAAATCTATAACTCCGATTGTATTCGTCTGAAAGAAGAATGTCATATACACATAGGACGGTTTGGGGGCGAGTGAATCATGGGATGATTTTAATTTCTGGGTGAACTATCCCTTTAAAAGAGATTTACAAACTGTCTATCGTTACACAATAGCCGTCGCCATCAGGGAACTTGACCTGGCGGCATAATTCCCAATCAAGGATTTATTAGATCGGATGTCTCCGGTCAGTCTATCCAATGACGTCGCATTATGGGATTGGAGTTGAAGTCTGCCTAGATTCACACACACGGCTGTAATGAGATTATGCATAACAGATAAACCCCATGGCCACTGTGAAGTTTTAGAAAACTAATAAACACAACAAACTGCAGCTGTTTTACAGTACAGTACAGTACAGTACAAGAAAGGCAAATAGCAATTAGGAACGCTATTATGTTGGGGTTGTTATGAATGAGAGAGTAAAGTCTGCAGGACTGGTTTGTCTAACTCTAACAGGTGTTTCTCCTGTCTTTTAGCGCCCCCTGCTGGTGAAATGGGTGTAAAAATGCTGCAGTGCTTCCCCTTCTACAGACGCTGCAAGGAGAGGTGCAAAAGACAGTGCCCTCCTGAGACGGGTGAGATATTTAATATTCTCAACTTTATAATGCAAATTGTAATTGATGATAGCTAAATGAAAAATTGGTTGTGCAAAATATAAGCAGTGAAAACAGTGTCCTCTGATGTGAAGTGTAAACCTGAAAAACACACTTAAGTAAAAACATAGCGAAAATAACTCCATTAAAACTTACCAATTCCATTGTCACTTGGGTAAATGTGTTGTATTTTATTATTCGTACTGAATGTAGGCTCAAATATGCACTAGTTCTCAACACCTAAGATGCCATTGAATAACAAGAAACGGTTGATTTGTGAGGAGAGCAATCACATTTATTTTCCAAAATCAATATAAAAAAGAACACCTCAATGTTGCAATAAATCCAAGTCGACACAAAGCCTCTTAAACGTCTACAATAGTAAAGACATAGTTAAACTCAAGAGCTCGAAAAGGGCAATATCCTTAGAAAAGGTCTCTTCAATGTAACGGATAAATTAAATAATGTTCAGTAAAATTAAATGGTCAGAGCCTACTTACACTGGACGTGCTGGTTTCGGCTGCAGTCATGTCCTCATCGGATAGAGCCTATGAAACACTTGCTAATGCACGCACATTCGCATTAAGTAGCCTTGTAGACAAGTTTGGGTAAACAAGATAGTCCCTCCAATGCCCGGTAGATGGCGATGTCGCTTTTTTTTTAAAGAAGAAATAAACTGCTGCAGAAAAGGTTAAAGGGTTAGTTCTTTCTTTTACTGTCTATGGTTAGTTCACCCAAAAATTAAAATTCTGTCATTAATTTCTCACCCTGTCTTTCCAAACCCGTAAGACTTTCATTCATCGGAACACAAATGAAGATCTTTTTGATGAAATCTGAGAGATTTCTGTCCCTCCATTGACAGCTACGCAAATTACACTTTGACGCTTAAAAAGTTCATAAAGAGATCGTAAAACTGATCCACATGCATTGAGCGGTTTTCTGAAGAGACTCAATCGCTTCATATTATGAACAGATTTAATTTAGTCTTTTATTCACATTTAAACATTAATCAACTCGCACATCAGTTGTGATAAACGGAAACTCAAGCATGTTCGCTTGAGCTTCTGTTCATGTTCGTTGTTCAATGTTAATACGTGAATGACTAAATTAAATCGCTTCATCATATAAAGCGATCGAGTCTCTTCAGAAAATTTGGACTAAACCGCCCAATTCATATGGATTAGTTTTACGATCTCTTTATGAACTTTCTGAAGCGTCGAAGTGGTAATTGCATAGACTGTCAATGAAGGGACAGAAAACTCTCAGATTTCATCAAAAAGATCTTTATTTGTGTTCTGAAGATGAACGAAAGTCCTACAGGTTTGTAACGACACAAGGGTGAGTAATTAATGACAGAATTTTCATTTTTTGGTGAACTATCCCTTTAAGTTCCAAGCAGAAATATATATATTTTCTAACTTATTTTCATGTCTTCTTATGTCTTCATAAGTAGCAGCTGGAAGAGCTGAAGCCTCGGTTGTCCTCCACCACCTCTTGGGCAGTGAAGGGGACAGCGCCAGCAGTCCAACTTGCCCACAGGCCTATTTTTTCCCATAAGGCTCGGCTCTCGCTTCGGCACCAGATGGATAGCAACATCAATGCAGTGGATGCCACATACTAGACTTTCTTCTGCAAGTGATCCCTGGAGAATCCTTGATGAAAGTAAACCAGATTTACCGCCCCAATCCAGTTTAAATCCCTCATTGAGGAGAACTGGAGGACGAGCCTTTAGTAGGAACATGCAGCATGAGAGTTGGGACACTCATGAGCGTCATCTGTATGCATTGTAACAATGTCAAGATAAATGTTTGATGTTCTCTAACAGTAACGGTACAGCTGAGTGTAATTTGGTTAAAGGGGAAATTGTGAAACACATTTTAGGGGCAACGTTTACATGATCACCAAGTGCTTTTTGTTCAGCCCTTCACCACCTCTGCTATATATGCATCTACACTATCTGAACTGGATGCTTCTGGTTGGTTTTTATCAGAGGAGACTGATATCTTAAGGCAATTGAGGGTTTTGAGCCAGATATGAATTTGTTTAGCAGTCTACCGGTTATTTTGCCTTGTCTATTTAACCGCTTTGCCTCGTTGATTATAAAGTCAGGGTACTGTAAAAGCAACTGAATTTTTTTTCTTTCACATAAACGGAAAGGTTTCTAAAGCTATTTTGCTTTCTATACAAGTTCTATTTTCTAGCCCTTGTATGCAAGCTGTTCATTTTTATGATGTATATTTCAGGACTTTCTTAAACAGCCCCCGTCATAAACACATTTTGTTTGAAAAGTGTTTGTTTCATGAACTCTATGTAACGTAAAACTAATGTACAATTATAACGTTTTTCCATTCTCAACATTTCTAAAAGGTTTTCTCATTGCATGTATAAAACCAGTCAGGTGATTGGTGAAGATGTTTGTCATTGCTTCTGTTTCAACATGTTTGAATAACAAGTTTTAGATTATGTGCATATGGCCACCTTCACTTTATCATGTGCATGTATTAAAATTTGTGTTTTTTAGATGTTAAACATGTATTTTTACACCCTAACCCAGAAAAAGAACAGAAGACAGGTGTACACCTCTGAAGTCGCAATTAATATGAAAGATATTTTTGTATGTTTTGTATGAAACAATGACAGCAACTAAACTAAATTATAATAGAATAAAAACCTCACATGTACTTTTGCTTTCATTGATGATTGTAAAACTATAAAACTGTCAAAAAGAAACAAGTTGTTTTATGCTATTCTATCAGAAAAGTTGTCTTTAAGTCACCAGAATTCAAATTCATAATCTTTAATCAAACTTCCCCCTCCTTTGCGTCAATATCTCTTCTCTGTGATGTGTTTACTGGCGCGAGGGAGGGGGCAACCTGTCACTCACACGAGATCGACCAATCGCAAACCACGATTCAACGATCCAATCAATTCCTGAGGGACAAAATCAAGCCCCGTCCTACATTTTTTCTTGTTTAAGAAGACAATTTACTTGGATATAGTCACAATAGGGAAGAAAAGACTGTCGTAACTTCCATTTCATGCCGACTTTAAATAATTATCTGTGAAATTATTAATCTTATAGGAAAGACAACTAAAAAATGTGGGTCAGCATTTTTATTGAAAAAAGCAAAGTGGTACAAAAGTCTGTTCCCTTTCAGTCTTGAATTCTGAAGCATCCAGCAGCGGTACATTCTCTCACTTGTTTTTAGGTTGCAAATGACTCCGTCAGGGTAGCGCTTTTTAAAACGTGCCACTACATCCGGGTCTAAAAAGGTGAATACCGTCCAACTGATTACCAAGTGTTACCCTGGAAAACAAAACAGGGAACGAATTAAGGAAAGATAATAACTGGGTTATTAAGGAAGACAACAGGCACATCTGATAACATACTGTAACTTTGTCTTATAAGTGATTTTGGAAATCAAGAAACCTCCTGAATGCCTGACTCACCAGTTGGGCTGCACATTGTGTGGTCTACCAAACAATTCAATCTTTCTTGTGCCCGGGAGACAAACGCTCAATCATTCCATAGATTTCATCTGGTTTATGACTTGTGGAGCGGACCTTTGTGTAGACAGATGAAACAGAACATTTAGTGTACTGATCCCTCACAGACTTTTAAAGTGCCCCTAATATGCTTTTTCAAATATTACCTTTCATGCAGTGAGTAATATTGCTTTATAACAAATAAAGTTATTGTCTCCTAAATGAAAGAATCGACTCTGAAGTGCTGAAAAGAGTCGTCAGTAATTCCAGTCTCTACTTCCTGTTTACAAAACCTACGTGACAATGTAACTCATTTGCATATGCCAGACTGTGGGTGTTCATTGGCAGCCTGTGAACGGCGTCTACTGTGACCCTCAAACACTGTAGTTGTATCTGAGACTGGACGAGTTTGGTTTGTGTTGTTCATGTTGAGAAGACGCTGTTTTCAGCGCTGAGAATCCACAGTGATGCACTTCAAAAAGAACAAGGACTCACGCTGGAATCGATACGGAAAAACCGACATTGTTTATTTTTTGGATATTCAGATATGATAATGGATGTTGAGTTTCTGACATGCGCTGGTAATCGCTCGACCAATCACAACAGACTGAACCGTCTGGCAAATCAGAGCAGAGTAGACTTTCGAAAGGAGGGGTTTAGAGAGACTGAATCTTTGGGAAATGCGGTGATGTGCAATGTATATTATGAGAAAATTAAAATGTTTTTTGACCTTGGATGCATGTAAACCTATTGTGGGAGACTCTAAAACAAAATTAGAAAGCTTTAAAATAGCATAATAGGGGCACTTAAATTCATCACTGCTTTATCAGTAATTTTGGTTATGACTGACCTCTGCCACTATAACATCACAATCAAGACCTCTGTTTAAAACCTTGTGGGTTTCCTTTACTCCCACCTGAACAGAGAGAGAGAGAGAGAGAGAGAGAGAGAGAGAGAGAGAGAGAGAGAGAGAGAGAGAGGAGAGAGAGAGAGAGAGAGAGAGAGAGAGAGGATATGTAAGTGGTTAATCTGTTAATATTTATCCAACTTGTCATTATAATTACTCCAATAAACCCGACAGTGAGACCAGGATTCTTTCACTGTGATACGGTGTTATGAAATTCTGTTTAGTACGGGCATGGCAATGGGGAAAAAATAAGAGGATAGGAGGGAAAAATGAATGCTTTCTTTGCAAGTGAATGCAAAAGTTTTGGCAAGCGAGAGCAAAGTTTCTCATTGGAACATAAAACTGTTTGGCGAGAGAACGCAAAAGCATGAAATATATTTTTTTCCTCCCATCTCATAGTTTTTCCATCGCCATGTCCCTTTAAGGGCTGTGTAGTTTTGAGTCATTCCAAAGAGTCGTGTAATAATATCTGAACATTGTCAGATTGAATAAAAAATATTACTTAATTCTTCTACACTACCATTCAAAACTTTGAGGGTCAGTAAGATAACCAAAAAAAAAAAAAAAAAAACAATTTTTATTCAGCAAAGATCCATTAAATTGATCAAAAGCGTCGAAGACTAACATTGCAACAAAAACACATGACTGTTTTCAGCATCGATAATAATCAGAAATGTTTCTTGAGCAGAAAATCACCAAATAAGAATTCATCATGTGACACTGAAGACTGGAGTAATGATGCTGAAAATTCAGCTTTGATCACAGGAATAAATGACATTTTAAAATATATTAATATAAAATTTTAATAATATTTCTCAATATTACTGTTTTTACTGTGTTTTTTTTATCAAATAAATGCATTCATGGTGAGCATAACAAGAGTCCTTTCAAAAACATTTGACCGACCTCAAAAAAAAATCTTCCTGACCCCAAACGTTTTGAACTGTAGTGTATATTCTCGCACGTACCAAGCAATGCTCCTTGGCCGTGATTCAGGCCAATGTCCAGTCCTTCCGTGCGAATGATCCTCTGAAGCTGGTTAGTCTTCACCCAGATAATCTCATCCACACGCTCATAGCTGATTGAGTGACAGAAACAGATTAAAAGATTTCGTTTACAGATGTAGTTCCATTTAAAGAGATCACCATCACTTTACATTTTTCCACATGTAGAATCACCTACCCCCACAAGCTCAGACACTCTCTGCCCAGCTCCATAGCTCTGTGAAGACAGAAAATAAACTATTGTTGACCACGCATTACATCACCTCCTTTCAAACTGTGCAGATCATTTATTCATACATAACATACATTAAGCTCTTTTAAGACACGTTTTAAGAAATTGCTCATCATGTCTTAGTGTTAGATGCTAATCAGGGTATAGTCTTGCTTTATACTGTTTTGTTTTAAATTGTTTGTTGTATTATCTGCCTTTTTCTTGTCTTTTACTGTGTTTTACGTTGGGTGTGAGAAAAGCGCATTAAAAAATAACTCCTAATATTATTATTAACTCCTCTTACCGCATGCATACGATAATGGAAAATGCATTTAGACACAGGTTTAATCAAGGGTGCAGAGTTTGTTGAAAGCTGTTGAATATGTAACGCTGATATATCAAATTCATCTATGCTGTGATCACTACTTTTTGTATTCAGGTTTACCTTTATTTAGTGAAGCGAAATGATTTGATTACGCCGAGATAAAAGTGTCTCAAGAAGCTTTGTGTGGCCCGATCCCCCAGAGCCCCTACCTTCCTGTCACCCAGAGGAAGAGGAAACCGTCATCCTGCAGAATAGGAATTGTTGAGCTTCCTCATCTCGTCGTCTGTGAGCGTTCCGTAGGGAAGCTCCATGTGAATGTCCCACGGCGGGTCGGCCATCACCACTGCAAACTTCCCCAGGATGGACACATCCAGATAACGGATGTCACAGCAAATCCACTGATAAGGCAGAGGGGCATGTATCTGTTATACACTACCGCTCAAAAGTTTGAGGTTTGGTATGAATCTTTTTAATGGCTTTGGAAAATCTGATCAAACCTACAGTAATATTGTTGAAATATTATTACAATGGAAAATAAATGTTTTCTATTTTAATATATTTGACATGTATTTATTCATGTGATGCATAGCATCATCATTACTCCAGTCACTTCAGAAATCATTCTAATATCATGATTGCAGCTCAAGAAATAATTCTGATCATTATCATTGTTAAAAAACAGATTGGCTATTAATAATTTTTGTGTAAACTGTATTTAACTGGGTACTTTTTTTTTTCAGGATTCATTGTTAAATAGACCCCAAACCTTTGAACGGTAGTGTACAGTACAGTTTAAAAATTTGGGGTCGGTAAGATTTTTATTTTTTTATTTAAAGAATTTAATATTTTTAAGTTGCAAGGATGCATTACATTTATCAAAAGTGAGAGGTAAATATTTCTATGTCAAATAAATGCTGTTCTTTTGAACTTTCTATTTTTTAAAGAATCCGAGAAAAAAAAAGTATCAGTTTCCACAAAACAATGCTTAACAATGCTACAAAAACACATCACAACTGTTTCAGCATTGATAATAATAATAAATGTTTTTTGAGCAGCAAATCATCATATTAGAATGATTTCTAAAGGATCATGTGACACTGAGAGACTGGAGTTATGATGGTGAAATTCAGCTTTGATCACAGGAAAAAAATGATATATTTAAAATATATAATTAGTTATTTAAACTGTCCTTACTGTATTTACTAAAATAAATGCACTGACTCCTTTCAAAAACATCAATGATTACATAATCTTACCGACCACAAACTTAAAATAATCATGCAGTTTAAACCATTGAAATCTAAATGAAATTTTTTTGAATTTGCGGATAAATACGCAACAGCAAATGTGCAATGGAAGAGGCTCTGAAATTACTATATCATATTGGTTGTGGTGATTTTCAGTTTCAAATCAATTTTATTATAGCTTGACAGAACAGGCCGGTTTGTCCGATACTGTACCTGTGAGGGAAACAGCTTGCCGACGTTGCTGTCTTCCTCGGTGGAGTGCAGTCCGAGCTCAGCGGCCCCGGCCTGCAGGACCAGGGCATCCCCCTCGGCCTCAGGGGGACTGTCAATCTCATAGTGCACATATTTACAAGTGTCCATGTGGAAACAAGTATTCAGAAAGGAGCAGTCGCCCAGGCTCTCGTCTGTGTGTTTGTTGATGATTCGCCTAGGAAAGTCACATTATAATGAGCAGGGCTTTTACAGGTTTTATAAAGGTAAATTCAATAGGTTCACCCTAAAATGAAAAGTCGTAATTTACTCTGTTCTAATGCAGTAAGTCTTTCTTTCTTTTTCAGGCCACAAAAGGAGACATTTTTAAACATTTCCTGCTTGCACTTGTTCATAAAGAAACGCTCTGCAAATACTCAAGCATGTCCCAGTCAGGTTAGTCGCGTCTTGTGAGTATTTGCAGCGTTTCCTGTATTTGGGTTGTGCTGTGAGTATTTTTGCAGCACATGTGTTTTTCAAACTGGTGAACATGGTTTTCTAAATTTGCTGGTGTTTTTTTCTATTCACATGTGTTTTCTTCAGTTACATCATGTGAGCTCTCTCGCCACCGTAGGATTTTCATTAAACAGTACATTAAATTTCGGTTTGTTTTTCACCAAACCCAATCGTAAAACACTTGGAATATATGGCATTTAGACCATTCTGTGATACTCTTCTTAAAAGCATGATGCTGGTTGCTATTCACTGCCATTATATAGACGAGAGGGACTTTTTTTTTTTACATTCTCCTGTTTGTGGTCCGAAAAAGAAAAAACATAATTTGGCATTAGAACAAAACCAGGGTGAGTTAACGATGACCTAATTTTTATTTTAGGTTGAACTAACCCTTTAAGACTTTTTAAAGACCTTTTTAAGACCATGTAAAGACATTTTAATTGAATAAACTGAAGGGAACACAATGTCGATATGTTATCTAAATGTAAATGTCTTGGGAGAAACACATTGAGCTCTATTAGAAACACTTCAGACATTGTAAAAAACAACTTACAACTGTTATCCGTTACTTTTCAATTTATTTTACAAAAAAAGTAGCCTTGAATTGCTCGGCTTCCAACCACTAGAATATGGAAATTAATTTTCATGATACTATTAACGGAGATACAAAATGACATAAAATATGAAGTGAGTTCATGATTAAAAAACAAATATCTGCTAATGTGCTCAGAAAAATCAACATAATTCAAATGGGAAGTTTTCATAACTCAGGCAGATATTTGCTCTTGTTTTAAGAATAAACTCACTACTTTGTTACATTTTTCAAGACTTAATTTCACATTTGCATCTTTAAGTAAAAGTATCTTGATTCAAAGATGTTTAGATATTTGTTTGGAAAACAGGACAACAAATACCGAGGAAGATTTTTGCAATGCTTGCAACATTTACTACCACATCTTTATGAATTTAAGACTTTCGCTCTGATTTAAGACCTTTTTGAGGGCCTTAATTTGGTGTAAGGGGGGGAATTAAGACTTTTCAAGACCCGCAGAAACCCTGTCAACAAATAAAAAGACTAAAAAAAGTGTTCCAATCCTAAATATGATTACTATTATCTCTAAATTTATTAAAACGATTATTTTCTTTTCATTTCTATAATATGTATATGGTGTTTTGTTATTTACATTTTGCATTTAGCAGACGCTGTTATCCAAAGTGACTTACACAAAAGTGATGTCAAAGAGCCAACAATAATAGTAATATACAATGCCAGGTTTATTAGACAGCTAGATTAGGAAGCAAGCTATAGAAGAGGAGAAATGCAGAATTTGTGTGAGTGTGTGCATTGTTATTTATTATCGTTTAATAATGTGTGACTGTGAACTGACCTGAAGTGCAACTTGGTGCAGGGCTGTGGTGTGTCCCCCGACTGCACACACTCTTCTTTAGTCCCGTAATCACAGAATTCCTGTACTTGAGCTCTGCCTCGCGAGCGAAACTTCTCCACAATCGACTGTTCCTTCGCTGAACTGGTGTTCAAAAGCTCTAGGATCTCTTGGCTCACCTGACGCACAAGCATGCAGACATAAGATTCCACATACTGTACATACAAATAGTCAAAGCTTGAGTGATTTGCTACTTAGGTATTATGCCTTTTTGCTTTGCTGTTCCTTAGTGGACTGCTGGCTCAGTAGACTCTCGATCTCCATGTCCAGGTGAGAGGCTTGCACTTTATTGCTCCGCCCTTTTTTTTCAGGTCCGCCCCCCCCGACCCCAGAGGATCCGGTTAGCTGGGAGTTTGAGGCAGGAGCCAGTGAGATAGAGGATTTCTTTGGAGGGGAAGATGGAGCTTGAAGCAAAGGGGAGGAGCCTGGGGCTCTTTTTTGATGAATGATGTCATCTCCTTTTCTTTTAACGGCGGTTCTTTGCAGCTGGGCTGCGCTGCCAATCATAGCCCATAGTTTAGTGTGGTCGACAGAAGTGACGAGGGTGGACGAGGAAGAGAATGAGGAGGCAGCGATGGATGGCTGACGAACTTCGATTAGCTCTTGAGCAGAAAATTTGAGGAGGAGACTTTGGATGCAGGCATGGGAAACTGCAGACTCAGACTGAGTAAATAAGGAAGAGTGAGAGGAAAGAATTACAGAAAAACACAGGTCCAGTTTACACCTGGTAGTATGAGTTTTGGTCGATCGAATCACAAGTGGACAACGCTAAATACAGGTGTAAACGAGGTCTAAAACGTTCGGAGTTTGTCCACTTTCAAAGGCAGTCAAATACACATTCGACAGGATTGCTTTCATAGTGTAAACACTCATGTGATCCAATGTGTTTGAACAGCCACAAAAGACCGTCTACTCTCTGTCTACTGATCTCATGTGTAACATTATGGGAAGCGGGGAGACAGACGGATGATTTAAACTTTGTCGACTGAAGACCCAAGTTTGGTTTGAAGAAGAAAAACGCACCAAGCAAAATGTTCTCTCTCCATTCCTGATTTCTAACACACACTCAGCGTTCGGCTGGTCTTGTGACTGTCAGAGAAGAAACTAAAGCTGATGCTCTGTGTGGTGTTTAACCCTTCGTCTCCGGTCGTGATCATTTGTAAATTGCGTGAGCTTATTTTGTTCATTAGAGCAAAATATCTGAAAAATCCCCAACATTTACTGCCCATAGACCCTCCCCTCGAAGAAATCAGGACAGAAGTGTTTGAAGTGGACAAAAGAGACGGATTGAAACACCAGGTGTAAAAGTGTATGTGTCTTCGTCATCTTCTTGTGATCCGATCGACCAAAACGTATCTTAATACCAGGTGTAAACAGGGCCATAGAAACACAATTAACAGATATGAGTGTGTCTGGAGTTTTCACAATAACATGTGTGACTCAATTTGTTTCTCATAATCCATTTACTTCACAGTTTTGACAACTTTACTATTTTTCTAAAATGTGGAAAATAGTAATAGCAGGTGTGTGACTGGTAGAGTACAAAAGATTGTTCACAGCTCTTACAGTGTTTAGTTGGTTGGTGATTGCCAGGGAATCAGTAGGCAGGGAAAGGCTCAGTCGGACAGGTATCCCAGCAGTCTCTTCTCTAGTTCTGGATCGGGAGGCTGTTTCATCTTCCACCTGTGGAGGACTCTGGAGAGCCGGTCCGGGACTGTCGCTCCTCGCAGATCCACCCTCAACACCTCCAACCTCTGCTAAAATAAAAACAAGAACTAAATGTTGGGAAATGCAATACAGTAGGTGGCACCATAACATCACTAATTCACTTACTGCAAAAATAATGGTTGAAACCTGGTTCATTCTTTCTTTGACACACATTCATATCCTCAATTAGTTTTTTTTAACATCACTTCCGTTCTGACAGAATCCTGTGTGTTCTCAATATTCAGCACTTAAAGGCAAGCAAATACACCTGATTGTATCAGCATCAACGTGGTAACTCTCATCACATTTCCGGGTAGTTATATTTTATTAACAAGTAAACCAAATACCACTTAAGACACAGTTAATCGTTTTACAGATGTCATAGCATGTAAAGAAGTTAGTCAACACACCAGTGCCCAGCTGAGTTGGGTCTTTTCTTCTCCTCTGCAGCCTCTCTCGCAGGGAATCCAGCTGCTTTTTGTGCGCCTGGATGTGACTCCATGTGTCCGACATGGTTTGAATTAAACTAGATAAACAGTGAATTAAAAAGACCTTACAAACGAAACAGATTTCATTGAGTTTAGTTTACGTCTAATAATCCAACGCTGAGTGACTGCACTAGTAATACACACTAGCACTACGCGGATGAACTGGATGAATTTCAAAATAAAAGACAACAAAAGCGTAATATTCCCCATTTAGTAATGATTAGTTTCATACTGGTACGGAGACAAATAGAACCTGTTTTATTTTATTTTTATATTAATTTATAACTATACAATATACGGAATAAGCAAATATATAACTTTCAAATACAGGGTAACTTATTATTATGTAAACAAACAGAACGGCTTTAAGTATCAGTTCCTGTGATAAGCGAGAGGACTTCCGGTGCACGAGGAGAGAAGACAGACCTGTCGAAACGAAGATTAGTTTATTTACTAGCTATTTAGCGTAGAGCTGAAAAAAACAAGCTCTTCTAATTCAAGGTACGATTCTCAACTAAAAAACAATAACGATTATATACATTTATGTAGCATATCGATTAATCCGTAATGCTAACAACATACACTCAAAACATACAGAGCGAACAGTGTCTAGATTCACAAACGAAAGACTCGTATGAGTCGGCTCGTGTTCAGTGAGTCAGTAGCATACAGCGCGACTAGCAGAGTCCGATTCCGGAATGAGTTGTTCATATGTGCCGGTACTTTTTAATGAATCAAAACCGTACTGCGCGAAATAAGGACTGCGTCCGAAATCGCATACTTGAATAGGCACTTATTTTGAATAAATTACTTCAGGACCGCTAAACATAGTATGTTCTGTGTAGTATGAATGTGTGTAGTATGACTGTAATCTAGACGTACTACATTCGCCATGTTGTCATTATTATGTGACCTACCAGCATCAGTTCCCTTGCTTCACTGTCATTCACAAATCTTCTCCTGTGGCCTCATGGGATAGTAAAGTCTCCATTGTATGCACACTTCAGAATCTCACCAGAAGTTGGTCATCTGGGTACTTTGTCTACTCTTTTATGAGTTCTGTGAATTCGTACATACTTTGTCACATACTGTGTTTCCCTACTAGCCTATAGTAGGTAAGTATGCGATTTTGGATGCAGCCGTGTAGTACATCATGGATTTGCGTTTTAGTTTGTTAGTTATATCTGAATTTGGAATAGCATTTTCCTTATTTCAAATCTCGCACAAGTGGGGTCGAGTAGGACCGGTTAAATTTGGTGCCGCGACCCGGGTGGGAGTGAGGTTTAGGGGGTGAGTGTAACAGCCAGTATGAGCTGTGTGTGTAAACCTCACTCCCCTGATCTCAAGAGGCACGCTAGCGACCTACACTAGTGGCTGCGGTCTTTAGCTACCTTGTTATCGCGACCACCTCCCACGCTGGTTTGAGTCCCGCTCGAGTTGGACTGGTTACACAATGCCAGTGTGCACACAAATGTCTTCTGTGACTCTGTGAAGAAATCATCATTAAAAGTTGATTAACACATCTGATTCTCTTTGTACATCGCTTTTCCAGTGATTTGTCATGGCCGAGCCACGCAGCCCAGTGTCCGCTTCTGTACCCCACAATCCGATGGTGCTGTCCACCCCTGAGGGCTCGTCTCTTGAGATGGACCCGATGGAATACACCCTCCGCAAGCGTCTGCCTCGCAAACTGCCCAAACGACGGAACGACGTCTACGTCAATATGAAAACAGACTTCAAGGCCCAGCTGGCGAGATGTCAGAAACTTTTGGACGCTCATAGGGAAATCTGCATCCACGGTCTGGGACTGGCTATCAACCGGGCCATTAACATCGCCCTACAGCTTCAGACGTCCAGCCAGGGTGCGCTGCAACTGGCCGCCAACACATCAACCGTAGAGCTCATCGACGACCTGGAGCCAGAGGATCCAGATGAAGCTGGAGAAAACCGCTTACACGCACCCGTAATAACTCGGCCATTCACTCAAGGTGTTTTATCCCAACCCGTAGAGCCAGGATCAGTATCAGCTATCAACACAATACATGGGAAATTCAAAGACTTCATAAACATTAATGTAAAGTTTGTGGTGTGCTTTAAAGGCATTGTCTGTTTTATTATGGTACGTGTTTTGGTCTGGTTCAGACTGAAGCTAAAACTATTAAGCCTTGGATTTGAGTTTGCATATGAAATTTATTGCCTTGGTGTACCAAGAAGTAAACTTTTCCCCCCTCTTCCTTTATATACATTATACCTACATTTATCAAAGATAAAGTCATGTGCTCCTTCCTGCAAAAAAAAAAAAGTATATCTATGAAAAGGTTCAGTCGGGATTCTGGTCCCATTATAGCACAGAAACTGCACTCGTTAAAATTACAAATCACTTGCTTCTAGCTTGATCTTAGTGCTGCATCTCACTTGATCTTAGTGCTGTGTTTGACATTTACATGAAGACATATCTTAGATTGATTACTGTTATCATTTTGTTTATTTCAATGGAGAATTATCCAAGTTTACATCAGTAAATGATGGAGTGCCACAAGGGTCTGTTTTAGGCCCTCTGCTATTTTCAATATACATTCTTGGTAATATTATTTGAAAACAGAGAATTTTTTTTCACTATGCCAATGATCACAACGAGATGAAATCTCTAAATTTTTTGTTAAAGATATAAAATACTGGATGACTGGTCATTTTCTTCTATTAAATTCGGATAAAGACTGAGGTATTACTTATTGGACCAAAAACCTGTACAGAGAATCTTAGAATACAATTTGCATCTAGAAGGATGTGCCTGTTATTTAATCCTCTACAGTTAAAGAACTGGGTGTTATATTAGACAGCAACTTGTCTTTCAATAATCATATTTCAAATGTTACAAAAACAGCCTTCTTCTTCTACCTCAGAAACATTGCTAAGCGACGGCACGTTATCTGTTTCTGATGCAGAAAAGCTAGTCATGACAAATTTTCTATGTATTGTAATCATTACGATCACAACTTGTAATAATTGCTTTAATGAGCTCATTGTTTCTGCCTAAATTAATACATGATGTTAGCTAACTGTATGATTTGTATGATCTTATTAACTGTACATTTTTGACATATGGACATTACGTTGACAGTCACCTATGATAACAAATGACTCTAAATTGTAATGTAGAAACATGCAATTTTCCAGTAAAGCTGCTTTGAAATGCTTTTATATGTATTGTGAAAAGTGTTACACAAATAAATTTGAATAACAGTAATAGATTAGATCTTCTTTCAAAAAGTATTACTTGATCAAAGTGTTTGTCCAGCCATTCTTGACCAGACTGTAAAAGAGCAGAAATGTTGGTGGTAAGGCGAAAAGAATGACACAAACTGTGTTCAAAAATATTTAGTGGTGTGACTATATTCCTTCAGAGGAAACAACATGACAAAAATACAATATACTCCAGTTATGCTTAGGCATAATGTATGCCTATATTCACCTATCATAGCTATAAAAAAGTATTTGCATTCACATCAAATTCACCTTGGAAATTCATGTATTTACAGAATGGTGATCAGTGTATTCTCAGCAGAGATGCTTCATAAAACGAAAAGAAAAACTTCCTCTCTCCTTGTTTTTAGCTAAGAATAATACTATTTGAATACCAAATAACATTGTGATTGAAAGAACCACACAACAGCAAAATGACAGGAAAATACATCTACAAACATTGTTGCACCCAGACAGTGACTGACTGACAGATGTAAAAAAAAAAAAACCAGGGCTATTTACGAAAACACAAACAAGTTAAACAGAAAAAGAGAAACAAAATGTCAACCTTACGATCATTTCCCAAAGGAAAGTATGCAGCGTGAGAGTGAAGTGGAAGTAATCTAGGATGTTCGTCATACACTAATCAATATTTTTCCCTAGGCACCAGGTTATCTGTACAAGGCCGCGGGGGCTCATCGGCGTTAATTCAGACATGAGCAAACGCAGAGCCTCATCAGCTCTCTCACAAAAGCTTTCATTTCCCCCGACACAAGCAGCAATCTAGTCCTTCTTCCTGTTCACCCCCAACTGACCCGTAAGATTTCAGCATTACAACCTCCCTCCCCTGACATTTAAAACATTCCCTGCAGCATTCTCAAAAAGTCACACACACATATACACGGAAATGAATATAAAACCTACAGTGCATAATTAATATTGATAAATAGTCTTCTCTATCAACAGTTCGTTTGGAGGTGCTTGAGGCCATGGTGGATGGAGGAAGAGAGGTTTTCTCTTGAATAGCTTCAGAGAAGAACCTGCAAAAGCCAGTGATTCCAGCTCTAGGAAATATATATAATCTATATAAATAATGACAATTTCATAAGCAATACAAAACACTATTAAAGAGTCCCAGATAACCCTTCCCAGTCGCGCTGGGAAAGTTGCATCAGTCATATGGGGAAAGAGGAGTGATTTCTTGCAGTTTTATGATGCCTTCTGGTTGATTCTGCCGGGTAACGCAGGTGGGTTTGCAAATGCTCGACATACAGTGAGTAGACAGCCATTGGGGGCGCTTAGCATTCTGGGGGATGTATTCTTTTCCCTTTGTGAGTAAATCTTTGAAAGTGCTACAACTCCAGTCATTCAAACTTCGGCGACATATCCTTTGTAATAGTCCATATCCTGCCTCCTGATATGAGGAGCTTCAATTCGTTTGACTCTTGCCCTGAAGTGTGTATCAGCTGACACCTTGATGGCAGACAGGTGCACTTGCCAGTAGAAGACGCACTTTTCCCCGCAGGAAGTTGACGTGGATCTGAAACAGCTCTGAGATTGAGAATACTTTCTGCGTCTCTTTGTCTTCTCCACCACTGGTTGGAGGGACATATTCCTGAGAGACAGAGAGAAATGAAAGCGTAATAAACCTATATAGTGTAACTCAAATCAGGGTTATTATCAGTTGCTAAAACTATTAAAGCAATTCTGTTAATTTAAATAAAGCTGAAATAAAATAAAATAAAAATAATAGTTGGAAAAACTTGGATTAACGAAAATTTAAAATGTTGTCTTTAAGGGAGTTCTATTATGCTTTTTTAAATTTGCAACTTTCTTCAGTGTGTAATGTTTGAGCATAAAAAAGGCCAACGTCCCTCCAGCAGTTATTCTCTATATCAGTGTCACGGTTTCTGAACTCCCAAAAAAGCCTACATTGTAGTCTTGAGTTTTCTTCCAGGAACGAACATGTTACAGTATTCCTTACTTAGACAATCCCCACCCCAAGGCATACACATAATAAAGGAATAATAAAATATTAATAAAACTATAATACAATTAAAATAACACTGACTCAAATATTCTGTGACAGTTTTACATTTAGACACAAATTAAAGATTTTAAGTTTTAACCAATCATTCTGTATTCAGTGTAAGAAAAAAAATTAATAATAATCAGTAGAAAAATGTAAAAGGTACTGGTAATTTTCTGCCAGAAAATTTTTCATTAAGTTTATGTACATATCCTTCAACCATAAAACACAACACAATACAATGAGTAATTAAATTCATTAAGTAATTAAAGACAAATTCCTCAATATAAAGACAGTATACATTGGACCCTATTTTTAATGACTTTTTAGAGTATAGTCACATAGTTGCTGCTTGTTTTCATGTAACACTGACACAATCAAAGTGACGAACACTCTCTTCCTGAAGCTGACATAAGTCTGTAGTACACTGCACTTGATTAGCATAACATCCATTTTCCTGTTCCCGTAGCTTGAGTAGAGCATGACATGACGCAAGCAATCAATGCGGATGTCATGGGGTTTGATTCCCAGGGAACAGACAAGTTGATGAAATGTAGATGTAAGGTATGCATATTGAATCAAATGTTTAGCTTGAATGGACTGTACAGTATGTTGCTTTGTAAAAAAGCATCTGCCAAATGCAAATTCAACCGTTATACTAATGAAGAATGTAATTTCCAAAACTAGAAAACTAATTTGTTTCCCCAAAAACATTAATCAACACAACAGTTTTCAATATTGATCATTATTCTTGAGCAGC
Organism: Meda fulgida; assembly: GCA_030578275.1. Lineage (NCBI taxonomy): Eukaryota > Metazoa > Chordata > Actinopteri > Cypriniformes > Leuciscidae > Meda > Meda fulgida. Next base: position 47,452,679 of record CM060622.1, read on the forward strand.
AAATCAGCATATTAGATCATGCACTGAAGACTGAGTAATAATGATGAAATTCAGCTTTGATCACAGAAATAAATTGTATTTTAAAATATATTCAAATAGAAAACAGTTCTTATAAATTGTGATAACCCTAGTGAAAAATAAATATACTAAAATGTATTTGAAATACATTTATTTTATGCTAAGTATACTACAAATACATTTACAAATTTATGTACTTAATATAAATAACCCTGCCATTGATTTTTCAGCACACTAAATTGGAATACTTAAAATCTGCTCAATTTTGTATACACTGAATGCACTGTAGTTAACCGGGAATAGTGCCGAGGTCCAACTAAAGAAATACTTAAATACTTATGGCCATGATGGTTGTTTAAGAAACGAAAAGCTACACACTCCATCAAGGGATGAATGAGAACTGCAGTGTCAGGTGAGCGTGACCGTGAAAGAGATGCTAATCAAAACCAAACAGATGTTTTCATTTTTAGCAGAGTATCCGAGGGAGCAGTTTAAGGCTCCGCCCTCTTCTGGAAAGTGGGGCGGGGAGTAGCAGCTCATTTGCATTTAAAGAATAGTTCCCTTAAAAATGAAAATTCTGTCATAATTTAATCACCCTCAAGTTGTTTCAAACCTGTATGAATTCTTTCTTCTGCTGAACACAAAGAAAGATATTTTGAAGAATGTTGGTAACCAGACAGAGATGGACCCCATTGACTTCCATAGTAGGAAAACAAATACTATGGAAGTCAATGGGTCCATCAACTGTTTGGTTACCAAACATTCTTCAAAATATCTTCTTTTGTGTTCAGCAGAAGAAAGAAACTCATACAGGTTTGAAACAACTTGAGGGTGAGAAAATGATGATAGATTTTTTCATTTTAAGGGGAACTATTCCTTTAAAGATTCATGCACGAAGAAAGCAGGTTTTTCCTTCCACTCAAAAATGGGCATTAACAACATGATATAATAAATTATCTGTGGGGTCTTTGAGCTGAAACTTCACAGACACATTCTGGGGAAACCTGAGATTATATTACATCTTGTAAAAAAGGGCACTGTTTCACTGTATCAAATAAATGAAGCCAGAAGAGACTCAAGAGGTCTCTGTGTAACTCACCGGTATGCTGAGACTTCGCAGCACTTGTCTGATGCTGACAATGTTTCTAATAGTGGCATCTATGTGGGATTGTATCACGTCAGTCTGATTAAATGCCTGTAATGAGCTGATGGCCTCGTTCAGCACGTGAATGCCTGACTTGACCTCCAGAGCTTGCTCCTCTATCTGAAGCGACATACAGAAGAGAGGAATATTAAAACTAAATGCAATCATGTTATTTATTATGGTATTGATTTTGGAAATGACTATATTATATTACAATCTTCACAACATGAACATGTAGCTTCATGTAACTTACATTCATCGCTTCCCAGACATTAAAATCAACTCTGGTCAGAGGAACAGTGAAGTTTGTTGCACTGCTGCAATCCTCCTTACAAGCTCTCTGCGATAACAAGAACATTCACAGGCTGAGAATTAGCTTGACACTGTGTAAGATTAAAATTGCACAGATGGAATGCAAAAAAAGTGTCCATGTGAAATTCTAATGAACAGCTTTAGCCGTCATGTGAATGTCACTCACCATAGCAGCTTCTGCATCCCATGCCTCCTTAATGTAGTGGTCGAGGACGCGCAGGTCGCAGATGGGGCGTATGGGGAGGACAGGCCTGGACGGGTCCACTCCAGCACCATCAGCAGTAAGGCAAAGAGTCCTGACACACACAGAACAGATGAAGATCAGTTATAAACTAATACAGTCTTTGTAATTTAATACAAAATTTAAAAAACGCCAGCACTTTTACACTTTTACTCTCTAGCAAGAGACTATAGCATTCAAGTCATGACGAACAGATTCCAGGGGTGCATTTCCCAAAAACTTCGTTAGCCAACTAGGTTACCAACACAGTTGAGCAATTTGGCGTTTCATGAAACCATACTTCCAAAAAACATTCGCAAACGTATGTAGTTGGAACAACAGCTCTTGATCTGTGTTGAGAACCATAGTTTCTTGTTAAAAATGACATGTGGAAACAGATCATACTCTTGGACACAATTAAGAAAGATGACATGCAGTGCATTCCATATCTTTCATATATTTTAGCATGTCAACAATCAGCACTGTTTTTTAAGGACTGCACAAGTGACGTTGCCGCGATAAATCAAACATCAACTAAAGCAAAACGACAAACATGCATTCATACATGATTACTAAGTTTTAGTTCTAATTACTAAAGTTCTATCATAGTGCTTGATTATCATAATATCATAATATAATGCTTGATTGACTGATGTTAAGAGTGTACATTGAGATATTAAAAAAGCCATGCCATTTTAACAAAGCTAAGCTGATTTGTTGGAAATTATATATATATATATTGTACATCAGTCTGGCGAGTAAACTATTCTGCCTATCTGGAATAAAGAGACAGATTACACAGAAAGAGTGTTTGTGTGTGTCTGGTCTGCAAACTTTAATCCTCTATCACATGCGTGTCAGAAAACCTAACGTCTGAGTCAAAGCAAAAATGAAATGATAAAAATACATATTTGCAGTGGCAACAAATAGTAATTCTAATCTTTTCCTATCGTTTCCTCTCTTTACTCTGCCGAGCTGAAGCCATGAGGTTCGACATTGCTTGTCTACTTTTAGGGCAGATAAGCACTGAGTGAATAAGTATTCATCCTATGCAGCTGGCCATGTGATTGAACATTATTATTTCTTATTGGAACATTTTTGAATGCACTCTTTCAACTTTAGCAGGCTATGACGCAACAGGACTCTGATCAAAGTGGATGTACCCTCTGGAGATGTTCTGATCTTGAGCACATGAAACACTCAAAGTTGGGCCAAAATTTTAAGTAGAATGTCAATGATCAGAATTTTCTGTTGGCCTCAGCTTGACAAATCACTTTACTGCTGATCTTGGCAGAGAATGGCGTCTTGTCACAAAGACAACAGAGGTTCTGTTGACACCATGACCTATGGAAAAACCAAGAACTGCTGTTTACCGAGGCTGCGTTTTTTTTGCTAAAAAATATAGTAAAAATGTAATGTTGCATAGTATATTACAATTTAAAACAACTGTTTTCTATCTTAATATATTTATGTTGGCTTGGGAAAGTAAACAAAATTCAAACAGTATCTCCTTCTAGGAATTTCAAGCTACAACTACCAAACTCGGGTCAGGCCTGTTCTGACTTGGGTTGCTATTTGTTTTCTAAATGATCAGACTTATAATTTCATTAATCGGACGATTACAAATTTCATAAAACTTTCAAACAAGGCTTTGTCAAGCCAACATAAAAACTTGTCCCAGCGAACTTTACTGACCGCAAACTTTTGAACGGTAGTGTACACAGTACACACTATTAGTGGGTTATTATATACAAATTTGAGTTATAAAATGTAATAATAAAGTATAAATAATTGTAAAAAAAAGAGTGAAGTCAATCCAATTGAAAATTTATGTTTAAAATGGGGAATGAAGGAAGTTGATTATGTTTTAAGGGGCTACTCAAATTACAACAATTAAGCCATGAAAAGACAAGAAATTATTCACTTGTTTCCAGGGCTTTAGATTTAAACAGCCAGAGGCAAGAGGTTGATTTAAAGAGAATCACTCAATGGAGAATGTGCTAACTCTCCATATCCTTGCACAAACACAAGGCCTCAAGGCACAAACACAATAGCCTATACCTCACTGAATGACTAAAGGATAGGAACAGAAAGAGGGAGAGAGACTATATCACATGCCTTACTCTCCAGCAGAGGGATCCGCCAACTACACCGAGTGTCTAAGGGCTTGAAGTTAGGATCATAGCCAATGTTAAAGGTAACAGAGGAAGTGCCAACACTAAATGCCAACTACTAGTCTATTTTTTGCCTCACAAGAGTGAGCACTGTCAAAGTGGCGAGTTTTACCCTTGATAAAAACCAAGGACCTTGACCTAAAAATGTAAATACATTTTTTTTCATCAGATACATTGACTGTGTTAACACTTCATTAAAATAATAATATTTCACTAAATTGGACTTCGGCTATGTTAATTCATTGATGCAATCTACAATGGTTCTAAAATATCTTTTTTTTTTAGTACATTGTGATAACTTTCTTTTCCCTTCTTGCAGAGAAAACCACTAGAGAAGCCATTTGTGAACATCCTTTCTGTGTACAAGCTTTTTTTTTTTTTTGCAAAGTCACTCTCATTTTCAGAAAGAGTTTGCTAGTCTATTGTCAGCGTCTGATGATGCAGCACTTTTACACAGAGTGAGTCAGCTCTCGTTGTAATGTAAAGCTCATGCTTATAAAGATGCCAGGTCATGCATGGGAAATTCCAACAAATATTCATTACAAATACTGATAGCTCAAAACAACCCCCTTTATGAATAATACCTTTCATGTTTACCAATTAAATGCAATTTGATTGATCACTAGGAGAATATGAGCATTTGAATGAATATATTATTTTTGATTTCGTATTATAGCTAATTCCAGTGATGATTTGCTCCATCATTCAATTCACTTTCTCTTACATGCACACTTACGTAGTTTCAAATTATTCATAATACCAGTAAAAAATGTGTTTAAAAAAATTGTGGCAGTTTACAATATTTGTCTTTTGCCCTATGCATTGATAAAAAGTAAACGACTAACGTATTGCTTGCTATTCATTGCATTCCATATGAATTTAACGCGTCAAAACAACAAAAAACACACATTTCCACTTGTTGCTAAGCGCACATGTAAAGACACTTTTGTAAAAGCGTAAGGGTCTTACCTGAACCGTGAAACATTCGCAAAGCAACTTGGCATTTTTCAAAACATGATTAAAAATGACAAATATCGCGCAAAGACAGCTCGACTGGTGGCGCAAAAGACATGGATAGACTGGAGCACAGACGCGTCCAGCCCTGCGCGCTGCTTCAAGTCCTCAGTGGGACGCACACGCGATCAAATACAATGACACCGTCCCTTCCCAGGAGGCACGTACTCAGACCAGTCAGGCTTTGCATCACCCTATTGGCAAGCTTTCAATGAATGCAAATGCCCCCTCTCTCCGCGAAAGCGATTAAGCAGAAAAGGTGAAACGCTCTCACTAAAGTCAGAGGTTGAGAATGGACCTGTCATCCACGAGACAGCTACAAAATTTTCAACCTCAGGTAGAAAAAAAAAAAAAAGAAACAAGGCAGACGTCGTTTAATTTACTCACTGGTTATCTGCATCTCAGAATCCAGTCTTCACAGGATCTTCTCTGTTTTGTCCATAGCTCCGTCTATAGCCCATTAATTGCAACCAAAGCTTTTTAAGGTATTGTCAGCACTCATCGGTTCCGTAATGCTTAGCTATTTATTTATTTTCAATCCATGACTTTGAAAATAAAAAAATTTAATATAACAGTCTCGTGATAGTTATCAGATCAACTTCCTGTTTTGGAAGGAATTAGTCTTTCATTGTTACTCACATAATATCTGGTTTCTCAAAGTAGTCAACAAAATAAACAGTGTACTAAAACGGGCTTCCTCTCAATGCAATTTCTACAATGATCTTTTTACTGCATTTTCCACTTGGCATACTTCCATGTAACGTGGTAATACAAAGAAATGAAACAATACTCACAATTATGTACCCCTTTATGCTTTGTATTAAAGGTTGATACTTTTGTTCAGGGATCAGGGAGGAAGTTCTTCATATTCATTAGAAGTAGGTCCTGTCCACATACTCCCGTTCAAAAGTTTGGGATCAGGAAGATGTTTTAATGTTTTTGAAAGAAGTCTCTTCTGCTCACCCAGACTGTGTTTATTTGATCCAAAATATTGTGAAATATTATTACAATTTAAAATAACTGTTTTCTATTTGAATGTATTTTTAAAATGTAATTTATTCCTGTGATCAAAGCTGAATTTTCAGCATTATCACTCCAGTCTTCAGTGTGATCCTTCAGAAATCATTATAATATGCTGATTTGATGCTCAAGAAACATTTCTTACTATTATCAAGTTTGAAAACAGTTGTTTTTCGAGATTCTTTGATGAATAAAGTTCAAAAGACAGCATCTGAAATAGAAAGCTTTTGTAACATTATAAATGTCTTTACTGTCCCTTTTGATGAATTTAATACATCCGAATAAAAGTATTAATTTCTTTCCAAAAATTTATTTTGAACGATAGTGTATAATGTTACAAAAGCTTTAGGCGGTAAGCCAAACGAACGACTGAAACTTTGTTTTTTGCAATCACCCAAGATAATCACTATCTTCACATATGTTTAAAAACCAAAACCCCAAGAATTAAATCTAAATGGGTAACATTCAGGGGGAAAAAATGATATTATTATTATATATTTATATTATAAAATAGAAAAAAGGGGATACATTAAAGTTTATCCTAATCCTGGATATATATTAGCCACTTACCTCACCTGTGGGAGAATTCTTCCAGAATCCCTTCACCACATCACCTCCACCCTTATTTCTTACATTTATATTAATTAAGTACCAGAGAACTTAAACATCACCCTCCATTGTGAACAGCAAATCTGTTTACTTTTACCACTCTCCAGGATAGGTTTAGGAACATGTGTATCGATAAAATCTGTGCTGATCAATCTAATTTGCAGTTGTTTCAGAAGTTGTTTCAGATGCCATTTGGAGTTTAACATGAATGGAAGAACATTATGAATCCTTAAATCTTACAAGGTTTGTCAGTGTGAAAAGTTTTCCATAATCTAAGATCAAGGGGAAAATGTATCAGTACTACTTTATATTTTCTGATAAATGGACAAATATATATATATATATATATATATATATATATATATATATATATATATATATATATATATATATATATATATATATATATATAAATTTATAAATCGTTTAATTTTGGCATCTTGCCTTTCTTGGTATAGTATAGATAGACAGGAAGTGAAGTGGGAGAGAGAGGGGGACGGGTTCAGGAAATGTCCACAAGCTGGGACTCAAACTCCAGTCACCTAAGCACAACCGTTCCACATGTCAGAGCGCTGCCACGGGGCTATTGGCTCCGTCCGCAATAAATATTAAACTTCAAACCTGTTTAGTAGCTGGCACAGACTAGTGTTATCCAGGAAGATATGAGTCTATCCAGGAAAACATTTTAGGTCTCTGGGAAGACAGAGAGTGTCACGAGTACAAAGATCCTGATTTTATCCTCAGGGATCTATAACGTTTATCTATACATATCTAGAGGGCATTCAAAAATAATCTCTATGTATTTTGTCTAAGGCTCAAAGGTTAGTCTACTTGTGTAGCTTTTTGAGTATCATGTTGAGTAAATTGGAAGTTCCCTTTTAGTGTCTCCATAGTTTAATTGGTTACTTTTATCTTGCATGCTCTATCAATCAGGTCTGTTTGTTGAAGGGTGACAGGGCAGGATAGAGGTTGTTTGGGCAACAGTTGTACAATGTATATATTAGGATATGAGGCCCAGCTTCTCTCAGTTCTAAGGATAATCCATATGAAAACATCATAAACGTTTTCCAAATATAAGAATATTTTATGGTTAACAAAATATGTCATCATTATTTCGTTAACTTATGCGATTAATTCAAATTCTTTAACACATTAAAATAATTTTACGCAAATAAATTACTGAAGCACTTGAAATTGCCTGAATGTCATTTACGTCACGCAGTTAGATGATCTTAGAAGTCAGGAGTCTGTAAACATGGTAGGCGGAAATTTGTAGCCATAAGATTTATGATTTTTTCTCTCTCGGGAGAAATCGCATGGAAATGGCTGATGTTTATATGGTTGCGGCTCGCATTGTGGGAGAGAAATTACAAACCGAGCACATATGAGATCATCCCGACCTCCCGATCATTTTTAAACTTTTTATGTGTATAGGCTGGTGTTCAGGCTCCCTATTGCCAAATACGTCACATAGGTTAGATCTATGAATATTATTATAGCCCAGCGGCTGCAACTCTACAGCTGTAACACTTTTATCCACAGAAGATGAAGATGAATATGAATATAAAAGAACATAATATTTATGATCAACTCAGAATAACAAGCCAACAAACTAAACAGAGTTCTAGTGCATAGACAACAACCAACAATGAACTGAAGGACCAAAGGAACTTAAGTAGTGGTAAACAAGGTTAATAAGGAGACACAGCTGAACTAAGAAGACTAATCATATCAGTAATCATGACAACTCATAAGTGGCAGGAAAATAGACGAAGGAAACACATGTGACTGAATGAAAACAAAACAACAGCGTGAGCATAAACTATAGCTGCATCCCAATTCAGAGGCTGCATCCTTCGAAGGACATGGACTTCACAGGCCAGGCTTTTGAAGGCCATGAAAGTCAGACTGAGTGTTGTTAAATGGGGCGGTCTAGCATACAGGTTCATTTCTGTATAATAAAGAGTATAAACTATATATTATCACATCTTTGTAAGATATCAGTCAACATTTGAACCACTGTGTACTCAAGTTCCTTTGTTTCTGTTCATTGTTGTCAGGGTATTGTTGTCAGGGTTCTCCATGTATGGATTTATCTGTGGATTTTTTACAGACTGCCTGCTAACCGTCATGTTCGTGTTTGTGTGCATTAACACAAATCAAGATACGGTTTATGCTTAATTTAATGATAAGTGTGCAATTTAAAAAACTATTGACAGCCCTAACTAATATAGTAACGAACTGCTCCGAGACACAAAGGTTGTGGATCCAAATGCAGTATTACTTGAACAGGGTAATCCAAAGTACAGGCAGGGCCAAAGACAGGAAGTCCATACAAACAAACACACAACAAGCCAGGGAACACGGGCAAAAGAGTAATCCACAGAACAGGCAAGAAAACCAAGAACCAAGAGACAATGAAACCAGGGAGAACGCTCAGAAATGCAGCGCAACAACATACAAGACTTCACAGATAATGAATGAAATATATGGGGTGAACAAGATAATGAGACACAGGTGAATGTGATAATGGATGAAGAGTCCAGGCAGGGAGTTATGGGAGATGTAGTTTGTGAGGGAAAGACAATAGTCTGATGTGGCGTGCCCTCTGGTGACCATTACATATGTTCAGTCATCTTTCAAATTTCAATCATTTTTAGATGATTTTAATATTTATGAAAAGTTCCAGTCTGGTTTTAAACCCCGTACTGAAACTGCCCTTCTAAGAGTCTATAATGACCTTCTCTTAGAGGTTGACTCAGGAAAATCTGCTGTTTTAGTACTCTTAGATTTGAGTTCTGCCTTTGACACTGTCAACCAATATTCTCTTATCCCGACTCAAACAAAGTGTTGGCATTACGGGCATAGCCCTAAAATGGTTTGAATCTTATTTGGCAGATAGGAGTTTTGCTGTCCACCTTGGGAATTGCTCTTCATCTGTTGCCCCTCTTTCTTGTGGGGTCCCCCAAGGTTACATTTTGGGACCCACGCTCTTTTCTCTGTACATGCTGCCCTTAACAATAAAAAACTTCTAAAAAAATGAGAAGGACACTGTCCAGCCTTTGTTGAACTGCTTGAGTGATCTCAAAATTTGGTTGGATCAGAATTGTCTCTGTCTCAATGATAATAAGACTGAAATTTTTGTGTTTGGTCATTCGGGTACATTTTAGTGCCCGTGTAGATGCTCTTGGTACTTTAGGCTCCCATATTTAACCTTTTACCAAGAATCTAGGTGTGATTTTTGACAATGCTTTTAAATTTGACGAACAGATTCGATTGAACCAGTTTCTGAAAAACAAAGGTGACCGAGCATTTGCAGTGCTCCAAACTTCTGGAATAGTCAACCTATTCATGTAAGAAAAGCTCGGACCATTGAAACATTCAAGTCCTTGCTAAGACCCATTACTATGCATTGGCTTTCAATTGAAGTTGAGCTTTGATATCTTGACCTTTTTTTCTACTGTTTTTCTACTGTTACTTTGATCTTGAACCTTGTTAAGCACTTTGGTCAATTACGGTTGTTTTTAAACGTGCTATATAAATAAAATTGAACTGAACTGAACTATATATATATATATATATATATATATATATTTTTTTTTTTCAGTTCAGTTCAGTTCAATTTTATATATATATATATATATATATATATATATATATATATATAGTGTATACGCACAAATGTATCATTGAAGTAAAACATTTGAAAATGTTGGGAAAATCACATTATGAAATAAATGTTTTTCTCCAAACACGTTGGCCACAATTATTGGCATCCCTAAAAAGTACATTCACATTTTTTTTAGCACACCAGGGTATGTAAATATGAGGAAACACAATGGTCAAATTCCCTTAATCATTCATCACAATGAGTAAAACCAAAGAATATAGTTTTGATGTGCAGCAAAAGACTGTTGAGCTTCACAAAATAGAAAGCTGCTAAGAAAAAGCTAAAGCATTGAACATTTTCATTTCCACCATCAGGGCATTAAAGGGATAGTTGACCCAAATATGAAAATTATAATGAAAATTACAATTAATTATTAATTAATTAAATAGACTTCTAATTTGTGACTGTTTTGTTTTGCTCTATCCTCTGCGCTTCCGCGTTTGTCATTACGTCATGCGTCAGGTCAAGGGTTAGTCTTCCACCGTAAATCAATGCGTATGGCCGTCTACCAAAAGCTAGTCATTTTAGTCGATAGAGTTTTAAATATGGATATTTTTCTTACATGAACACATCGTTTCACTTCAGAAGGCCTTTATTAACCCCTCAGAGCCTGTTTCGAGCACTTTTATGATGGAAAGATGCACTTTGATGGACTTCAAAACATAAACGGCCAACATTATAAATCTTGAAAGAGCCGGGACATTTTTTAATATAACTCCGATTTTATTTGTCTGAAAGAAGAATGTCATATACACCTAGGATGGATTGAGGGTGAGTAAATCATGGGGTGATTTTAATTTTTTTGAGAACTATCCCTTTAATTAAGAAGTTCCAATCAACTAGGCAAGGCAAGGCAAGTTTGTTTATATAACACATTTCATACACTTTGGCAATTCAAAGTGCTTTACATAAAGGAATTAAAATAATCGTAACCTCGGGTTCCTTGCCCCATCAGTCCGCACCCCAAAAACCCATTTGTTTTGGAAACTCTAGGAATGGAATCAATCCAGTCCGCACACCCCACAGAACCTCGAGTTTAATTACACATCAAACTCACAGACCCAGGTCATCAGCATAACTAAAGATGTTACAAATCTGCCTGCAAGAGGATGCTTGTCTATATTGTCTTAATGCACGACGAAGAGGAGTGTTCGAGTGCAGACTCTCCATGGATCACAGCTGGAGGATTGCAGAAATTAGTTAACTCTTGGGGTCAAAAAGTCTAAAAAAACATGCTTCAAACTGCACCTTCATCCCCACATGTTGTTTGGAAAGGGTTTCAAGAACAAACAAAAAAAAAATCTCTGCTCTCATTCAAAAACAAATTCCAGCAAATTCAGTAACCACACACTACTGGAACTTCAACCAGGACTGGGTTCTATGGTCAGATGAAAATAAACTTTTTGGCAACAAACACACAAGATGGCTTTGGTGCAAAGAAGGATAAATAGTACCCCATACCAACTATTAAATATAGAGCAGGATCTTTGAAATTGTGGACATATTTTTCTGCCGGAGGTCCTGGTCATCTTGTTCAGATAGCCTACATGATCATGGATTCTATCAAATACCAACAGTTAAAGAAATTCAAACTTGACTGCTTCTGCTAGAAATCTAGCACAAAGTGAAGCTTCTGCGATGTGATCCCAGTCCCCTGACCTGAAGATGAACTGAAGAGAAGAACCATCAACATGGACCTGGGAATTTGAAGGATCTGCAGAGATTCTCTGATCTCCAAACTCATCAGGCATTATAGGAGAAGACTCAGAGCTGTTATCTTGGCAAAAGAAGGTTGCAAAAAATAATTAAATATAAAAGGGTGAAATTTATTATTAATTAATTTTTTTATTAAAACATTATGACCGGCTAATATGCTGTAAATTGAAGCAACCGCTGATGGATCGAACTTGTTGAGGCTCATTTGGATTGAGACCTGGGGAATTTGGAGGACAGGGCAACACCTTGAACTCTTCATTCCTGATCGTGTGGCAGGGTCATTATCCTGCTGAAAGAGGCCATTTCCTCCGGAAAACACCATTGTCATGAAGGGTTCTTCAACAATGTTTAGGTATGTGGCACGTGTCAAATATACATCCACATGATTTCCCAACAGAACATTGCAGAGCATCACACTCCTTCCACTTTCTTGTCGTTATCACACAGTACATCCTGGTGCCCTCACTTACCCACTTAGACGACGCGCACATTCACAGCCATCTCGCGATGTTCAAGAAAACAGGATTCATCGGACCAGGTGATCTTTAAGGTCACAAAACTCAGAGCTTTTGATAGTACCTAGAATATCTAAGTCCACTAAAGGAGGGAGAGCGTTTTCACATTTGGCTCCTAATCTCTGGAATTGCCTTCCTGATAATGTTCGGGGCTCAGACTCGCTCTCCCACTTTAAATCTAGAAAAAGACGCATCTCTTTAGCCTAGCATTCATATAATGCATCTCTTAACCTTATGCAGTTATATCAGATCAAATGCAAAATTATTCTTGCTTAAAGGGGTGGTTGATTGTGATATCACTTTTTTAAGTTTAGTTAGTATGTAATGTTGCTGTTTGAGCACAAACAACATCTGCAAAGCCCTGCAATGCTCAAAGTTCAAAACAAAGGGAGATCTTTTCTTTTAAAGAAATTGCTTTTTAAGGACTACAACAAACGGCAGCATCAGATTATTTGCAATTAAAGGGACGGACACAAAAAAGGTGCGTTTTTGCTCACCCTCAAAAAGTGACACCTTTAACATGCTATATAAAATATATTTTGAGCTAAAACTTTACATACACACTCTGAGGACATCAAAGACTTATTTTACATCTTGTGAAAAGGGGATTATACCACCCCTTTAATGTTATGAACAGCAGCTACGCTAATTATTTTCTATTTGCTTCACTGTTTTATCTTGGGATGCCCATCCTGAAGTAGAGAGTTTGTCAGCTCCAGTTTGGATCCAGCCTATTATGAAGACTTCAGATGATCATAACACCTGTGAAGAGACGGCACCAACTCCTGCAAAGACGCAACTCTGAATCAACATGCAGCAATGCTACATTTTTCTAAATGTCATAAACATTTGTTAACAAACAAGTATTCATTACTTCAATCAGCTCATTGTTTCTGCATTAAATTATTACATTGTTTAAATTAATACCTTTTTCGCTAACTGTGATTTTGTATATGTACATTTCTGAAATACATAACTTAGACAGTTACCTCTGATAACAGATCACTCTAAATTGTAATGTGGACTCGTGCATTTTCTGTAAAGCTGCTTTGAAATGGTGTGAATTGTGAAAAGCGCTATACAAATAAATGTGAATTGAATTGAATTGAATCTTCTTCCACTTATCTAAGGTCCAGTTCTGATACTTGCGTGCCCATTGTAGGTACTTTCAACGGTGGACAGGGGTCATAGCAGAGTCCTGCGTGCGGCCGGGTCCCTGGGTGAACCGCCAGTATTTGATGTAACGGGTGAAATAATATTTACGTTGTCATTTGTGTGTGAGTCAGGAATCAATAGGCACAGGCGGACTCTACCAAGACTATTTCGACTCAATTCGTTACTGATAGGAAGCTGCTTTTAAACGCTCCCATTATTATTTGTGCTCAGCCGATAGATAGATAGATAGATAGATAGATAGATAGATAGATAGATAGATAGATAGACTATTCTGAAAAGCCTAAAGCCTTAGCGTCATTGTGTTATCTGTCATGGCTCTGCAGTTCACAAAACTGTAAAAACAATGTGGATATCGCTGTATATTATTTCCTCTGTTTTAGTAAACATCACAATAAGAAAGTGTTTGGATACACATAGAAAAGTTCTGTATTGCCTACAGACACTGTGTTTGTTGTCATAGCTAGAAATCTTTCGGAATCACTTGTCGTCTTGTTTGATCAAACCACTGTTTGCTCTGCCTGAGCCAAACCGAGAGCAGGGAGAGACAAGGTACGTGCTGTGGAACATGTGTCATGGATGAGGAGGGGGCGAGGGCGGGACAGTCTCGGCATAGTGACTCCGAGGCTTGGACCCTGTCACTGATTTTGACATGATTCAAAAAGAAAGGGGGGTTATGTGTGGGAGGAAGACCGAAGGACAACCTCCTCCCCTTTACTAGTAAACAAAGACAGCCAGAATTTGGCAATGCAAAGAAAGAGAGAGAGTGTGAGAATAAGAGGGAGATCTGCATAGTAAATAGAGAATGACTATGCGCCCACTGTCTTGATTCCTGAATGGGACTAGAGCCAGATCAGGCTCCTTGTTTAAGGTCCAGTGGCGCGACACAAGACAGGAAACTCACATGAAAGAATGGGGGACGGGGACGTCGGAGCCACTAAGGTGGCCTGTCGGAAGTTATTGTTTCTGAATAAGAAGCATCCAGAATAATCGTGAGTTCATCGGGTAGTGCTTTCTTTGTTACAAGACAAACTGTTTGCCCCCCCCCCACACACACTGGTTTCCATGTTTTATGGGGAATTCCCATAGACATGATGATTTTTATACTTTATTACAAACTGTATATTCTATCCCCTTACACTAACCCCTAACTCTATGCCCATCACAGAAAACTTTCTGGAATCTTTTAGATTTTCAAAACACTTTATTTATGATTTACAAGCTGTTTTCCTCATGTGAACCAAAAAAAAAAAAAAGTGCCCGTAAGGTCAAAATTTACTGGGATTTCTATCACAAGTGACAGTAAATACATTTATAATGCTACAAAAGATTTTTAAATAAATGTGTTTTGAATTTCCTTTTCATCAAAGAATCTTGATGTGTCTTCTCACAAAAATATGAATACATCGTTAATAATAACTATTAAACCCCAAATCAGCATATTAGAATGAATTATAAAGGATCATGTGACACTGAAGACTGGATTAATGATGCTGAAAATTCAGCTTTGCATCACAGGAATAAATTACATTTTAAAATATATGAATATAGAAAACAGTTATTTTAAATTGTACAAATATTTCACTTTGAAATATGAAATACTTTGATCAAATAAAAGCTTTGGTGAACATAATAGTATTGTGTGTGTGTGTGTGTATACATTGATATCCCATTTTCTATCCCAACTTTAATGCATCACTCCAAAGCATTGTTATGTTAATGCATTGCTGTCATAGGGATAGATAAATATGTGAAGCTCTTTCTCTGTTTCAAGGTAAGGGTTTGCAGGCCAAAAGAGGAAAGCTGCAGATGATCTTTGGCAGCGTTCTCCCACACACAGCCTTCTGGCGGCTCTGCTGCTCGAAACAACCTGACTGATCGTTTCAGGAAGACCCCTGGACCCTGCTACCCACCCCTTCATCTTCAGCTATAAATATCACACTGCTCTTACGAGGTGTGGGGATTTGAATAGACTGCAAAAAGCTTCATCTACTGATAAAATCGGCAGTTTACAATGATAAGACAGCCAGCTTTTTCTCGCTGAAGAATATAGGGATATTTCTAGCTTTAGCCTTTGCTCTCTCCAGCAGAAAGAAATAGAAATCTTTGTTACCTTTGACACTTCAATTAAAACGATTTTTTAAATGAATTAATTCAATTTTTTTTCAATTCATTCAAACGGCTTCTTCAATAAATGTTAGTGTAATTTCAACCCCCCCCCCCATATCATTCACAGCTTAACAGCTTTATTTCCCAATGCATTTGATTTGCCTTTTCTAACTCTACTGGTTATAATTAAAATGCTATAAGATAGTTTTGCTCCAGCTATAGCCAAACAGCCACTGGATCAAACGTTTTAAAAAAAAGCTTTTAGTTAGTGCAAAAGAGCATTAGTCAAAAACATGCACATAACACCAATAAACATAGGTTAAGAACATTTAAAATTAGAGGCTTGTGTGTAATGCACTACCGCTGACACATTTATTGTTGATAGAGAAGTACTCCTTGTTCTGGCCGTTGCACGTTATTAAACAGCAGAAGCATGCTAATCATGTCACTATGCCAGATTCACAACTAAACCATTCAGAGAATTATCGACAGCCAGCCGACAGACAAAAAGAAATCCTGAGGTCATTTCATGAATGAAGACAGCTGTACTTTAAACTGCAGAAGCTAAACCAATAATGCAGTCACAAATGTCATACATAACATTACATAAATGCTCATAATACACATCAACAAAAATGTTACACCTGTGAGCTTAGTAAGGTTTTGGCAACAAAGTGTTTAAAAAAAAAACGTTTTGGCAACACTCAAATGAATAATTGTGCTTTTTTATTAAACTATGTGCATGCTATTCTTAAGCATTAAAAATGCACACATATTGTCAATGAAATCTCAGAAAAAAACCCAACAAGAAAAAGTTGAATGCAATGACTTTGCCAGCCTCCACTCACCTACAGTTATCCGTACAGTCTTGCGTCCAGCTTGAATCATAACTACATACCCACAAACAGTTTGACCTCTTTAAGTACAGGTTTTAATTTTCCATCATAACCACAGTATTTTGCATCAGGGACTTGCCATTTAAGTTAGTTTTGAAATATCTTCCATATCCAGATTTGTGTCTGATCTTAAGTGTTCAAATATTCAATTTCAGGCCAGCATTCAGATTTCCCTTATCATGCATTGTTTACCGTAGTCTATTCTTTGACCTTGTGATCTGTTTTCATGCATACTATCTACCTGCTAAGTCTTGACCTTGATTTAGTAAACCCCTTTGGTTTCAATGGATCCATCCACATAAGCCATTGTTACAACCAGGGCTTGACATTAACTTCTTTTGGAAAGCACAGCCGTATCGTGTATCTATTCTGCAGAAAATGAGTATTACGCGTTTCATATATTTCAGTATCGATATGTATCGAAATATTTATCTTTTTGACAACATTACATTGCACTTAGTTTATTTCAGATGCCTTTTTTTAAAAGACTACAAAATAAAAATGAAGATATTATATGTAAAATTAAACCCGCCAAAGTGGATAGTAGTGACTGCGTTACACGCCACTGCTGAAATACACCCGCATTGGTGGGTGTCAATGTCAAGCCCTGTTTACGAGACAGAAAATGCTTACTGCAATATGATTGCTATATAATATGGTTCAAGTATTAAGTATTATCAGTCATTAACTAAGTATCAGATTTTCCTTCATTTCCAGCATTTTGTTTCAAAATTAAATATTTGGTTGGTTGCTGAACTGTATCGTTTCTAAATTCAGCTTCATTTAATTGAATGATTCAATGAAAAAATGGCCATCACGTGCGTACAGTGGCTCAAACAGAAATATGCAAGGACTAATCCTACATAATAGGTATAAAACAACTGTGTTTACCAATTCATTTGTTTATGCTCATACAGGTTGTTTTCTTTTCCTTGACAATGACATCCAGTCTATCCAGGGATATTTTGGGGTTTGTTCCTGCTTTAATTGGAACCATAATTGACAGTGATGCATAGCCTAATAATACTCCTGCCACCAGTGTCGTTTTCTAACGCATTATTCAAGACATTCGCAGAGCGAGTGTTTCCGATTCATATAGGCCTATAACAAAATATATCTATACTGCGCCGGAAAATACTTTGCAGGTGAAAACAGTTTTCAGACTGGAAGGAGTAATCGAGCTTTATATGTGAGGAAATCACGGGATCCGGCCAAATGATTGAATACAGAATGATGCACTTAAAATGTATCCAGAAAGTAGGCTCTTTACGGTGAAGAGGGAGACAGGCTTGCCTACTGTTAAGTGTTCTCGGCCCTACAGATTAGAAATTCCTTTTGTTGAAAGCCCATCTATAAAAGTAAAAACCTAAGATCCATATCCGAGGCAATTTGGCTTCACGAACGCATTTCTTTACACACACACACGCACGCACGCACACACACGCACGCACGCACACATACGGAAGACTGTATTCTAGTAATTTTGACTTTATTCTCAAAATATTACGACTTTATTCTCGTAATGTTTCGACTTTAGTCTCGAAATACTAGATGTTTTTTGGGGGGATTTTTTTTTGTACGTTGCAGTTCAGGGCTTCCGTAGCCTTACCTTATTCATAGCCCTCTTTTATCAGGTCAAAGTTATCAGTTCTCTCCACAGCCAAACTTGAATGGGTCTAGGGATATATTTCCAGAACACTGGCTCCCTCTGCTGATGGACTGACGGCTAGCGCTAAACGCCTGAAGCCTGTGCCTGCATAGGTGTAGCCTTTTGTTAATTCTGGGGTCTGAGGTGTTTTATGGGCCCTGGAGGTGTTCTGACATGCTCTGACATTTGTGCTTATTTCTGATACTTTAGACATTTTCATGGCTAAAGTCTGATTATACTGTTTTCAGCACTAACTCTGCTACAATAATGTCAGCAGCATGTATGCAAAAGTTTGTAGTTTTGAGATGATGTTTATGCGTGGTTTGTGAAAAGAAAAAAAAAGTCACTGAAATAAGGTCATGAAACCCATACTAATTATTTCTTCACAAGACTTTTGAAAATTGTATAACATGGCCTAGAATATTTGCTTCAAAACTATGAAAATCATCCTGACTCATTCAGATGAGACAATATATTGGTTTAAAATTTGTACGACATGTTTTGTGTAAGAAAGCTTTATGCGAGTAGGCGTGAACCATCATGAATATTGAGTGTTTCACACCTGAGAAAGACAAAGACCCTCCCCTATTGGGTCCTATATCATCATGAGGAACCTTGCACAAAGAATGAGGAGAAATTTAAAAAAGAATGGTTTTTAGATGGTTTGGATTTATTTACAACACAACATAATTTAAAGATACACAACAAATAACGAAAAAGCACATTAGTAAACACACTGATCTAAAGACAGAGATTTGGACAATCACACACCTTTGTGCTATTCCTGAAAAAGGCTACATACCTGTCATCTCCCAGGTGTTTGATTTTTCACTTTACCATGTATGAACATGGTACGACTCATGTGCATGTTTTGTCAGCAGGACTCTGGTCATCTGGTCCCTGTATTTTTTTTTTAAATAAACACCTGTGAACATGCTGATATCAAGATAAACTATTAATAGAAAAATCTATGGATTATCATATACTTCAAAAGTTTCCATTCGTTATGACTGAGATTGGAGTAAAAGCATGAAGCCATGTTTGGTGCGCGCGACTCAAACTCACAGCACGTACAGAGAACATTTACTGAAGCATAGAGCTGCTCCAAACTATAAACATATTGTTACCATATTATACATATCTACGTGTGAGCAGATATCAACAAACACAGTATAGTAAACACGGGTCTAAACATTATAATATTCACCATATTAGAATAAACACTCATACAAGCCTACTTTTATATCGTCCAGTGTTTAATCATCGAACATAAAAACATTCTCACATTTAGCATTGGCTTCATGTTTTTACTCCAATCTCATTTCATAACGTACATTTTAGTCTAGCACCAGTTTAACTATAGCTACAATGTAAAGTTTATGCAACAATAACATGCTAGGCTACTATTAGTGTGTTACCTTAAAAATCATTCTCATAATCAAATCGTGTTCTTCTAATTCTTCTGAGGTAAATCCAAGGTGCACAGCACAAACACAGTCTTCCAAACTCGATGAAAAGCAGAGCAGTAAGCTACTGAAGTCCTGATTCAGAGGTGAAGTTTCACGTGGATCATTTGCATGTGAACAGCTCTTGCTAGAGCTAATGAGCTCGAGCTGGAGAAACTGTAGCCTACATGTTGTTGCTTTTCTACCACCGATTACTTAAACAGATAATATTTGTTTTTGATATGATTTTCTTCATTTAAAAATGGAGACTTCAAGCTTTGTAAAGACATGTTTTATATCACAGTGACAAGCATTTGCTGAGTTACATATTATTATCGGTCGCGTTTCAGAATGAACTTCACATTGAAAAAGGAAGAACGCGCATCATGTATATTTTCTTTATTTTATGAAAAATACAACATTTTGTTTTTTATTATTAGTGTACACAAATAAAAGAAGGCATTTAATAGTTTTGAATGATGTAACAAATATGACAAAAATCGACGGAGTTTTTTGCAACTGTCTATTTTGCGCTGATAAGAAAAAAAGCGAGACAATCGCGCCAGCGCGATAGCTAAACATAAAAAAGTTTACATTTTTATTTATTTATCAGATAGGCCTACCTAATAAATGTCCTCCAGAACATTAAAGACTTAAAAAAAAAAAAAAAAAAAACACTAACAAATATGAGATGCGTAGGCGGCGATCCATCGGCGATCCGTTAATACTAACGTAACCCACATAAAAATAACCCAATAATATTTAGCCAAGTTTGCGCACCTGGTGTGAACTTACAATTTGAATGTGACAAGAAAAAGACGTTGTACAGCATATTTCTTGTCTATTATTATTATTATTATTTTTATTTTTTTATGAATCGTTCAAAAAGATTTACTGCTTTGACAGATTTTTTTTTAATCTAAAGTTTACCTGGACCGTTTGCGAAGGCCTCCATAGCCTACATCTTAAATAAACCCTTTAAACATAAGGTAGCCTACTTATACGTCCTTGTTTTGTTATTTTATAATAAATGAAGTTTCATAAATCTAATTAAGTTGTATCATTGTTTAAACTTTTTTCACAATTCTGGGTTTTTCAGAAGCATAAGTCGTCATAGATGGACTTGTGTGTAAAACAGAAAAGATTCGTGAATTTCACGAAATTGATGCGGAACTGTTTTCGAGCAAGCTCATACACCACAGGGAAGATTTTCGGAGATGGACGTATGTTACGACATGTCATAATCCTGTCGTTCATTCTCTTATTTAATAAGTAAACGGTAACCATCGTAGCTGATATACACGTAACTGTTATTGAAATGGAAGAGACCGAGAAAACTGAGTGTATAGATCGGGGTGGACATGTTTGTGGACAAATAACAGCCAACAACGAAACATGGGATTATATATTAGTAAAGAATGCTCATGATGGACTAACATTACCTCAACCGTCTCCAGACTGTGACAGATGCTCAGTGATATCAGGGGACTGTCTCTATTATCATTATGGTTGTGATGGCAAGGATGACAGAGGCTGGGGTTGTGGATACAGGACTATTCAGACCATGTCTTCATGGCTGTGTCTTAATCAACCTCTGAGTGCGAGCCGCAGGCGTAGACACCCACCTAGTCTTCCTGAAATACAGCAAACTTTGGTGGAAATAGGGGACAAACCAGATTCATTCGTGGGATCCAGGGAGTGGATAGGGACATTTGAGGCTAGCCTTGTTCTTGACCAGCTCTATGATGTTCCCTGTCGCATAGTGCATGTGCGGTCCGGAAATGAGCTTGATCAAACCGTTGAGGATCTTCACAACCACTTTCTTACCCGTGGGTCACCTGTTATGATGGGAGGAGACAGGGATAATTCCTCTAAGGGGATCTTGGGTGTGTGCACCGGTAAACAGGAGAGCTATCTGCTTGTTATGGACCCGCACTACTTTGGCTGTCCCTTAGATAAAAATTCTTTGCAAAGGCAAGGTTGGGTTTCATGGAAACCAGTTGCTTCTATGGATCAATGTTCTTTCTATAATCTTTGTCTTCCTCTTAGTGCCAATAAGTGACTGTTTCTTGTTAATTAAAAAAAAAAACATTGTCTGTAACCTGTATGTGAGGATTTTTATTTGTCATACTGTGACTGATTTGTATTTTTTTTGACCTCATCACGTGAATAAAATAACTAAATAAAAATGTCATGACTTCCATGATCATTTCTTTCTTGCATTATCATGTACCTCAAAGATGATTTGAATACCAAACCATGACAACAACACTACATTTCATTACTACATTTTATTTCAATATTTTTTTTCTCACAGCTGAGACTTACAGTATCTTGATGTTTGTCTCACTGTTTTGCTTACATTTATAGTCATTTATTCTTTTTAAATTATCCCAAAGGTGGCTTTCACATGGAGGCTGTAAAGCGTGTTATAAAGCATACTCGCATACTGCTTCTAATGAAAAAGATCAAAACATAAATGAGGCCCAGTTGCCTTGGTTAAATGTTTAGCACGTAGATATTGTTAATCTAAAAAAAGAACTACTTTGTCCCCAAGGAATAGATAATAAGTTAATCATTATCATATATATTTTAATGTTGTAATGCATATATATATATATATATATAACAGGGTTTCTGCGAGATTTAAAAAAGTATTAAAAAGTTTGAATTCTCCCTTACACAAATCAAGGCCTTAAAACAGTCTTAAATCATATCAGAAAGTCTAAAATTAGAAAGTCATGGCATTAAATGTTGCATGCATTGCAAAAAATGTATATCTTGAAGTATTTTTGTCCTGTTTTCCAATACAAATATCTAAACAAGTTTAAACCAAGACACATTTACTTGAGATGGAAATGTAAAACAAAGTCTTGAAAAATTGAACAGAATTAAGTGAGTTTATGCTTAAAACAAGAACAAATATCTGTCAAAACTTCTAAATTAAGCTGATTTAGTCCATTGACATATTTTTTCTTGGTTTAGTCATAAACTTAATTTTAATAAATTTCACTGAAAACATGACTTCATATTTTGTCATTTTACATCTGAAGTAAACGTGTCTTGATTTAGGAATCTTTAGATATTTGTACTGGAGATAAAGACAGAAATACTGAGGGAAATTTTTTTTTTGCAGTGTGATCAGAAAGTACAGTAAAAGCTATTTCTATATTGTAGTGGTTTTTAGCTAAAAAGTAAATTAAATAAAAAAGTGAATTAAAAAGTAAGGGATATCTGTTGGAAGTTGTACTTTCAAACTCTGAAGTTTTTGCTAATACAACTCATTGTGTTTCTCCTTAGACATTTAGAGAACATATTGATGTACTGTGTTCCCTCAAATTTACAATTTATTTTACAATTTAAAATAATTTACATATTCTTAACTTGGTCTTAAAAAGGTCTTAAGTTTACCTTCATAAAACCTGCAGAAACCCTGTGTGATATCTTGAAATAATAATGATTTAACATGGGGCTGAAGACCTTCATTCAATGAATCCTTACAAGTCTGGCACACAGTCATTGTAAAAGATCTGGAAGTTCTTGTCCACCTCCATTTTGCCCTTGAGAAACTTCTCCAGATTCTTGATGGGAACCTCCACTATGTGGTTGTTCACACGATCATTGAGGCCATAGGCACCAAACGCCGGGAACTTGTACCGCTCTGAGTACGGAGCATTGTGATCGTAATCCGTGCAGCAATAGGCCGTCCACATGAACTCTGGGATGGCGACACGATCTTGGTTCTCACGTCGAATCATATTACCTGATGTTGTGACCCCAGTGATAAGATAAGCCTTTCCGTGGCAATAGTTGTTGAGGCGTTTGCGGGTAGCCTCTACCTGTGTGCTCCAGGGACCAAAACTGAACTCTCTTATCAGGGGAACCACATTGGTCAAGGTGTAGGTGGCGGCCTTGTCCAGCGGGTCTACCTGATGCTCATCTGGGTTCAGTTGGCCACGTTCATACTGGACCACGTCGGCGTAGTCTTCTAACACAGCTTGCGTGTCTTCAAAGTTTTTGTGCATGAAGGTGGACTGGGGGAAGGGTTCCATGTTACTGCTTCCTTTATCAGTTGCCAGCTGTGAAAAATAAGAAACACAGGTGATGATCTAACATATGTAATCGCTCCGGTCCACCCCACTGCGAGCTGAACTTTAACCGGCATGTCTGGCGCGCTAACATGGTCTCTAATGGCGCTTTTCCACTGCATGGTACGGCTCGGCTCGCTTTACTTTGGCTGGGTTTGCTTTTCCACTGCAGTTTAGTACAGCTTCAAAGTGGGTGGGATTATAGACTGATTACGCCAAATCCAAATGATGCAAATCCAATGACCCTGGTAGTGACGATTCTCTCTGATCTGCAGTTTACACGTTTTAGTATCTTACGGCTAGCTTGGAACCTCAACCGAGGTGATACTTAAAAAAGTACCAGGTACTGGTCTTAGCCTCAGACGTCACGCCCATGCACTGTTGGCTCACGTCTGATGCATATGAAAAGTGAGCCGTACCATGCAGTGGATAAGCGCCATAACATCAGTTGCGCCTCTTGAGATCAGGCGAGTGAGGTTTTCATGCACAGCTCTCACTTGCTGGCCCTAAACCTCTCTCCTTTCCAAGTCACGGCACTAATGTAACCCCTCCGGTCCTACTCGCCCCGCTCCGAGTGGGATTCAATCCGGCATATCTGGCATGGGAGACTGGTGCGCTAACAAGGACGCTAAAGACTGCAGTCTCTAATGATTTGAGATTAGGAGACCCAGAGGCATGAAGAGAAAGAAGACTAAACCGCCTTGTGTAATGGAAATTTTACATTTAGATGTGTTTTCTACTTTTAGACATGTTCTTTTATCTTTTAGATGTGTGCAACTTTTATTAACATTGAGGATTTATGTACTTATAAGCATTTAAAGAAAGATGTTCATATAAGCTGAGGGACATTATTAAAAAAATATAACCAATTTGTTAGAAATGCATAAGTTAGAATAAGCTTTCTGGAACAAGATGTTCTGGGTCACAGAGGACCAAGTAACAAAAAGGAACAATGTGTACTTCAAGTGACCTATGGTCTGCTTCAAGTGAAAAATGTATATGTGTGTGCAGTTTTCTTTCAATCAAGTCAAGTTGAGTAATAGCTAGAAAAATTAGGAATGGAGCAGTATTTCAAAAACAGGAAATCTGGACGAAGATGTCATTGTGCTGTCTAGGCGAATTTATGTGAGACTAAGAGCTTGAACAAATTTCTGTGAGACCAAGGGGTTTGCAAAACCTGGTTTTCCTTTTAAGGGCATTATTGGAACAGATGCAGCTTCTACACAGGATGTGTTAGGGTATATAACGGAATGAAAGGGATCCGCCCTTTGCCCTTCTCATGTAGATGCTGTCTGTATGAGAACTGCCAATTTTATTCCTTGCAAGAAATAAATACTTGATACTTTGACTTTTCAGAGGTTTCCACTTGTGTCCTTCCTCCTAACTTTTCGAATAGAATTATTTCCACAACACTTGCCAAATGTTATGATTACAATAAACTAATATCCAGATCATATTCATATGGAGGGGCATGGTGATGGAAAAAAATATGAGATGGGAGGAACATTTTTTTTCGATGTCCTTTCGCTAAATCTTTGCGAGTGAATGCAAAAAAATGTAAAATACGTTTTCCCTCCATTCTCATATTTTTTCCATCACCGTGTTCCTTTAGGGGCTCCGTACATTCACACATTTCAGAAGATAAACATTTTGTTTTAAAACAGATTTAATATATTATTTATATACTGCTTTTTATATTAACATATTTAAATTTTTTATTTATTCCTGTGATCAAAGCTGAATTTTACTCCAGTCTTCAGTGTCACATGATCATTCAGAAATCTTTCTGATATGCTGATTTGCTGCTCAAGAAACATATTTTTTGAAACTATTATTATCATTGTTGAAAACAGTTGTGTTGATTAAAATTTTCATGTATTTTGTGAAACAAGATACAGGAAAGTCCTAAGACCAGCATTTACTTGGAACAGAATTTTTGCTTGTTTGTAACTATGTAAAAGTCTTACTGTCACTTTTGATCATTTTCAAAAGTGTTCATGTTCATACAGAGGTTACTGAATATGTTATTCTTAGCAAACACACTCACCTGTGGTTCAAACATCCAGGGAACGTCTACCCGCTTCTCCCCGTCTGATTTCTTGAAGATGTATGCTGAATAGATGGGGATGTGTTTTTGGGGGTTGTAGAAGGTGATGAAGCGAGGCTCGTCCACAAACCGTTGGCAGATCTTTTTTAGAGAGGTACTGAGGTAACCTCGTGGCGGTGTGCCCATATAAAGAAAATCCTTACAGCGCTCGACATGGGAGAAGTCCTCCACCACCCCAGCTTGTGATTTTAATATCAAGCACGTCAGTGGGATCAACAAGGATCCAAACCAGAACCAGCAATTGACCAAGAGCTTCATGTTGTTTTAAAGAGCTTAAACTGTTGTCTTTCTTCTCTGTGAAATGTTCTTTGGACTGATGCAAGTAGGAGAGTAACACAGCAAAGAGTATCAGAAAAAAAACGACTGGCTTATTCACTGTCTCCAATCGAGTACAAAGTACATGCAAAACCATGTTCGGAGAGTCTGATCTATAAAACTTGAATGTAAAGCATATTGATAAGGCAATTCAGTGTGCTGTTATCCTCGTCTACATGCAAATCAGGAAGGTAAATTTGCTCACCGCTGGCGTAATATTCACTGGCTAATGTTATAGTCTGCCAGCACTGAGCTTAAATTAGTCATTTTAAATTTAACTGACATCTACTTTTAGACAAACTTTTGATGCAATGAAGTACTTAATCTACGCAAGCACAGTGAAAACAATGAGCTCTATTCAGGGACTTTTCCTTGCTCCAATGTTCTCCTTTCAGTACAAAATGTCAGCAGTTACTCTAACAAATACCATCAAACCATAACAATAGAGCAGACTTTAACTATATGAGTAATCACCTGTGAATTGTGTAAAAAATCTAACAATTTGAGCAATTAAAAACATATATATTCAGTCCTCCAGCATCTTTTGCATATTTTAACCCTTTGCAGTGACTGTTTGATTTTTATTTTTGATCCATCTTTTCACACTGAGGACTATTGAGGGACTGAAACACAACTAAAAAAGTTCAAACATTCACTAACGCTCCAGAAGGAAACACGATGCATTAAGAGGCAGGGGGTGAACACTTTTTGAATTTGGTAAATTGTACTTATTTTGTCTTCCAGGAAACATGTAAGTATCTTCTGTTGCTTCCGAAGTGCAGTACTAAATGAAAAAA
This sequence comes from Meda fulgida, assembly GCA_030578275.1. NCBI lineage: Eukaryota > Metazoa > Chordata > Actinopteri > Cypriniformes > Leuciscidae > Meda > Meda fulgida. The sequence continues at coordinate 47,479,669 of CM060622.1, forward strand.
TAAATTGATTTTTAAACAAAATAAGAAAAATTTGGAGATCTTCATGCTGTTCAAAAGTTTTCATGCCCTTAATGCATCGTGTTTTATTTCTGGAGCATCAGTGAATCTTTGATCCTTTTTTAATAGTTGTGTTTGAGTCTCTCATTTGTCCTCAGTGTGAAAAGATGGATCTCAAAATCATACAGTCACTATTGGAAAAGGTTCAAATATGCAAAAGATGCTGGAAAACTGAAGAATTTTAGGGAGAACATTTAAAAAACAAAAAGAATCGTGAATTATCCAGGTAACAACACGGTATTAAGAATCAAATATGTAAACTTTTGAACAGGATCATTTTTAGAAATTCAGCTTTTTTGTTGTTGTCTTTTGGACTATATGTAAAAACATTTTATGTGAAATATCTTATTCAGGACAGTATGAAGTAAAAAAATAACATGCATTTTGTATGATCCCTCTTATTTTATTAAAATTATTCACAGTTTCACAGATTCTGCAAGGGGTTCACAAACTTTAAAGCACCACTGAATATATAACCAAAGAGATATTTTAATGGAATGATATAAGCTATGTGAATTCATATAACACACACTCAGCTCTGTGTGGCAGGATAAGAATGGAAATGATCCACATAGAGTATGACAAAATCTGATAAGTGACTTTATTCGCTTCTCAGGTAGAGTCTGCTGGGAAGGTCATAGAAATGTTTTGCTAACATTCCCCTTGAGTTATGAAAATGTTATTTCTGAGTGTTTTTTTGTTAACATTCGAAACATCCATTTTAATGTTTCACGTTTTTTTTCTTGGTTTATGTGAACGTTAAAGGAACATTCTATCATTTTGAAAATGTTCAGAAAGGTTTTCTGAACGTTCAAAACATCTGTTTTTTCAAGTATTAAAGGTGCCAGTAAGTGATTTCTGAGAAACACTGTTGATACTGTATTTGAATTCACCAAAATAAACACGCCTGAAAGGATCACACCCCTATTGTGATAGCTCCGCCCCCAAATTCATAAACACTATGCAACACAGACACCTCCCCCTAATGAGTGTATACGCCCTTAATGCTGATTGGCTACAAGTGTGTTTTTGTGCTCAGTCCGATCCACTTTCAACAGCGTTTATCAAAATCGCTTACTGCACCTTCAAGAATGTTTTTTTCTTGGTGAACGTTAGAGGAACATTACATTCTATCATTTTGAAAATGTTATGAAAGGTTATTTCTGAATGTTTTCTGAACGTTCTCTCAATGTTATGAGAATGTTCATCAAGTAAAAATAGCATTGTAAGGACATTCCATTAAGGTTTTCTCTCTACATTACGAGAACATTCATTAAGTACAAATTACGTACAAAGTATGAACGTTCTCAGAACGTTTTATGATAACATTATGAAAACATTCAGAAAATAAAAATAACATTATATGTTCCAAGAATGTTATTCTAAGACAGTTTTCTCAACATACATTACCGTTCAAAGGTTTGGGGTCAATTTTTTTTTTTTTTTAAGAAATTAATACTTTTCTTCAGAAAGGACGCATGAAATTGATATAAAGTGACAGTAAAGACATTTATAATAATGCAAAATATTTATTTTTTAATGAAATGCTTTTTTCTTGAACTTTCAAAGAATCCTGAAAAAAATGAATCACTGTTTGCACAAAAATATGAAGCAGCACAACTGTTGTCAACTGAGATAATAATCATAAATGTTTCTTGAGCATCAAATAATCATATTAGAGTGATTTCTGAAGGATCATGTGACACTGAAGACTAGAGTAATGATGCTGAAAATTCAGCTTTGATCACAGGAATAAATTACATTTTAAAATATATTCACATAGAAAACAGCTGTTTTACATTGAAATAATATTTAACAATATTACTGGGTTTGTTTTGTATTTTTAATTAAATAAATGCAGCCTTGGTGAGCAGAAGAGACTTCTTTTAAAAACATAAAAAATCTTACCGACCCCAAACTTTTGAACGGTAGTGTAAATATTAATAACATTATAAGAATGTTCATAAATATTATTTTAAAACTTTTTGTCCTAACATTTGCATAACTTTTAAAGAACGTTAGTGGAAATTATGGCAATGTTCTGGTTTTGTACTGGCTAACTAATTTAATTTAATTTAAATTTATAACTATAGTCCAAAATATTACAGCACACGGTTATAGCACACAGGTTTCAATGATTAAACCTTTAGCTGTGTTTGCTCAGCTCTCTTGGCAGAACTCCCTGTAAGCCTCATTCACTAGACATTTTTCTTTATAGTTTATTTTTCTTTATTAGTTTATTTATATAATTATCTTGCCTGGTTCTTGCATTTACTACATGCACAGATGCACACACAAAACTCCAGAGTTCAATTCGCTTTCATTCACTTCCCATTGGTATGCGTATTTTCTGAGACGCAGTCCTTGAAAAAGATGCTTGCGCTTTTGTCCATGTCAGTTTGACTTTTCAGAAAGGCCTCTAAAGCCTTCAAAGGCACTTCTGTAACACTGTGTCCCACTATCTCATTCAAAGCATATGCTGCGTAAGTGGGAAACATGTACCGTACTTCATAGGGAGAGTTTCGATCGAAGCGGGGGCAGCAATAAGCCGACCATAAGTGCTTCGGGACAGCCATGCGCTCCTCACCTTCTCTTCGGATGGTCACCACCCCTGATGCAGTCACACCGGTCACCACATAGGCCGTCCCACGGCAGAAGTTATTCAGGCGGCGCCGCACCATGTCAATATATGTGGCCCACGGGCCCTCCAAAAAGTCTGTGATCTGAGGTACCACGTTTGTGAGTGTATAGGTAGATGCTTTGTCTTGGTTGTCGGCCTGGTGCTGGTCAGGGTTGAGTGAGCCTCGCACGAACTCCACGGCATCAACATAGTCTGCTAACACTGCCTGGCTCTCCTCAAGCAGTTGGTCTGTTTCACCACTAGAGGGCAAGACTCTCATGTTCCCGCTTTCATCAGCAGAAACCAGCTGTGGAAGGCAAAAGAACAAGAATCAGAAACCAAATAGAAACTCGGAAGATCAAATGTATTTGAAAAGTATAATTTGGTTTTATTTTATGAGCAGTGCTGAGTAGATTACTTACAAATTATAGTCGGTTACTGATTCCAAATTACATAACATAATCCATTACATTACACATTTAAGTTATTGACTAGCCTACTTTTCGATTACTTTTGACCTAACTTGTTTATCACATTGATTTGAATAGGATAATATTGTACCATATTGATATAAAAATAAAAAGAGAACGAAAATATATTCCATTCTTTGTTATCAATAACATGAAGTACATTATTACTTCAGGGTTTTCCTGATGGGCTCATGAGTTTGATGAAAAGCTAAAAAGTTATTCATTTTTTTTAATTAAAGTAAATTATTTTGAAATAAAAAAACACTGACTAAACAATGGTTACTAAATGTTTTTAATGTGTTTGAACATTCTCAAAAACTTCCGTAATAATATAAACCAGCTGAAAACGCTAGCACTGACTGACAGCTTCTGTGAGTGCGCAGTGCTAATTCATTCGCGGTTTGAAGAAAAGTTTTTTCATGAGACTTTGTGAACAATTCATTACTTCACATTGACAAAATGTATTTATAAACCAGGTGATTTCATTATATTTAATATTTATTCAAAAGCGAAACGTGTGGAAAAGATATTACAGGAAATGGCTAATGAGCCAAAAAATGCCTAAATCTGCTGCCATCTACTGGTCATAGTGGTAATTAATGTATTTTTTATTTTTTCAAATAAAACTGTTTTCTATCAAATGTTGTATTTCCTACACCCTGAAACGTTCGGTTTTACAAATGGGTGCAATCTCCGTAGAGTGAACAAATAACGTTTTTGGTCATCACATTAAAAATAACATTTGAAGTGCTGGAAAAATGTTGCGTGCATCAGTCAAATTACAGTCACCGTGTTTCTTATTCCAACGTTCCCATTAGCTTTGTCTTTATTACAATGAATAAAACTGATTTATTGACAAGTTATAAGTGTGATAAAAGGTACGAAAATGGTATCTGCTATACCTGTGGTTCATACATCCAGGGCGTGTCCATCCTCCTCTGTCCATCTGACTTTTTAAAGGTGTACGCTGAATAAAGTGCCAGCCGGCGACTGCTGTCGTACAGAGTGGCATAACGTAGTTTATCTCCGTATCGTTGGCATATCCTCTTCAGATTCCCCCCTCGGATACCCGTGGGTGCTGTATGCATATAGAAGAACTGACTGCACTCCTTAAAGCTGTCAGAGACTGTGCCGCCTGCCAGACGCAAACCTGTCAATAGAAGAAGTCTGAAGATAAAAACCTTACAAAGAGCCATCAGAGATTGAGAAGTTATCAGTCTATAACAAAATGTCCAGTTTTTTATTAGCAAAGACACGCCGAACCATCTGTTCTTCCATGGTGTTCCAAGCCAGACTGATAACCTGAAGAGTGAGTCACCATATGCAAAGCATCACCTCTCTAAGCCTGCATGTGTGTATTTGATCACTATAACACTGGGAGGTTTCGAAAAACAGAATGAATGAATGATCGATCACAAATTCAGTTCATAAAGGAAATGACAATAAGATATCTATTAAAATAAAATGAAATATCTCAATATTTAGTTTAAAACAGATGAACAATTGACAGTTATATGGATGTTTTGCCCTCCATCCATATACATATGACTACACGCATGATATAATATAACTTTTTTTTATTACATTTTCCACGCTCTTATACTCAGCAGCCTATATCTAATATAATAATAATAATAATAATAATAATAATAATAATGAATAAATAAATAAATAGGCTAAATAAAAAGGAAGGTTTTGTCGTTCAAGTTGCACAGTCCTTCTCGGGATTTACCAGAAATGCAAGTCCTTCTCGTGTAAGTTTCGTTTTAGCGGGAATTCTTAGTTTCATTTTAAGTGTTGGGACCAAACCACTGAAAATGTGTCATGGTTGCGTTTTTGCACAAATTTAAGCCAGAAACCTCGGTTTATAGAGAAAATTAAATTGTCAGCAAACGTAAGTATTCCTACGGCCTATTCTTAAGTATAAGCGCATAAACTAACAGGGTATAAACGCTATTGCAAAATAGAGTTGCCTAAATGGTTTAGTCTGGTGAGTCACTCACTTTTTTACGGTATAAATTGGGTTAGAGGCGAGCCATTGCTCCGTCAAACGAAGATCTGGAGTTACGACTCGGAAATGCAGAGGTTTTCCTTCACTTGAAGTGGATAAGTTGTAAGTAATAATCGATAAGATTTGCTGAATCACCGTCTTTATTTGCCTATAGTGTTATATGTTATTGTGAATTCATCCTCGGCTAATCGTTCCCAAATGACAAAAGCCTAGAATTGGATAATCTGGTCATGATAATTCATGCAAATAGTAAAAGAATAGTGGTCTGTTTTAAAGGTATTATATCCTCGTTACCCGCGTAGTTCATCAGGCTACTGATTTATCCCTGGTGGTGGTTATATTTGTCGTTTAGCAAATTATTTTGGTGGTTGTGCACACCATTTTTCGTGATTCAGTAATATATATATATATATAGTACTGGTCAAAGGTTTGGAAACATTACTATTTTAAATGTTTTTGAAAGAAGTCTCTTATGCTCATCAAGGCTGCATTTATTTGATAAAGAATATTATGAATATGACTACAATTTAAAATAATGGTTTTCTATTTTAATATACTTATTGATACTTTTTTTCAGGATTCTGAGTTTAAAAAATTACAAAAAGTATTTATTTAAAATAGGACTATTTTGTACCAATATCAATACCGTTCAAAAGTTTGGGGTCAGTCATTTTCCTTCTTTCTTTCTTTTTTAAAAAGAAATTAATACTTTTATTCAGCAAGGATGTGTTAAATTGGTAAAAAGTGATAAAGACTTTAAATGCTGTTCTTTTTTACTTTTTATTTATCAACGAATCCTGAAAAAAGTATCACAGGTTCCAAAAAAAAAAAAAAAACATTAAGCAGCAACTGTTTCCAACATTGATAATAAATCCTCATATTAGAATGATTTCTGAAGGATCATGTGACACTGAAGACTGGAGTAATGATGCTGAAAATACAGCTTTGCATCACATAAATAAATTATATTTTGATGTAGGCCTATTTTACAATAGAAAATCCTTATTTTAAATTGTAATAATTGTTTTCTGTATTTTTAATCAGATATGAGTGCATAATATAGGCTACTTTTTTTTTTAAACATAAAAAAATTAGTAATGTGTCCAACTTTCTGACCGGTACAGTAGGCGTACTATTATACTATTGTTGCATAATTATCAAAAATATTAATATAATTAAGTCCTTTCACTTCACCATTTCGCGTGTTGTTGTCAGCCTACACTTCACATAAAAGGCATGTAGATGGCGCCTGAGCTTAATTTGACCAACTATGATAGTTTTCAAAATGGTTAACGGTGTATAGGCCTAGGCTATAGGCTAAATACAAGTGACTTGAATACTACTTGGGCTACCATTATTGTGACTTCTGGTGCTGGCAGAGCCTGTCTATGGAGAGCCTAGCTACTCACTATTTAGCCCAATTGTACATCATTTCGGTTGTAGTTCCACCAGAGTTCCACTGGGGGCGATCGTCAGAGTGCAAAATGAATGGGAGTCTATGGAGCTAGACGGATACATTTGTCTCTTTCACCTGATTGCCGTTGAGAAATCTCAGATTAGATTGTAGGTTTTGCAAGTTCAACATGGGTCATAGGTTGAAAGTTGAATGAACGAGTACTTATCTCCTTTCGATTTCTTCCAGGTTGAGTTGTTGTTGCCCATAACACGCTAGCATTCTGCTAATTAACGCTGATTGGTCAGTGAAGGACTGATTACGACCAGAAACACCGCTTGATGGCATCGTCGCATCCGAAGCGGGACCAGAATGTTAAAGCGGACTTAACTCTTCTAGCACGTGTATGTACCTGTGTCAGCTGTGTTGTCGATGCCTCGAGAGAAAAGAAAGTGCAGAGCGCGAAAGCACCAAAGTGACTGAAGGATTGCCGTAAAGCAGTATCTGTGGTTGTAGGCTACGATGTGTATGACGTCATTGATATTTAAAAAGACTTTTTAAAGCAAATAAGTGACTCTAAAAAAATCGAACACTCTGCAATGTGTAATTTCTTTGCATCTTCTTTCGAATAAAACATTCAAATTACTAGACAAAAAATTATATCCTGAGAAAAGTGGATTTTGAGGGGTATAGCTCCATAGACCTCCATTCATTCTGCCCTCGTCCTGTGAGCGCCCTCTTATGGAGCCAGAGTGGAACTGCAACCAGTTCAGAAGCCGGAAGTTACTGAGAGTGGAAGTTCTCCCCATATTAGACATTCTCTGGTGCTGGTTTTGTGCAGTGCTTTGAAGTGCGTGATTTTTTTCCCCAAACCACTTCAGCGGAAATCCCGCCCTGCAGCCGATTTCATTGGTTTAGGTTACAGTGATGGGTAGGTTTAGGGATCAGTGTTTGGTGTAGGAAATCAGTACAGTGATTGACATGACCAATGAAAACTTTAGAATCGGCTGCAGGGCGGGATTTCCGCTGAAGTGGTTTTGGGGAAAAAAAAAATCACGCCTTTGAAGTCAATTAACATCCATTGTTTCAACGACGCAGATTCATATCGCTTCATAAATGTAAATTTGTCTGTCATTTTTAAATGATTTATGAATGACTGGAAAATTACTGCTCCACTTCAGTGTCCAATGAAATTTTAACTTGTTGTGTCAGATGACGATTGGTCGGTGTATTATACATGACAAACAGGCATTATTTAATATTTTAAAATATGTAATAGGCTACGTGGATTTTTTATTGAATCGAAAAACTACCTTTGATTATACACACACACACACACACACACACATATATATATATATATATATATATATATATATATATATAAGAAGTTTAAAATGGTTTGGTTCATTTTTTCCTGCCGTCGAGCCATAGGTAGGCTACTCACTAAAAGAGCCATATTTGGCTCGAGAGCATCAGTTCTCGAGCAGACTGTGGAATATCTACGTCTACACTAGTGCATTTTCGTTATAAAACGCATAACTTTTGTGCCGTCCACACACAGTAGCCTACTCCAGAGTTTTAGACCCGCAAAAACTGGAGACTGACCCCTTCAGTCAAGCCCGAGGCAAGACACGCACAAGTCACCCATAGGAACATAGCAACGAGTTATGGCAACGGCAACTCAGACTGACAGACGTAAAAATAAACGTGAATCTTTAGGCTACTTTAGTTTTGTACACATTGACATGTTAATTATAATCAAATGTATTTGTTTTATTGACCATAATATTATCATTGATGTTTGTTTGAGAAGGGCACTTTCGATTCATTTTGAAAAAGGGCAGGGGCTGGAGCACCACCATTTTAATCACTCTACTGAATCATATTTATAGGCTAACAATTTATGTAATTAAATCTGCATCAGATTTCTTATAGGAGTCTCAATCAACTCACAAGAAAAATGGACTGCCCCACTGAGGATGAAGTAAGCACCACTGTTTCTTTCTTTCATAAGGCAGATTTCTTTGCCAATAAAGTGATTTAGACACTTATTTAGCATTTAGTGAAATTTAGTCTTGACAGACCTGAGTTTGAATCTCACTAATGTTTGAAAAACTTTCAAATCAAGGAATTTGAAGACGCTAGTGAATACATTGAAGACAAACAACAAACAGGAGCATTTGCTGTTGAGTCACATCACAAGGAAGATGTTTCCAAGTTACAACCAGGTAAATGTATCAGTTATACATATGCATCTTTGTGCACAATAATGATTTTGGAGTGTTGGCCACAATTTAAATGGACATGTTTACCTTATACAACAGGTAAACACATATAAACGTCCTTTATCATTACAATAGACCTTAAACACAGTATTAGTGCCATCTTTGATTTTTAACGGGAATGAAAGCGAGGCTGTGAGGGATAGACATACATCTCTTCAGTGGGTTGTACTGTTATTTCAATAACAGTAAAAACAGTTGTTTTTGAATTTCTGCTGACAAAACACTGCAAAAATATCTTTCCAAGAAATTTCAGTGGACAAAAAAAACTCCAGGAAATATGAGCTGTGGAAAATTACAATACAGCTTTTTACAGTGATGCCATTGGAAACATGCACTATAAAAAATATTTTAGCAATTTAGTTATTTCAACTTATTTTTTTGAGTAGAGATAACTAGATTGTCCAGACAACAAGAAATCTTAAGTTTTCTTGTCCTCAACTAGACTGAAAGTTGAATGAACAAGTAAAATTGTTATTTTAACTCAAAAATGTATGTTTAAACAACTGCACTAGATTTTCAGTTGAATTAACAAGTATACTTGTTATTTTAACTTATAAATGTAAGTTGAAACAACTGCACTACATTTTCTGCAGGTTTTACTTCAATTATACTCTAATGCTTTGATAGTAAACTAAACTTAATTTATCTATCTATCTTGCAGTCTGGTAGACTGCATGGTCTTAAAACCTATACTTCAACCTTTTAAAACCGCTTCAAACATAAATCTTCAACTTCAACAATGAATTACAATTATGAGCACGGATTCATTAAATTACACAAAAAAATTCCTTACACGTGTCTTCAGAAGAAATTGACTGATACACAGTAAGTGTTACATTTTATTTAGTGAAGTGATTGTTGCGAGTTTTTAGTTCGTAATAAGCGTTTCATAGTCTTCTGTTAACAAATAATATAATAATAAACCATTAGTAAAAGCATTTTTTTTTCAGAATTATTCACAGCAAAAACTCCAGTGTTAAATGAACTCTCCTGGGAGTTTATATGGCTTGTTAAAGTTGGGAGTGTTAAAGTTAAAGAGCTAATTAAGTGATTCATTGAGTGATTGACCATTATTGAAGACACCTGATGTTAACAAGCAGAATCACCAAAGGAGAAAATCTAATTTTTTAGTGTTTGCTTTAGTTGGTCTTGCGACCCTTAAATTGGTTACATTATATTTTGTTTCGGCTGTTGTATTTGAGTTATAACTGCCAGATAATCAAAGTGAAAAGGTGATCAGACACTGTTGGTTATGTTTTGACAATCATCACTTGACTAGCATCACAAAGCTCATTTAAAGCCTTATCTCTGACTTTAAATGTATAATGTTGATTACAACTTCACAGTGATTATACAGTACAAGATCTAGAAATGTCTAAATAATACAAAAGATTTCTTAAAAATTGTTCTGATAAAAAAATATATATTTTAAATATACACAGACATAAAGAATCAGTGTGTGGATCTCAACAATGGTGACAAACAGAATATTCAATTTGGAAAAGGATATTACTAAGACATTTAAGATCATAATTTATTCATACCGTAATGCATGGTGGGAGCCATGAATGAGTTTTGATTGGTGGCACCCAGATTGCACTGCAACATGCTTTATAATTGTCACCATAGTTGAGATTCACAGGCTGATTATTGATGTCAGTGTGTCTAAATAAAATCATTTTTCAGAGTGTTTTGATCAGAAAAACTTTTAAGAAATAACTTAGACTATATTAAAAAAGCTTGAATATCATCTGCTATAGAATCACTAAAAAAGTCTCAAGTAATGAGTATGTTAAAACATAACCAACACCATCAGAATCACCTTTTCTATTTGATCATCTGGCAGTTATAACTCAGATACAACTGCCAAACAAAATCTAATGTTAACAGTTTAAGGGTCACGAAACTAAAGCAAACACTGATCACTATAATGGTGGCTAAAAATTTGATTTTCAAAACACCACTTTAGTTGGCTGAACTTATTGGATGTAGTTTAGAAAACTTAACTTTAGTTGGCCAAACTTAGATTCAAAGTTTACTTAACTAAATTAAATCAGTTCATTGTACTTTATAATATGTCAGGTAAACCTTTCCAAATTTGTCAGGGATACTTTTCAAAATAAGTTAGTTAAACTCAAAAAAAAAACCTATGCAAAAAGATAACACAAAATAATGAGTTAAGTCAACAAACATTTTTTTACAGTGTGGTCTATCCCTCACAGCCTCGCTTTCATACCTGTCATGGCGATGCTCTGAATAAGTTTATCGTTTCTATAGTTTGTTTTAAATGTGAATTTATTGCCATTGTCTTGAAGTTGATACAGTTTTATGACTGATATCAAAATTTTCCTGTTCCCTTTCGATAACGGTTCACTCGATATTGTGTCAGATGGCTTGGAGTAGCGCTGCAATGATTATTTCGAAACGCGATTAATCTGTAGATCATTAAAAAAAATGAATTGATTAATCAGATGGAAATTCTAAAAATTATTATTCATTAAAAATTTATATTTTTTAATTAAAAAATAATTTGAATCCATTATTTTAAACAATGTTATTCCACATCCTGTCCAATGCTGTCCTCGAAACAACAAATAATATAAAGCGTATGAAAACAAATATAGTGAATATGTAGGCTGATTGCTTACTATTTTAAAGCAGAAATTAAAACGACTAACTAAAAAATTATAATAAACAAAAAAAAGCACAAAATGTTAAATTGTATGAGGTATGAGGAACACACACATTCATCTTCTGAACATATAGTAATTATATTACATTAATGGGCTATACCAACAATAGTGCCTTTACTGTTCCTGCTCTCATAAATATGATTACTTCTGTTACATGTATATTTTTAAACCTTAATTTCTAGCAAAAAATATTTTAGCTAATGATTATTTTAGTAATCGCGTAATATGTCGATTATTTTGATGATTAATCGAGTCAGATAATTTTTTCCAATTGGTGGAAATCCAGGGATATGCTTCAGACTTGGGACCTGTCCACCATTCTGATGGCCCTTGGGGGCTGCAGTCAGCCGACTTGTTTAAAACCACTCTATTGCTGGCTCTAGCCTTGGTTATGCAAGTTGGAGACCTATAAGCGCTTTCTGCTAGTTCATCCTGCCTCAAATTTAGGCTGAATGACTGTGAAGTCATCCTTAAGCCGAGGCACGACTATGTGCCTAAAGTTTTCTCAACTCTGTTTAGAGTTCGGGCCATAGAGTGTATATTGGGTGCTCCAGCCACTTCCGGCTCTCAGAGCAGCTTTTCATATGATTCAGAGGCCACACGAAAGAGCATCTGTTGACAAAGCAAAGACTGTCCCTATCAGAGTTAAAACCCACTCCACCAGGGTAATGGCCTCCTCCTGGGCTTGGTCGAGGGGTGGGTGTATATTAGTGACATCTGTGCAGCAGACGGTTGGTCGGCGCCCTCTACGTTTGCCAGATTCTATACCTGGATGTCCCCACACTACAGGCGCGGATTGATAAACAAATCACTACTGACAGTACTTTATTAATACTCTTTCCAGAAGTTGAAAATGTATGCTTCTTGTTTCCACAGATGTTCCTGCACCAAGTGAAATTTTAGTGCAGCTTGTTGGGACCAGCTCTGTTACTCTTGCTTGGGATAGCCCAGACAACATATCTACATTTGAGCTGAGCTACTATGATATCACCGCTACAAAGACCTCTACTATCACAAATGACACAGCCATAGAGGTGGAAGATCTATGTCCAGGAACTGAATACACTTTCACCCTTGTTTCAATATCAGACAATGAAAAACGAAGTGTGGGAGTTGAAGTGACTGCCTGCACCAGTAATTCTCTTTCTGTTTATCCATGCAGTATGAATCTTGAATTGTATGACAATGTGTCTTTGAAATTGAAAAAGAACTAACAACATAAATGTTTTCATGATTGCAGGGCCAGTCCCACCTGAAAACTTCAAGGTTGAGAGTGTGGGCACAACATCAGTTACTCTTATTTGGGATGCATCTGGCTGTGAGGAGAACAAGTTTCATGTTGTTTGCAGCCACAATGGAAAAAACATTCAGGAAGAGATACATAAATCAAGAACCGCAGTTTTCCATGACCTAATTCCTGGAAAGAAGTACTCTTTTCACATTACAAAAGTTCTTTCAAATGGCAACAGAAGCAAAGAAGCTGTCACATATGCTCAAACCAGTTAGTATAATATAGCAAACTTCCCTACAAACATTTATATCCCTCATTTTATTTGATACATTTGTAATATTGTGAAATGAGTAGAAACAATTGACGAAATGCGTGCTTTTTCAACAGAAACAAACATCCAGAGTCTATTACATGATTTGGGGTTGGAGCAGTACTACCCGAACAAGCTCTCACTCAGCTATGTGCTACAGATTGACAAAAGGTCAGTGACAGATGAGCCAGCCCAGTCTCTATCATCTTTGCCATGGCTGTTCCTGAAGAAACTGATGATGGTGAATGTGACTGCAAGAAGTGTCAAATATTCATCAGATGAGATTGAGGATTTTCAAAGCTTAGATATTTACAATGACACATTTGATTTTCAGAATGATCAGAATAGCAGTGTAAACCCTTTAGATATAGTCACTGCCCTGTTTCTTTGTGCAGATGGTTTTCTCCAACAGGAAATGGTCTCGAAAATGTCAATGTGTCAGTTCTCTGTTCCTTTACTTCTTCCAAAGTGTGACACACAACAGTGCATGTACATGCTTTGGGCCATGAGAGATATTGTGAAAAAATATAGACCTCATTCCTTGTCCGACTCAAAAGGTTTTGTGGAGGACAGAATTGTTCACTCTGAGTTCCCCCTAGTGTCCTTTGTTAGACTTGGTGATTGCAGCATTTCTAAATCTCAGATCTTAAATAAATTGCTCAGCAATCCCCAACAATATCATGACACTTTTGTACATCATGACATGGACTGCGGAGACATTCCAAGAAAGATATCAAGTGGATTAGTGGAGATGGGTTGGTATTTACCTTGTGGAAACAAAAACATTGATGTTTTTCCTGAACCTGTGGCTGTTGCAAACTTGAGAGGTGACATCAGGACCTTTGAAACACAGTACTCTTTCTTATCCCAGACCTCCACTGCCGTTTTTGTGTTCTTTGACAATCTGGACACAAACTACAAGTTACTCACCAACCAACATGCTAAAGCACAGTTTTTTTTAGTGGGCAATGTGCAAAATAAAGCATTTGATTTTGAGCAGCTGAAAACGACAGCCACTGAAATGAGTTTGAAGAAAAACAACATCATTCTGAAGACAAATCAAAATGATGCAAATTTTGTCAAAAATCTGCATTCTGTAGTAAATCACATAATTAATAATCATGACAAAAAAGCTTGTCTGGAGGGAATGGACACTATAGCACATGAACTTGGAATTCAAGTTGACGAAGACCTTCAAGATTGTCAGAAAGCAAAAGATAATGCACACGTCTTAACGACAAATATACAGGAAACACTGCAGTTCAAGAAAGATCAGCTTCCCCTTCAAGGTCAAATCTGGAAAGATTTAGCAAAACTGGAAAAAGAGGAATGCAGACTCCGGAAAGCTGGTAATCAAAACATAGAGACATACAAGAGTGATCTCCAGATTAAAAAGACTGAACTCAGGAAACAACAAAGTAAATATGACATCTCAGAGGCAATGGCCTGCTTTGTTAGTGCACTAAATTTGAGCCAGGAGAGGCCCTACTTCTTGAAGTGGATGCGGATGAACCTTGACAATCTCTCACGAAAAAGCCTCTCAAGCCTCCGTGAGCAGTACAAAGAAAAGTGTCAGAAATTTTCAGAAAACAAAGAGGAAATCGCACAGCTTGACCAACAGATCTCTAACAGTTCTTTAGGAATAGAGCACTTTCTGCGGGAAATGGGCCAACTCTATGAAGCCGCAGTGTCACTTAAAGAAAACTTAGAATCACGTCAACAAATGTTACACTTACCTCGGCTATGTGCTGAGCTGATGTTGGATGGCTTTCCTCTGGAACTGGTTGATGGAGATGCATCAAATATTCCTCTCAGATGGGTGAGTGATGTGCTTCTCTATCTGAACTCTTCGGTGCAGCCCAACAATAAAATCATGGTGGTCACAGTTTTAGGAGTCCAGAGCACAGGGAAGTCCACCTTGCTGAACACCATGTTTGGAGTTCAGTTTGCCGTCAGCAGTGGAAGATGCACCAGAGGAGCCTTTATGCAGCTGATCAAAGTCACAGAGGACATCAAGAAAGAACTTGGTTGTGATTATTTAGTGATAATTGACACTGAAGGTCTGAAGTCCCCTGAACTGGCAAACCTAGATGATAGTCATGAACATGACAATGAATTAGCCACACTTGTTGTTGGATTGAGTGATATCACAATCATCAACATCGCAATGGAGAATTCCACAGAGATGAAGGACATTTTGCAGATTGTAGTCCATGCTTTCATCAGAATGAAGGAAATAGGTAAAAAGCCCAAGTGTCTGTTCGTCCACCAAAATGTTGCTGATGTATCAGCCCATGACAAGAACATGAGAGATCGAAAGCTTCTGCTGGAGCAGCTGAATGAGATGACAGAAGCAGCAGCTAAAATGGAGAACAAGGAGGAGTATAAAAAGTTCAGTGATGTGATTGATTATGATCCAGAGACTTGCAACTGGTACATCCCTGGGCTCTGGCATGGAAATCCTCCAATGGCACCAGTGAACGCTGGCTACTCCGAGGCTGTCTATGACCTTAAAAAGAACATGATGGAAGTAATTGGAAAATGCAAAAGCAAAACATCTGGAAACAACATAACAGAATTTTTGGAGTGGACAAAAAGCTTATGGAATGCAGTCAAATATGAAAACTTCATATTTAGCTTTAGGAACAGCTTGGTGGCTGATGCATACATGAGACTGTGCACAGAATTACACAAATGGGAATGGTCTTTCAAGAAGCATATGCACTCGTGGTCAACTCAAGCTGAAACCAGAGTGTCAAATTTTGAGACATTCAAACTGAAATCAGACACATCAGATCTGAAAGATCTCTTATCCAAATTAAAACAAGAAGCTGTCACAAAGCTTGACACCTTGGAAAAGACCACAATGGAAAATCTATCCAAATACTTTGAACAAACAGAAGGTCATGTCTACCTTGTGGAAAAGTACAAAGAAGACTTTGTGAGCAGCGTAAAATGTCTCAGGAGGGAAACTGAGAGCTCTTTGCTGATGCAGCTTGAGACAACAGTGGACATTAGGAGAGGAATGAATAATCTGGACAACATCAAGAAAACATTCACTGATACAATGGAGAAAAAAGTGCTGGCTCTACTAGAGAAGTTACGCAAACATAACAGCTCACAGAGGGATGCACATATGACTGACAACGAGCTTGACAGATTCTTTGAAAAAATATGGCGAGAAACTGTCAATGAGCTGTCATTTACTAGACTGAAGAAAAGAAGTATATCTGATTGTATTTTCAGGCAACTTCGAGAAAACATGAAACAGAAGGGAAGTTCTGTTGCAGAGCAATTAACATCAGTTAATCTGAACAATTATGGCACAGGGGTGTTCAAAGTCACCAAAGAGAATTTTTTCAAAAAAATAATCAAACGTATCATCAACGTCAACTCTACAGTGAACCTAAAGAATTTGGCAGATGATATAATTAACACATGCTCTAATTTAGTCCTGGACAAGAGAGAGAGACGTTTAGATTATCATGACACCTACATTCATGAGATCCTAAAGATAACTGATGACAAACTGATGTTCAACAAGAATCTAGGATTTTCAGAGGAATTTGAACTGTCCCTGAAATTGCACATTTGTGGGGTTTCTGCAAGAGAATTTCAAGAAATGCATGAGTGTTTCGTCAAGGAGAATGACCCACACAGATGCCTTGATCAGTTTAAAGACAAATATCGCAATGATTTCAAGGACCTGTTCCATGACCGTGACCAGTGTCAGAGAAGGGCAGAAGAGTTCACTAAACTGTGCTTGATGCCTGCAGTTGAGACATTCATCTACAGCTCCTTGGGTCCAGACATTGTTGACAAAATGCTTCAGGGTAAAAATGCATTTCAGTTCAGCACTCGGGGATTTTTCCAGTATTCACTCTTAAAGGAACTTGTGAATGAAGATAAGTTTGAGAAGTATGTAAAATACATCAGGTCATATGAGCATTTTGTTAAGGGCTGGATATTAGATCAAATCACCAGACAGTTTTCAAACGAACATGAAGTGTTTGAGTTGGAGGAAGGTCACCTTAGAGGAATCACTAAGGAGATATTAGAAGCTGTCAAAATGGCACAGAACGAGACACGTGAAGATGGTATCAAAGGATTCATACATTCCATATGCAAGAAGCTTGAACAAAAGCTAATAATTCCCAAAGATGCTCTAGATACAGTGATGGTCTTAAACAATGCATCTCAAGAGCCATTTGCTGACTGGCTAACCAAATCTGTAGAGGAGATGGAAGAGACACTGAAGGAACAACTGAGGAAAGTCGACATACAGGGTAAACTCCCCAAACTCAAGATTAAACCCCAGGATGAGCTCTTCAAGAGAGTGTTTGGATGTGGGAAACAGTGTCCATTCTGCAAAGCTCCATGTGAGGCTGGTGGAGAAGCTCACACTGATCACTGTGCTTCAGTTCACAGACCACAGGGACTAGGATCCTACATGTATATATCCAATGAAACATTAGTGACTGACATCTGCTCAACAGATGTCCACAGTGAAACAACATTTGAGTGCTTTGAGACCAATTACAAGCCTCATCCTTACAAAAGATACAGAGAAATCTTTCCTGACTGGCACATCCCAGCAGACTCTAGCATACAGGCCTCCGATTACTGGAAATATGTGATGGCCCGGTTCAACACTAAGTTTGCTAAAGAATATGATGTTCACCCTGCTGAAATACCCTTCACTTGGAAATTAATCCGAAAGAAGCAAGCAGAGGAGAGTCTAAAAGAGTCTTTTAGCATCAACTAAAAATTATTGTTACACCCTCAATATACATATACATAGCCTACTGTAAGTGTAAGTACTGTAAGTAGCCTATGAGAGTGTGTAACAAACATTTGCATATCAAAGATTTTGACAAAAAAAACATATAATGTTTTATGTTAGTGCTTTTTCAATTTTGCTGTTCGATATTAAATGAACAATTTTTGGAAGTGTATTTTCCTGTTTGTGGACAAAATGATCTACTTTTAATCAATTTATTTCTGATTATATAGTTGCACCATGGAAAATATATACTGCATCAAAAGTTGTTTTCCTTGGAAGCAGAATTCTAAACCATGAATATAAAATTATTGTTTAAAATACTGTAGGTATTGATGTACTGTAATTTTGACTGCTAAGTGTAATCAATTAAACAAATCTGTGCTTTTGAATAAAGTGCTAAGTGAATACATGTGTCAGGAATGACATTGAATTGCAGTTAAAACATGTAGTACTTTGTTAAATTATCATTTAGATAATTTGTAATTTGATTAAAAGGAAACAAGAGTCTGATGTCTGGCTATGAATTTCTTTAATGTTCCCCAGATCAGAGTCACAGCATACAGTGTGTAGTAACTTCTAAATAAAGAGAAATATCATCACCTTATTTATATATTTTTACCTTTTCTTTTTTAAAATCCATTATTAACATGTTCATTCTTCATCAAGTGTGGCGTTCTGATTCTTAACATACAGTAAAACAGGGCAACAGGTGTAAATTTGCATTAGGACCCAGTAAAATGTTTATTTTGTTAGAGAAATAACATGTGCTTCATTTATTCAGTAAAGGCTTGACATATTGAGACCATTTCCATATTAAAGATTTGTATCTGAAACGAACAGCTTGTCATACTTGTGCAGAAATATTAGTGACATTGATATGCTACATTATACACCATCTCTATGCTCAAATACCAGAGCAATAAATCAACTCTATCCACAAATCCCAAAACTAAATGAAGCAGCAGAAAGTGAATTTAACCTCCAACGAATGGGATTCATCAATTTTGCTGGTGGCTGAATTACAACTTGCACCTGTTGTCCTGGTCACAAAGTATCTTATATTTCATTCGACCAGAAAAAAAATACAAAACAAAGGGGGGGAAAAAAAACATTAAACAAACAAGTAACTGAATATTTACAAATATTTTCAGTTGATTTGTTCTCACACTTAAAAATGTACAGTTAAATTCTATTATCCTCCTCTCACTGTACGCCTACTGAAGACCCAATGAATGGCTCATAATGGATGTAGAGTCTTTATTCTGGATGTACCACAACATCACACTCTAGTGGCTGAGCGTACAAAACCAAACAAGAAAAATAACAAAAGAGTCTCAACTCATCTCTTAAAACGGTATTGATTATTAGAATTGAGGTTGTTTTGTACGCAGCTCTAGTCAACTCCTCGTAGTTTGTTTAAAATGGAGTTAAGATATACCTACAACCACACAAAAGTCCACAGATGGTACATATCCACAGGTCCAGTCTAGACTCTCAGTAACCCAAGCTTGTTACAGTCTCCCGTTGTTTAGTGTCCAGTTGTTGCTGTCGTCCATTGGGCTGTTAGTCCACAACACAGAATAAAGTCCTGTTTTTATGACACACTGAACCTCCAGTATGCTCACTCAGCTTGAGTCTGTTCATGTTTTAGTACACAGCATACTGGCATTAGTTCTTGCTCCATGATGATGGGCCTGTGTTTGGCTGAGAGAAATATTGTGGGTCTCTCACACTCGATACACTGAGCCAACAGTGAGACAAACACAAACCGCCATCCTCCCATGACACAGACAGCAGTGGCAGAAAAATAAGACTAACAAGGCATGAACAGAAGAGAAGTGATCGTGTAAATCCCGCAGTGACTCCGAGCCATTCGTTCTTTAACCTGAACATGAAACAATCATGTAAAATTTGTTTATATAGATCTGGTTCGCCGCAACCTCTATTTGCTGTGCTTGTCATAACCGAAAAGGTCACTGCAGTGGAGACAGATGTGTGACATGTGGAGATGTGGGTAAACACACCAAACTGATATCATGAGGTGCTTAGGCGCTTCCAGCCTCTTCCTGTAGCAAAACATACAACTATTTTGTATGTAAAACGGCCTAAAGCCAGGTTGGTTTTCATGAAGGAATGACAGAGGGCCACAGATGTGATTTTTGTGTTAATAAGATTGAAGCTTTCTTTCTTTGTGCCTCTGTGACCCTGTTCACACCTGATATTATAATGCGTTTTGGTCGATCGGATCACAATTGGACGACACTAAATACAGGTGTAAATGGGGTCTAAAACGTTTTCAGCTTGTCCACTTTCAACCACTTCCAGAGGATCAGACCGGATTGCTTTCGTAGTGTAAACGCTTATGTGATCGAATGTGTTTGAACAGCCATTAAAGACCACCTACTCTCCACCGACTGACCTCATGAGTAACATTATGGGAAGCGGCTGGCCAGTCAGATTTAAACTTTTTTCGACTGTAGACCCAAGTTTAGTTTGCAGATGAAAAACGTACCATGTTCTTTCTCTATTTCGAAATTTCGAACACTCACAGCGTTCGGCTGATGTTGCGGCTGTCAGAGCAGAAACTAAAGCTGATGCTCTCTTTATGTTTTTCTGTTGTCTCCAGTCACGTTCATATGTAAATTGTGCAAGCTTATTGTGTCCATTAGATCGAAAGATCTGAATAAAACCCATACATTTACCCGCCTATAGACCCTCCCCTCGAAGAAATCAGGACAGAAGTGAGATTAAATCCAAGACGGATTAAAACACCAGGTGTGAACGGGAATGTGTCTCTCGTCTACTTGTGATCCGATTGATCTTATTACCAAGTGTAAACAGGGCCTCTGTCACATATACTCTTTATCTCACACATTTACAGAAACTCAAATGTACAGGGCACCTGGCAAGAGACACATTGGCAAGAAAAAACTCTTCATGTGTGTACACACACCCATACACAAAAAAGATGCTGATTAAACTGGGTTGTCAAATACCAAATGATGTAGAACCAAAAGAGCAAGGACAGATAGAACGAGAGAGGCTGAGACGGAGAGAGAGATGGGCATTTGTATTTGTCTCTGTGAAAAATAATATTACTAAAAGCTGAATATTGGTCACAGGCCCATGAAAGAGATGCAAAGCTACATATGCATTCGCCATTTGCAGTATTTATGCAATAGTCCAGACCATCACATATGGCTCTGGTAGAGCACTACATGGTTGATGGTCAAATAATAATAGCACCAACAACTATATATATATATTTATTTATATATATATAACCATTTGAAAGAATATTGGCAATAGATCTCTTTCTGGATGTGTCCTATAGAGTGGCCAGACTGAGGAGGGCCTTACAGTTTGAGTAATGCTGATGAAACACCACTGGGGAGAAGTTTCTGCAACCATTTTAAGCAAGCAAAGTAAAAAAAATAATAAAAAAAATGCTAATAAGCAAAATGCTGTGGGAGTTTACAGCTCAGTGTACTCTTGGTGCTTTAAAATATTTCATGCATAGATCCCCCAGAGCAATCCATGTAAATATATATTTATATCATTCTTTTATATATTTGTCTTTATATTTATACATACAAAAAATCTTCCTAAGAAACAACACGTTGCCAAATCAAATATGTGTGATAAAATGACAGGGCAGAGCGAGAGAAAAAGAGAGGAGGTTGGCACTTTTGTTTTGCCGTCTGTCAGACGCTGTTATTTTCTCTCATTCCCTTTGTCTCTTGTTACAAGGTATGATTTAATACTTGACACAAGACTGCAGGTAAACACAACATATCCAGCTTCTGTCTTATCGAATGCCCCTACGATTCATGTAAAACATAATCCAAGGACACAGATCACATTCGGACAGAGCGTTTCGCTGGTAATGGAACAACAAAGAACAATGGTAAAAGAAAGGGATGCATGAAATCTGCACTCTGCCAATTTAGAGGGAAAATTATTCATAATTTCCCCTCATGACATCAGATCAGCTTAGTCAATCATCAACGCCCCTCCTTTTTAAGGACATTGTGGAAAAACAAACAGCAAGTTGAATCGAGTACGAGGCCGATGGCTTGTCACTGCCGGCCGGATCTGTTGCTCACCGTAGAGTCGATAAACAGAGCTCCTCTAGTGTGTACAACTTCTACCAAACCGTTGATTTTGTCTATAAGAACGCCAACAGGATTCGTTGTCGCTGTTCATGCCAGCGTAACCGAGAGCATCTGAAGTTCAGGAGCTTGAAAAGGTGGACAGAGAGAGAAAACTGGATACGTATGAGAGCTAGTCCTCTCGTTCGGTGGCGGTACTATACACGTGTGGTGGAGTGAGGGTGGGGTAAGGTGTTGTTGTGCCCGGTGGTTGTGGGGAAGGTGTTGAAGGCATGGAGCGGTTGCATGCCGGTGATGGTGCTAGGAATCATGGTGATAGTATTAGGGGTCATGAGCGGGACGTCGTCGGGCGCCCGCCTCAGCGCCAGCGTGTAGTCGGGAGGGCATGCAGGACGTAAAATATCATGCGGTCGCAATGGCTCCATGTCGTGGTGGGAGTCGTGCTCCGAGTGCTTCATTTGCAAGGACATGATCTCTTCCTCCTGGCTGTGTGCCAAGTCATTAGAGGGAACGCCTCGTTGCGGGGACAACCGGTGCCGTCGCATCTCGTGCCGTTTGTCACGTTTGTAGTAAAGCGCGGCGAAGGCAAGGATGTTGAGGAAGAGGAGCGACGCACCGACGGCGACCGTCACGCTCAGTTCTGTCGAGTAATCGCGGGTGTCGCTCGGGAAGGGAGGGAATCGAGGCGGCTCTGAACTATCGGCGTCCGGCTCTGAAGGGAAGGTTGGGATGGGATGGCGTGTTGTACGGGGTCCCTGACCCTTCCATGGGGTTCGGGCGGTACCTGGAGGGAGTCGGGTTGTGGCGGTGCTGAAGACCTCCTCGTGTAGGTTGTGGAGGTGAGGAACCAGTTCCAGCCAGAAGGCAACCTTATTTGCTCGGTAGTTGTCCCGGATGCGAGGCTTCAGGCCAATGTGGAGATACTGCTTGTCTTTAGAGTTGAACTTGGTCCAGATCACTTCCTCAAAGCGGTTGGGTTTGGTGTGGATGAACTTGGTGTCCTGAGGAACAGGCAAGTTGGGATCCCTAGAGACAACAGATATCTTTTGTCAAAAGGGTATTTTAATGTATTACACACAGAGGATGTGAGACATTCAGAGCCAAATTGTGAATGCTTTTGAAATTCTCAAAACACTATCAAATTGCAATTTTATAACTGGATAGATAATTTCAATTTGATTTAGGGCGATAAACCGATATACGTACATCTATATGATCTGGTGCAATTCACTTAAAAGTCTACATGTTCTGCTTGAATGAGTGGCACAGGTCTTTATGACAAAATGGCAAAATTAAGACAGCTAAAGAAGCAAACAGACAGACAGACAGATGGATAGACAGACAGATAAATAGATAGATAGACAGACAGACAGACAGATAGACAGAAAGATAGATAGACAGAAAGATGGATAGACAGACAGACAGACAGATAGACAGACAGATAGATAGACAGACAGACAGACAGGTAGATAGACAGATAGATAGATAGATAGATATACAGATGATAGACAGACAGATAAATAGATAGATAGACAGATAGACAGACAGACAGATAGATAGACAGAAAGATGGATAGACAGACAGATAGATAGACAGGTAGATAGACAGACAGATAGATAAATAGATAGATAGATAGATAGATAGATATACAGATGATAGACAGATAAATAGACAGATAGACAGATAGATGGATAGACAGACAGACAGATAGATAGATAGATAGATGGATAGACAGATAGATAGATGGATAGACAAACAGACAGACAGATAGATGGATAGACAGACAGACAGACAGACAGACAGACAGATGGATAGACAGACAGATAGATAGATAGTTAGATAAATAGATAGATAGATAGATAGATAGATGGATAGACAGATAGATAGATGGATAGACAGACAGATAGACAGATAGATGGATAGACAGACAGACAGACAGATAGATAGACAGAAAGACAGACAGATAGATGGGTAGACAAACAGACAGATAGACAGACAGACAGATAGACAGACAGACAGATAGATGGGTAGACAGATAGATAGATAGATAGACAGATAGACAGATGGATAGACAAACAGACAGATAGACAGACAGATAGATAGATAGATGATAGACGGATAGACAGACAGATTGACAGATAGATAGACAGACAGATTGACAGATAGATACATAGATAGATACATAGATAGATATTTTTAAAACTAGAAAAATAAACTAGAGTTTAAAAACTAATAAAACTAGAAAAAACCCTACCCGGTCTTGGCAAAGTTGGTCCAGTAGGTCATGACCACAGCGCTAAGCATGACATCATTTTTGGAAAAGTTGCAAGGGAAGAGGTCAGTGGCTCCGATCATGGGCACGCCGAACACATATGGTATCTCGTCCCCGTGAGCCGCGTCTGCCCACTCGGGTCGGGTCTCGGTCTGGCAGTGGTGGTAGAACGTGTAGAAGTAGACGGGAGACTGATAGTCTGCGTGGAGTTTGGCAGTAGCTATGGCTGGCGCCACCCACTGGTGATCAGTGAATAATGCCAGGAGAGTCTTGCGCCGCATTTCTCCATTGTCTCGGTCCGCCCAGTCTGTGTACATGAACTTAATAGTCTCCCTCAGGATGTCTTTACCTACACAAACACAGAGAGTAATTACAGGGAAGAAAAAGCAGACAAGAAAGAGGGGGGGGGGGGGGGCAGACAGGAATAAAGAAGAAAATATGGAAACATTGATTCAGTGATTGAGCATTTGGCAAATTCACATATTTTAATGTGCGTATGGATATGTTTGTCTAATGAACTTGAAAATGTCAATGAATGCATGCTATTTTAAATATATGTCACATCCAAAGGAACTTTAAAAATCAGGCATAACTTCTTCCATTTGACATGCATGTCACATAAAATATTATCATTGCTTGTCTTTTATCGCCCTCTGGTGGAACAAGTTAACAACAGCACCAAACCAGGAGGAAGCAGTTTACATAGTACAACAGTAACATAAATTAAATGTTATGATGCCCCTCATTATAGGCTTTAATTTCATGTTTTATATCAGAACATTAGTTTTTTCACAATTTAATATTAAGTCATATACTGATATTACCTCAGAAAAGAGCCTACCTTTAGGGTATCCATAGAGGTTATCCACAAAGTTGGAGATTGTGTAGTCGAAGGCTGCAGCTGAGATCCCCTCTTCACTCTCAGTGCCTCCATCATCCACAAACTTCAGACCCTCCCCTTGATTTACACCAATCAGGAGGTCGTAGTTCAAGAACTCCCCCTAGTGGAGAACGAAGATTACCTCCAGATTAATACATGATTGTTTCACTATATTAGTGGACACTGAACAGACTTTCATTGATTTTATATCAGGATAATGATATTTACTATGGCCTACCCCTAAACCTTCCCATCACAGAAACACGTGCAAAACACTAGCTTTTTTTTAAACTAGTGAAGACCAGTACAATTTCCTCACTAATATTCATTAATACTAACACTTAATCTTCTCTTCTATTCTATATATATGTACAGTATATATATATACATATATATATATATATATATATATATATATATATATATATATATATATATATATATATATATAAAACACAAAAACTGTTAGACTAAACTGGGAAGGGTCATAGCACTTACATTTTGTCGTCCTATTGTTAGTTTATCTGCTTCTGTTCTCCTCATTTTTAAGTTGCCTTGGATAAAAGCATCTGATAAATGATACAATGTATATATATATATATATACTCTTCAATTAAGAGGAACTTGTCAATCTCCTAGAATGAATAAAATCTTAGTTTTAAAGGGTAGATTATAATAGCTTTAAATGTTTCATCATGTATCTTTAATTACTCATTCCTATTTTGAAATGTTACATTCGCCAGAATTTCAAATGCAAATTATGTCGCCAACCTAGACTTTTTAAATTTGTCACTTTAAAACATTTATAAAAGGTGTTCGCTTCAGAGAAATGTTCTTTTTTCCTAAGATCTAAAAAAAAATCCTTTTTTTCAATAAATAAAAATAAATCCTCCTCTTCCTTTAAAAATAAAAACAAAGTTTATTTCACACATTTTTATGTGGATATGATCGAAATGCAGAGCAGCAGTGACAATATAAAATATTTTATTTTTACATTTTTAAAAAGGCCATTTTATATTTAGTTTAATGAATTCAAAGTTAATTGATCTGATAAGCCTTACATGTTTTTCTGCAAAAAGTAAAAAATGTCACTACCATCACCAAGATACAAAATATCAAAATGTCTGGATCACTTTTTTAAGATTTTAGTGGCCTTAATTGAATCACCTATATATGTGACATCACTGTATAACCCAATTCTGCATATCAAAAGCATAGGATTTTCACAGAACATAGATCTGATAAGGCTCTATTTAAAATCTTGAGTTTAAAGCCTCACGAAGATCTGGTTAAGAAAAAAAAGGTAGTTTGGGTGGTTAACTGAACTTAATCATTTGCTTGGAAAGTGGCGATTCACCATGGAAAATGTGTAATAATAAACTAAGCTGAATCCAACACAACACAAATGAGAGTGATGTTAAAATCACCTGCTGCATCAGGATCTCGGGGTCGTCTGGCACAACGTCTCCGTCCATCACGGGTCCAAACGCAATATGGTAGCGGGCCGGCTGGATGTCCTGGTCCACCAACTCTCTGAAATTTTTCCTGCGGAGACAGTCCACCAGGTCTGCGGTCTCCCCATATGTGCATCCCACTTTCCGGGCCAGGATCTTGGTGTACTTCAGGGGCTGGTAGCTGATGGACCAGCTGGAGATCGCTGACCCACTCTGAGCAATGGCTCTCTGAAACAGGCCTGTGTGCGAGGAGCGATAGCAAGCTGGTCACTACATACAAGACAACCTGGATACATATTATGGATGGTTGATGCATGTCCATTAACTTTTTTTTTTTACGGAAAATTTTTAGTTTGAAATGTAATTGAATATGTGTATTGAAACTGATGGTTCCGGTGTGTGAATTTTTAATAGTATGTAGTGGTCTCACAATTAATATGGGGTCATAAAAGCGGGATGCTAACTAATTATAATTAGCAAAATGTAATTTAACACCAGCAAAAAAAAAAAAAAAAAAGAACAAAAAAAAAAAGTTGCCAGCCAGTGCCAGCATTTTTGATCATTTTCACACAACTTTCTTGGCCCCCAGAATATCTGAACATTCAATTAAATAAAATTCACATTTATTTGTATAACACTTTTCACACATATCGTTTCAAAGCAGCTTTACAGAAAATGCATGTAATGTAAACATGTTAACATGTAATATATAAAAAAAAGAACAGAGCCTCTGCTTTTAAACTACAAACAAACAAACAAACAAACAAACAAACAAACAAACAAACAACAAAACCAGTTTTATTCTAGCTTGCATTCTTTTTTTATCAACACTTGAATGTGGGCAAGTTTCATAAATAAGCAACATTTTGAACAAAAAAGCTGAGAAAATTGCATTTTTCTCAAAGTTTATGTCCGAATCGTATTGAGAACGATGATGATCAAAACACAGATGGAGTAGATCGAGGTCATCAACACCCCAGTGACATTAGGCAGTTTTGATTTATATGCTGTTTAATGTTGATGACTGCGGTATTTTACATGTGCATAAGCAATGCGTTTACCGCTTATTCTTCGCCTGCGTTTTAATCCAGAGATTCATTACTCTTTCAGAAGATGCGCAATAGCGCCCCCTACCGTATAACAGTAATAACATGGATTGCGGGGAATGGCAGGGAAAGAGTTAAATTAGTTGTAAAATGAGTTAGTTTGTCACACTGAAGGACATTTTTCCAGAAGTATTTCATGTCAACTCATTTAACAGTGATATGATGGTGTACTGTGGTATGGTTATTGAAATGCTGTTGTATTTTCAGCATCTCCTGCTTGTTAATGGGATGGAATTATTTTGATGTCAATTCCAATAGAGCTCAGCACAGTGTCCGCTGGAATTGCATCAAAGTAAAAACAGAAAAAAAAAAGAATATGAAGACTTGGTTTGGCACAAACAACCTTTTTCTGTGATTTTTGAGCTAACAATGTGCAAATTCCATCTTGCATTAATAACAGTAAATCTATTATTCTCTTGGAGCCTTTTTCTTTCTCTCAAGAGAAGAGTAGAAACATATTACAGAAGGGCTCTTCTTCTCCTTGCTCCTTCCTCTCTTTCGGTCTTTTTAATTATTGAAGAGCATGTTACCTTTCCCAGGGAAATCAATACGGAGCTACTGTAGCTTTGTCTCTGCTAACACGCCTGTGCTTTTCTCTTTTCCCAGCTCCTTCAAACAGACACACTAACACATATTTACTTAAGTGGTGGTCAGAAAAGTTCATTTCTTTCTTTGCTCCACTTCAGTGAACTTTATCTGTTCTCTTAAAGGGAATCTTAACACTTACCCACAAAAGCTCTTCTTTATTTGTTTATCGTTCCTGTTTCTGTTGGCTTAAGATGACATGACTGTTTTCTCCAGGGATAACAACTGTCATGACTTACCTGGTGTGATTGACAGATGAGGGCTGGAGGACTGATGTTAGGTGAGGATGACAGTGATGATGATGAAGATGGTGTGGGTGATGGTGGGCTTTTTTGACGAGCATTGTAAAGAACAGAGTTGGACAGGGCGGTGAGACATTTTGTGAGGTAACACACACACACACACACACACACACACACACACACACACACACACACACACGCACACACGCACACACGCACACGTTTACTCAGCTATCTAAATGGGGACATTACATGGACGTAATGGTTTTTATATTGTACAAACTGTATATTCTGGCCTCTTACACTAACTGTACCCCTAAAACACACACACACTCACTCACACACACACTACCCCTACCCCTAAACCTACCCATCAAACAAAACTTTCTGTATTTTTACATTTTTAAAAACCTTTAATTACTTTATTTTAAACCAGATTTACAGATGAGGACGTCCATAAAGGGGACTTTGAAGATTTTGTAAGTACAAAGTACAAATTTATCCCCAAAATATAGTAAAGTTAACACACACACACGCACACGCACACGCACACGCACACGCACACACACACACACACACGCACACGCACACGCACACACGCACACACACACACACACACACAATATTAGTCTGTTAAAACATTGACATGCATGTATACACACACACACACACGTCTTTTCGTACCCTCGGAGTGGTGGGACAGGATGAGTAGGTTCACACAAGACGCCCCGGCCCCCGAGCCAAAGATAGTGATGCGTTCGGGGTCGCCACCGAAGTGTCCGATATTCTCGTTCAGCCAACGCAGCGCCTGGATCTGATCCAGAAGACCATAGTTCCCTTTGGCAGACTGATCTCCTGTGCTCAGAAAACCTGCCGTTAAGAGAAGGAGAAGAGGAAACATACAGATCAGTGTTGTAATTGTTAACTAAAACTATTAAACTAAAATTCTTTTCAGTAATTAAAATACAGCTGATTTAAATAAAATATAAATATGGACCCTTTTTACATTTCCAGGGTTCTTAGAAGTATGCAAGTCGTCATAGTTGTTTAAACTCCTAGTGGTGAACGGGAGGTGACAGCAAATATCATTTTTGTATTCCCATTTGCTCCATTAGCAAGAGAAGAAATACATGATAGCGTTTCCAAGGCTTTCAAAAAGAGGGGGAGATATAGAGAGATTGATTGCGGCAGTCAGAAGAGAGAAAGATGTTTCTCGTTGGTAATTTACTGCCACGGTAATATAACACAAAGTATAGCGTCATATAATATGACAAACTTTACTAGATTTGCGATGTTGATACCTGAGAAGTTTAAAGTGCCCCTGTTATGCTTTATTAAAGATAGTCTCCTACAACAGGTTTACATGCATCCAAGGTAAACAAACACTTAATATACACATCATATTCATAGCACATCACCGCATTTCTCAAAGATTCAGTCTCTCGCTTCTTCAGCACTTGATAAATAGTGAATACGAACAGTAACGATGGCGTCGGTTTATCCGTATCGATTCCAGCGTGAGTCCTCGTTCTTTTGAAGTGCATCACAGTGGATTCTCAGCGCAGAAAACAGCGTCTTCTCAACATGAACAACACAAACCAAACTCGTCCAGTCTCAGATACAACTACAGTGTTTGAGGGTCACAGTAGACGCAGTTCACAGGCAGCCAATGAACACCATAGACTGGCATAATGCAAATGAGTTACATTGTTACGTAGGTTTGTAACAGGAAGTGAGACTGGAATTACTGACGACTCATTTCGTCAGTGCAGAATCGATTCTTTCATTTAGGAGACAATAACTTTATTTGTTGTAAACTTTGATCTTGATCTTTGCAGACCTTAAAACTAATAAAAATGACAATGAAATGACTAAAACTTAAACCAAAATTAAAATGAAAACTGGAAGTTTAAAAATAAAAGCTAACTCATACTATAATAGAATATAAATAATACTATAACCTGATTGAGAGTGTAAATCTGCAATAATGCCATCATTCTGGCATTGTTTAGCAGTAAATCATCTATAAATCTGAAGTGAACTGCTGGACAGAAGCACAGTAAAGAAGAGAAGAAGAAAGTATGGAAAATGGTGGACTAAAAAAACCCACAAAAACATGTGATTTGGCAATTAACGACTGATCTTATTTAGTCAAATGTCTGCAGCTCATAACAGCAGTGTAAGAATGAAGCCTAGTTTATGTGTGGCAGTATAAAATACAGAGCAGAAGAAGAAAGAGTGAGAGAATGAGTGGGTGCTCTAATTTGGAAAAACTGTTTCATCTGCCTCCAAGTCACCAGGAACTTTACTGATCAAAGTGTGACACACACACACACACACACACACACACACACACACACACACACACACACACACACACACACACACACACACACACACACACACACACACACACACACACACACACACACACACACACACACACACACACACACACACACACACACACACAACGCGCACACATACACGGAAGCATATGATAATATCTTAAAATATTCCACTGGAAATAAAACGGATTTGTCGAATACCAAATGCGTTGCTGCATTGATGCCCGGTCAGTCAATGCCTTGTGCCTCAGAGAATGTAGACGAAACACAATAAACGTGTTCATGTTATCTTGCTTTCGGAGGCGGATGCTGAGAATGCAGTCGTGTTAGACAGTTCTGGGAGGGAATTATACCGAATCTTATACCGAATCGTAATTATATGACTGACTCTGCTCAGGCACTTTAAAATGACCAAAACAGTATTTCAGATGCTGGTCAGTCCAGTTATGCCGTCCCGTCACGCAAAGTCTCGTCTTTTTTTTTTAAGGTATAAAGGAATTTATTTGGTAGATGTGTTTCCATTATAGTTTGTGTATGTTTTCTAGATAAAAAATGTATCCGCCTCAATTGAGCACATAGTTTTTTTTAATGCGCATTTTTAGAATTTATTTGCATCTTGGTGTTTCCATCCAGCATTTTTTTTTTATGCAATATCCCAAAATGTGCATTAAAAACAGATGGAAACAGCTAATGAAGGAGAGTGAGCCTTCACAATAATGGTACATAAAAACATGAATGTTTTTGAAAGAAGTCTCTTATGTTCACCATTTGTTATTAAAGATAAAAACTGTAATATTGTTAACCACTATTACATTTTTAAATAAGGGTTTTTATTTTAATATTTTAAAATATAATTTATTTTTGTGATCAAAGCTGAATTTTCAGCATCATACTCTTCAGTGTCACATGATCCTTCAGAAATCATTCTAATATGATGATTTTTATGATGATAATAATAAGAAACATTGCTTATTATTATCATTATCAATGTTGAAAACAGTTGCTTCATATTTTTGTGGAAACTGTGATTCATGTTTTTCTTGGATTCTATAATGAATAAAAAGTTAGAAAGAACAGAATTTATTTGTAATAGAAACATTTTTGATCCATTAAATGTGTCCTTGCTGAATAAAATCTTCCAAAAAATTCATTCATTCTGACCCTAAATTTGGACGGGTAGAGTATAAACTAATTTACAGCTTTCAACCACTTTGTCAGAGACTATTTTCGTTCTTATTATAGGCTAGAAAGAATGAGAAGCACCGACCCGACGAAGGCGTCCTCGACAGGATGTTACGCAAACATTGAACTCTGAAGTGCCTTGATGCCTTCCTACGTCCATACACTGCCTGTGAAAGTGCCTCTTTCAGCTTTCAGACCGCTGTATTCTCACTTCTCAAAAATACATGAGCACAGAAGTCTTCTTACTCTTCTCACCTACGACCTTTCTGCTGGGTTTCTGTGAATATCATCAGACTTCCTGAATTCATAAGTGATGTGTGACAGTCTGCGGTTGAGGAGATAAGAGAGGTTAGATTATGGTTGTGGAAGGACAGTTAACAAGGTAGATTTATCTATCACAGCGTTCAGAGCGCACACACACACACACACACACACACACACACACACACACACACACACACACACACACACACACACACACACACACACACACACACACACACACACACACACACACACACACTTTATTCACAATATTTCACCTTGTTTTTCAGGACTGGCCTTGCAGGTTGATGTTTATGTTTTCAGGATCGATTAGAAGATTTACTTGCTATCAAAGTCTACGTTCCCAGTGCCAGTTTTTGGGATTGACAACCGCATTTACTATAGTGACAGTGACTATATATATATATGGGTGGAGAACGGAGCTTTTGAGTCAGAACTCAAAACTGACGAGAGCCGTTCCGGTGGAGAACTGGATCTGAAACCTTCACAAGACACGGCAGCGCATATCTCCGTCGCTGTACGTTACCGAAAGCCAAAACAGCCATGAAAACCCGCAACACACGATAGACTCGTGTTTGTGCAGCGCACAGCGGCTCTCTCACACTGTACACTGAAAAAAAATCTAAGTAAAAATGTTTCATTTGCAAGTTTTTGCATGCAGATTTTTTAAGTCAATTTAACATATGGAATTAAGTAAAATCTACTTCAGTAGGCTAAGTTAAGTAAAATTAACAAAGAAAGTAATTTGAACTTGGCCAGTTAAAGTAATTTCTACTTTTTACTTCGCAATACTCTGTTTCAAGCACATTTTACTCAAACAAAATATCAGTGAATTAAGTCATGTGTTTAAAGTGAGTGCTTTACTATAACATCTAAGTAAATAATACAGTAGATATTGTGTAGACAACATATCTACATAATAGAAGTAAAGTGGTATTGACCCAAACACAGAGACCTCAATACTTGGTACACAAAATCAGTAACATTCGTCGGATCATTTTTTAGTATGAATGTGTCAATAGAAAGTTAACTCCAGATGTCACAAAACAGCAAGTTATGAAAGCTAACAACAAAAGCAATAAAAAACAGTGTAAATACAGCTGGAAAACCTTATTAATTATTCATGCCCCAGTGCATGATGGGAACACAACTATCAGAAAGTTAAACTTCATTTTATAACGTTGATATTTACACTTTATTCATTATTATCAGTGATGTGACAGATAACTAGTTCTCCAGTCCGAGAATGCTGTTGTGAGTCCTGAAAACGTACAAAGTTAAACACACATCATGTTGGGACTTCACGAAAACAACCCCTGACACAATTTTGTCCAATTCTTGTTACTTTTTATTCAAAGAATAAGGGGCGAATTTACAAAAAAAGTTGTGCCAGTTTAACATGCGCATGATCAAATGATGAAGCCATCATGTTATTTGCATAATTCCTTTAGTAAATTGGGTGCTAAAACAACTCAAACAGTGAAATAAAATGTTTGAGTGAAATAAACGGTGCGAACAGCGGGACACACTTCATTCCTAGTGAATTGCTCCAAAAGTGTACCATTATTATGACAATTCTTAATCAATTCCAGCCCCCTCAATACACTGCTAGCATGCAATCCACATCCACACACAGAACGTGGAGAAAGATATTTGGATTATTCTATTCTATTATTGTATTATTATATTGTTAAGATTTTATTACATCACCTATAGTAGATTTCTCACCGCAGTCAAATGATTTGCAAGTACAATGCAACCTCTTGCTCAAACATGTCCGCTGGCCTCAAATCTCTCTGTGAACCTTAAAATAACAAAGTTAAATTGTTTTTTGGCCTGCGTTTTGTGAGCAGCCATTAAAACCACCCGGTCATTACTGAGATCTCACCCCCTAACATCTTCAGATTTATCTTCATTATCATTATTTCTGGGCTCTGTCAGCCACATTATCCTGGAGAACTGTGTGTGTGTGTGTGTGTGTGTGTACTGCCATCAGTAGTTAAACAACTCTGTAAAATTGCCTCTAAATGAATCCTCAGCAGAAATTTGGAATGGAAAATAAGATCCCACTTTTCTGATTAGCTTTCTGTGTGTGTACGTGTGTGTGTGTGTGTGTGTGTACACGTGCACAATGCCTGAACCACACTGAAGACCTTAGTTGACAATTCAGAATGGCTTTAAAGATATCATTTGCTTTAACAATACAGCACAACCATTTATTTTATATAAACATAATGTTAAATTATACATATTCTGTCTTCTGACACTTGTGGAGCATTTTCTAAATGCCTGGATTTAAGCAGAAGAAATAATGTATTGACTGATGGGTTATTCATACAGTAACTTTTCATGTTATCATCGGCTATATGATTAACATATTTGATAAAATAGTAAACTAACCATTTTCTAAAGATCCAAATCATTTTATTTAAATTACGTTAACTGAATGAACATGGGGTGAATTTTTAAATCATTTTTATTCTTTGAGCAGATGTTTCTATATTTGTCATATCCTCGGGTGCTCCAATATGAAACTTCTGACATGGAAAAACTGACAATTCATTAAGAAATATTACAGGTGTTCCTTTATGTCTCCCTTTCTCTCATTGAAATGCTTCAAACAAAACATGTTTTCTTGGGCTTTTTCAGTTTGTTAATCAATTTATCACTTAATGCCGCTTTCCATTAGTCTTTTGTAATCTCCCTTTAAATAAGCCAGTTCCTTTAAGCACATCCTCTTTCAGGAAAGGACAACATTAGCGTCTAAGTATTAGTGATGCATTTAGTCTGTTAACTCTCAAAACACTCCTTTCTTTCTGATACAACTACTCAGTATAAAAATATCTAAAAAAAAAAAAAATCAAGTCGTTACGTTAGCTAACTCTCAATCACTCACTCAATGTCTAACTTTCATCCTGTCAGATTCCATTCTGTTCGGCATCCTGCAGGTTTCTTGTAAAGTTGAATAAATAAATAAACCAGGGCATATTTTTAAAAGTCTGTTGTAGCATTTCACAGAATTTCCTCCTTGACTCAAGAACAGTCAGTTTTTCAGAAGTTAGAGTTTTAAAGACACCAACAAAAAATGACCCATATTTTGCCTCCTACACTCTTAAAAGGGAAGGGTCTTTACTTGCATCTGTGGTTCCAAGAGCCTTTAACATCCATGAAACCTTTCTATCTTTATAGTGGAAAAGGTTCTTTAGATTTTTTAAATGTTTTTCAAACTAAGGAAAATGGTTCTTCCATGACAAGCTTGTTTCCGCCACAGAATAAAACATTTTAAAAGATAATTGCGACTTTTTATCTCAATTGTCAGAAATAAACTCGCAATTCTGACTTTTTTTCCTGCAATTGTGAGTTTTATATCTCGCAATTCTAACTTTATAACATGCAATTCTGACTTTATAACACGCAATTGCAACTTTATATCATGCAAATCTGACTTTATATCTCCCAATTGCGTGTTATAAAGTCAGAATTGCGAGTTTATTTCTCACAATTCTGACTTTAGAACTCGCAATTGCATTTTTATATCACACAATTGTGAGAAAAAAAATCTGAATTGTGAGATAAAAAGTTGCAATTACCTTTTTTATTTTTTATTCTGTGGCGGAAACAATATTCCATACATTGCTGAAAAAAAATGCTGATGTAAAAACAATATACCAACATTGTTTTTTCAAAATTTCAAAATAATTTCGTCAGCAGTAATGTCACAACATACTGTGTGCAGTGGGTATTTAAGTGTGCTTGTTTTTATTATATGTGTAGTTGCTCACAGTTTTCTGCTATGATTCCCACTGTGCTTGTCGGGACAAGATTGAGAAAGACACACACACACACACACACACACACACACACACACACACACACACACACACACACACACACACACACACACACACACACACACACACACACACACACACACACACACACACACACACACACACACACACACACACACACACACACACACACACACACACACACACACACACACACACACACACACACGAGAAAACAGATGGAGGAGATATACACGTGAGACTGCTTTAGAAACTGTTTTCTGAAAGTAAGCAGATGTGGGCATGAGTCTGTTTTACTGTTCCGTAAAATCTGAACCAAAATAATAAGCTGGGACTTTTTTCATATTCTATGCTTTCTATTTCTCTTTTCGATTCTTTTTCTTTCTCGCTCACTCCCTCTTCCATTTGCTCTCATTTGCTGTGCCCTCACACACTCCACTGGCCCTCCTGCCCAGGGTAATGGGGGGTGAAATAGGGGTGACAGTGGACATTTGTAGTCCGGCACTGCATGATGGAACTCACACACACACACACACTCTCTCTCTCTCTCTCTCTCTCTCTCACACACACACACACACACACACACACACACACACACACACACACACACACACACACACACACACACACACACACACACACACACACACACACACACACACACACACACACACACACACACACACACTCCTCCACAGGTGCTCTAACTGCCAGTGGGGCCAGTGTGCAATATCAGGGCTTTAGTCAAGGCATAATGCATTTAAACAAACACTCCAGATGACAAAAAAATAATCCTTATTTAAACACAGTGTGCCAGACTAGCACTGCTTGAGAACAGCAGTGCTCGCTGTATTAGTAACGTGTGATTGTGTACCATTCACAACTGAATTGAGAATGCCATTTAAATTTCAGTTCAGCTCCTGAATTTGGAGATGCAGAACTGCAGTTCATATTTGAATGCAAGAAAGTGAATTAAAATGATTGAACTAGAATAGGAAACTTTCTAAAGTCAAACTTTAAATATTGGCTTGACAAAGCTTGGTTTAAAGTTTAAAAACTCTTGAAGTTGAAGGTTTATAGGCAGAAAAACTTAAATAGATAGAAAGAGATATATAGATATATGGATAGATAGATAGACAGACAGACAGAGAGATAGATAGATAGATAGATATATGGATAGATAGATAGATAGATAGATAGAGAGATAGATAGATATATGGATAGATAGATAGATAGATAGATAGAGAGATAGATAGAGACAGATAGATAGAGAAATAGAGAGATAGAGAGATAGATGGATAGAGAGAGAGATAGAGAGATAGATAGATAGAGAGATAGATAGAGAGATAGATAGACAGATAGATAGATAGATAGATAGATAGATAGATAGATAGATAGATAGATAGATAGATAGATAGATAGATAGATAGATAGATAGATAGGCAAGGCAAGTTTATTTATATAGCACACTTCATACACAATGGTAATTCAAAGTGCTTTACATTGAAGAAATTAAAACAAAAGAAATCAGAAAAATTAAAACAGTTTAGAATAAAAGATAAAATACAGAAATAATCAAATGAAATCAGAATAATTAGAACATTAAATAAAATACAGTACAAACAGTCGGACGAGCAGTGGCACAGTGCTCATTCAGTAAATGCATAGGTAAACAGATGTGTTTTGAGTCTGGATTGAATGTGACTACTGTAGGAGCACATCTGATCTCCTCTGGAAGCTGGTTCCAGCTACGGCTGGCATAGTAGCTAAAAGCACACTCACCATGCTTAGAGTGAACCCTTGGTATTTCTAGCTGATGTGATCCTAGTGATCTGAGTGATCTGTTGGGTTTATATTCAGTGAGCATATCTGCAATGTATTGAGGTCCTAAGCTATTGAATGATTTATATACCAGTAATAATACTTTAAAATCAATTCTATATGTAACTGGCAGCCAGTGTAAAGACCTGAGGACTGGTGTGATGTGTTCATATTTTCTGGTTCTGCTCAGAATCCTGGCAGCAGCGTTCTTTATGAGCTGCAACTGTCTTATGGTCTTTTTAGGAAGGCCAGTGAGGAGTCCATTACAATAATCCACCCTGCTGGTGATGAAAGCATGCACAAGTTTCTCTAAGTCTTGACTGGAAACAAAGCATCTAATTCTTGCAATATTTTTCAGATGATAGTATGCTGATTTAGTTATTGCTTTGACATGACTACTGAAGCTAAGGTTTGACTCTAGAGACACACCCAGATTCCTGACTTGATTTTTAGTTGTTTGACCCCTAGACTGAAGGTATGCGTTCACCTTGAGAACTTCATCTTTGTTTCCAAACGCAATGACTTCAGTTTTGTCTTTGTTTAACTGAAGAAAGTTTTGGCACATCCAATTGTTTACTTCATCAATGCATTGGCAAAGGGAGTCAATGGGGCTGTAATCGTTAGGCGATAGGGCTAAGTAGATCTGTGTGTCGTCTGCATAGCTGTGGTAAGAGATTTGGTTCTTTCTCATTATTTGGCTCATTGGGAGCATGTACAGGTTGAATAGGAGTGGCGCAAGAATTGGGCCTTGAGGGACTCCGCATGTCATGGATGTCCACTCAGACTTATGCTCTCCTATAGTCACATAATAACCTCTCCCTTCTAAGTATGACCTGAACCATTTTAGGACTATCCCAGAAAGCCCGACCCAGTTTTACAGCCTGTCAAGAAGTATGTTGTGATCGACAGTGTCAAATGCAGCACTGAGGTCGAGTAGTGCTAGAACTGATAATTTGCCTTCATCAGTATTTAAGCGAAAATCGTTTATTATCTTTATGAGCGATGTCTCTGTGCTGTGATGCGATCGGAAACCAGATTGAAAGTAGTCAAAGTATCCATTCGAGCTTAAGAATTTGTTCAGCTGATTGAAGACAACTTTTTCAATGATCTTGCCTATGAAAGGAAGATTTGAGATCGGTCTATAGTTGTTTAATATGGTATTATCCAGATTGCTCTTTTTCAGGAGGGGGTTGACAACTGCAGTTTTCAGGGAGTTCGGAAAACTCCCAGAGAGAAGTGAGGCATTTACCACTTCTAGGAGATCACCTTTTAAGCTGTGTAACACAGTTTTGAAGAAAGATGTGGGAAGTGCGTCAAGGGCGCAGGTTGATGTTTTAAGGTGCTGTACGATTTCTTTCCAAAATGTTGCCATCAATTTCTTTGAAATCAGACATAGTGACTACTTTCTCAGGCTGTTGTCTGATCTGTCTGACCCCAGTGCGGCTCAAGGATGAGCTGATCACCTTTCTGATATTATTGATTTTCTCAGAGAAGAAAGAAGCAAACTCACTGCACTTGCTCTCTGAGAGCATTTCACTGGGAATCTGGCTTGGGGGGTTGTCAGTCTCTCTACAGTAGCAAAAAGAGTGTGTGTGTTGTATATATTGCTGTTTATAATATTTGAGAAGAAAGTCTGTCTAGCTTTGCCTAGTTCCTTATTGAAAGCATGGATGCTGTCTTTGTAGATGTTATAATGGACTACAAGTTTTGTCTTCCGCCACATGCGCTCTGCTTTTCTGCATTGTCTTTTCATATTTTGCACTGCTGTTGAGTTTCTCCAAGGTACTTTCTGTCTACCACTCTTCCTGACTTTCACAGGAGCAATATCATCAATTACACTCTTAACTTTTGAGTTAAAAGAATCAAGGAGAAAATCAACAGAGTCAGCAGATATGCTTGGTGTTAAAGATATAGCCTTCATAAATAGTACACTAGTGTTCTCATTTAAGCATCTCTTCTTGACAGACACAGATCTAGCTTCAATGGCAGGAGAGATCAATATATCAAAGAAAATACAAAAATGATCAGACAGTGCTACGTCCTTAATAACAATCGATGAAATGTTTAGACCCTTACTGATAAGTAAATCTAGAGTGTGTCCACGATTATGTGTGGGTCCATGTACATGCTGAGTCAGATCAAAAGTTTTTAAAACAGTTTTGATTTCTTTTGCCATATTGGTTTCTGCATTATCTATGTGAATGTTAAAATCTCCAGCAATGGCAAAGCAGTCAAACTCTGAGGAAATTGTTGATAACAGTTCTGTAAAGTCTTCAGCAAAGGCTGGAGAGTATTTTCGAGGCCTGTAAACGATGATAAGTAAAATGCATGGAGCACCTTTTAACACAATACCCAGATATTCGAAAGACGGGTAATTCCCAAATGATATTTGCTTATATTGATAGACAACTTTAAAAAGAGCAGCTAAACCTCCACCTCTTCTGACAGCTCTGCAGACACTCATAAAAGTAAAGTTAGGAGGGGCTGTTTCATTGAGGACTGTTGCACTGCAGCTTTCTTCTAGCCAAGTTTCATTTAGCAACATAAAATCCAGGTTGTATGTGGTCATTAAGTCGTTGACTAGAAGTGATTTATTTTTAAGTGAGCGGATGTTTAAAAGTGCTAACTTAACAGTCTTACTTTTTGTCCCCACAGCAATCTTAGTTTGGCGTGTAATAGGCACCAGATTAGATGGGTTTGCTGTACGGCTTTTGAAGGCCTTAGACTTTCTATCATGTAATCAAACAGCAATAGAGAAAGATAAAGATACAGGCACACTGGGTTCCCGCTTGTTCTGTAAACATTTGAGAAAGTTATTGTTATCATAGCTGGGACCTGACACATATCACTGAGAGCTGGTATCAGTTGTTTTTGGTTCACCTCGAGCCGCTGGAGGAGGGTGTGTGCCCTGGCGCTGTGGCAGAGGCCGAAGAGCTCTCACAGGAGGAGGGGGAGGGCGAGCTGGGCCTGCAGGCTTTGGTGGTTGTGGGGCCTGATGTTTTTTGGTTGGTATCTGGGGGCTTGCAGCAAAAGAGTGGGATAGTCTAGTTCCAGCATACACCAGTTGTTCCATTTTCTCTGAGAAGCACAGAAGTGGAGATGCTGGAGAGATGGAGAACGTGTCTGGTGAGAGGGGCTGTTGCTCTGGCGTTATTGGAGGCTGTAATATGCTGTCCTGGTTTCCCTCGCTGTTTTCCAGAAAGTCGTCCTTGGGTGCTGAATCTTGGAGCAGTGCTAGTATGTCACAGTCTGTCTGTGGTGAGCTCTGTGGGCAGGACTCAGCTGATATTGTGTCTGTGAGCAGAGGTTGTTGTGGCGGAGTGGTGTTATCATTGTCCTTGTGTGATGTGTCAACCGCATGCCCATTCAGGTGCTGAAGTGAAATCCTGTGGTCATTCATACTGTATCCAGGTGTGTGTGTGCCATTCAGGTTGAGTGGATTGGCACAATTAGATATTGTCCTTTAGCACTCTTGAACCAAGTTTGTTTGGGTGGTGGCCATCCTGTTGAAACAGTTGCATCTGACTCCAGAAAAGATTGAAGTTGTCAATGAAGTTCACTCCTTTTATATTGCAGGTTTTTTGCAGCCATGTATTAAGCCCAAGCAACCGTGAAAACCTGTTTGTTCCTCTTGCTGGGAGTGGTCCACTGATGAATGTTTGAACTTTCAGTCTTTTAAGTGTTTCAAAAAGTTCATTGAAATCCTTCTTAAGGAGTTCCGACTGCTCTTTATGAATATCATTTTTCCCCACATGAATGATGAGTCGATTTGCAGTCTTATGTTTCATCAGAATGTTCTGAAGTTCTCTGTTTACATCAGATAGATAGATAGATAGATAGATAGATAGATAGATAGAGAGATAGATAGAGAGATAGATAGATAGATAGAGATAGATAGATAGAGATAGATAGAACGATAGCTAGACAGAAGATAGATAGATGATAGATAGATAGAGAGATAGATAGACAGAGATATAGATAGGAAGAGAGATAGAGAGATAGATAGATAGATAGAACGATAGCTAGACAGAAGATAGATAGATGATAGATAGATTTCATTTTCTGCCTACAAAACCTTGAACTTCAAGGGTTTTAAACAGCAACTTTTATGACTCAGTAAATCAAATACATTTTATTTTGAGATGAGAGGACTGTGGGTGGAACTGAGGATGGTTAATGATTAATAATTAACATTCTGGCTCCTTTGTGTTTAACAGATGGCGCTTGAACCATAAATACCATCTCTTAACATCCTGACTCTGTCTTTCTCCGTCTCTTCTGAACTTTTGTGCATTACTGTCACATTTTGTTGGGCGATGTGAGAGACTGACCCTGTGTGACCGCTTCCCTGAGAGTGTCCATACACCATCATGCTTCAGTGCTTCAGTGGTCACATGACCTCCTGTGATCCCACGCTACGTTTCCTCCCTCAGCGCAGAGCTTTCCCACCTCTTTCTCTTCACTTTCCCGGCACTCAGGCCAACAGTGGCTCCAGCACTCAAACACATCTTTTCCCACTCACACCGTCTCACTCTCT
The DNA here is from genome assembly GCA_030578275.1 of Meda fulgida. Lineage (NCBI taxonomy): Eukaryota > Metazoa > Chordata > Actinopteri > Cypriniformes > Leuciscidae > Meda > Meda fulgida. The sequence continues at coordinate 47,522,161 of CM060622.1, forward strand.
TCCTTGCTTTCTTGCCTTGCTGCATAATTAAAAAATGCAAATGATAAACTACAATTCATTTAGATACTGCAGATTGTGGCCGTTTGTGTCGAATCGAATGTGGAGAATATTTGAATAAATCTGTCTGATATCAGCTGTGTGTGCTGATAAGCATGAAATGAAGAGGGCCAGGAATACGAGGCTACATCTGTTTGGTGTAAAAAGGCGGAGGATCTGGAAAGTCAAAGGGTTAGAACTAGGGGTGTAACGGTACACAGAAGTCATGGTTCGGTAGATACCTCGGCTTTGGGGTCACCGTTTGATACAGGTTTGGTACATTGGGTACAAAGTCCGATATTTTTCAAGAAATCACGTAAAGATGTAGCCTGACGTCATCATGCTCTGATTCTAGCCAGAATGTGAGTCTGATACTGCTCCATTGGGCTGTGATTATGGGGTGTGTTTCAACCGAACCAGGAAAGAAAATGCCTCTGCACTGAATTGGATAGACCTACAACCAATCAGAGCAACGGACAACATTCCAGGGGTCCGAAAAGGAGCTGGCAACGATATCATAGTGCACGCCGAGTTGTATCGCAGTGATGCCCATTTCGGTTGCTTCTTTCACTTGGTCCTCCATGAGTGCGAAAAAGGAGAAACAACAATGACCACAGGGTTTTCATTGCACCCCATCTTCTTAGTGACCATCGGGGCCAGCTGATAAATTAAACTTTTGCCGAATCCCGTAGGAAGAACGGTAAAAACATCTTTCCGATCGACAAATGCCTTTATCGCGGTTCTCTGTTCCTCAAATGCATCTTCTATAACAGACGCGATGGCTGAATCTACACATCTGAATTCTCCAGCGGCAGCCATCTTTGTTGTAAACGAAGTCAACCCAAGCGGTCTTTGGTGATGTGATGATTACGTTACTGTAGATCACATGTCCATCATCGCATGAAGCCCGCCCTGAAAATTTGATTGGTCCGAACAGCTTTGGTTCGGGCATACTTGCTTGACAACGGATCCAGACCGAACTTCCCATCCTCAAATGTTGTGGGCGGGGTTAAGCTCGGCTGGCATCCAGGAGAGGAAAGATGAGCTAGAAGGAGAATCAGTGCCATCTACATCTGAGCCTACTTCACCTTTCCACGAGGAGACAGCGAGTGAAGCGGCACCTGATGCTTCCCATTTCCAGGACACACATATTTCATCACTCCATCCGGCCCGCCGGCACCAAGATCCCTCCTCTTCTTTTCCTGGAGGTGCGGCTAATTTAGTTTATACGTGTTTATAGTAAGTTTAGATATTATTTATATAAAATATAATTTCTAATTTCTGTCTTTTGATTTAGAAATGAAAAACTACCTGGACATCTTTTTTTAAAGGTTCCACGACTTTGCCCCTTCTTTACATGCACTGTGCCAGTGGTCCATCAATACACCCACAATCTCATATAAAGCCATATAACCCTGCTCTTTGTCTGTCTCTAAATTCCTCCTTTCTTTGCCCTGAAAAAACCTGCCAGTCAAAATTGCCAGTGGTTCAATGATGGAAGTGAAAGCGATGGACTCATGCATTCATAACTCACTCGCACTATAAATAAATGAATACAATAAATTATACATTAATGTCATAATGTTTTTTCTTCATTATTGGGAATATTTCAGCAGGGAAAGAGAGAGAGAGAGAGAGAGAGAGAGAGAGAGAGAGAGAGAGAGAGAGAGAGAGAGAGAGAGAGAGAGAGAGAGATGCACTCGCACACAATGCCTGGACTCCTGTTGAGCCTTTCAGAATTCACTAAACTTTCATAATATTTTGAAACTGGCTGACATTTATAAATGATCAACTATAAAAACAAATGGCTCATAAATACAGATTAGAATCGCACAATATTTCTATGGTAATACTTTACATTGTCAAACTAGATGAGAAAGAAAAAAAAATCTGCTTAGCAAGGAGAAAATGTGCTAGACGATAAAGAGTCTGGTTCTGACAAAGAACTGTTAGACAGGAAGATAGACATGTAAATCTGCGTTTTTCTGAAATAAATGATACCACAATAATAGACTAATGGAAAAAAAAATCAATTTAAATTGCGGCATGGAACGGTTGCAAACTTGTAGCCAATCAGCAGTAGGTCCTTCTCAAACAGGATCTCTTAACGGTAATTTACCAGTAAAACTGTGTGTGAAAGGGCATAGTGAATACAGACTTTACTCTATAGGTGTGAAGGAGACTGTCAAGAGAAAGAGAGACTGAATTTACATAAACTTTACTGCATAGGAAGTTTTTTAAGAGTGTTTTTTCAAAATACTGAACACATATCCTGGAATTTCTTTAATGTGTTTCTAACTTTGTATTAGTTTCTCTTTCTCCCTCTCTCTCTATTCTGAAGCGTGCAGGGTTTGTATAGTTTGGCTTCTGGGAGACACTTGGGTTTTTCTGTTTATCCACTGTGTGTGTAAGGAACAGCGCAATGCACCAGCGCTACCTGAAAACACACAGTTATACACACTCTCTGACTCTATTTCTCACAGACAAACAGAAGCAATCTAATACAGACACACTCAGAAGACTAAACCGCAATCTTTTCAGGATCGACAGCGACACAATAATACTAGTATCTATGTGTGAGTGTAAGAATGAGACCTTTAACTTCAGTTACACTTTTTCAATAGTCCACTTTAGACATTCTACTAACTTTAAGTAACTTTGTAACTACATGTCATTTTCATTACAGGATTAGTAGACTGCTATGGTTAGTAGAATTAGACAAGTAGTTGTAAAGTTACTTATAGTCAGTAGAATGTCTGTTGGGGAGCATCAAAATAAAGTGTTAGCAAATATTAAGCAGAGAATCTATTAATACTCTAATGAGAGTAAGTTAAAAAAGTTACTTATAGTTAGCAGTCTAAAGTAGACTATCAAAATACAATATTACCGTAACTTCTTTCCATTTCATCTGAAAAAGACAAATAAAAAGGGTAAATGCTGACCAAGCTGGCTGACAAGATGGCCTCTCAATCTGACGGCTGAAAGTGCACAAACCCCCCAAACACAGTCAACAGACCAGCCTGAGACCAACAAGCCATTTTAGACTGATGTTCAGTGATGTAGCATTATAGTGATTAGTGTTAACAGTAGCCGCGTTTCCATTACAGATTTGCACATATTTTCTTAATTTTGTTTAAAAACTATGACGCCGTTTCCATTAACCGATGTTAAGCAATTAAAACGTCATTTTTTCCTCTTGCAATAAACCATTCCAAAAATCAGAAGTCCTGAAAACCTGAAGTCCTTGAGTCAGCGGAGGTCACTAGCATTGAGGCAATGGCCCTGGGCAGGGCATGTCTCTAGGATAGAGAACCACCGCCTACCTAAGATCGTGCTGTACGGGGACCTGTCCTCTGGTTACCGCAACATCGGGGCACCACGAAAGCGGTACAAAGACTCCCTGAAGAAGTCCCTCACTGCTTGCTGCATCGATCCCCGCCAGTGGTCAACACAGTCCATCAGGCCACCTCCCTCTTTGAAGATACCCGCAGGGCCAGTATGAAGGACATAAGGAGAAGAAGGACCGTGTCTCCTCAGCACCCGTCCTGGACCAGACCTTTACCTGCAGTCGTTGTGGCAGGACCTGCCTGTCCCGCATAGGCCTCGTCAGCCACCAGCGGGCCTGTAGAAGACGTGGATGTCCTTCCTAAATCTCATTCGCGAAGCAAAGCCGTGATGAATGGTTATGAAAGCCTCTTGTTAATCGCCACGTATGAGGTGTTTCTGTGTGTTTCTCCCTCATATCTGCTCCGAGGTCTTGATCAATTGTGGCATTTCTTTGTTGTTTAGAATCCAGTATTCCCGTAATACTTTTGTCTTTTATAAGTTCAATGAAAAACGTTGTTTTGTCTTCTGTCCAAACATACCGTCTACGTCAAACCATCTACGTCAAGTGACCTGTGAATGTGAAAAAACTGTTTCCATTGCAGTTTTGCGAAATATTCCTTTCCGAATTGCCTGGAAAACCGAGCATAAAACCTTTTTTTGCGATATATGGGAGTTTTTGTTAAATTTACGTGCTTTCATTGGGCCTAATTTCAATTCACAATTTCAATTTGAGCAATTCGAAGGGTGAAAACACAGTGAAGTATCAGTAACTGTATATTAATAGTATCAGTGCCATAATGGTAACAATGATGCAACAGTAACACTGCCAGATACATTTCCGGGAAGAAAAGGGATGAGTAAGAGATGGAAAACGCAGAGGCTCACTGGGAGAATGACAAGAAGAACACACAGGGAGGAAGAGACAGAAAGAAAGAGATGTTCTCATATTTATTTGATGATGGAGCAGAGGCTTTTACTGGCAGGTGAAAAGAGCCCTCTCCACTGTTAGAGAAATAGCCCCGGATAGACAAAGAGCTAAAAACATTCATCTCTCTACTTACAGCAAACACACACACACACACACACACACACACACACACACACACACACACACACACACACACACACACACACACACACACACACACACACACACACACACACACACACACACACACACACACACACTTTCCAACTTTGATATGATACCTTAAAAAATATCGATATTCGATACTATTTTCAAAACCACAGAGTGTTAGAACAAGAAGAAGATGGTAAGATAAGAACAAATAAACAAACTGAAAACAATAGCAAAAATAAATACTATAGAATAAAGAGACAAATGAAACAATATACAGTAGTATTCAGATTAGAAATACTACAGAAATGAAAGTAATCAAATGTAAAATAACACATGATACTTTTCATTGTAAAAATTAAATTCAGATTAATGCTTACAATTAATGTTACAAAAGTTATTCAGTCAAGAGCAGCGAGTGATATTCTCTTCAGACAGCAGCAGGTTTATTAGGCTGCTGTCACTTTAAGAGCTTATGCACGGGTCCAATATACTGTTGCACAACATGTGTTTTCTTTCTCAACTATTTACGTTCAAAAACTGACAGTATTTACCTCAATACTCGGCAAGACTGGTATTTTGATATCATTTTGTATGTATTCGACCATTTAAGTGCAATAAGCAAATCCGTTTTGCACGCACGAGCTGTTTGAGAGATGGCTTTATGAGAGCGTCACTTATATAGATCAGTGGTGTGCGCACAAAAAACTATGTGCAATACACGCACTATTCAACCGGAGCGAATGACAAGAGTTTGGTTTGTGGCAATTCGCCGTCAGAGAGAAGAGAGAGCGAGAATGCGCAGCTGGTATTGGTGTATCAATACTGCCGAAAAGCAGTATTAGAACCGTTTCAGATATTTCAGTACCAATACAAATCAAAATATCTATATTTGTGACAACACTACTGCCCTTTATCTTTTAACACAATATATGATATTTCCTCATACACATTATCTCCCACAGACTTTCTTTGATGGGGAAGGTTGTTGCCTCAAAATTAAAAGCGCAGTTTCTGTGAAACACTGTTGAAGCTCGGACCGAGCACCACAACACACTTGTAGCCAATCAGCAGTAGGGGGCTTGTCCACTCATGATGGGGAATAGAGAGTGAGCCAATCAGCAGTAGGGGCGTGTTCACTCATGATGGGGGAGGAGAGAGTCAGCCAATCAGCAGTAGGGGGGGCGTGTCCACTCATGATGGGGAATAGAGAGTGAGCCAATCAGCAGTAGGGGGCGTGTCCACTCATGATGGGGAATAGAGAGTGAGCCAATCAGCAGTAGGGGCGTGTTCACTCATGATGGGGGAGGAGAGAGTGAGCCAATCAGCAGTAGGGGGGGGGGCGTGTCCACTCATGATGGGGAATAGAGAGTGAGCCAATCAGCAGTAGGGGGCGTGTCCACACATGATGGGGGAGGAGAGAGTGAGCCAATCAGCAGTAGGGGGCGTGTCCACACATGATGGGGAGGAGAGAGTGAGCCAATCAGCAATAGGGGGCGTTTCCACACATGATGGGGGTGTGTTTATTTGGGTTGATTTTCAAATATCGACAGTGTTCCTCAGAAACCGCTTACTGCATCTTTAAAGGTGAATGACAGAGACATAACGCCAGCAGGGGTCACTCATACAACGTGAAATAAATAATAAACATTAATACATAATACATGGAACCGGTTTGACAGTATATTGTTTGTTTATATTGCTATGGGTGTTGCGCAGTGATACAAGGGTCTGTTAGATGAAGCGGTCATAGCCAATCAGCATCAAGGACCGGAACTACTTGTTTTATAATAAGAGTTTCACTGTTGCTGAAAGGCCAGTCATGGCAGCCACAGTTCACTGTTGCCTGGCAACCTTCCAAAGCTGCTGCAAAGAGACTTGCCTGTTCTGTGACGAGACAGTTCTTGTCTGTCTACATCTGTCTCTGTCCTTCTCTCTGTGAGCGTGTGTGTGCAATACACGTTCCTCTCTAGAATGGGACACGTGTGATTGTATGACTGTGTTTGTTGGTCCCTTTGTTTGTCATGAATTTGCAGCTTCAGGTAAGCAGCACATACCTAAAGAGATAACAGAGGAGATTTAGAAAGTGTGATAGAAAACATGGAGAAAGATTCATCAAGATGGAGGAAAGAGTAAATGTGATGAGCGGTCGGTCCGCAGGAAGACGGCACTGGGGGCGATTGAAATAGACAAAGATAAACACAGAAAACAAAGAATGAGGAAAACAGGGGGAGACTAAAATACACAAAATGTGATAAACATCAAGATGGAGAGGGAAAGAAAGAGTAAATAAAAAGGACTATTGCTGGGTTCATATATTTTTATGAGTATATTAGGATATAGCATAAAATTGGAAGATGGAATCACCAAGATGTGAATTCAATTTCCAAAACGCACTTCAAAATGTATACAGCAAGTTAAAGTGGATTTATTTTCTAATTGGTCATTCACATAAACTACAATGAAAAAAAAAATCGAATTAATTAATCAGTAATGTGATTTTGCCTCAACATGTCCTGTGATAATTCCAGCAACAACAGAAAAAAAGTAACTCTGGTTATTATAAAATGCTAGAGCCAGAGCCAAAACAAATATTTTTTTTATTTATAAATTATTATTATTGTTACAAACATTTATATAACAAATTCTTAAAAATATTTATTTGAATATATTTATTTAAATCAATATACTTATTTTAAATTAAGTCAAAATGATTTACTACAAAAAAATAACAGCTAGGAGTGGGCGATATGACATTTTATTTCACAATAACAATATACAGTATATCACAAGTTATTTTGTGTTATTTTATTAATTACTAAAAAAGAAGCAAATTACAAACAATAGGACAAATAGAATATAACAAAAATAGGAATTTAAAAAAAGTTTTTCAGGTACAATAGGTTTATTTAACATGCAGTTAGAATTGGTACAGAAATTGAATAATAAAATGTATTCTTATTAAAGCTAAAACAAGTTATTCAAGAGGGAGCTTTCTGTGAGCGCACTTTGGCGGTGTGCCAGTCAGCACGAGCACTGCACCGGATATTTTGCGCTTAACATTCCGCTTCTTATATTCTCATTCAAGCATTTCATCACTTTGCAGTGTCAATAGTGCTATATATTTACATAATCATGATATAGCAAAATCTCTAACGATAGACATTTCGATACACATCCTCATGCCACCCACCCCTAATAACCGCAAGCCATTTATATCTTAAAGAACAAACTTGGATGAAAACACAGTGTGCGTCTCAATCCGCTCCCTAGTTCTGTAGTCAGGGCACTGATCAGGGAGTCGGCCATTTTAGAGTGTCTCAATCGCAAAATCCTTCCATTGCACTGAATCGTTCACTTAAAAAAAAACTCCCACAATACACCATGAAAATAAGGGAGCATTGATTCACAATATGTTCCCTTAACGTAAGTTCTGAAGCACGAAACAATCACGTAAGCAAAATCACACTCATAATGACGTTTATGTTAAAAATACGTGTAAAAAAACCAAACCATTTTTTTATTATATTTCAGCATAAACATACATCACTAGACAGGTAATGAACATAATCTATCATTCATAATTAATACAGCTGGAATGTTATGTAACAATCAAAGTATTTGATCATAATGTACTTTTAAATAACAGACAAATAATGTTAGAAAGATGTCTGTGATGATCTTGTTCATAAATGCCAGAAGAGATGATGTTGTCATGCCACTATCAGTGTCCCAGTTGTGTAGTGAGCCAGGGTCCTTACTGTCCTTACCAGTGCCTGAATTTGTGTGCATTATACACTGTTTCACGAGACACACCCCTGGTGATGTAAATGGCAAGGAAGAAACTCCACAGCAAAGATTCTGGCATGGATTACTTTAGTAAAAACTGAGCATCACAAATGCTGCTCCCAGATAACTAAATCTGTGAGTCTGTGACACAGTTCTGGGGTAGTTTATTAGGATTTGACAGACAGTGTGTGTGTGTGTGTCCTCTTGAGCTCCATCTATCATTCTCCACGCACACACACACACACACACACAGAATAATATTGCATTTCGAAATGATGGATCTCACTTCATGCTTTATAAAACCCACAACCTCTTCTTCTCTTCTTTATGAAAATTAAAAATTCAAGATTTTTCCCATCAATCAAATATTTCAAACCAGAGACTCATTACTTCGCTAATTAGTACTGTGAATATCTCATTTTCACAAAAATATTAAATCACGCTCTGATTGTAATGAGAAAATTATGATACGATCATTAAATATGCTGATGGTACTGATTATTCCAGGATTAAAAAGGCTTCATATGTTCAATACCCAATCAATATGTGTGAGAGAGAGAGCAATATGGACGCATTCATCATCTCTGCTGCTTATATGCGTGTGCACACATCTTACAGCATTTTCAGAAACAGCTTTATTGGTATTATTATTATTGGCTGTAAGCTAGTGAATATGCATCTCAGTGTTGAGCTGAAATGGCAGGTTTGGGATGAATAGCTGCGATTGGCGGCCATGATCTTATCTTGCCTCTTAATTACCATGCTGCAGTCAGACAGCTTCATCCAGCCAATGGTATCGCAGTCTGCCTCATCATATTCATAAGCTGATTTAAATATGGATTAATTTATGAAAAGGCTAAAAATCCCCAGGCCTCAGCTCATCGGTCTTAAATGCTGACTTGCTAGAAGTGATTCCAGATGACGCATTAGCAACTTCTTAGTCAGTCGTGTTGAAAAGCAGCCACAATGCATTTCATTACATACTTTTGTGTTTGTGATACTCAGTGAGAGTCATGCAGGCTGACAGGTTTGTAGGAGGCTCAGTAGTTCAGTGCTTTGACAAAATTGGAAAAAAAGCAAGTGACAGTTCGATCATCACAGTGCAGGCAGGAGCACGCGGACATGAACTCCATAGATATTCAGAAAAACAAAAGTCAATTTGTTTCAAACATCTTTGGAGCGTACTGCAATCCACTTTTGAGAAGCTGGATAAGATGAGTAAGTGTGTGTGTATGTGTGGCAATCTCTCTATAAATCTTACTTGCCGGCCAGCTTGCTGATGCCACCACATTAAGAGCTAGATAATGGAAGTTGGTTTGAAAAGATTTCTTCCTCTCTTTTGTCATCCTATTCCACTTTTTACAGCTGTTTGATAATCTTTTTCGGCTTTCTCTCATGCAATCATCCATCAAGCGATAAGTAAATCTCAAGCACACCTCAATTCTCTTAAACTGTGCATCAAGGGCATCGTTGACACTGAGACAACATTTCAGTAACATTTACATTGCAGAGACTAACATGCCTGTCTTAAACAATGGACTCAACAGATCTGCAGTCCTCGTTCTGAGGAGCATGTGTGTGTCGCTATGTGTTGATAAGAGAGAAACACACTTTGCTGAATAATATCTTATCTGTAATGCCAACGGGAGGAAAGAAAAAGACCAAATGCTCTGATTAGTTATTGCAGACTGTGTTTTTGCACAGCAACAGCCTCCAACTCCAGGTTTTGCCATTACAGAATGGAACAGAGAGAAAATGAAATGGAAAAAGAAACAAAAGAGGAACAAAAGTGAATGCAGAGTCTAACAATAAGAGTAAAATGTGGAAAATGGGGAAGAATGAGACATAAAAAAAGCAAATGAGGCAAGTTAATGAGTTGGACCAGTCATGGTTGCCCTCAGACAAAGAAGAAGTTGTAGTGGTATATGCAAATGCTGGTAATAAGACAGACACTGATTTATCCTTACGTGGAGGGGCTCTGCCCTGACATGCTCATTCCTCATTGAACTTCTGTCAGAGACTTCAGGGACATTGCAAATGTGCGATATTGCGGTGAGTCATAATTCACTTCACACCGAGAGTTGACCCGGAGCATATGTAGCATGCAGATAATCACAGGTAATGCAATTTTCAATTTGATTTTTGCAGAGGAAACACTGGTTTCTGGCTTATCTAGAAGAATCAAAGACTTGCTATGCACAGAGCCGCGGTTAAAGGAACTTCAAAGCGATCGACAAATATCAAACACACGGACTCAAATCATTAGGGGGAAAAACGCTTTAATCGAATAGGTGCTGATGTGTGATATTTTAGCCCTGACTCCGCAGCCCCTCAGGTGTCTTTTGGTAAATAAATCACAAGTTTAATCCCATCTTCACAGGAGCAGCTAAGATCTTTCCGAGCTCGTGTCCTGCCGGGGGTCCCAAAACTCCAGTTTTCACATGCTTGGCTGACCCGTTCTGCCTCAAGGGATACATGTGCATCTCTGGCCCTGTTTACACCTGCTATTAAGATGCGTTTTCACAAGTAATTTTCGATCGGAACACATGTAGACGAGGGACCCTTACGGAACAAATATATGGGAATATACTGCAATATAATGGGATATATTACATAATACATTTCCATATATGGGATACTAGTGCTTATATTTTTCAATATACTGCAATATATGCATTGACATGTATGGCTATATGTTAATGAATATAAAATATTTATTAAATGAAGACAAAAATAGCATTACATGTAATATTCACAAAGTTTTATCCTTTATTGTGTACATACAGTATATTGCACATAGGCCTGCATGTTCCCATATAAATGTGAATGTACTGTATTAACACAATATATTATTCTGCATATTTTTAAATATACGGTTAAACCATCTAATATATTGATCATTCATATATGGGAAATATATTTTCGTTCCGTAAGGGAAGACACATTCCTGGTGTTTTAATCCGTCTCTTTTGCCCACTTTCAACCACTTCTGTCCTGATTTCTTCGAGGGGAGGGTCTATAGGCGAGTAAATGTGTGTTTTTTCAGCTCTTTCGATCTAATGGACAAAATAAGCTTGCGCAATTTACATTTGAACACGACCGGAGACGACTGAAAAACACACGGAGAGCATCAGCTTTAGTTTCTTCTCTGACAGCCGCAAGATCAGCCGAACGCTGTGAGTGTATGTTAGACATCAGGAATGGCGAGAGAACATTGTGTTTGGTACGTTTTTAGTCTTCAAATCAAACTTGGGTCTTCAGTCGACAAAGTTTAAATCCGTCTGTCTCCCCGCTTCCCATAATGTTACTCATGAGGTCAGTAGACGGAGAGTAGACGGTCTTTTGTGGCTGTTCAAACACATTGGATCACATGAGTGTTTACACTATGAAAGCAATCCAGTTGAATGTGTTTTTGACTGCCTCTGGAAGTGGCCGAAAGTGGACAAGCTCAAAGCGTTTTAGACCCCATTTACTCCTGTATTTAGCGTCATCCACTTGTGATCCGATCGACCAAAACACATCTTCATACCAGGTGTGAACAGAGCTTCTAACTGCTGTGGTAAATGCGCTCCAGGTACTAACCACTTTTCTGATGCCCTGAAACGGTCAGTTCCATATTTGACTTTCTTATGTGGATTCTCAATTGAAATACCAGGTTCTACCACAGTTTCTACCTACTCTTAAAAAGTATTTGTTGTTGGTTCAGTCTGAAAATTCCTTATTTCTTAAATAAGCAATTAGAGACCAAAAATTTGTTGAGACATGATGTTAAACAGTTCAGACAAAAATGAAAAATCTTTCATCGTTTGAAAAGTCAGTGTGGTCCAAAACAACACTGGACCCCATTGACCTCCAAAGTGCGGACAAACTTTTTTCTTTCCCCCTCAAAATATCTTCTTTTGTGTTCCACAGAACAAAAATATGGGTTTAGAACAAGATGAGGGTGAGTAAATGACAGAATATTAATTTTTGTCCTTTCATTTCGTCATTTAAGGCAAAAATGCACCTTCTCCTGAGACCAGTGCTCATAAATAATCCAAGTGATAGATTCTCACTGAACCTTTAAATAATGTATGTACTAATTGCATTTTCGAGCTTTTGATTTCATATGTGCCATCACATACTAAGTGTTACCCGGGCGGTGGTATTTAAACTGGCACAGCACATTTGCACATGACATTGTGTGAGCGCCCAATTTGGTTCTACGAAATGAGATGTGGATGACAGCAAGCTAATGAGAGAAACATCTGGGATTTGAGAGTGTGAAAGGGAAACTCTTGTTCTCTCCATAGGGTTCGATTGCCGGTTTCTGCCAAAATAGCCCACTCCATTTGGACCGAGCTGTCAGCCAGGACGAACCAATGTGTTTGTAGAGGAAGAGTCGGTGTGAGAGAGGATATCCAGTAAAGACAAATGATAATGTTTCCTTATGATAACTGCACAAACAAATTGCATTCAAATAGTGATGCTCTGAGAGGCGGTTGACAAGGGACAAGTAATCGTAGTCAGCGAACCAATTCATGACATAATAAACTTAAAAATATATAATTTCCCTAAAATAGACCTGTACTATTGACGTAAGCTGGTCTGGCAAATGTGCAGCATGCAAAACCACGAACAGACCAAAGTGTACCTAGAAAACAAAGCTTTTATCAAAAATTTAGTCACTTAATTTAAGTATTAATATATTTGCAACAATGTTGTTGAATTAAAAATGTGAAACTAATCATTTAAAACCTGTTAAAATTACCATTTAATAAAGCAGCTACATTTTCTTGAAATGAACGACACATACATTGCAAGTTAGTCAGACACTTGTGAATGCACAAAATAAAGAGTATATATATATATATATCTCCAAAATTAGGCTATACATAATATATATAAAAAAGTATAGCTGTTTGGATTTAAATAGGCGAATGCTTGAGAGTTTATGACTGGATCATTATTGCAGTGATTATTATGTTTCTAGCATGTTATATGTTTGGCAACAGTTCTTCTAACCCTAATTGGTGGAGTGTGTGGCTTTTCATTTCTTTAACAACCATGTAGGAAGACACATCATGGCCATATTCCAGGATGACCATGTCAAGATTCATCAGGCTCACACTGTGAAAGAATGGTTGTGAGGAGCATGAAGAATCAGTTTCACACATGAATCGGCTCCTCTGAGTCCAGACCTTAAAGTCACAGTTCTTTCATAAATGACCTAAAAGTGCATCATCAGACTCGCACTTGGATTGATATGGTAAAATTCGACGCTGTCTGCAGTGTGTATGTCACTGAGCTTTAGGAAGCCTCCAGAGCTGAAATGCAGTTATGGGAAAAAGGCGCTTCGTTTGCCAATCATAACAGACAGGGCCGTCTGACCAATCAGAGCAGAGTAGGCCATGTAGTGACCACGATTATTTGTTATATTTTTTAACAGTATACACTGTTTATGACCGAAAGCAATTTTTTCTCTTAATTCTCTTTTCTCTTAAATTAATTCTCATTGAAAAATACAAATAAACCCTTTTAAACCTATATAACCACTTGATAAGTGTATAAACATGTATGCAATCCATCTCATGATTTTTCTTTTAGGGGGTTACAGATATTCCTTTACTAAATATTAATTCAAACTCTTATGGATTAATGTTTCAGAATTGCATACGGTTTGCATACGGTTTACTAAGATCACTTGTAGCATGTTGGGTCTCTATGAAATCCAATTTTCGTTAATTTACATTACATTTTTCTAACTCTGTGGCACATTAATATAAGTCTTATAAATTTTAGAAATTAAAATAAATTTGATTAGTACCCAATCAAATAACATGCAAACTCCAGAGGGTGTGACATCTTCCCACGTTAAAAGACAGTTTTTTCCCGTTTTTCTGAGAAATCCTAATGTGAAGATAAAGCTGAGCTAGAAGTCTTCGAATGAACCATTAGTTTGTGTCAGGCTGCGGCCTCGTCTTTCCATTCACCAAAGATCCTCCGACTCCCAATGGTTCTCTCTCATCAAGACAACATCAGCAAAGATCGACTGGAGCCAGTAAATTGCATCAGGACACTTCTATTCAAATGGCGAGACAAGCAAGTATCAAACTTAGTCTTATTATTTGATACATTAAGTATCAAATCTTTTTTTCAGAAGGGTGTGTTAGAACAAAACTGATGGTGAATTTGCTGAATTTCAAACAATATTCTGCTTCAGCTCTCTTTCCACTGCTAAACTGCATGTATGTGTGTGTATGTTAGAATAGTTTAGTTAATATAGTTAATAAATGTTTGTTGTTTTGCTCATAAGTAGTGTGCCTAATCATGCAGATTTTGGCTACATGCTCTGAGTAGCACCGTACAGTGAGAAAGATATATTTCCCACACCCCGGAAAATTAACATTTCTTAGAATTACATTTACATTTTTACATTTAGTCATTTAGCAGACGCTTTTATCCAAAGCGACTTACAACTGAGGACTAAACCAAGCGAGTCATCGTGAAGAGACAAAAACAACGCAAGAAGTGCTCAAAAAACAAAGTTCAGACATTGCTCGGAGTAGCATAAGCCAGATAAGCAGGGATTTAAAGGAAATCCTTTTTTTATGTTAAGTGCTCACGGAAGAGATGAGTTTTCAGTTGTCTTTTGAATGCTGTCAGGGATACTGAAATTATCCTAGAATCCATCCAAGGATTAATAAACAATTAACACTCAATGTTTGCTGGACAAACGGGTTAATTGATTGTAATATTAATTCTGCTACATTAAGTGATCTAAAGAGTTATAATTAATTATTCATATTTGCTTTGAGCTAATTTGCTAAAGCCAATCACAACAGACTGGGCCATCTGGCCAATCAGAGCAGAGTAGACCAATCGCAACAGACTGGGCCATCTGGCCAATCAGAGCAGAGTAGACCAATCACAACAGACTGAGAAGCATTGAAAAATGAGGTGATGTGCAATGTATGTTATGAGAAAATGAAAGTGTTTTTATTTTATTTTATCTTGGATGCATGTAAACCTATTGTGGAAGACTCCAAAACAAAATTAGGAACCTTTACAACAGCATAATAGGGGCACTTTAATATAGTTTACATTTACAACAAAAGCTTTCAGCTGTTTTAAATAGACATGAACACATCACATGAGAATGCTGGTAAAGACATTTACACGGAGAGCAAAACTAGAGTAATGGGCAAAAAAAAAGTGCTTTGCTTAAACCTTTCCTGATGAAATAATACAGTTTAAGGGGTTTACACGATCTTACATGTTGGGTTAATCATAAGCTCGAGTATGCTAATACTCTCAAAAGCACAGCGTTGTTTTTCTACAGTAATCAAAGCTGCTCAGAGGGAGTTTCTTGGACATTATGTCTCCAGATATGAACGCAAGGAACATGTTGTGAGAAATAAAAGACCATTTCAGAAGCAATCTGTGATCATTTTTTCACTTTAATGTCAGAAATGTGCATTCCTTCGATTGCATATGACAGGATGTAAAAATGTATTCCCGCTGCTCATTTGAATCAAACATTCCTCTACTACAACCTCTTCTTTTAACGGCTGTTTGACTGTGAACAACCCAAGGAATTTTCCCAGGAACGCATTTCGCTGGCATGTCTTTTAGTCAATCCCACATAATCCACATTGAAAAACATCTAGGTTGAGAGGCCAAACAAATTCCCTGTTATCAGCGTTATTATTAGTAGTAGCAATAATGTGGAAATAATTACGGAAAGCATGCGCACAACCCTCTCCCGCTCCACTGGGTAGCAACTTGAATTAATAAAGAGAAAATTAAATCTCCTGCTTTCGTATAGGCGAACAGACAGCATCAAATACAGACTAGGCTTTTTCTCCATGGTAACCATTTAAGAACGATGAATCTATGGAAAGCCGTTTGTCTCTCTCTCATTTTTTCTCTCTCTCTTTCGCCTATTCGGCCGTCTTAATCGCTCTGTTCATCCATGGAAGGATTCATAATTAATGGCCATTATAATTGAAGGAGAGAAGGAAAGAGGGAATGGGAGTGCAGTAATGAGGAGGGGAGAGAAAAGAGTGCAGCCTCAACACTTCTTGCCAGTTCTAAATACGGATCTGGCACACATATTCACAGAGACGTGAATACACAAGCGCTGTGCGTCTGGAGATTAAAAACATAGGGCACAATGCAGGATCAATAGATCACACATAAACAAAAATACCTTTATTTACCTTTATTATAACAATGTATAAAAAACATATCAGAACCCATTGGGCAAAGAGAAAAACATGTACACAGACACAAAGCATACATACGTTTTTCTCTATGAAACGGCATGTTCTTTTAGTTCTTATAGATCTTATAGTGCGAATAAAGGAATTAATTAATAAAGGTGTCGTAAACTGCATTTTAAATTTTTTTCATAATGTTCTCTGAGGTCCACTTACTATATAATCAAAATTTTTACATCAAAAAACATCCTAAATTCGAAGTAATAAGCTATTTTCTATCCTGTTTTTGATGGATGTGTCGCAATCTTGGAAGTAAACGCTATGATTGGGTAACAGTTTTGCATATTAAAATAATTTTCAACGTTCCCGGCATTACACGTGTGGAATTGTTTTGAAACCTTCCGATGCTGAGAAATGGACACGTGTGAATCGGTGGGCGGGGCTAAAGAGGCAATGATGTAGAAGTGGGCGTCGATCTTCTGCTGAGGCGGTCTTTCGTCACACTGTGACATCATAATGTGACAAACTCCAAAACTTTTCTGAGCTTGGTTTCAATAAAAGCTGTTTTTGGATTAATGAGGAAGTTTTGAGTTCTGAAACTTACAGGATATTTTTATGGTACAATGACCTCTTATATGTCAAAAAATAAAGGATTTTTTCCCACCTCAATTCATGATGTCTTTTATAAATGCTTAAATGCTACTTGATGATTCATAATCAGTTTTAATATTTAGTGAAATATTCATTCATAGTTGGCCTGGTTACAAACTTCTCGTTTTCACTGCTGTATCTTGCTAGTTCAGCTGATATTTTCTCTACACTCTTAAAAAAAAAGGTTCCAAAATAGGTGTCATAGAAGAACCCTTTTGGTTCCCAAAAAACCTTTTAGTGAATCGTTCTAAAAAGAACCATTTTTTGAACATATTAATAATCTAAATAACCTTTTTCCACTATAAATAAACTTTTGTGGAACAAAATGGTTCTTTATGGAGTTAATGATGCAGATAAAGAACCATTACATTACATTTAACAGAATTATTATTTATCTTACACAAACCTTTCTCAAAGTTAATAAAAAATTGACTTTTGGATTTTTGAACTGACACTAGGTGGAATGAGCGGCCAAATCATCACAAAAAATGGTTATTTTTAGAACGATTCACTAAAAGGTTTTTTGGGAACCAAAAGGGTTCTTCTATGACCCCTATTTTAGAAACTTTATTTTTAAGAGTGTACCCTGCTGCCTTTTAGAGAATAGTGCAATGGAGAGCACACATTTAAACGCTTCTGAGGTGAATGCGTCCAGCATGAACAAAGCACAATTCTCTAGAACACAAAAGAAGAACTTTTGAAAAATGTATTATAGATTTTTTTATCTATTTTTTTTAACACTGTTCCTGAACATTATAATCTCAACGTTTGTCTGTGCGCTGCATATTTTTTTACGGAGAACAGAAGAGAGTACAGGCTTTCCGCACAATAGCTTCTCCTGAAAGACAGAGCCGTTCCCATTTTGTCGGGACAATCTGTTGTTTATGGATCACAACTTGTAAGTATGTTTTATTATTTGTGTTTTCTATTAACAGTTCAATTATAAGCTTTATGTTGTTGCTTTGATAGCTATGACGTAAAGCTTTGCCTCCGCTAGCCTGCTAACTAACATTACAATTTTGATGTAGTTTACTTTAGGTTTTGTAAGACTGTTAACCACCTCTTATGAAAATTATCCATGATTCTGTGATCGATTACTGTTTGTATTATCATACTTTTCTGACCAATTAAATGGTGGATGACATTGAATCTATAAAAAAAAATATAAAAAAAACACCACTCTGATACATTATGTGAAATCTGTGCTTGATATCCGTACAGCACAATCCTCTTGTTCGTTAACATTGTCAGGGTCTGAATTGGGCTCGAAATGGTTTAAAATTGACAGCATTGTTAATATTTACATCTAAGTGTATGCGGTTATGGAGTGGCGTGATATTTCCTGAACATGAGCAAGCGCTGCCAATCACAACACATTTCGTACTTCGAAAGTAAGGGGCTTCATCGAAAACGACACGTTCAACCAGACTGGGGAGAGAGGAGCTGTAATAATGTAAAATATGTGAAAAATAATGTGTTTTTTTGAACAATCAAGCATTAAACATATTCTAGTACACCCCAAAACAAAATCAAGACTTCGTAAAAGGCCATAATAATTTAAATATTGTTAGGATTTTTTCAGTAGTCTCTTCATTTTTTGGGTCATGTCCCTATTGCCATAGCCAAAACAACACTCATGTTAGACCACCCTTCACTCTCTGCAGCTCTCTTATTCCTGTCTCATTAAATGTGAATTCAGATACACTTCTCTAACCTAGTCCAGCTGCTGATTAAGTCGTTGTGCTCTACAGGCTTTCTTGCCAAATCTCAACAGTTCATTCTGACCTTCTATCCAATCTGCCAATAACATCTCTCAGTCTCTCAAAAATAAGATGACATGCCCTTTATTCTGAAGCTAATACATTTATTTCTGTCATCACAACTTTCTCAGAGTTTGGCATAGTAATAGATATGGGAATGTTAATGTGTTTGGTCTTGCCGGAATAGATCTACTACACTGCTGCTGCTGGAGAGCAAGTACTGAGACTTGCTATTACCAATACATACACGACACGCTGCTGTGAGCAAGACATGCTGCTGCTGTAGAAGCACACGTGAATCACTCCGTAGCAGATCCATACAGGTGGAGCTGGGGAAAGTGGAGGGTCTCTGATAGCGCTATAGCGCAAACGATAGGCAAGTGTTTGAGCAGCGAGCTCATTGGCTACTGATACAGTGGGAACCAATCAGCTTCCCTATAGAGAATGATGTGATTGCACCCTAATTGGGTTGAGGACCTATCAGCCTGCGCTATCTAGAGTTTCATGACAGAACTTTGTATTAAGCGGATAAATAAAAAGCGATTCTCAGTGGGATGGGAAAAAGCATTTGAAAAGAGGCCTCAAACAAACAGGACATTCTGTGCAGAATCAAATGTTACAATTGAAGGATTTTTTGTTTGTTTCTGGGTCCTGCACCAGAAACTGCCATTGAGATGGATGAGAATGCAAACACATAGCTCTCCAGATACCATAGGCTTCCTTGGAAATTACCATACAAAACATCATCATGGCTGTGAAGTCGGGGGCAACTGTGACACTAGTTATTAAGTAAAATGGTATGACTGAATGGGAGAATTAACTCTGTAAAATATGTAATGAACATAATTTCATTAATTATCTAGTTGAAGACAATTTTGACTCATCAGCTGATTAGAATATTTCAGTGAAAAGAGTTCAACTCATTCCACATAATTACAGTGTAGGTTCCAGTGTAGGACCTGTGAATAAGCCCATATTATACCTGACAGACAAAATTACCACACAAAGGTGAAAACTATTTTGCAATAAGCACTTAATCAATGATATCATTAATCTAAGGTATGCTCTTATGTGAAACAGTGAGCAATGATTTTTTTGTATTGTACTTACAAACAGTTACAGTTGCCCCCAAACGCAGTTAAAATCACTCTTGCTTATTCTTATAGCAAAGATGGCAAGTTCAAAGTACCTAGAGTTAAGAGAATAAGTGTATTATAGAGCGTGTGTGTAAGAGAATTTAACACTAAATTATTCTCATTTAAAAAGAATAATTTAGTACCCTGCTGCTTTTGCTACTGTAATTGTCAGGTAAGTGAGAACAGGAGTTGACAGATGGTACAAAGAACAAAGGTGATACAGACCTGATTTTTTAATAATTCAGTAAGCCAGCTTTAAACCCCCAAAGCAGCTAAATTCACACAAATTATCCAGTGATAACACAAGCATCTAAACCTGAACGTTGAACGCAGACACGGGTGTGTGTTTTAAATCGACTGGTTCCCTCTGGGCTCCGAAGGCAATCATAAGGTGGTGAATGGCAACCCCAGCACTTTGCAAACCCGTCCAATTCACTTTCGTCAATCACCTCGGCACACTCTTTCTCTTTCTCCGCGTATTTATGTCCAATCACAGGGGACACACAGGTGACATAAGAATCGAAATGCACGGTCACAACCAGGTCGCTGTGACTTAATAACTTTGTTCAAGTACAACAAAACCATCTGCCCTTTTAACCTATTATCTGTCTCTTTCTCTCGGTTTCCCTCCTGGAGTGAGATAACCATCGGTATAAAGCACTTTTACCTATCAGACTTTAGTGATATGATTGGCTTTATTGATTTTCTAGGAAATCATGCTGGTAAGCTTGTTAACTTGTCAGAAAACATTTATGCAAGTACAAAAACATGAGAGAATGCACATACTCGTGATGAGATTCGTAATGAGAAATTAATATGCCACTTTAATATGCCTTTATCCTAGTTTATTAGCCACAGCAAAGTCTCCAAAGCTGGTGGCTGAGGTCATGTTTCAGAACATGTCAAATCAGCAATAAAATATGAGAAAAAAAACTGTTACGTTATTTATTTATTTGGTGAAATCATGCTAAAAAAATAGTTTTGCTCATTAATTCATAAAATATTTAGGCTAAATCATTACCATTTTTCCTCAAACATCTCAATTGATGTGTTCGATAAAGTTCACAAAGGACGATGTTAAGTTCATAACACTCAGACTGTATATTAATGAAGGCATGTAATAACTGTAAGAATAAAATATTAACACGCTATAATGTCAATGTATTTCATGTTTTAAGGCTAATGTTACAACACCTTCTCCTCAGAGGGACAGGCTTTACTCACAACATTAGAATATATGTTAACGCAGCAAACAAAACACAATTTATATGGAAAATATATTTAAATTAAAGCTAGGGTGTGCAGTTTCGTAGAGCAATAGCAAGCTATCTTTGAAAGCATTAGATCCCACCATCCCTTCAGAGTTTCTCCAAAGCCACACAACGTGAATCTGCAGGCAAATGCTCACAACAAACATATAATCCTCTCTGTTCATAATGAGAAAAATGTTTTAAAGTGGAACTTAGAAACTCTTGCCATTTCTTCGCTATATTTCACAACACTGTCGTAAAAAAAAACACACTTGCGGCACCCTCCTCCCCTTTCTACCACTGCTCATGTGCATTTGTTATTATTGGAGCCGGCCAACTAAAACATCATACACATTGAGGGGGGCGTGTGTGTTTATGTCGAATTGCAGTTTTTGTTTCTTGCTCGTTCTTGCTTCTCAAGAGACTTCCTATCCTCAACTTACCGGGACGTTAGTCCTCATGTTGCAAGGTTGGTTTTCCGCTTGGGAACGCTAAGGGGAGCGGGGAAAGTCACCATTCTCACCGGAACAGGTTATTTAACCATCCAAATGATTTCTAAGCGGTTTTATTAAGTTGAAATAGTGGCGAAGCTCCCCTTTAAGCTATCCAGCTTGCAGGGTGTTACAAAAACCACTTAAATGTGAAAAGCTCAAGGAAAATTTAATTTCTCATGCCATGACACATTTAACTTGGAATTTGGAATATCTCATAAAATATTTGTGGATAAAGCACTGTTTCCATTCCATGTGTTCAGGAGAACAAATCATCACTTCCTGAGTGTCACGGTGTGGGTTTTGTGTTTGTGTATCTTGTTCTTGTCTGTCATGTGTTCCCCTGTCCTTTCATGTTTCAGCTGTTCCCTGTTTTGTTGATTAGTCTCCCCATGTGTTTCTGATTAGCCACGCCCCCTTGTTATCTTGTTTAGCTTGTTTGCCTGTCTTTTTATACCTCTGTGTTTCAGTTGTGGTTTGTCGGTCGTTGTATTTGCTTCAGTGTTCCTGTGTTCCTTGTTTCTCCTGTTATTTTTTATTAAATTAGCTGCATTTGGATTCTCTCTCTGCTTCGTTCTTCCGGCATCATAACAGAACGACCGACCCGAAATGAATCCAGCAGCACAGATCTCATCTGATCTGCCCAGCATGAGCCGGGAGTTCACCGGTCAGATCGCGGCTTTTGCTCTGGATAGCTGTGATCTGTTCCAGTATACCTGGGGGTTTGCCCCTCTCGCTGCCTCCTGCTCTCTCGGTGACGAGGCGGTTAAGCTGTGTTACCGGCTAGGGGCTAAGGAGGTCGATCCGAGGGAGCTCCCCGATCTCTCGGGTCTGAACTGGAGAGAGGCACTCGGCCGATGTCTGGAGAGCTTCCTTCCGTGGTACGCCAGGTCATCACCTGATCTCCGCATCGAGCCAGAGAACGTCCAGCCAGAGCTTCACGTCAGCCACGTCCAGCCAGAGCTTCACGTCAGCCACGTCCAGCCAGAGCTTCACGTCAGCCACGTCCAGCCAGAGCTTCACTTCAGCCACGTCCAGCCCGAGTCTGTTCCTGAGCCCGAGCCAGGGTGTGTGTTGTCTGTTCCCGAGCCAGTGAGTGTGTTGTCTGTTCCCGAGCCAGTGAGTGTGTTGTCTGTTGCCGAACCAGTGAGTGTGTTGTCTGTTCCCGAGCCAGTGAGTGTGTTGTCTGTTCCCGAGCCAGTGAGTGTGTTGTCTGTTCCCGAGCCAGTGAGTGTGTTGTCTGTTCCCGAGCCAGTGAGTGTGTTGTCTGTTCCCGAGCCAGTGAGTGTGTTGTCTGTTCCCGAGCCAGTGAGTGTGTTGTCTGTTCCCGAGCCAGTGAGTGTGTTGTCTGTTCCCGAGCCAGTGAGTGTGTTGTCTGTTCCCGAGCCAATGAGGGTGTTGTCTGTTCCCGAGCCAGTGAGTGTGTTGTCTGCTCCCGAGCCAGTGCCAGCGTCTGTTCCTGTGTTTATGTCTGTCCTTGCGGCCTTTACTGTTCTAGTGTCTGTTCCCGAGCCAGTGTGTGTGTTGTCAGCTCCCGAGCCAGTGTGTGGGTTGTCTGTTCCTGAGCCCGAGCCAGTGTGTGTGTTGTCAGCTCCCGAGCCAGTGTGTGAGTTGTCTGTTCCCGAGCCAGTTCCCGAGCCAGTGTGTGTGTTGTCAGCTCCCGAGCCAGTGTGTGAGTTGTCTGTTCCCGAGCCAGTTCCCGAGCCAGTGTGTGTGTTGTCTGCTCCCCAGCCAGTGTGTGTGTGTTGTCTGCTCCCCAGCCAGTGTGTGTGTGTTGTCTGCTCCCCAGCCAGTGTGTGTGTGTTGTCTGCTCCCCAGCCAGTGTGTGTGTGTTGTCTGCTCCCCAGCCAGTTCCCGAGCCAGTTTCCGAGCCAGTTTCCGAGCCAGTGTGTGTTGTCAGCTCCCGAGCCAGTTCCCGAGCCAGTTTCCGAGCCAGTGTGTGTTGTCAGCTCCCGAGCCAGTGTGTGAGTTGTCTGTTCCCAAGCTAGTTCCCGAGCCAGTTTCCGAGCCAGTTCCCGAGCCAGTGTGTGTGTTGTCAGCTCCCGAGCCAGTGTGTGAGTTGTCTGTTCCCGAGCTAGTTCCCGAGCCAGTTTCCGAGCCAGTGTGTGTGTTGTCAGCTCCCGAGCCAGTGTGTGAGTTGCCAGTTCCCGAGCTAGTTCCCGAGCTAGTTCCCGAGCCAGTTTCCGAGCCAGTGTGTGTGTTGTCAGCTCCCGAGCCAGTGTGTTGTCAGCTCCCGAGCCAGTGTGTTGTCAGCTCCCGAGCCAGTGTGTTGTCAGCTCCCGAGCCAGTGTGTTGTCAGCTCCCGAGCCAGTGTGTTGTCAGCTCCCGAGCCAGTGTGTTGTCAGCTCCCGAGCCAGTGTGTTGTCAGCTCCCGAGCCAGTGTGTTGTCAGCTCCCGAGCCAGTGTGTTGTCAGCTCCCGAGCCAGTGTGTGAGTTGCCAGTTCCCGAGCCAGTTCCCGAGCCAGTTCCCGAGCCAGTTCCCGAGCCAGTTCCCGAGCCAGTGCCCGAGCCAGTGAGTTGTCAGCTCCCGAGCCAGTGTGTGAGTTGTCTGTTCCCGAGCCAGTTCCCGAGCCAGTTCCCGAGCCAGTTCCCGAGCCAGTTCCCGAGCCAGTTTCCGAGCCAGTGTGTGTGTTGTCAGCTCCCGAGCCAGTGTGTGAGTTGTCTGTTCCCGAGCTAGTTCCCGAGCCAGTTTCCGAGCCAGTGTTTGTTGTCAGCTCCCGAGCCAGTGTGTGAGTTGCCAGTTCCCGAGCCAGTTCCCGAGCCAGTTCCCGAGCCAGTTCCCGAGCCAGTTCCCGAACCAGTGCCCGAGCCAGTGAGTTGTCAGCTCCCGAGCCAGTGTGTGAGTTGTCTGTTCCCGAGCCAGTTCCCGAGCCAGTTCCCGAGCCAGTTTCCGAGCCAGTTTCCGAGCCAGTTTCCGAGCCAGTGTGTGAGTTGCCAGTTCCCGAGCCAGTGTGTGTGTTGTCAGCTCCCGAGCCAGTGTGTGAGTTGCCAGTTCCCGAGCCAGTGTGTGTGTTGTCAGCTCCCGAGCCAGTGTGTGAGTTGTCTGTTCCCGAGCCAGTTCCCGAGCCAGTGTGTGTGTCGTCTGTTCCCGAGCCAGTTCCCGAGCCAGTGTGTGTTGTCAGCTCCCGAGCCAGTGTGTGAGTTGTCTGTTCCCGAGCCAGTTCCCGAGCCAGTTTCCGAGCCAGTGTGTGTGTGTGTTGTCAGCTCCCGAGCCAGTGTGAGTTGCCAGTTCCCGAGCCAGTTCCCGAGCCAGTTCCCGAGCCAGTTCCCAAGCCAGTGTGTGTGTTGTCAGCTCCCGAGCCAGTGTGTGAGTTGCCAGTTCCCGAGCCAGTGTGTGTGTTGTCAGCTCCCGAGCCAGTGTGTGAGTTGTCTGTTCCCGAGCCAGTTCCCGAGCCAGTGTGTGTGTCGTCTGTTCCTGAGCCGGGGGTCGTCTGTTCCTGAGCCGGGGTCGTCTCCGCCCTGGCCGCCCGAGGGGTCGTCTCCGCCCTGGCAGCCGCCTGCGCGTCATGCTCCGCCCATGTTCCATGGCCCATGCCCGCCATTGCAATGCCCTGGTTCTGTTCCCTGCACGGGCCTGGCCCTCCGTCCCTCCCCCAGGACCGCCTCCACTTCACCACCCTCCTGAACTTTAGTGTTTTGTTTCGAGGGGCGTCGGGAGCCGCCCATAGGCGGGGGGGGGGGGGGCTATGTCACGGTGTGGGTTTTGTGTTTGTGTATCTTGTTCTTGTCTGTCATGTGTTCCCCTGTCCTTTCATGTTTCAGCTGTTCCCTGTTTTGTTGATTAGTCTCCCCATGCGTTTCTGATTAGCCACGCCCCCTTGTTATCTTGTTTAGCTTGTTTGCCTGTCTTTTTATACCTCTGTGTTTCAGTTGTGGTTTGTCGGTCGTTGTATTTGCTTCAGTGTTCCTTGTTTCTCCTGTTATTTTTATTAAATTAGCTGCATTTGGATTCTCTCTCTGCTTCGTCCTTCCGGCATCATAACACAGACACTGGTGCAAAATATAAAAATGGAAGTTGCTGCAATAGATTACCGAAATATTAACAGCCTTTAAATCTCCTTTGTAAATGCTTTACAAGGCATAAATAGTCCTCACTTTAGATGAGCTCACAAAAAGAGTTACCTGACCACTACGAAATGCTTTATAGTTACCTGATTTACAGTATAAATACATGTTAATATAGCATTTATTAACACACTAAGTAACTATTACTATATGTCTGAATAATAAGATGTATGAATGTACATTTAAATAGTTTATTAATCATTTACTTACACTTTCTAATCTTATGAACCACTGACAACTCTTAAATAACTTGTTTATAAATAATGCAATACTTCATTTAGAAATGATAAATTGATCATTAATAAAGTATGACAGTTATTAAACACATTATATGCTTTTAAATCAAGAATAAAGCATTTATAACTGTATTTTATAATCTGCTTATTAATGTCTATTAATGCTTTATAAATGATGAATTAACTGTTTACTAATGCTTAAGTAATGATTAATAGCGTGCAGTTATTATAAAGTGTTACCCAATTGGGTACCAGTACTACCACTCAGCACCCTCACACTCGCATATATAAAATGTCATAAATATGGTGGAGGTGAACAAAAAGGTCAGGCGATTGAAATAGATGAATAAGGTAAAATTCTGAAGAGCACTTTAATGCAGGACAGATTTAGTCTCTTTGTGTGTGTCTGCACACCTGCTGTCACTCATTCTAAGTGAATATGAAAGCCAGGACTAAACAGCAGCTAATGGAAGCTGACGAGAAAAAGCTTACTGCTGTCTGAACCGGCTAGTAACACACACACACACACACACACACACACACACACACACACACACACACACACACACACACACTCTCTCTTGAAATGTGTCTTGGTTAAATAGAGATTAGCCTTTATTCAGGAACAGTATTTGCGCATGGTTATAACACTAGCAGCCTGTGAGGGTGAGAATCTACAGCAGGCTTGTGAGAGTCACAGAGGTGTGAGAGAGGTGCCAGAGGGACCACGAGTGTTATAAAACAGAGTAAATGTGGAAAAAAGTTATTGATGAATCAGAGTAAAAGTACACTCATGACACATCTCTCACTGGGATTAATTGAACGGAGAACACATCATTTTTGTTATATGCACATTCAAATTTATAAACCGTTTATGGCTTTATCATTTAACTTAAAATCCCTTTTATACATTTTATTTAACCAGACAGATTTTCAGTCTTAAAGCATGAAAAGTGTTACGATCACTGAAGATCCGAATCCAGTCATTTATAATCCAAAGATTTATTAACGGTTGTCCAAAAGCAGGCAAAGGTACAAACATACAAGATCAATTGATCAAGATAATCCAACAGGGTCAAATACAAAAAAAACAGGTAGAAGACAAGATTGCAGGATCCAGGACAAGAATACAGGAGCTCAGACACACACTTGGGACTAACATGCGACCTGTATCCGGATATTGTCCACATACACATTGACAAGACAAGTGTAAACGCGCCTCCGATCAGAATGTTATCCGATCAGCGTGTCCAGGTTCGGATGTAGTCAAGGACGCATTGTGATCAGATCTCAGTGTAAAGTAAACGCAATCCAGCCATCGTGTCTGCGTGTTATTAGTACTTGCAGCCTCTTCATCCTCCTCATTTTGCGAGATCTGTAAAATGTCCCCCGACTGAAAACTGTTATCAAAAGAAAACCCACCACTTCAGATCGACTTTGCAGCAGAGCCATCCTTTTCTTTATTGTCCGCGGGAATGCGAGATCCGATCTGTTATCCAGATACAGAAGCCACTTGATGTGGACAGGTGTAAACGCACCGTGTCCTGATTGTACGGTGGCCGAGAGAGCTCAACGCACTGCGACTGAAGAAAACACATGCAAATAGAAAAAAGCCGTTTCAGTTTTACAATACATGGGCTCCAAACACTCACACCACAACCAAACACAGAAACACAGAACGGAAATGTTTCCAGGGGACCCCAATAAGTGACGAACCCGGCTGGGACGCGCTTATTTGGAGCACATATGTGTTGTAAAACTGATGAAGATGTTTTCTTAATTTGCGGGTGTTTTTCTATTTGCATGTGTTTTCTTCAGTTGCAGCGGACTGAGCTCTCTCAGCCACCGTAGGATTGGCTTATGATCCGATCTGCTTGATCATGTTAATGCCAAGTGTAAACGCAGCCAGTGATACATTCTAGCAAAACTACACAAAGAAGACAAAACTTAAATAAGCCAGAGAGAGCAAACAAGACAACAATACACAAGTGTGCAGATTGAAGCCATGAGTCCAGGCAAAGGATTGTGGGGAATATAGTCCTTGATAATAACACAGAGACAAAAGGAGTGTCCTTTGGAGGAGCTCACGGCACTCCAGCTGGAGGATGTGACCAAAATCATTATAAATGTGTGAATATAGTTTGTATTAAATATTTCATTTATATCAGCATGATAATCTGAACCATGAGTGAACTATACACACACTGTAAAAAAGTACAATCAACTTGGATGTTTAAGTCATTTCAACTTAAATTAAACTTACATTAAACTGACTTTAAAAAATGAGTTGAATCTTGTATAACCTATAAAAAAAGTTAAAAATTGCTCGACTTGTTTTAGTTAATGCAATGCAAAATGTTGTCATAACTTATTGATCATATAATCTTTTACAGTGTACACTGTAAAAAATATTTTCATGATTTATCACAACATTTTTTCTTTTGTCAAATCAGCCAAAATCAGCCAAATCAAATCAACATTTTTGATAATGTACCATTAGTTTGTATTGCAATTAAACTTATATGTCATTCATAATATGAAAAGCGGGAAAAAAAAACTGCTCTAAAGAGAACTAACGCCTCCCATCCCACATTCATGCTTTAAAATAATTTTGGTGAGTCTTGAGATAGATTATTCTTGTCTAGATGGGTCCTGGAATGGATAAGTTTGGGAACCCCTGATCTAGATGTTAGCTGTTGTCTAATAAAATACATAATTTGTGATGTGGTTGAAATTACACTTGTTGGTTTATAAGAATTACAATTGAAAGTAATATAGTCTACAATTATTTTTTTAAATTCTGTAGAGTGATGCATGCATGTCTACTTTTGAAAATTGATTACAGATAGACAAATTAAACTAGTGAGAGAGAGAAATCTGTGTTTTAAGAGATATTATTAAGGCCGCACGGCCAAAAGTTGCCATAGGTGTAGAAACACCAGTAAGTAAGGATAGATGGAGAGAGAGAGAGACATGGATGAATGAATCTGGGGTTTAGGGATGTTAGCCACTGAAAACAAAGGGGAAAAAGGAACGCGAAAGGGGAAAGGGAATGACAAACTGGTGAGACGGGAGGAGAGCAAAAGGAGACAGATGCTGCTGTGGTGATTTTGATAGACGGATGGCTATTAATGTTTGAGACGAGGGGAACGGAAGTAAAGCAGACAATGAGAGGATGATGGATGAGGAGGAGGAGTGGGACGGAAAAGTACAACAAGCGGAGAGAGAGAGCATGAACAACACGGTTTCCTGGCGAGGGACAGTGAAAGAGAGAGAGAGTGTGTTTTGAATGTACTCTGACAGGCTGTCATAACAGCCACGGGCCTGGACCTGTCAGCCAGGGCAGAGTGCAGAGAAAAGAAGGATAGAGGGAAGGAATGAGTGAAGGATGGAGCCAGAACTCCTGAGACTACATGGTACTGTTCTGACTGGTCAGTAAACACGTCCTGCCCTTGTCATGAAATCTGTTCAGCTGTTGAGCTTGAGCGAATTTCCTGTGAGGTATTCATTGTGAACTGATCTCTTGACTGGGAAAAAAGCGTAATGTTCCTGAATACCATCTTTAATTAAGCATGGGTAGTATGAGTGTCAGCAGTCAAAACTGTGATGATGTTCACAAAATTACCTAATTTATTATTCAGCTCTCTGGAATACTTTGTTCTGATTGGTCAATCACTGAATTTACGGGTTCCATCTCTCATAAAAAAAAATGGCAAGAAACAGAAAGAGTTGGATGAGGAAAATAGGATGAGGAAAACTACAGCCAGAAACTTGTTACTCGTGCTCGGACTCATCCACACGTAACGTACAAGAGACTGAATGTGATTCAATGACCCGAAATACGATACACTGCAGTTCTTTTTTTGTTCTTTGCTTAGAAGTAAAAAGAAGTTGTAAATATCTTTGCTGTGATATACTGTTAACAAACATGCCGACGCCGCTCACGCTGCTGAGAGAGACGTTTAGATGAATATATAAATATGTGCTGCACACTTTCCTCTCAATTACAAAATAAACACACAACAAAAGTGACAGCGGAGAGAAAACAGCAGTTCAGAAAGCTTCTGATCATAGAGATGTGGAAATGCTCACACAAACTCTGCAATTCATCATGTCGACAGATGAGGTCATTAAAATGACAGTGTTATGATAGTTTGATTATTATATATTTGAGACTATAGACTGTGTAGATCTGGCTATGTGAGAATATAGTTTGGATCAATCCCTTTTCTTTGCATGACACATTGACATTACAGTACAGAATGGCTCTTTCAGCATTATCCTGAACATTATAAGCATTCGCTTCATGTGTCATTGAACAGAATAGAGGTTCTCGGGAGCGTAAACGAAATGTCTCATCCTTTTGATTGTCCTTCACATTAAAATTAGTCCACAGGCTTTCCTAGACAACCGAGGAGGTCGAGGAACATTTATGAGGATCTATTGTCAGAAATGCATGATAATATACATAACTATGTTTTGAGTGGTGTATACAGAACTTACAAAATGAACCGTTATGTTTTTATTACCTTAGAATGAGCCATTTCTATCTACATACGCCACGGGTCAACTTACACGCTAAGTCGCCATTTTGAGCCGCCATGTTTCTACAGTAGCCCTAAACGGACAAACTTCTCTGACACATTATTCCTAATAGACATCACAATCTAATTTATTTTTAAACAGCCTTTGTAAGGCTTGTGTGTGTTAGTGTGAGAAACATGTCTTAAGCAGACCTCTTCTTCTGTATACTGATTGCTAAATTGTTTTCAACCTAGCATTCTGGCTAAAGTATATGAAAGAGTTTTCATTTTATAGTGATTGCATGAGTGGACAAAAAGGTGTTTGATCAAATTATGCTCAGCAGGAGATTTCTGTTGTGTGATTCAGGAAGTGATTTATCCACACAGTAAGTGGCGACATTAACTCTTCTACAGATTTCAGTTTAGTTTTTATAATAAGTACTAAAAGTATATACTGCAGAGGTGATGGTTAAGTACATACTTTTAAGTATTGAGTCTACTTTTAAGTCATTAACTTGCCTCTGGGCTCGACCCTTGATGAAAGGTAATGTCTGAACTGGATAAAGAAAATCCACTGGAAATATACTGTAAAAAAATATTTGCGTATGTAAAACATTTATTTTCTTTTGTTAAATCAACTTAGATAATTTATGTGGTTCAGAATCAGATAACATAATATTTTAAGTTTTTGTTGAGTTAATGCAATAATCTAATTAACTCAATTAACTTGAAATTTGAAGGCAACCAGGTTACTTATTATTTATTTTAAGTTAAACCAACAATATTTTTTTTACAGTGTAGTGCACCATCAGGGTAAAATACTATTTAAAATACAGTAAATATTGATCATATTTGCAATTAACTAATTCTAATCTGAATCTAAATACAACTAAAACTCAAGAATTGTATTGTATTGATACATGCTGCCATTAGCTATTTCTTACAGTGGAGACAAAAGCTGCAACTACAAAAACAAGTTCACACCCTTGCCACCGCAAATGCTGACAGTCACTCCCTGCAGTACAGATTAAATTTAGGATTATAAAAATAAAAAGTTTAGGATGGATTAGAATAAAAAATTCAAAAGCAGACTCAAAGCAGAAACATTACCACAAGACTAAAGCCGCTTTCCCACCGTCGGGCCAAACCGATCTCGTTTCTTAACCATTCCATTCCGTGCCGATCCGGCCCAGCCGGTACGGATAAGGATTCGTTTTCCACTGTGGAGTTGATAACAGAGCTCTTTGGAAAGTAATACAAATGCGTCAGTCGTTGCCTTGGTAATGCAAAGTTTACAGACAGTATGAGATGTAAATGGAGACCAAGTTATGGAGGATGATTGGGCATTTCTTTTAATTTTATACTGTTTACGGTTCGTAATCGTTCTGAGAACCGTTTGGCCTGATGCTGGAACATCTATCCACTGACCGACAAAATCCCAGGACTGACAGTGGCGGATCTAGAAATGAAGTTCACCAATTAAATGTGTCAAGTTGATTTGAGCCCTTTAAGGCGAGACACTACAGGCAAAAACACTGTTATTTTCATGCATCTGTCAATTTTGAGATTTGGGCCTTTTTGAAAGAAAACATCCAAAATACACTTTTAAGTGAAAATTTTATAGCACTTTATCTATTTGTGTCTGAAGATTTGAATTACAGTGCATATCTTTAAGTCAGAAATCTCCACTTCAGTAGCACTAACATGGACCAGACTACAGGTTTACTTCTTATATCTATATTCTGAAGGTTTTTACACAATTTTCATAAACAATTTTTATATGATTTTATACATTTTATTCCCAAAAATTGCGAAAATAGTAGTCTGACTGTTGACAGTATTGTCTGATTTATGGGTCTTATGGACTCTAATAAATAAAAAAAAATGAAACAAGGATTTTGAACCTGGCTTTATTCAATGTTCAGATTTTTGTTCTAGAAATGTATGCATATTAATGCATATTTAATTAGATAATGTCTCATTTACATATTTAAACATAACATTTCAGGAACCTTGTAATATAATTTTATTTTTGCAATTCTTAATGTATATCAACCGAGGAAGTATGGTGGTCTCTAGTTTAGTTTTTTACCCTATTCACCTAGGGTTTCTTGCCTCAAATGATTGACAGGAATGATTGCTCCAACAAATTACTACATAATAAAAAATATAGTTTTATGTTAAAAAATAACTTGATGTGCAGCTATTGAAACCAAAATACATTTTGTATCGACTTAATCTATTTATCAAAAAAATAAAATAACAAAATAAATTCTTTCTGCATACCCTAATTAATATTCAAATGTCATTTTGTGACATCACAACCAGCATGTCTGTGAACCGCCCCGCACTTTTTGAAACAAAGTGACACCAAAGGCATTACCTATTCAGGTTCAGCATAAGGTAATCCCACAAAATGACAACATTAGTTTAGAGTGACAGTTCTCGGTTGATACACTCTGTAATTTTCTTCACACGAGTAATTTCAATAGTATTGTTGAAGGGAAGTGCTGGGTGCCAACTCCCAGCTCCATATTGAATAATACATCATATGAATTTATACATATTTAAAAAGTATACTAGAAAGCAAATACAGCGTGAAGCAACGAAATGCTTAATGAAATGAAACTGGTGTGTAGATACGAATGAGAATGACACACTGATATGACAAAACTGAATGAAAATGAAAAACTGATTGTGCAAATGTACATATAGAATGAGAGATGGGTTAAAGATGAGGTAAAGCTATCTTTAATTCAGCATAGTGTCATATATTTATAAAATGTATCAAATGAGACAGCTAAGAAGATGTGAAGCAATTTTTCTGTAATTTCCACCTTCCCTTCTTCAAGGGTATTTTAGTCCCACGCATCTTAAACTGCATGCACTTCTTTGATTTGATCTGTAACTGTTCTGCTGGTCCTGCGTTCCACGTGAGAAGTTCAATATTTGGAGCAAATCCAGAATGATTAAACAAAAGCAAACGCCGGTGGGAAGGAAAAGACGCTGAGACTCCTCAATCCAAAGACTGCAGCCAAACTGTCAGCTTGCAGGAGTGTCTTAATTGTGCTCACACAAACACAGCCAGGACTCCAGTCTCTCCAGTTATCAGAGTCTCTTATCACAGGTTACACTTTTGGACTTTTCAGATGTCATTTAATCTAACTCAGATATAAAAAATTTCCTTTGATCAAACCAAAAATCAGAAATTACTTCTGTAAAATAAAGATTTTTTTACACACACACACACATGCACGCACACACACACTTATTTACGCACACACACTTATTTACAGTAGAATTGAACTCTATTTGCATCATTGATTCTGTTGTTTTCTTGTTGATCACTGTAAAGCTGCTTTAAAACAGTCTGTATTGTATAAAGCACTACATAACTAAAGATGACTTGACAAAATAAAGTTTATTAGGATTCAAAATAGGAAGCTTTAGATATATACTACAGTTCAAAATGAAGATAAAATGTCACTTTATGGTTATCACACTTTGTGGAACATGTTTATCGTTAATGAACTA